>OY751332.1:26152741-26846397 GCA_963564715.1 Catocala sponsa
AGGATAAGTCCTAACAATACTAATTAAACATAGCTAATTAAGAGCTAACTTATTTAAAAACCTTTAAATAAGCTGTCGAATCATCAACGCAAAAAAAAATATTTTACGTTTTTTCATTCCCGTATTGTTAAGAACTCTAAATGAGGAACCCAGTACGGGAATGACTTCTATATAGCTCTACAAACAATCAAAGAATGTACACAAGAAACACCCCGATGCTACAAATTTTCGCCCCGTATAGATATCGGAAAAACAAGACTTTGCGTGATAGAACAGTTCTTGGGACAGTGGATTTTTGTTTCACACCAATTTATATTTCTCTCTGTTCTGCCATTAGTGTGGACCGTGTGGAGTGGCAGAGACGAGTAGACCTCGTTAACCACTGCACCATGACATGCACTGATGGCGTAATGGTTTATGTGGTCGCCTCGCCACTGTCATTACGCCGAGTGTTGTACATTCGAATCCCACACGGGACAAAACTTTATGTGATCCACAAATGGTTGTTCCAAGTCTGGGTGATCTTTATGTCCGTAGCTTGAACATTTATTTATTTATTTAATTAATTAATTAACATATGTAAAGTGTGGGACTTTGACAACACAGGAATTATTTCTAATAGTGCGCTAGTATTCTCTGTTTTGTGAGCGTTCTGTGTGAGCAGCAGAGGCGAGGGACTATTATTTCTATCTCTATTACTATTATTAAAATAAATAAAAATAAAAAATAAAATAAAATGTTTTTATTTCGGAAACTAGTCCATAGAGTGTTAGTGACAATATATTCTTACAAGCTATATTAGTACTACAGATAGGGATAGTGATTATAATTAATATTAGTGTTTTTGACGAGCTGGAAGCGAGTCCAGTGTTGCATAATACCACTGTCCGCTTCCAGCCTCGCCGAGACCACCTTCAGGATGCTGTTGGTGCTACTCCGTACCCGTCCAATCAGAGATGCTATGCGCTTTCTAATAATGGCCGAGAGGTTATCCACCTCAGCCGCAGCCAGCATCCCCGATGCACTGCAATGACGAGGCAGCCCCACCAGCACCCTGAAGGCGTTGTTGTACTGAGTGTTATTGTTACTATTTCTTTTTCTTTCTTTCTTTCTTTCTATTATAACCACGGCACAATTTGTAAAGTTTATTTTCAAATACCTTTTGATACATGGATGATTCATGGATTGTTTATAAATAAACGAAAGATAGAAAGACAAGCAAGGGATAATGGCTGATAAATATCATGCGTCAACAACTTCATAGCAACACGCGCCACTCATCACCTAGGTGTCACCTGCAAACGCTCATAGTAAGTGCCAAACGTTTGTATCGACTTGAGTCATACAAGAAATGATAAAATCTGTAAATCTAATCCCAGATAACGTTAAATTCTCGTCACAGCACCTCTCCAAACACAATTGCATTTTTTTCAGCAAGCAATCTCATGTTTAACTAGCTGGTACCAACGTAATTTTTTTTAAGTATATTTCTAAGTTACTGCTTATAACACCAGCTATCTACTAGTGTAAGTTCTGTCAAAATTGATCCAGACGTTTCAGAGATTAGCCGGAACAAACAGACAGACAGACAAAAATTTTAAACATAGATGTTTTTATATAAGTACCGAATATACTTTCATATGCCTTTAGTAAAAAGCTGTTATTTGACATTACAAACAGACACCTCAATCTATTCTAATATTATAAAGCTGAAGAGATGTTTGCTTGTTTGAACGCGCTAATCTCAGGAACTACTGGTCCGAATTGAAAAATTCTTTTAGTATTTGATAGCTTATTTATTGAGGAAGGCTATAGGCTATATAACATGACGCTACGACTCACGCGGGCGACGCAGTAATCATAAACGCGGGTGAAACCGCGGGCACATCTAGTTAATTATAAGATTGTTATGAGTCTGGGTGTACTTTGTGTCCAATAAGTTGTAAGTTTTGAAAGTTCCCTGCGATATAAAGCTAGATAACTATGGCAGGAAATGTCCTCTAAATAATGTAGATTCAGGAACGCAATGGAGTATAAACTGAAGTACACACCGCGACACATCAACCTAGACTGTTTGGACTTTGAACTATTAGAAGTTGAACACTGTGAATCGTGCGAGAGAGTGCGTTATATTTTTGTTACGCTCTATCCTTTCTATCCTTGCCATTACGTCGACACCACTATGCACTGTCCTTTTCCGACAATTCTCTATGTTGTATGTAGCGTAGTTATGCGTATATAGGATGTCTAACTTGATGTGTAGCCGAGTGTACCTAAATTAAATATAATTCAATTGCCACTATCCTAACTAATATTATAAATGCAAATGTGAGTTTGTTTGTTTGTTACGTATTCACGCCTTAATTACTCGACCGATCATCATGAAATTATGCATACACGATGTCAGGGGAACAGAAAAGGAGATAGTGTACTTGCCATCCAGAAAAAGTATTGTTACTAAGCTAACCTAACGTATATTTATGCGAGTGCAGCCGCTTGCAAAATTCTAGTCTATACTAATATTATAAAGCTGAAGAGTTTGTTTGGTTGAACGCGCTAATCTCAGGAACTACTGATTTGAATTTAAAAAATAATAATGTCCTCCAGACCGAATTTCGGCCACGGCGACCAGTCTTAACGGAGACTAACCATGTGCACAGGAGATATTGTAGTGCACAAGTGTGTGGGCAAACACAAGTGCACTCTCTGTTCCCTAACTCTCATGATCCGATGGGACGGTAATCCGACACGACCGGAGAAAGATCAGGCGCAGGACTCTAACGGCTTTACGTGCTTTCCGAGGCACGGGGGTGTCTAACACCGCCAACTTCCTAACTCCGGGCTGCTATTGAGATTTTTTAACAGAAAAACCTAATAACTTTTTGTTGGCCTGACCCGGGATTCAAACCCGAGACCTCACGCACAGCAGTCGCATTCACTACCGCTGCGCCACGGAGGCAGTCAAAAAAATATTTGTGTTGGCTAGCCCATTTATCGAGGAAAACTATAGGCTATATAACATCACGCTACGACCAATAGGAGCAGAGCATCAATGAAAAATTTTGCTAAAACGGGGAAAATTCTCTTATATGAAGCAGATGAAGTTCCGCGGGTCAGCTAGTAGATAATAAAAATTAAACTATGGCGAATTTTGTTTGACGAGGTGATCTACCCTAGGTAACGTTTCCTAATCCACAACTTAGGACAGCTGTACCTTTACAAAGCTTTGCTTATCTGGAGGATCTCCCAAGTGTTCATAAAATAGACAAACCAGTAACATTGGTTCGCAGAACTGGTTCAGTAGCACGGCTATCGCTGGTTATCATATTATCGACAAGGGATAGACTTGAAATTATCTCTACTTTATCACATTTAAACGAATATAAAATCCTAACTATATTTAATATTATAAAAGCGAAAATGAGTTTGTTTGTTACCTTTTGACGCCTAAACCACTGAACCGATCCTCCTGAAATTTTACATATACGTTGTCAAGTGTACAGAAACGGACATAGGCTACCTTTCATCCCGAAAAAAATTACTGTTCCCGAGGAAAACAACAATAACGTTCTTATAATAATAGATGGCGCCACGTGTCTTTCGAATCATGATTAAATTATATTATTACAAGCAGAGTACAACCCGAATTGATTGTCAAATTCTAAATTAGCGCGAGCGAAGCCGCGGGCAAAAGCTAGTATTAAATATCTTGATGGCGGTTAAAAAAATGTCGATGAATATCTTGCCTGCTGTTCTCATAGGTTCTACGCCCTTGCTTTACCGAACATGTAAATATAAATTCTTACTAAGTGAAAAATTTTTATTTACCTAAAGATATAATTACAGATGAATATAACATCAAAACCAAATCAAATCAAAATATCTTTATTTATTTAGGTCACAAAGTAACACTTATGAACGTCATGTTTGAACATTGGCTCCAAATTGGGCTGTGCCTACAGGCAGCCCAGTTTGGAGCCAATGTTCAAACGGCTGTGCATGTAAGGTATACATACCTATACAGGCACAGCCCAGAAGAAAAAAGAGTAACAAACGCTACCTAGCGTCTTTTACTCTTTTACATAAATAAGCTTCATTTTGCCGTTGTTATGTGTTATTTTATAAAATTTACATCTTTAGATTTCGATTTTTGCAATTAATATGCAATCTTTAGTATTAGTATGACTAATAAGGTTTTAAATTGTTATCAAATATAGAATCACTCTCACATGATAAAGTATTATCGATATTACAATTGAATAGATAGAACTAACTTTTTACCTTTAACGCTGTGACAAAGTACAGACTTTGAGACACCTGCTAGATCGGAAACATTGAGTGATAAGTGATAACATTAAAGCGTATTATATTATGTAATTATATTATCATTGATAAGATAGATTTGGTGTTACCTACAGACCTGTGATGATTCATACATTACATACAAATGAATTATGAAAAGCTGTCTAAATGCTGACAGATTATTTATCGATATCTTCTTAATATTATTAAATAAGTAGCTTTTTCCCGCGGCTTCGCTCGCGTTAATTTAGAATTTGACAATCAATTCGGGTTGTACTCTGCTTGTAATAATATAATTCAATCATGATTCGAAAGACACGTGGCGCCATCTATTATCATTATAAGAACGTTATTATTGTTTTCCTCGGGAACAATATTTTTTTTCGGGATGAAAGGTAGCCTATGTCCGTTTCTATACACCTGTCAACGTATATACAAAATTTCAGGATGATCGGTTCAGTGGTTTAGGCTTGAAAAGGTAACAAACAAAGAAACTCATTTTCGCTTTTATAATATTAGTTAGGACTAGTTAGGATTATTGTTATTCTTTTTAGAATTATATATAGGAAATTGGCGGTGTTTTACACCCCGTTTCCTCGCAAAGCAACTCGCAAAGCCGTGGATCCTAAATTCTGTCGAATTGCCGCCCTATCTGTTTATATACAAACACTGTGCACTTGTGTTTGCGCACACACGTTTACACTACAGCATCTCCTGCGCAGATGGCCAGTCTTCGTTAACATTGGTCGCTGTGATTGAAATTTGGTCTGGAGAACATTGTATTGTTTATTGTTATAATTGAATATTCATAGTTTGCTTTCTTGTTACAATATCAAATCTTTGTTGTAGATAATTGTAGTTTTAAAGTTTGAAACTTGGTGAGGCCACCTACGGTTAAAAACATACTATGAGAATTGTAACCCCGTTGTAGTGAGTTGTCCAAACACGAAATATCGTATGCGTAGAAGTATTATAATCTTACTCACTGCCATCTTTATTTATCCAGTCGTTCACCGGCTTTACGCGACGATATCAGTTGATACATATTCATATAGTATAAATCTGTTATCATTCTTATTTGTGATAAACCTATTTGCTTACAATTTTTTTTTCGAATTCTGCGTATTGAATATTTGCAAATTCGGTATCAGCTGTTCAGGCCCTTCGGCCTTTTTCCTTGTATTTTTTATTAATATTCTAATTTGAATATGAAACAGCAGCGATAGCCTAGTGACAGACCGTTACACAGCCACGGAGCGGTCTTGAGTTCGATCGCCAGGCCTTTTGAGTTTCGAAGTAATGTGCGTATTTAATAATTAATTATCGCTCGCTTTAACAGTAAAAGAAAACAACGTCAGGAAACCTGCATGTCTAAGGATACCTATATAATGTTCTCGAATATATGCGAAGTCTGCCAACCCTCATTGGGTCAGCGTGGTGGACTTTGGTCTAATCATTCTCACACGGATAAGAGGCTCATGCCCAACAGTGGAGCAGTTTATATACAGGGCTATGATACGTAACATGATCATGCACATTCTTTACCTGTTAGGTGCATGACCTTGCGACCAAGTTATATATGAATAATAATAATAACATCAACCGCTTATGTAAACCCACTGCTGGGCAAGGGCCTCATCTCAGTGTGAGATAGATTAGGCAATAACATACCATACCGCCGCGCGGCGCGGAGCCAAGTACCTACGAGTCATTTTCGGAGACATTATGAAGGCAAGTAACTTAATTGGTTGGCGCTACAATCAGATCAGTTTGAATTTACCTTTTTCAATAAACAAATTTTATTTTTATTATATTTCTAGAATTTGGATTAAATATATTTCAATTTGGATTAAATATATTTCAATTTGGATTAAATATATTTCAATTTGGAATAAATAAAAGTAAAATCTCTTAGCCAATGCTCGGCCCGTGGAGCCCACACAATGCTTTTTCATTAGGCATCTCTGGATGCCAGTGAATGAAAGATTGATGTATACACAGACACATCTAAGTATGCATTGGCACGTACACTCACGCCGGTATATCCTAGGGGTAGTCATCGGAGTATTAGTCTACAACTTGGGACCTACTGACAGTAGCCTACCATATCTTTTTTTAATTGAAGTGTTTCAAATAAGATCGACCAATCTAGCAATATAACTCAGGACTTCAGGACAAACCTCAAACACACACAGGTACACATATAAAACATAAAACTTTATTTGCACAAAAATGATTGTAGGGTTTTTACAATAGTAGGTTATATCGATAGTATAATTTGGATCTACAATTTCGTGGGAGGAGTACCGTTCTCCTAGATAGGCTACAGGATAGCATGTGTTTAGGAGACACAGTTTCGATCCCCTAGTAGTAGATATTATATTGAAAAATAACGTGTAGTACCTACATACTATATTTATGCTAAGTGCGTTAGTTTGTGTAAATACAGTAGAAATTAGAACATACAATAAAATTTGAAAGAAAATAAACATTTTTGAGCATGTAGTGTTGTATGGCACAGTGTTCGTTTGTGCGGGTGTGTGGATCTGTTTGTGTGAGGGGTGTGTGTGTGTGTGCGTGTGCGTGTAAATAAATATCAAATACTAGATTCACTCGCCTTAATCTATATTGCCTTAAATATCTATCCCTCAGGCACATTACTTTTTCTGGATAAAAGGTACCCTATGTAATATTGTCTTATGTTTACGCAGATTTTATACTTTGAAATTAAACTACTTTATACGGATTTTGTCGCGTTGTTTAATAACCTCTACTCGCTAAAGAACACCGATTCCTACCAAGGATGCTTCGCGAGGCTATTGAAATTAAAAAAACATCCTAATTTCAACAGAGGAGATGGTTGGAATGTACCACTAGCTTGGGATCCAGTAATTCAAATAGTGAAACCCAAGAAAAAGCAAAACACAGCTAGACTTCATTATACTTTGAGCTCATTCTGCGTAAATAGAAACACTAAAGATTAAATTATTATATTCGGGTACTTTTAAAATCATTACACTTCAGAACATTGAGACAACTACCATCTTAGTCTCCCCGTGAACATGGCTGCTTCAAAACAAAAACGGAACGTCGGGGCAAAATGTAAACTTAATATAAATAGTTATAATTAATTTAAATAGCTTAACTACAGTAAAGTTCAATAATAATAGTGTTAGACTAGCAGAGCCTCGCTAATTGCAGCATGAATGGGCCGGCTCGACCGGGGAAGGACTACCCTCTCACAGAATATCGACGTGAAATACCAGTATTCCTACTGTTGTATTTCGTTCGGTGAGTGAGTGTTGGAGGCCCAATCACCCTCTTTCCCCCTTCCCGCTCCTTCTCCTTCACACTTCCTTTCCTAAAGTGTAGGCAACGCGCAAGTGATGCCTGTGGTGTTACAGGCGTCTATAGGCTGCGGTGACCACTTACCATCAGATGGGCCGCATGCTTGTTTGCCACCATAGTTGTATAATCCGTATAAAGTAGTTTAATTTCAAGGTACCCTATGTCCTTTTCTGTACGTCAGTGGTACAGAACAGAACAAAGGGTACCTTTTATCGTGTAAGCAAAAAATCATGATGATTGGCCGAGTAGGTAAGGAGTAAAAACGCAACAAACGAATAAATTTACAGTCGCATTTATAATATTACTTAGGAAGATAAGATAATACTAAAATAAAAATATCAACATAATTATATACCTGTCATTATTAGATAACCCAAACCCTTGACTTGTTTAGTAAAATAATGACAATTAACAAAATAATGACTCAGTATTGTGGCGTCTATTACGCAGTCGTGGTTCTTGCACAATGAAACGCCGAGATACTTTTTACACAACCAGTATATATTTCAGCAGAGTAACGTTCTAAATGACAGTTGTAACGAGAATTAATATTTGTTAATCTCCTACCTTATTTATATATTTTTATCAATGTATCAAATGTGTATTACATTTTAAGGTGTAAAATTAGTACAGTAACAACAATGATAATTATTAATTATAGAAATAATCAAATGTAAATATGCAATTATAACATAACAATTAAAACAATATAATACGACACAACCGTGTGCTACTATTCAGTACTTGATAACACTCGGCCATCCTGTGTAGGTCGTGTCCCACGGCCCGCGTTCTGCTGCGCTTCAGAACTGAACCCGGAGTCCTGTCCATAGATCGTAGTACACAATGCTGACTCAAAAACCTTCGCAAGTGCCGACAGTACCGCTACTACTATAATCACTAATATCCGAGACCTTAGCACCCTTAGGAACCGGAATGACAGGAATGAATTGGAAAGCACATGTTGAAAAAAATAAATAAGAATTTCTAGTTGTCCGCATATTTCCGCTATGTATATCCCCTACTCACATACGGTGTCATTTATTGGGCAAATTCCACTAATGTACATTCGATATTTGTGCTTCAAAAGAAATGTTTGCGAATTATATACAACATGCAAAACACAGACACATTACGCAATACATTCAAAGACAAAGGGTTTCTAACATTGACGGGTATATACATACTGCAGTTCTGCCTATTTGTAAAATGTAATACCGATTTCTTTAATTTTAAGGCAGACACTAAATTAAATATTCGCAGTACCTAAATATAATATTAACCTCCCTATTATAAACAATATTTATTATAAAATCGCTTATATTACTGCTATACGTGTGTTTATTCATATCCCTGTATACATAAAACAATTAAATGGCAATATGTTTAAAAATGCCTTAAAGAAGTGGCTTATTATTAATGCCTTCTATAGTCAAGGGAATTTTTTGTTAATAAATAATATGTATAGTCTTTAAGTACTTCTTGATGTTTACTAGAGTTACTGTTTACTGTAAAGTTGCAATACCCGAATGGGTAACTTGATTCGAAAATTATGTAACACCATTGTACCCACACACAGTTTTATGCAATAAATATATGTTTATGTCTATATTTCTACTTAACCCATTCACAGTCCCGTGATAGACACAATAGAAAATCAATTGTTATGTACCATATATGGTTCATCGGACAGGGAACGTGTTAATCACAGTTATCATTTCTATTATGACAACTTAATCGCATAGCCATCCCCTATTTATAAAGACTTGATCACATGTTAATCACAAATACGTGACTTGATCACTCAGCCGTCTCTATATGGATAACAATCACACAGACAGACTTGGTCACTTATCAGTCTTTATTCATATAAACTGGATCACAGACTTGATCACACAGCCGTCATATTTCTATAGACTTGGTCACTTAGCCATCTTTATTCATATAAACTAGATCACAGACTTGATCACACAGCCGTCTGTATTTCTATAGAGTTGGTCACTTAGCCGTCTTTATTCATATAAACTGGATCACAGACTTGATCACACAGCCGTCTTTATTTATATTGACTTGATCACATAGCCGTCTTTACTAATATTTATCACACAGTTACGAGTGTTAAATGTTTATGGGTAGGATATAGAGAAACAATTATTTACTTAAACACACAATTTAATAATGCTAGGCTCGATTTTGATTTGTAAGTTCTTAACTTGCGAGATAGAGATTAAATTAATTTTACTACTGAGCTGTTGTCCGAGTAGACCTCGAAATCAACATTATGAAAACTAATTACTGAAGGTACTTCACAAATAGTAAGTTATTGTAATTATAAATCCTTATTTTAAAATATCACGGCCTATTATAACCTCATGTTTTATAACAAAGTCGGGTAGAATATGGAACAAAATTGCATGATTATTCTTAATAAAAACAACCTCAATCAGAGTTCCTCGGTGCAACAAATAGCGGAATTATCAATACCAGTTATTTGAACAGAATTATCATAACGAGTGCGTTATGTCAGCTACAATTAATAACACAAGAGAACATCCCGCTCCGGAATCGAAATAAAATGAAATCGACCCACCTGATTTTTGTAACTAACAGCACAGAGACCATCTCGCAGCTGTCCACACGGCGCTCGCTTGTTGAGCTTGATCAATTGCATCATGTTCTTTTGCTGCATCTCAAACGTAGTATACCAGTGAGAATGGAGTTCAGATCCCACTTCTGAAGTATTACGCAGTCGTGGTTCTTGCACAATGAAACGCCGAGATACTTTTTACACAACCAGTATATATTTCAGCAGAGTAACGTTCTAACTGACAGTTGTAACGAGAATCAATATTTGTTAATCTCCTACCTTATTTATATATTTCTATCAATGTATCAAATGGAAAGTTAAATATCGATTAATTACATTTTAAGGTGTAAAATTAGTACAGTAACAAATAACAATGAAAATTATTAATTATAGAAATAATCAAATGTAAATATGCAATTATAACATAACAATTAAAACAATATAATACGTCACAACCGTGTGCTACTATTGAGTACTTGATAACACGTCCTTGTTATTTTTAATATGCAGTAGTTATCACATAATATGGTGAGTGACTAAATACGCACTTAATTACTTTGATACAAGTTGATAGACAGATAAGAGATAGCTATCATTGCTGAAAATAGTGCGAAAGTATAATATAACGAGCTGAGTCATTGTAGCTATCTATTTGTAATAATATCAGTCGTAGTAAAAATAAAGTAATACATATTACTCTTTTCATACATATTAAATTTTATATACATATTAAATGAATTTAACAAAAAAGTTATTTCTTTTTCGCTAGGCTTTAATATTTTTCTATAATAAAAGTAGCCTGAATTACTTCTTATAACATTAGCTATTTGCCAGTGAAAATTAGCCCAGCCGTTTCATAGATTAGTCGGAACAAACAGGCAGACGAAAATTTAAAAAAAGATTTTTTATATACGTACCGTAAATACTTTTATATGTATTTAGTAACAAGCTGTTATTTTGACATAACAAACAGACACTTCAAAATATTTATTTGTATGTATAGATTACTACAACACGTGACTAAACTTGCTTTTTTAAAAAAGCTTTCGCGAGCAATTGTTTGACGTCTGACATAATAGGGGCCGAACCTATTACCGTTTGCGTATTTACTGGACACGGTCCCAGACTCCGTGCTGCTACTGACAATAATTTCTTGACGAAAACTTACACTTACAAACCTAACACCTCGATTCCGCGTTCACTACCGCTGTGCTAACGAGGCAACCAATATCACCTTTAATATTTACTCCTTAAATATTTGGATATGGTTCTTTTATTTTTCAGAACTGGCCAATATGCTAATATTGATGCTTTAACTATTGCGGTAATAAGTATAAATAAATATAGAAACAAATAATAACTGCAACAAGAACTACATAATTGCATAAATTGTTCTACTAAAATAAAAGCGCATTAATAATAATAATAGTGTCTCCTAGACTGATCTTGTGCTCACAGTGTCTGATCTTAACAGGGACTAGGCATCTGCACAGGAGATATTATAGTACCTACACAAGAGTGTACGCAAACACCAGTGCATTCACTATTCCCTGCCTTTACAATCTGATGGGAAGGCCTTACGTACTTTCCAAAGCTCCGGTCTGTTAAGGAGATTTTTTGACGGAAAACTCAATAATTTTTGTTGGCCGACCCGAGATTCGAGCACATCCACATGCACAGCAGTTGCCGATAATATATACTAGTCTATGAGTTGCAGCAATTACCGTTGTATAGGTATAAGTAAAACATCGCGATGATACCTCAGCAAAAAATTGTAATGAATCAATTTTTTTAATATTAATAATATAAAAAAATTAAATAATAAAAAAATTATAATAAATTAATAAAATGATAATATGCCAATTAATGCAAATAGGAATAGGACACCTACTTTTGCGATAATTCGAAAACTCTAACTATGTTTGTAGATATACTTAGTATCTCATTGAGCGTTAGGTACTTGGCGAAAACCCATTAAATAAATATTATTTAGAGGAGCCCACCACGCCAAACCATGTCTTAAGTACCTATGCCTCGCGCTGAAGCGTACTACGTATCAACGTATATTTTGTGCTCGTAGCGGAATATTTCAAGTCAGGATTCCCAAGACGCGTTTGTCCATCATCAAAGCAGTTCGGTACTGTTAGCCTTTTTCTATTGCAATAGATGGACTTTGGAGTAGATAATTTGAGGCTGTGGGAGGGTAAAGGTATATCATTTATGCCTAACCATCTATATGCACAAGGCTTTTTTTGGAAAATCATTGTGACAAATATTTTTTTTCATTAAAATGCTAACAGCGATGATGAGAATGTTGAGAAATATGCTCTCATTTGCTCAACTACCACACTATAAGGTAAAAATCATTACAGCTTTGGTTATATTGGAATAAATTTGTGTCAATGTGTAGACGCAGTGGGCCTTGTAGGTGTAATAGAAAGCAAGGCGTCATGTCTATGAAGCATAATTATGTAAGGCGAAATGACATCTGAGCCAAATAGTGCGTAAATATTTTGTTACAATAGAATAATGGTGTCTAGTGCGGCCAGATAGTAATCATTTTTCAATTTGCCATCCATGCATTATAAAATTTATAAATCAATTTTCAATAAAATCGTATCGTAAAATATATGTTATCAATTTTACATCTGGCAGCCCACGATTAACACGTCAAAAATGACACATTATTGGGTGACGTTCGAAAATATAATTAGTAAAAAAAATAGCCATACATAATATTATAAACTCGGTATACCCATTAATGATTCAAAACTAAATATCAAATAAAATGAATATGATAAAATAAAAAAGGCTTTTCGATTTGTATTTCACATTTATAATTAATTGTATACAAAATATCGTTTTAAAATGTGTGTCATATAGTCACATACATATTTACGTCGATTTTCGAACAGTTGCGATGGGTGTCTATTGCTGATTTGTTATTGATCATCTCAAATTAATTTGAAATCGAAATTGCAGCTTAATACAATGGTTATTTACGGTGTATACATTGTCAGTAAATCTGGCGGTCTGATATTTAATTATGACCATAACATTCCACGCGTTGAAACAGAAAAAACCTTCGGATTTCCCCTCGACATCAAATTGCAATATGAAAATAAGAAAGTTATCGTCGCATTTGGACAAAGAGATGGTATAAATGGTGCGTAAGAACACATAAAAGCCTAGCTTCTTCATCTTCTTTTATCATATTGCACTAGACTGCTCCATAATTCATAAAACTATAAGTTTTGATACAAGATTCCTTTTATTACAGTTGGGCATGTTCTACTGTCTGTGAATGGTTCTCCAGTGAATGGTCGAACTACAGAAGACGGCAGAGACATATTCGATGTTATAGAAACTAAGGTAATGCATTTTTATTATAAAGACTGCCTTGTTGGTCCCCTGCATAGGTTTGTACTTACACCTACTGTCCAATGAGTTAGCCAATATTTTAATGGGTTTTCTGGTACCTACTTAATTTGCAATAGCAGCGTAATAGTCTACATGTCTAGTACAAATTATGCCCAGTATAAGGCAAACAATCCGCCCCTTATTATGTATACAACAAAAAAGGCATTATCCATTACCTCCTAAAATATTTATTTTCATTGTCTTATCTGTACTAACATTATATAACTGCTTATAACATTGTAACAACTAAAATGTTCAACCAACTCCAATGAAATTTTAGTATGGAGACTGGCTGGAAATGTAGGCAAGTAGCCTATCTTAGCTAGCTTACAAAACACAAATGATGTCTATAAAACAGAAAGTTAATTATAAGAAGAGAAATAAATGTTCTTACCAATGGGGGCCAGTCAGTGCAGACCGGCGACACTTCGACCCAGTGGGATCTTTTCTCTCCCAATAACGACTGCCATAGATGTTCATGGCAGCCGGGACTGGCGGCTTAACATGCTCTCCGAGGCACGGAGCAGGCGATAAATTTATTGTCAATCAATACGCACATCATTTCGAAAACTCATATAACTTCCGAAGGTCAGCGGTGCGCGACGTGGGTTCGAACCCGAGGCCCCTCTACAATGCAGTCTGTTGGTCTCTCCACTGAGCTATCGCTGCTCTTATGCTCTATAAGGAGTAACTTAGGCTACTTGGATTTTAGAAAAAAAATAGGGTTCTGCGGAGACAAACACTTTAGTTAAAATCTACGCGGACGAAGTCGCAGGTAACAGCTAGTTCTTTATAATTTTCAGGAAAACTACCCACTAAGTCTCAAATTTGGGCGAGCTCGAGCTACAACAAATGAGAAGATAGTACTAGCTAGTATGTTCTACCCGTTGTTTGCACTGGCCAGTCAACTTAGTCCCGTGCCCAAGTCATCTGGTATTGAGTGTCTAACTGCAGACACCTTTAAGTTATCCTGTTTCCAGACTTTGACAGGTTTGTAATCATTATATATATGTGCTACTTTTAATATATTTCTCTCAAAACATTGTTAGTACTAGTATGGAATTTAAAATTGTGTCTGATTCATGGCTCCTTTAAACAGCTGGTGATGTGTAGGTGCAAAGCAATACCACAAACAGGCAGTCTGTTGATTATTGCCGAGAGACACCTATTCTGCCTTTGTATCTATACAAATAAATAAAATTTAAGTGTCTGTTTGTAATGTCAAAATAACAGCATTTTACTTCATGTAGAGACAAGTGAGAAATGGCAATGAATTGCCGTAAATCTTAAGAGCTCGAAAAAATGGTATCTCGTGTCCGGGTCAGAGGCGTATATCGACTATGCTGAGTCATCTGGCGTTGACCGCGAGTCTCTAGCTCTTACGGTTCTTGAGTTGAAAGTTGTATAATAGACGGACAGACAAAGCCGTTGTATTCTTCGAACTCAAAAAAATTAAAACCATTGAAATAGTGAACAACTTTCGACTGAAATTAGAAAAAAAAAAATCTTTATTTCGGACATTAATGTCGGTATATACATAAAAGTCCAAAGGTTATATATCCATTATAATAAAATAAAACTGACTCGCAAAGCATACTACACGAGGCATACAGAAATATTAAGTTTTCGTTATCTCTGCGAACTGAACAAATACTTTTTAGTTAAAATCTACGCGGACGAAGTCGCGGGTAACAGCTAGTTGGAGTATAAATCTACTGGGTATATAGAATAGTAACAACCTGCACAAAGTGGCATAAATATTGGGCACAGGTGCACTTGCACTACATAGAGGGTCAACATAATTGTAACCCATGGTGACTTAAGTATGCAATCTGCAACATTCTCTAGACCAGAGGTTACCAGACTTTTTTTCTTACAGACCACTTCCAAAATGTAGCTGGTTTCGGTGGGCCCCCTGCAGCTACATTTGAACCACGTTCAAAAAAAATTTTTTTTGTCTATTTCCCTATCGAGAAATCGGTAGATTCGGGACCACTGGTACTGAATATGGAATATGCAAGGTTTTACAAGTCGCTCAGTCGCTGAGCTTCTTAAAATATTATCTGCCTATATCCATTGAATGGTGAAGTCGAGCCAACATTTTAGTTCTTCACTATCGAAAACAAATAAATTTTCTTGTGGAACCTCCGCTTACGAATTGTGGATACCCATTCTTGTCACGCCAATGTAAACCCCCGTCGAGTCTACCGTGGACCCCTGGGGCTCCACCTGGACCACTTTGGGAACTAATGCTCTAGACATTCATCGTAAACTTCATTCCACCAATCATCATTGATGGAAGTCCTGTATTAATTGGGTACATCCCATTTATTGCATATTGTTAACATTGTGTATACTAAATAGATTTGTGTTCCAACAAAAGAACAGATAGAATAGGCCACACCCCCTCTCTTTGCAATGGAAACTGTTTTGTATAGCAGAAGCATTACCAAAAAACCATAATAATGTCCATGAGCAATTGACTATGGTGATAGTTAATATTGTCTTCTGTTTACGCGAATGTTATTCATTGAAATTAAACTACTATATACGGATTTTATCGCGTTGTTTATTTGACACTGTTACAAAATTTTTTGAAAAACTGTTACACTACTATAATCACTATTAAACTTTACAAATTTTTAAGCTAATTAAATTATTGAAACTATTAAAACTATTTATACTATTACTATACTATTATACTATTTAGATTTATTTTTACACTTTCCCCGACGTTTCGGTTGCTTTTCAGCAGCCATATAAAATCCGTATATAGTAGTTTAATTTTATGGTGATAGTTGTTTATCCACAAATTGTTGTTTAGAGAATTAAGGTTTCTACAGTCGGAGGTGGCAATAAACACCAAATGAGCTTTACTTAAGATTTAATTGAAATTTGGAAATTACAATTATACTTTATAGATTACTAAACTAACATGATTACCATTCGAAGTATGAAATAATAATGTATTTAGAATTTTCCATTCCCGTTTCCCACAGTCGAGTGATTGACGTCATGCGCCTAGGGTTTCGCTGACGGTGCTTCGACGTCGGGAGCCTCGGGCTGTGTTGAGCGTGGAGACCGCTATCGATGCATTATTTGATATACGATTATGGTTCCATAACAAGAGTCTGGATGTTTTTGTGTCTGTTTGTAAACCTCCCCTAAACACAAATTATTCATGCTTAAAAGAAAAAAAGCCATGGTTACTCCTTGCCATCAGGTGGATATTGTCAATTCTGCCACTGCAGCTACAAATATATCTTTCATATATTTCCGTTTATTTACTTGAGAATGGTTTATATTATTATGTCAAATGTGATTTAAACATTTAACAAAATGTTTTACTATCAAGAAATTTACCATCTGCAATATTTCAAAACTAGCTTTTGCCCGCAGCTTCGCTCGCGTTATTTTAGAATTTGACAATCAATTCGGGTTGTACTCTGCTTGTTAATTCAATCATGATTCGAAAGAAACGTGGCGCCATCTATTATCATAAGAACGTTATTGTTGTGTTCCTCGGGAACAGTAATTTTTTCGGGATGAAAGGTAGCCTATGTCCGTTTCTGTACACCTGACAACGTATATGCAAAATTTCAGGATGATCGGTTCAGTGGTTTAGGCGTGAAAAGGTAAGTAACAAACAAGCAAACTCATTTTCGCTTTTATAATATTAGTTAGGATTAGGATTCGGATTATGGTATCTGAATGGAATACGTTTTTAAATAATTATACCAACACATACAATAATTGTGATTACTATACCGTATAGTCTTATCACGAGATTTTATTTTATTAAAAATATTCCAAACTAGGGATAGTTCCCTGTGTTGAAGTATCCAGGCACTTGTTTTTTTTTTCTTTAACAAAGACAACTGCCGCATTAGGAATAATTCCTATGTCGTGGAAGACTTTACAAACATTCAAACAGGCACAAAGAAGACCCAGACTCGGTACAACCATTTGTGAATAACACACATTTTTGTCTTGTGTGGGATTCGAATCCTTAACTCTCGGCGGAGTGGCAACGGCGAGGCGACCACTTAAAAGACTACGCCATCAGTACATCAACCTGTGACCCACATGTGGTGCTCAAACCCACATGACTTGACATATTGGCAAAATCATTACTTAACCTTTTTATTATGTGACACATATGTCCGCGCCTCTACCGCCCGTATTGTATTTCTGCGACAGAGAACATGCACGATACTTTTGTTTTATTTTCGTTCTATTAACTGCGTGGTACAACTAAAACCATTATTGAATAATGGTTTGAATTTGAGATAATATGATTTTTAACATTTACTTAAAATTCTGTATTTCTGCATCTCCCTAATTATTGTAGGTATTATTTTATCGATTTGTAACCGGGCCCTAGGGGTACGGCAATCGATATTAAGCTAAGCGCTTAAAAGGTTAAGCCTTAAACCAACCCGATAATCAATTTATTTTAGCAATAAAACTATGTTTTTATTTTCAGGTGTCAAGTTTATAATAGTAACAGATCCCAACATGCAAGGCTCAGAAGTCGTTCTCAAGCGAATCTACGAGCTATATTCCGACTATGCACTCAAGAATCCCTTCTACTCCCTCGAGATGCCTATCAGATGTGAACTGTTCGACACCTCTCTACACACGCTGCTTGAACTCGTTGAGAAGTCAGGAACAGCAAACTTATAGCTATGGAAGTAGATTTAGTTATATTATGTAAGTAAATGTTATTATTATTGGTATTAAAAGATGTATTGTTGTAATTTTCGTTACTTTATTTTTATTGCTTAGTACTTTAGGGTTAAACAAAGACTTTTATTTAAATAATGGTGCCAATTCTGTTGTCACAAAATTCTCTAAACTTAACTAAAAAGCACTAAAAGAATTTTTAGTCCTGTCACTTTTAACGATTTCAGAATACGAAATGTCATTTGAGAGGACTAAACTAAATTTTAGTGATTTTTAGTTAAGTTTAGAGAATTTTGTGACAACAGAATTGGAACCAATAGCTTGTATGCAGAAGCAATAAAATTATATTATATAAACAAAGAAGAACAAGATCCCTATTTTTGCATATTGTTAGATGTATACATATAAGATGGATGTATAACACAAATGAAAGACATAATTAGTTTACAATAAAAAATTTATTGATATAATAATTATTTATTTTTAACAATTGTAATGGGGCGGTTTCCCGGCCCCGCGTCGCGCGACCGCTTCAAGTCTATAGTTAACTATCGTTAATGACCGAACACTCCCTTTGTACTTCTACATTCACACACACGCATTATTGCCTGATATTTGGTACATACGCGAACTCCGCGCAGATGTGCCCTCCGCCTTATCCGAACATCTGTACACGCTCACGCTTGGCTTACAACGCAACGGGAATATCATCCATTGATTTACACCTGCCTTTAGCAGAGGAGGCATCAGTTGCACATTACTTGGATACTATAAGCAAAAAGTACCACGCCGTATTCTCCACAGCACTAAGAAAAATACCTTGACTTCCGAAACAATGCTATAAGCTCACAAACACAAATGACCTGACACTATATGCGTCGCGTGCGTCGGATAAGGCATTGTGCGAACTACAAAAGCTATAATTAGTACCTCTAAAAATACAGTAAAATCAATCAAAAAAGAAAATACGAGTTAGAAACGCGTTGATCGGTAATTTGGTTCCCCGAGTCTGCGCCGGAGTTCGATGACCAAGCGCGTTATACTCAGTTCTGACAGAACTTGCTATGGACGATTTTGATATACAATGGTCGACCTGGACAAACATCGTCATAGGACTTGATAGTATACGGAGACAGTTCCAAAAAGTGACAAAAGTTGGAAATACTGCTTGTACATTTCTTGTGGACTTAGTTCATGCAACTCCTGACAATATCATATATGTTAATGAAAATACAATCGCCATTAATCAACCAACTTATCCTAGTATCAATGTCATAACACGCAACCTCTATTCCAAGTAATGGCCTCCAGAAGGCGTATACAAGACCTGCACAATATTACATCGTATATAAACAAATATAGGTAAAATTCACACACGTTTTTTAGAATATCTTTAGAGCTGTACATTAGTTTGACGGTGGACCAATCGGAACGTTTGATTACAAATAAAGTCATGTGATTGGTCCATTTTGAAATTCGTCAGTTAGTTATATACATATGTCAAGTATAACCGCTTTTGTCAAAGTGTAATCTCATTGAGAGATTCGTAATCGGTACAAAAATAGAGCCGTGAATGGGCACCGCTACAAAATATACCCTCTGATAATAATTAAACGTTTGAACGCCATCACACAATGAACAAACTTATATTTGTATACAGTATATATAAATGTATAGAAATGCCACTAAGGGCCCATTCCACTCGGTCAAAACATTCAGACAATAAAACTCGTCCTGCTCAATCTAAGATACATAGAAAGAGATACGGTTACATACTATATTATTTGGGAGTATTGGTGAGACAGGTCCTTTAGTGTTGTAAGTTCACTGTGTGGTTTGCGAGCAAACAAAGTCTTAATTAATTTAACCGAAGAGACTTAAATAAATTATCCTAGCAGTGTCCGAGAGCGAGCGGGGAGAGTCACCAACATTACAACACTCCAACCTTAGTATTATCTGCCTATCGCTGGGCGTGGGCCCTTTCAGCATGAAAGACCATCCACGAAGTTGGCCACGTCACATTCTTAGTCACTGAATGAGACTATATCCAAAATTTTGTGATAAATAATTCTCAACTCTAAAACCAAAATATAATTCATGTCGCTCAAGTAAAGCTATTGCTGCGACTTTTAAAATATAATTATATATCAAACATAACCGATATGTGTAGTTCTAAACCGAGAATTCTGGACCATGCAATTTCAAAAAGGGAATATTTCCCATACAAAATGTATAGGAGATGTACGTTTTTCACTCGAAAACTACAGAGGCAGATTGTGTAATAGAGATAAGGGGTTAGACAATGGTCTGGGGAAAAAGGGAGGCACACAATTGCTTAGTGAGGAGCTATAAGCACTATTTGCAAAAGTTTATATTCTGATATTATATAAACTTGCAACCAATTTTATTAACTGCCAACATGTAATTGCAACAAAATAAATTCATGGCCAAGAAAAGGCAAGCAGCTATGAGACCATTCCCTTTTCAAAATTGCACATTCTCTAGCAATACCTTAAAAATTTGTATGGCAACTACGTACGCATGTAGCATTTCATATTTCGCCGAGAATGTAATAAAATATGTTTCCGATATATTCTATGCCTAAAACTAACTTACGAGTCCGCCGTCCTTACTCTAAGCGGCGCTAGTGAGCGCCCTATGTACTACGTCACAAGCGTGACGTCACTCTCCCCGCACATTGGCCACAACACGATCTGAGTATGTGGAGTCTAATACGCATCGTCCTGACACGATACACACTGATCTATCCTAATCAAATATAGAGTGAAAATCCTCCTTATTGCACTTACTTAAGGTCTAGATTTGAGTGTACCGTGGACGAGGCCTACATTGCCGGTCACCCACACACCATCGCCGTTTATAGTTGAGTTAGTTATTAAAGAAATCTATTGTCACAAGTGCTGAATGTATTATGAAATCATGTACATATTGATGAGCAGTCGTTCGAATAAATAACATCGTTCATAAACAGGGCTGTAATACGACATGAGCATGTTATCAAACGCGTTTATAAACGAGCGCGTTGCTGTCATTTCCAGTACAGATGACAGCTGCAATCGCGTTAAAACCATTCCATATTTGAATTCGTAGCAAAACAGTTACCGATATTATTTGGTCGGTTAGGATTGTCACCACGTCTTTTAGCAGTATTATTGGAACCTTATTATGAGTTATACACAATGTACATCTCCGAATTTAGTAGAATAATATTACAATAAAACTTTTAACTTACATTTGGCAGATGGTAATCATTTAAGGAGTCAAATAATGTAAAGGCAACCAACTTATTCACAGATTTTGCAAGTGTGGTGGCCCATACTTTGACAACATTCAGAGATGTTTTAGAGAATATCGTGACATGGTCACTGGCCTACCACAGTATAGTAAATCTTTTTTTAAATCCTACTGTCATTAATGTCTTTCTTTATCATTACAATTAGTACTACCTTGGGATGTGATTACAAGATTTCTATTCAGCATCAACGTACGTATTAAAAACATTAGTATTTGGCTTTCATCGTAGTAGCGATGCGCGGTTATTACTGAAACAATCGAATGATTTGAAAATTCGAATATCGAATTTTTGTTACTTGGTTATTCGAGTGGTGATTTTAAATACTCGAGTCGTGATTTTGAAGACTCGATGTTACTTCACTCGTTTAGCCTTTATTGGCTGTTATCGAAACTTTGGTGAACTAGTTCTGAACTGGTCTTTTCCGCTGTTGAAGAATAACAGCTAAAGTCATAAGCACAAGCGAAGTAACATTTTTGAGTATTTACGTAATCAATTAATGCATTCGAATATTTACGTATTTCGATCATCAATTTTTTTCGAATAATTATTCGAATACATTCAGATAATTATTCGAATACAATCGAATAGTTATTCGAATAATCGCACTCCGCTACCTAGCTCATGTATCGTGTCGCGATGGTGTGTGTCCCGGCGGAGTCAGTCGACACCCCGTAAGAGGTCCCCCGTAGGAGGTATGAGCTACTAGGACTGGTGAGTGCGCGGGCCCCATAGGCGCAGTGAGTAGTCGTCGGATGCCGACACCAGGACATCGTGGTGTACTGGGTTCCATGACACGCAGTTGACGCACCGCGTGTGGCCAGATATCACCGCGATTGGTTCCTCGCCGTTTATGTGCCAGATGTAAACCTAAAACAGACATTCATATATAGTATCACGCCAGTAATGCCACGCGGGGCAAGCATAGGTGTTTCACTCCCGTATGTCGCTAGCAATATCTCAGGTATCTCCTACATAATCTGGCGAGAGGCTAGTATAGTGAAAAGTACAGTCAACTGAAGTACTGCGCTTTTTGTGCAATCATTCCATTTGATTGCACGGATGGCACGCATGGCGTAGCGATTTCTGTGTTCGCCTCGCTGCTGCTGGTGCGCTAAGGGTTGTAGGTTCGATTCTCACACGGATCAAAACTAATCGTCGTATCCGTACCCGTAAACCAAAACAAAACCAGTCGTCAACTGAAGTAGTGCGCTTTCTGTGCAATCATTCCATTTGACTACACAGATGGCTTAGTGATTGTGATCATCTGTCTGTCATCAGTGGCCACTGCCGGTGCGCTGAGAGTAATAGATGGGATCCACATATGATACAAAAAAAATGTGTGATCCTCAAATATCTGTTCAGAATTTCGGTGTTCTTTGTGTCTGCTATACCAATGTTTGTAAAGCCTCACGCAAGTTTTTTTTTTATACTGCTATAGAGGCAAACAAGCAGACCGCCCACCTGATGGAAGTGGCCACCGTAGCCTACGAACGCCTGCAACACCAGAGGCATCACTTGCGCGTTGCCAAATTTATATTGGGAATAGTCTTTTGAACATGAAGAAATATAATTAGCAAATATGTTTATATATTTAATTTGGAACTCTAGAGTAATTCAGAAAAATTACTCTCCGTCACCAAATATGTACTTTCTAGAGAATCTAGAGAGTACATATTCGGTGATATCACACTAAAAGAAAAATATTTCTGGCGTTTGTATGTGTATATACCTTATTGTCTTCGCTCCCGGACGCGATGAAGTCCTGATGCGCCCCTCCGAAGCACGCGTGGATTGTGAAGTGTCCCTGGCTCAGGCCGCGGAACCGACGGACTAGTGCGCGGGCGCCTGTCACACAGAAAGTATACATTGTTTAAATAACAATGGCGGATTTCATGTCTTTTGGGACCCAATCTTATAGATAACTTGCCTTAAGATAACTCATTGATAGTTGTAGAACAATATAAGACTAACAAAAAATCAAATAGAAAGTCATTTATAGAAGTTGGAAGAAAAATATACAATATTAAAGGAATATGATAATATGAAATAAGACAGATTATGATTGACAACTGACAGACAGTATTGCCAGCTAAACGTTCCGTTTTACGTTATACCATGAGTATAGTAATAGTTTATAATTTAATATTTTTGTAAACGTTTTACTCGTACAATACATATTTACATATTTATAATATTCATGTTTTTACTGTACAGAACAATCCATAATTATTCAAGATCAAATCTAAAGTAAAAACAAATATAAAGTATTGTAGATTGGAACGTAATCCCACACAAGTTGCGTTTTGTAAGTGCACGATAACAAATTTTTTAATGAATTAAAATCAATCATAACTTTTAATTCGCAATATTTTTTATATAAAAATCGTATAAACCTGTAGTTATAACTAACGTATATTTGAACTTGAACGAAACTTCGTTAATTTTTACATCTTGTGGGTCCTACCTCGCCATTCGTTCTTTGCATATTATTCGACTTAGGGTAAGTACGAAACTGCTGTAAAAATTTAAGGACAACGTAGAAGTCTCTCATGTTAGCGTGGGACCACTAATCCCTTATTGATATGAATGAACTAGCTCAGAGAACTTCGCTTGTCATTGTAAACCAGCGTACTAGCAGTAACACTGTCACCTTTACCGTCCCTTTTATTCCATACTAGTTTTCACCCGCGGCTTCGCTCGCGTAAATGTAGGTTAGGTTTGCAACAGTTCTTTTTTCTGGATGAAAGGTACCCTATGTCCTATTATGTGCCCCTGACAACGTGTATGCAAAATTTAATGTTGATCGGTTGAGTAGTTAAGGCGTGAAAGTGTAACAAACAAACAAACTCATTTTCGCATTTATAATATTAGTAAGGATTTAATTTGTTTCCCTTGGAGGAAGAAGGAATAGAAAGAAAACAATTGGAACATACTATCAGGCAGAATGTATACTTTCTTGCTAACTTTGACGTAAATTAATATAAAAAAATTATAGTCTAGTTACTTGAACTACTATATAAATATGGTTATTGGGTTCCAGAAAAGACTCACAATTAAAATGTTATATACTCACGTATGTCCCATAAATGCACGCCTTGGTTAGCGACGTTGAGAAGTAGCAGCGAGTCAGCTGCGTTCAGGGTCATCGCCATCACGGCATGCTCCTCCTGGATACTAGGGAACAACAATTAAATATACCTAATTAGAAAACGATTAAGATCGTTAAGACAAGTTATTGTACACACTACGGATGAGCATTATAAACTGCTACTGATACAAGCGTTATGCGTGTCAGCCGCCAGCACGATACACTAACATATGTGCTACACTAACAGGCTCCTGTCGGTGAGGTCGGAGAAGTCGTAGGCGCGGACGCGGTGTAGGTGGTGCGTGTCGGCCGCCAGCACGATACACTAACATAATATTATGTCCTACACTAACAGGCTCCTGTCGGTGAGGTCGGAGAAGTCGTAGGCGCGGACGCGGTGTAGGTGGTGCATGTCGGCCGCCAGCACGATACACTAACATAATATTATGTCCTACACTAACAGGCTCCTGTCGGTGAGGTCGGAGAAGTCGTAGGCGCGGACGCGGTGTAGGTGGTGCATGTCGGCCGCCAGCACGATACACTAACATAATATTATGTCCTACACTAACAGGCTCCTGTCGGTGAGGTCGGAGAAGTCGTAGGCGCGGACGCGGTGTAGGTGGTGCATGTCGGCCACCAGCACGATACACTAACATAATATTATGTCCTACACTAACAGGCTCCTGTCGGTGAGGTCGGAGAAGTCGTAGGCGCGGACGCGGTGTAGGTGGTGCATGTCGGCCGCCAGCACGATACACTAACATAATATTATGTCCTACACTAACAGGTTCCTGTCGGTGAGGTCGGAGAAGTCGTAGGCGCGGACGCGGTGTAGGTGGTGCATGTCGGCCGCCAGCACGATACACTAACATAATATTATGTCCTACACTAACAGGTTCCTGTCGGTGAGGTCGGAGAAGTCGTAGGCGCGGACGCGGTGTAGGTGGTGCATGTCGGCCGCCAGCACGATACACTAACATAATATTATGTCCTACACTAACAGGTTCCTGTCGGTGAGGTCGGAGAAGTCGTAGGCGCGGACGCGGTGTAGGTGGTGCATGTCGGCCGCCAGCACGATACACTAACATAATATTATGTCCTACACTAACAGGTTCCTGTCGGTGAGGTCGGAGAAGTCGTAGGCGCGGACTCGGTGGTGTGTGTCGGCCGCTAGTACGCTGCGTCCATCCCCGCGACAGCACAGCGCGTTCACTCGTACTCCGTCCCAGCTGTTGATTAGCGTGCCCTAAAAACATACAATCATGAAACATACAGACTCGTAGACATATTACATTACAAATTAATATAGTGGATATTAACTTGCAAATTCAATATAAGCAGCAAAATCTTAAATCTATCTCACGTTAGTGAGATCTTGTTGGCTAAGGCAGCAGTTGCTATATGGATTCGAAAATCGACCTAGTACTCTACAATTTGCAAATGAATAGTTTAATTCTCTTCACGACTTTATTTTTAAAGACACAGGCAATTTATATTTATTCCCGCACTTGGAATAATTTCTGTGTCACGTATTGCTAGTATAGTCTGGTTCTGAGCACCACGGTTATAAAGCTAAATTAGCGTAGAAGGAAAGGCAGATAATGACGGCACTAACGTCGAGGCTGCAGTGGTAGAACTGTCCGCGCGCGCCGCCGCACACGAACTTGTCCCCGGCCGCGTGCCACGCCACCGCCGTCAGGGAGTCCTCCTGCGAGTGGGTCATCTTTAGGTGCAGCTGCTCCGTCTGCAACACGGACAACACACGTCAGAATAGAATCTCAACAATACTTAATAGAACATTACATACCATTATATTTAAGTTCACAAAAAACAAAACTTGCGTAGCCCTTCATACAAATATATCTAGACTTAGTAGACAATTTCGAAGACAAAGTTCCTTTACGACAGTGCCAAAAAAATAAAATAGTAGATAATCATAAAGGAATTTAAAGAAAAATAATATATTTGTGGATTGCAAAAACATTTATTACAAGTTATAGTGGTCCTATGAGAGAACCTTGAGGAACTCTTTTACAGACTCAAGCCCGGTAAAAGTATATTTGTGCCGAAGAGGCGTCAGTAAAGTATGTTCTATGTGTAACAATAATTACCTATACTAATCTTTATTTCTCCACTCTTATATACCAATACATGTAAACTTATATATTAGTATGAAGTAATCAAACGAGTCAAACGCTTACTATAGTGTGATGTAAATAAGTGAATGTAAACCACAACACTGGGTGACTTAATTCAGTAAGTAGGAAAGAGCTTATAGGCATAAAACATTGGTTGAATTTGTAGAATTCCTTAGTACTTCATAAACATAGTTTTAAATCTTAACTAATATTACATATCAGGGGTCTAATAACAAAGGCGGCAAAGTCCCCTAAAATGTGAAAGGACTTTGCCGCCTTTGTTATTAGACCCCTGATATAAATGTGAATGTGAGCTTGTGTGTTTGTTACGCTTTCACCTTTTAACTCCTCGACCGATCCTCCTGAAATTTTGCATACACGTTGTCAGTGGAACAGTAAAGGATACAGGGTACCTTCCATCCAGAAAAAAATATTGCTGCTTATTTAACAATTTAGGCGAGAGAAGCCGCGGGCAAAATCTAATTAATTAATAAATAAGAATTAAACAACCTATGACATATGTACTTTTCTATGTGAAAAGAAATTGAACATCTACTATGTTCAATTATCTCTGACATTCCAATAATTGACAGATTAGGCCGACAAATATTAAAGTATTTGTACCTCCATATTCCATATCCATAGGTCAGGGCAGTCTTCGGGCCCAGCTGCGATAAGGTACCGCCCGTCGGGACTCCAAGATAGGTACGACACACCGTACGTGTGACCCTCCAGAGATTTTCTGCGAAATATTACATCGATATTATCATCAATCAGTCAATCGCAGTCCACTACTAGACATAAGCCTCCATAAGCCTCGCATTTTATGCTACAACGTTATCCGCCTTTGGCATCTAGTCCATGCCAGCCCCCTTTTTCAGTTTATCGACATTATCACGTCGCAAGATCATGTAACTATTTCTGTCTACAAAAATGATGCATGCGGTCATGACTAAAATGGATTTTATGAATAAGACAAATCGTTAAATATAATATGGCTACGATTTTCACATAGAAACCACATTCTAATGAATTTTACGGACTTAAATTTTCCACGCTACAGACGGAATGTATGTATGAGGGAATGACCTGAGACGTAGTAGACTCGCTTATGTACAGTATTGTCAACATATTTGAATAGATTGTACACATCGCTAGTATAAAATCATGACATTAGTTCTGAGAAGTTCAATCTATGTCTGTTGGCTTTATTACCTGAAGGAAAGGCGCTTCGCCACAGGGTCGAAGTCCCATATCATGACGGTGTTGTCCTTCGAGCCGGACGCCAACCGAGAGCCGTCGGGAGACCACTTGCAGTACCACACTTCGTCACAGTGCTCGTTCAATACCTGCAACCACACAATAGAAAATACGATGTTGAGACAAAAGATTATTCAATATTTTCGTCTTAACTATCCTTACCTTAGGCTATCGTTAGCCTTCGGGTTGCGGAGGTCAGGTGGCAGCCGCTCCGTGTAAAAACTGATATCCAGTCAAATCCAGTTAGACTAGAAAGCCGATCCCAAGTGACTTGGGAATAATAAAGGCTAGGCAGAAGAAGATTTTCGTCTTAACTACTTATCATATTTAGTCTCAATAATCTATAAATATGAACCTTTTAATGGTTTTAAAATTGGTAATTTTCTTCATAGAAGATTGTTTAAGACCCATTTTGCTTCTGTATCACACAATATAGCATATCATTCATTCCAGAACTTAAACGGTTCTGAAATGAATGATCTGCCGAGCTCTATAAATAGTTCTATTTCGAATTGGTTTAAAAAAAAAACTTTAAATTAAAGTCTTTAGCATCTTCTCATAATGTGAATAACTTGTTCTCCGGTTAGCTAAATAATTATTTGAGTATTATACTAGTCTGAAGTATCATACGGAATGAATGATTTATCTCTCGAAATTTAGTTGAGAATAATTTGAAGAATAATAACTACTTCTGGACAACATTAAATTTGCGTTCACCATCGTTAGAAGTCATCCTAACTAATATTATAAGTGTGAATGTAAGTTTGGTTGTGTGTTTGTTAATGCTTTCACGCCTTAACTGCTGAGCCGATCATCATAAAATGTTGTATACACATTGTTACGGGTGCAGAAAAGGACATTATGGTACCTTTTATCCAGAAAAAAGTGTTGTACCCCAACCTACATTTACTCGAGCCAAACCACAGGCAAAATCTAGTTAAAATAATTGTAAATCTTAGTCAAACTCCAAAACACAAAAGTGGACTTCTATGAGGCAATAAAATATGTTTTAATGGCTGTAAGAAGAACATCCCTGTACGAGTTAGTAAGTGGTACAGACCTGCAGCGAGTGTATGGGGAAGTGGTCGGCTGAGCAGTGGTGGTCGGCCAGCAGCGTGAAGGGGATGTGGTCGGGCGCGGGCGCGGGCCGCGGCGCCGCGTGGAAGCGGCAGCGCGCCGCCTGCTGCGCCGCCGCCTGCGACAGCAGCGCGCGCAGCCGCCCCGGCGCCATCATCAGCGCCGGCGGCAGCACCGCCTGGGGACATGACAGCTATAACAGAGGATCAGTCCCAACACAACACATATGTATATACATATATTATTATGTAGACTAATACCTTGTAACTAAAAAGATTAGATAGGAAGGCTTAAGGAGCCAAACCCTAAACGAGCATGTACTCGTAGAAAATTGAATAATTATCTAGTACTTAGGAAAAAAAAGAAATGAGACAATAAGACATTAATGGGACACAATATAATTACAATTTACACAAACTGAACAATTTGCAAAAGGCACAATCCCGGGGCGTGGCTCCACAGCGCTACGAAAATACTAGGCTGGATAAAAAATCAGGAACACTTAACACGGCGGCCATGGGTCGTGAGAGGCCGATCCACCGCGCGCCTACCCTTTATATCTTCGGTAGGACCACCGCCGCGCCTGACAGGGCTGTTTGGTAAACACGCCAATCGCGTGGCAGCCTGCTTTTTCAAAGGTTTGCCATAGTTTACACGCGCGGCGTGTCGTACAGCAGGGGGTCAGCTTGTTGTGTGTGCATACCTGTACTCGCGCCAGCACATTAGCGCGCGAGTGCGCGCCGCTGCCGGGCCAGTGCGCGCGCGCGTGCAGCTCGTCGGGGTCGGCGCACATCATGAGCGCGGACAGGCGATGCACGCGCGGCGTGTCGTACTGCAGGGGGGTCAGCTCGTTGCGCAGCACGTGTAATGCGTCCAGCACGCGCCCCGCCTCTAGGTGCTCCAGGTATTTCTGCTCCAGCACTACGAACTTCATTTCCTGGAAATCAAGTTAAGTCTTTTAATATCAGTCTGCAAGCAATTAAGGATCCGGATTGCCAACAGTCACGATCAAACGGACAGATAGGCGCTGTAAGAACTCTAGCAACGTCCAGAACATTGGCATGTATAAGTGAAGCCGGCGGTTGTGGTCGTCAGTGCGGGGACTACGGGCAACTAAGGTAACAAGCGCTGGCTACTACCATAGCTTGTAGCTCAGAAGTGAACTATTAGGTACACGAAATTGAGCAGTCCATTTTTACAGGGCCTTGGCAGGAATGAAACAAGATCAAGATGAGATCACAAAATAGACTGGTGAAGCTAAGCGACTACGCGCCGGCGACACTAAAAATGCTTGGCAAAAAAACACTTTTGTAAGACTGGAAAGAGAGTTAAATGGGTAGAAAGTAGGAAGTAGGCTCAGTGTGCGTCGGTACCATACTAAAAGTATTCAAAACTTCGTTCACGTCCGGGTCGCTACCAATGGCCCAGTATGCAGCAATTAAAATGTGACTTACGGCGAGATTATGCGGCTCGACGTGCGGCGAGTCGCGCAGCAGATCGTGCAGCGCGCGCAGGTCGTGGTCGGCCTTCACCCAGTCGCCGGCCAGCACGTGCTGGCGGAACGTGGCCGCCGCCGGGTGCTCCAGGTGCAGCCCCGACTCCTCCATCAGGAGAGTGGCGCTGCGTCTGCGCACACAAACATACACGTGTACTCCCAACTCGAAATCACTAACTCTAGGTCTCAAAAAACTCGTTCTGTCACTGTATTGCTAATCTGTGCTGTTAAATAAATAAAGGTTTTTTTTTATACGCAACAACAAATGGCATTCATAGAAATAATTTTAGCAAAAACAGTATCGACATTGGTTGGAAAATGAAAGAGCAATTAATATTTTATATTTAGTTATGTGATTAATTAGTGTTGGTATATCGCTATCTCTCACGCGTTTAAATTGCAGTCACGCCTGACTAGGTGCACGTCCTTTTTATGTCATTTGACAATTACTCCTACCAAATTTTAAATGTCTTATATCTTATTCGTTATTAAGTGGATTTACCAAAAATTTTCTTTGTATATTAAGATATTTGATAACATAACTTATGAATAAATTGGGGCAGTCTTTGGGGACTGCCGATAGAAGTGAAAACTTTAATCCTTGACCATAAACACTTCGCTATAAAAAAAGGTCGGATTCTTGTTCTTGATACTTTCGTAGTGGTTTTAAGGGGGTCAAAATTTCGTTATTTTTTGCGTAGGGCGCACCATTTTTGAGATATTGTTAAAATTCTAAAAAAAATTAATAAAGCGTGACGATGACGCGAGTTCCACGATTTTTGTTCACCCAAGAAGTGCTTAACGCGCCTAAAGAAGTTTACACTTCAAAAAATAAAAAAAGAGTGATATGCTCTATTTTCTTGCCACGTATTACATGGCAACTAAGGAAATAGAAAAATGTGAATGTCAATGCACCTTTGCTTACAGCGGTGACAACAGTGTGAGTTATTATGGCTTTATGTTTACGCCTAAATATTTGAGTAGACAAATGGTACATACACAAAAATGTCCGCAGTAAATGAGCGCACGAATCGAGGCTAAGCGCAGCTGGGCACAATGTGTATTTAAAATAACTTTCGTGTGTTTAGTAATCAGAATCTTATTTATATTGTCTTATGGGCTGTTTCACAATGTTAAGGTTCAGATAGGTATACGTATTTTATTTTAAATCTAGCATTTCTATACTAATATTATAAAGCTGAAGAGTTTGTTTGTTTGAAGGCGCTAATCTGAGGAACTACTGGCTCGAATTGAAAAATTCTATTGTTGTTGGATAGCTTATTTATCGAGGAAGGCTATAGGCTATATAACATTACGCTACTACCCATGAGAGCGGCGCAGTAATCATAAACGCGGGTGAAACCGCGGCCACATCTAGTGTTATATAAATTACTAGTATACTCGTGAACCCTAAGCTAATATGCTTGTGTTAGCTCCTAATACAAGAGCAGCGATAGCTCAGTAGGGAGACCAACAGACTGCAATGCAAAGGGTCTCAAGTTCGAACCCACGTCGCGCACCTCCGACTTTCGGTAGTTATATGACTTTTCGAAATTATGTGTGTATTGATTGACAATTATCGCCTGCTCCGTGCCTCGAAAAGCACGTTAAGCCGTTGGTCCCGGCTGCCATGAACATCTATGGCAGTCGTTATTGGGAGAGTGTCGACACAAAAGATCCCACGGGGTCGAAGTGTCGCCGGTCTGCACTGACTGGCCCCCACATAAGATAAGATAGCTCCTAATCCTAATCCTAAATAATATTATAAAAGCGAAAATGAGTTTGTTTGTTTGTTTGTTACCTTTTCACGCCTAAACCACTGAACCGATCATTCTGAAATTTTGCATATACATAGTCGGGTGTACAGAAACGGACATAGGCTTTTAGGACATTTCATCCCGAAAAAATGTACTGTTCCTGAGGAAAACAACAATAACGTTCTTATGATAATAGATGGCGCCACGTGTCTTTCGAATCATGATTGAATTATATTATTATAAGCAGAGTACAACCCGAATTGATTGTCAAATTCTAAATTAACGCGAGCGAAGCCGCGAGCAAAAGCTAGTACAAGTATATTAGCTTTACGTTTACATTGATTAAGTTCACGTCGACAATGTAATGAGTGGGAATCAATTCCACTTAATCGTAAGTACGATACCATGTATCTCTCTTTTTGTTATTATTGAGGCGAGATAACATGAGATTTGTTTTATCATTAAACGTTTTAGGACAATATGTTGTAACATGCCATTGTCTTCTTTAGCACTTTCGATTACATTGTTCAATATAACATAAGCAATACATTAAGAATCATTCTTGAGATTTTTGTATATCAATGAATTACGCAAACACACGTGAACAGATGCGGCGTCCAAGAGGAACAAAGTTCGATTGTTCGATCAAAGTGTTTTGATTTCTGTAAGGAAAGTCTTAGTAGCCGAAAGAGACTGGTAGTGTGTGAGTCTATTACGCAGGAAATAAAGCACAAGCGACGATGTATTACTGTGGCCAGTGAAAGGATCGTGCACGCACGACGCATCTACGCTGTCAGGGGGACAGAAAAGGACATATACAGGTTGTCCGGTAATTAATGGATAACCTTAAAATGTCTTATAGTAGAACTGATGGCCGTTCGGGGAAAATGAAAAAAATATATATTAGAATAGTGAAATAGCTAGTCATACTTTTGACTGTCTATCTAATAGCATAATTAGTGTTTAATAATAAAACAAGAAAAATCGACGGAATTCATTTATTTATGGTCGTAGTGTACAAGAAAGTTAAATATGGTAATTAAAAAAAATTAATATGTCAGGTAGTAGTTAGGACACTTACGATATTTTAATTTTTTTCTAAACTGCCATCAGTTCTACTATAAGACATTTCAAGGTTATCCATTAATTACCGGACATCCTGTATATCTTTCATCCAGAAAATAAACTGTTTTAAACCTAACCTAAAGCAAGCGAAGCCGCGGAAAAAACTTGTATACATATAAATGCTTATTGCGGTTAGGTGACCATACACAGTGTCTGTGTACTAATAATCAATAGTCGCACTAGTGTCGTCCTTGCGAGACGTCTGTGGCCTTCCATACATGAATTATACGATTACATAGAAATCGGATGGTAAATAATAATAATCGACATATATCTGTTTTGATCTATAGTTCTATTTGTAAGTAAAGAATACAGGCTAGTGTTGTTGACATTGACACATGCAAGAAGAGGCTAGGTAGGCCGTACCTATCCATAGATTGGTTGAGGTGTCAACGGAAAATTCTAGGGTTATGTAAATGGTATCTTTAGGAGCCAGGCCTTTCCTAGATATTAAATGAAAAGCCTACCATTGCTAAGTTTTGGTGTAAGTATGATGACATTGTTACTGTTTCGCGTGATAGAATTCCGGGAACTGACATACCCATCACCGTCATTCCTTTCCCCTCATTTTTATACCCTGAAGTCAAGTTAAACTTACAAGCTGGGTGTCAATTTGAATAAACCGTTGAAATGTTTTGAATATATCTTGACACACAGATAGACCAATTGGATTGAACACAGGAAAATTCACGTTTTCATGGGATTTACGCAAGCGTAGTCACAGGCAATATAGCAAAAGATAACAACAATTATCACCCGTCGCGTCGTATTGAAGTGTAGAACACTCACATTAAGCTCGCTATGACCTGTATATATCGGCATATAGGACCTGTCCTATATGCCTAACGACGCGCGACGGCGAACGTATTTCATGATACAAGCCAATGTCACTGTCTGGCCCATAAACTATCTCTAAGCAAAAACTCATGTCAATCATGTCCTTCATTGCTACATCAAAATTGGACAAACCAACAAACAAACTTTCGATTCTATACTAATATTATAAAGGTAAATATTTGATTTTTTGTTAGTTTGTTTGTAAGGGTTTAACTCAAAAACTATTCAACCAATGTCAAAATCCTTTCACTATTAGAAAGCTATATTATCATAATAACATAGGCTATATTTTATTTAAATTCAAGTATTGTTACAAACATAACCTAACCTACTTTTACGCGAGCGGAGCCGCGGTCAAAAGATAGTCCTAACTAATATTATAAAAGCGAAAATGAGTTTATTTATTTGTTTGTTTGTTACCTTTTCACGCCTAAACCACTGAACCGATCATCCTGAAATTTTGCATATACGTTGACAGGTGTACAGAAACAGACATAGGCTACCTTTCATCCCGAAAAATATTACTGTTCCCGAGGAGAACAACAATAACGTTCTTATGATAATAGATGGCGCCACATGTCTTTCGAATCATGATTGAATTATATTATTACAAGCAGAGGACAACCCGAATTGATTGTCAAATTCTAAATTAACGCGAGCGAAGCCGCGGTCAAAAGTTAGTCTATAATATAATAATATGTAAGGATATCGATACTAATTATGTGTACAATATGAACCGGTAGTATATAACTATATATTATGACTCAACGTCGGCCATTTCTGCGGAAACTTAGAATTATCATAACGATCCTAATTTAAGTGCCATGTTTCATGTTTAACACATTTCTCAATACAAACAGTCCTTATAACATAATTATACATTGTGTAAATATGTATGGCCATATTAAGTAAATAATCATAACCACATAATCTATACAAATAAATAAAATTGTAGTTTCACTCGCGTTTATGATTACTGCGCCGCTCCCGTGGGTCGTAGCGTGATGTTATATACAGTGTGTGTAATAAACCCTGTCCGATCCATAAGGTGTTATACAGTAGCTTATTATGAGTACGTACTACGTAAGTGACATCCTTTTATGAAAATCGATCAAAAATTGTAGCCCAGTTTTAATTTATTTAAAACTAGCTTTTGCCCGCGGCTTCGCTCGCGTTAATTTAGAATTTGACAATCAATTCGGGTTGTACTCTGCTTGTAATAATATAATTCAATCATGATTCGAAAAACACGTGGCGCCGTCTATTATCATTAGAACGTTATTATTGTTTTCCTCGGGAACAGTAATTTCTTTCGGGATGAAAGGTAGCCTATGTCCGTTTCTGTACACCTGACAACGTATATGCAAATTTTCAGGATGATCGGTTCAGTGTTTTAGGCGTGAAAAGCTAACAAACAAACAAACTCATTTTTGCTTTTATAATATTAGTTAGGAAGGATAATAAGTATATTAATAGGTTATCCACGACAACACCGACCGATTATTAATCATAAATCATAATACTTAGATATCACTAAAGTTCATAAAGGTTCACGGATGCCGCGCCGCGCTACGCCCGCCGCGCCCACCTACTTACAGTACCAACACGCCTTAAAAAAATGCCGTCAAAACTAGACATACCATGCTCCGCGTCCTTGTCATGTTTAGTGGAGTGTTGCTAGACTGGGCGAAATTTCAGTAATTCAAGTGTAAAAATGCTGATCAATACTGTACTTAAAAATTTTATAAAGACGTTTTACGACCATATAGATCTCTTTAGTTATTTTTCTTAGCATGTTTTTTAAGAGAGAAACAAGCCCTTTACCTTTTGAACGCCAGAGTATAAACGCATCGCCGTACCCCCGACGCCAAGCCACTTTTTCTGTAAAATGACCTTCAGAAGTATAGGGATTCCAAAACTTTATTGAATATCAACTGTGTTTATATTTTGGTCTTAAATTTTCTAATAAACCCTACTCATGACACTGATATCTATTTAACCACAAAAGTACTGTTTTATTTAGTTTTATTGTTTATTTTTATGTTAAGGTGCGACATATTTTTTGTCATACATATGTGACGTTGGTGTTGAGGGCAAGATTTCATTTGTCACGTATATGTGACAATGGCGTCCAAAAGGTTAATAGTTCGGACAGGGTTTATTATACACACTGTATAGCCTATAGCCTTCCTCGATACTCTCCAACACTAAAATATTTTTTCAATTCGAACCAGTAGTTCCCTAGATTAGCGCGTTCAACTAAGCAAACAAATAAACAAACAAACTCTTCAGCTTTATAATATTAGTATAGATTATGACCGCGCTTTACCTAAAACATGGTTTCAACGACACAATACTAGAAAAATATAACTTAATTATTATGCAACAATCTGTAGAAATCTAAAAGCTACGCAACTTAGTATTTCTATCATTAAAGATAAAGCACGTCGCGCACGGAAATACAATAGTTATAACGGTAGCGGTTCTGTTGCAATGCGTGAGCGCAGCGCCGCGCGCGCGCCGCGTGGTGGGAAGGCCCTGGACACCACGACGCGACGTCCGCTTACAACACACCTATTGTGTCATTAGGTATGTTCGCGCCAATTTCTACCTCAGTCAAGGGCTCTGGAACTGGGACAAGACGGGGTCAAAACTTATACGCGTCACGGATTAACGCAGCCATTAAAAAAAGCGTTTGTTTTGAATGCAGGTTTTTTTTTAGTTTGTTTGATACTTGCGATGGTGGTCATTTTTTGTTTTTGTATTACTAACGTGGCAAACAAGCATACGGCCCACCTGATGGTAGGTGGTCACCGTAGCCTATGGACGCATGCAACACCAGAGGCATCACTTGCGCGTTGCCGACCCTGTGGGAGAAAAAGGAAGTGGGAAGGAGAAGGAGCAGGAAGGGAGAAAGAGGATAAATGGGCCTCCGGCACTCTCACTCGCCGAACGAAACACAACAGTTGGAATACTGCTATTTCATAGCTTCATTCCCATTTATTGCACAACAGTCTTGAACCTCAATGTCTTGAAAATATCAACAACTCTTTGCTAGACCCAAGGAGAGAGGAATGTACCCGAAACTACGCAATCGGTTGGCAATATAAGCTTAAACTATAAAAATAATTAGGCAGAAAATCGGTTAGGATAACTGTATATATTAACTAGTTAGGCCCCGCGGTTTCACCCGCTGTGCTCTTTTAAGCACGTAGCGTGATCTTCGTCAATAAACGGGCAACTAAATAAAAAAATCTTATTATTCGTTCCAGAGATTAGCGCGTTAAAACAAACAATCTCTTTAGCTATCAAGTTATTGATGTGGTTTTTATACCCTGTATTCAATATCAGTTATAATAATAATAGAGAATTATCAAGTTGCCGCTTTGTATAAGGAAAATCGGTTAACGTTGTGGTTTTCATACTAACTATTCCATCAATATTTTTTGGCTTATGTTTAATTTATCACCAGATATAGTAAAATATAACGGTCAAAAATAGTAAATGATCACCAAAATTAAAACCGCATTTTAATACCAAAAATATGAATTGCACAGCAAAGAGATCAAAATAAGTCGACGGAGCCCCGCTTATTTTTGGGTAGGTTTAAGAACGAACCTCAATATAAATGTTTTAGATGTGGGTATCATAAAATGTGCTTTGTTTAAACCTGGTTCGGAACTAGCATTGGCCATATATAAAATGGTGGCAGCCGCTCATGAATAACTACCTTAAATCGTTATGATTAATATGTATTTGTGTTAATTTATATAATAAGTTACGATGGAATTGGCATATCCGTTTGAATAAAAATTCCTAAAATCAATAAAGAATAAAAAAAAAGAACGAACCTAACATAACCTAACCCTTCCGAGACGGAATGCAGTGATTTGAGGCATATAGGCGTTATGATATATTTTAGTAAACATATTTTGGTGTGCTATTACTATTTTTGGTGGTCACTATATGTAAACCCATATTTTTTTTAATGGCCAGTTCGAATTCTATATTTTATTTTTCATGTACATATTAGTCACTTGTATTTAGGCCGCTACGGTTTAACAAAAACGTCAACCATCATGCAATTATGGCAAGTTGCAACAACGAATAGAGTAACAACGAATAATACAGACTGTATGAAAGGACAGTACGAAATGTTATTAGTATTTATTATTAATAATACTTGTTAATAATAATACTTATTATTAATAATATACTTACATGTAGTCCGTTCTCGAAATATAAATTGAAATTTGAATATAACCATTGAATTTTCTACAGAAAATACGAAGTTAGATGTAGGACTTATACGGGAATTTCATATTACAAATACTAAAATAATTCTGACTGTCTGGTACGCTTATACAGCTAAACCACTGAAACGATTTTGATTAGATTGGTAAGGAAAAAGATTGGATCCTTAAGAATTAGGTACATATGCTACCTTTTATCCTCATATCTGTTGTTATAAGAATCACGCGGTCTAAGCCGCGAGGAGTAACTATTTTCTTATGAACTTAATAACATATATTAGATAGAACTTGCGCATGCGCAGGTAGACCTGCGCATGCGCTAAACAACATCATAATATATTATTTACTTTCTACTATACGCGTATTTACTGGTGTTGCGCCTGGTGTTGTGGGTTCGAATCCCACCCGGGACAAAAATTTGTGTGATCCACCAATGGTTGTTCTGTGTCTGGCTGATATGTACGTTGTTTAAATGATTGTTAAGTCCCCTGCGATACAGGAATTATTCTTAGTGCGAGAGGTGTCTTTTAAAAAAATATGTTTGCATGGTTGTCCCTTTGGTAAAAGTAGCTGCCTGGCTACTGCCAGGACGACAGGTGTTGTAATAGCAATCGTCACACGGGACAAAAAATGGCGCTATCCACAAATAGTAATAGGTACCGAGTCTGGATGTTCTTTTCGTCCGTTATATGAATGAGTTCCCCGCGACACAGGCATACATTCTAACACGGAAGTTATACTATGCATATATAAAAAAAATTGAATACGGGAAATGTCTTTATGCGCATAAAATAAGGTCACACTAATATTACAGTTTTATAAAGCATAATTATTATTATACTTGGATAACAACTGGCAGTCAGTAAATAAAAAATAACTTGACAGGTTTTGGCTATGGCCTCGCGACTAATTTGCAAATAATTACAATTCATAATAGGAACACTGTTGATACAAGCATTACAAACACTTCTCTATTATACCTAATATCTAATCTGACTCTATAATTAACTACAACTGATTAGATATTTTATTAAACAAAAACAATTACAATGGCGGATAAATAAATAGGTCTGTCTGGTAAGCGTATGCGCGTGGGCAAGTAGTTCCCTCCCACGTCACTTTGCTTGTTTGGGTAAAGTGTTTTTCTGTTCGGATAGTAACAGTAGGAGACCTGTTCATTAAAAGGCTAGTTGATATGTCAAAATCAACCTTGTCAAATGATTTGATTGGTTCTTGATAATTTAATCAGGCAATCACAGCAGGTAACATGCAATAGACGGTTTCTCATTTTTGCGTTGATCTGCCTTTCAGAAACTAGGTGAAAGAATGTGATTAGTAGGTAGTAATAGCCTTACTTTAAGATTGTGCAGTTTCGAGGCCCTTGTCCTTGATTCAAAACGGTATCATAAATTCCATAGACACAGATGGCTAACCCAATAATACATATGTTAGAAAACAAAGCCATTGCCGTATATATGTAAGAAAGAGTAGGTAGACATGCCCACCCCAGGATTGCCTGGCCTCCTCTGGAAGGTAAGCTTTCAACTCAAAATCCTAGGGTTGCGTGTAAGCCTTTACTGTTCAGAGGCAGGCCTCCTAGATAACAAATTATGGATATGCCAATGAGGAGAGGGTTTTGTTATCTACCGGAAACTTTTCTAAACTCTTCGATATCCCGCTATAAATTTCTTAACAGAAAAGCTAAAAGCACTTCTGGCCTCCTAAAAAAGGTAAGCTTTCAACTCAAAATTCTAATGTTGAGTGTAGGCCTTCGCTGTTTAGGGGCAGTCCCGTCCTACAAAGTAATCCATAGATATACCAATAAGGAGAGCTACCTACTGGGAACATTCCCAAACTCTGATCCCACAATAAATTACATAACAGAAAAGCCAATATCACTTTGTCTAATCCAAGAATCAAATCCAGAAATACACAACTGATCCTAAACATAAATTCAAACTTATGGTCCAGCAAAGGCAGTCAGTTCAATTAAACATTTTCATACAAAGAATAATGCTAAGTCCATTTTAATTATGGTAATTAATATCAACTTTATCTTTAAGGTATAATGTGGTGTGGTGCTACATTAATATATTATGTAGTTGTATAATTATGTTATTACTAGATGTTCCCGCGGTTTCATCCGCGTTTTTCGTTACTGCGCCGCCCCCGTGGGTCGTAGCGTGATGTTATATAGTCTATAACCTTTCTCAATAAATAAGCTATCCAACACTAAAAGAATTATTCAAATCGAACCAGTAGTTCCTGAGATTAGCGCGTTCAAACAAACAAAAAAAACTCTTCAGCTTTATAATATTATAGTATAGACTAGCTGTCCGACAGACGTTGTCCTGTACAGAGAAAAAAAAAGCATATCTAAACCATCCTCGAATCCACTTGAACACACAAAAAGTTTCATTCAAATCGGTCCAGCCGCTTAGGAGTTCACTGTCAACACACGTACAGAAGAATTATATAAATAAAGATGATAAGAAACTGTGTTATTGAATTGATTTTTGTAATGCCTTGATTTGTCTAGTAATTAAGCAATCTTATAATTTACAAGCTGTCCCTCACAGTTTACCCCATGTTTTTGATGAGTGCCCCACTACCGTAGTTTGTAGCATGACATTATACATTCTATGTATCTTCTGCATAAAGTATTCTAATAATATTCTACCACATACACACAACAACATCTAGCCCAGACTAAGCAGAGCTTGTACTATGGGTACTAGATAATGGATAAACATACATATATACTTTTTTTTTGTAAATACTTTCATATTATACATAGAAACACCCAGACCAAGACAAACATCCAGGTTCATGCACACAAATGTTTGACTTGTGTGGGAATCGAACCCGGGACCTCAAGCGTGGCAGTCAGTTACACTGACCACTACGAATTATTACAATTGTTAGTTTCAGAGTTTATAAATTACTAACAAACAAATCATTCCTTATTATAATATTAGTACAGATGAGTCAATTAGCTGACATGCAGACATAATCTTCTTTCTTTTCTTTTCTTTTCGTGTGGTTAATGGCCAACCTGTTGTCAAGAGTTATTCAAGCCGACCGTAGGCCACTGACATGGCTTAACGACTGCTGTCAATTTGAAAACAACTGGGACCGACTTTTTACGTGCCCTCCGGAGCAGGGAGACGCTCAGATGAAATACCACTAAGCGGTCACCAATCCATAGACTGACCGCACCCAACGTTGCTTAACCTCGCTAATCGTTTACCGATCAATGAGTGCAACTGGCTATGAGCGCCTCTTATAATAGACATAATGAAAAGAACAAAGGACTGGACATCAGGGTCAGAGCATTAGCCAGAAGATTAATATATGGTGATTACTGATTAATTTATGGCATTACTAAATTAAGTAAATTTGAAGACCTACTTAAACAGGTAATATTTGTGTTGAAGTGTAAGATACTGCCAAAATTAGGGACAAAAACATCTGCTTACAAGTAACAGCAGTCAACTGTGTTTACTTAAGGAATTTAACCTATACTTATTAGCAGAAGCAATATTCTGGAGGGTATCATGATTTTGATTTAAACAAGGGTCTTCTAGTTTATATTTAATCTAAGTTGCACATAAGATATTTAATGTAAACCATGTTTTTTAAGAGTTATTACTGATTAGTGATTATGTGCATGAGATGCACAATTTTTTTATATGTATTTGTAATAAATATATATAAAATTTATATTTATGGTACAAGGACATAATAAATTTTATTATCTTTTATCAGAAATATCAATTATTTCCATAAAACCAACCAAGTTTTAAATATTTTTCTACATGTCAAAATTAAGTGCAGAATAAAACAGTATACTGTGGTTGGTACAACACCACCATTTAATGACTTTCATCAGGTAAACCAGGAGACTGGTTGGCACTTATCTTTAGCATTGGTAATGCTAGAGTTATAGGGAAGCCCTGAACTACCATCAAATAAATAAATCCAAACATACATACATAATATTGTATTAATTGCATATAATAAAAGGGTAGTATTTAACTGTTCCTCAATTTTTTGCCTTTGTTCCACCAAAAATACTAATTGCACACCAAAATATGCTTACTAAAATATTTCAAAGTGTTCAAACTAAGTCGACAGAGCCCCGCTTCGCAGGGCTCCTGTTTTTATGTGGGTTTAAGAAGAAACCTAACATAACCTAACCCTTCCGAGACGGAATGCAGAGATTTGAGGCATATAGGTGCTCGTTATGATATATTTTAGTAAGCATATTTAGCTGTGCAATTAGTATTTTTGGTGGTCATTACATTTAATCCCATAATAAAATGTAACTAAGTTTGAGTTAACTGAAGTGTAATTACAGTTTTTAAATATTTGCTGACATAGACACTCTAATAAAAGAAAATAAAGCAAACACTATTCAGAAAATTATAATGAAACCAATATTTATCTTGTTAGACAAAACATCTAATAGTAATAACACAAACATACAAGAAATCCGTGTTTCACAAAAGATAAACCTCATGATAACTGCAACTCCTATAACTATCATGAACAGTCAAAGATTGTAAATATTATCACAATATGGTTAAGTTAACGTAGGTATTTGCACAAAATAAATGTAGGTGACTGATAAAATGATAAGTGGGTACGCTGTGAGAATATTTTGCCACTAGTGGGCTATTGTAAAGTGTCACAGTATGGTAAATAGAGTAGATAATAATCATTATGTAAAGGTCAGACTAATGTGTGTTATGCTTATTTCATATTCAAATATTTTTTTGTTTTTACCGTCAAATATCTTTTTAGTAATAGCTGAATTCAAACATACTACTGAAGTATCATATATTATGCCAACTATTAATATTAAGACATAAAACAAAACAAATGGTGTGGAATCTTATAAAAATATATTTCAATTAGTTTTTACAAAATGGCAATGAATTTGTAAATGTTATGAAAATGTGTAATAAAAATATGAAACACTGAACTATTACTTTATGTGTTAATGGTGCCTCCTAGTGCAGTATTAAAGCCTAATTTTATAAGTCATAAGTACATACAAAACATAAAATTTATGTTCAATGACCATGACTTCTAATTATAGTCCAGAAACTGTATCAAAATGTTTGCTACTCTTAAATTCTATCGTGACACAAATAACATAAAATAATGGCTACAATTTTGTAGCTAATAAATAAATTGCCTTTGCCAAGGTTTTGATAAATAACCAGTTCTATAACAACAATTTACAATACTCATCCTACATAATTGAATACTGTGCATACTAAACCACTTGTTATTAATTAATTACTTACGCATTCTACTTTTTTTGTCCTTTTTGTCAATTCATTAATAATATGATCATCTTGAGTAATGTGAGACCAAGACTGTAATACAGAAAGCCTATAAAAACAAGGAAAAGTTCAAAAGGATGCTTTGTTATTGTAGTATTCAAAAGGAAGTACAAAATGTTACTACCTCATGTTTCTTTGTCATTCAAGCACATTGTTAGCATTGAATAACATGTTTGTATTAACAACACTTTATAATGTATAAAATGTCTGGTGGTCTAATATAAATACTATAGTAATATACATATTAACATGGTCTAATTTATTCTTGAATCTAACGGAATTATCAATTGGTGTATCCATATAAATTTTAATGATGTGTATGCAGCCTAATACATGTGTCAAAGAACTTGTTTTCAAAGATGTACCTACATAGATTCTAAATAATTTGTGTTAAAAATATATCTATGACAGACATGACAGTCACATCAGACACTCATCATATTAAAATATGCATTTTCATTGTTTACCTTTGTAATGTCATTGCAATTTATTCATAGACCCAATGAGTATGAAATAAATATGTGACATGATACAGGGAACATTAACAAAAACTTGTTTTGTTTGTTTGCATAGGGATAGAAAAAATAAGAGTTCATTCAACTTTGCTAATAAACAACAAACCATGAACTGCTTTTAGAAGGTATATTTAAATTATCCAATTTTAAATTCTTAGCCAATGCTTGGGTCCCAAGGCCCAATGCTTATTCTGATAACCAAGATATAATGCTTCTTCTGTTATCTGGGTTCCGGGTAATTGATGAGTGGTTATGGGGCTTATAATCAAGTAAATAAAATTATTAACGGATCCATGGTGAGGATGATAGTGAAAGGGAACAAATTAATGGAACGCTCAGCGGTACTCACTCGAGTCCAATGGAGATGAGGTGCTGTCCGATGAGGCGCACGATCTCCTGGTCGGTCTGGGTCATGCGCAGGCCGGGCGGCGGCAGGTCGCCGTTGCGCGGCGCGTCGCCATTGACATGCGGCGCGCCGTTGGCGCAGGGCTGGTGCATGTCTGCGGGCCGGGCGGGCCGGGCGGGCGGCGACAGCCTGCGGGACCGCTTGCGCGGCGGCCGGTGCCCAGCGCCCTCGTCGCCCGAGTCAGTGGAGGCCAGGCTGGCCCGCTCAGCTGCGCCCGCGAGCCGCGCTCGTCGGAGCGCCGAGATCACGAGCGCGCCCGCCGCATCGGCCTCGACCGCCTCGACGCCTTGGCCGAGTGACGTCACGGCCGCCCGCTACGCACCACCCGCGCTCAATAGACCATCTCCCTTTGTTCGTCGCTGCGAAACTGTCGCTTCACCTTTGCTGCCGTGACGCTCTCTCTTTGTATATGTTCTCTTTGCGAGTAGAACAGAGGAACTTGAAACCTTACAAAACGTCTTGATCACAGTTCGAGTTTGCAGCGTCCGCGATGCGTACACAAAAATCAGCTGAAAATGATACGACAGCTGTCTTTCTTCACTAGTGCAACATCGCCCTTCTTTCCGTTTCGGATGACGTTCGTGTCTCGTTCGGTTGCGCATCGGGCGAAATCGTGTTGTAATGTAATGACCTCAAAAATAAAATTATCCGTGCATTAAAAATGATGCAAGCGTACAAGTGCATTATATTTAATTATCTTACTCTTTATTCAATTGTATATAAATTATTATTTTTTATACTATTATTTGTTTATTTAATTATACCATAATATCAATACAATAAAATAGTTTAAAGTAAAATGCATATTAATTAATGTATTAAAAATATATGAATAATAATATGTTATTCTAAATCTAAAACAAATAAAATAAAATATAATAATGCCTTAATTATTTTCACATTAAACACAAAAAGAAATAATATTTGCTTAAAAAGGAGCGTGTTGTATTGAAATGTTTACAAAACTTGTTTGATAATAAAAAAAAACTGGTTTTAATAAGAATAACATAAAAAATTTACGTACGATTTTGATGGCGTTACTCAAAGTACTTTTTAACCTTTTTAACTAAATCAAAATATTAACTAGATTAGATTATTAAGTTATAATGATAAGATACAACAAGGGTACATAAGCAAATAAAATAAGATGAGATGACAGGTTTGACAATAAAGAGAATTCTACCATTTACAAACGTAAATCTAGTTGTCATCTAGACAGGAAAACGAAATCGTAAATTATGTCAGGGAATTGAACAAATAACTAAAATGAAAGTAATAATTTTCAATTTTATTCTATTATTTTTGCTTGTAAGGCCCACGAATCTCCAACTTCTGATAAATGTTCGAAATCAGGTGAGTTTGACAGTAAATTCTATATACAACTTCGTACTATTTAATCAACATCAGTCATCAAATAAGTTATAATTAAATTTTGTTTCGTCAAGTTAGAAATCAACTCTGGTAATATTATTATTGTCAAATCTGGGAATATTATTATTGTCGTTCTAAACTTGACGCGGCTAATGATTCTAAGCAGTTTAAGCGTTTTTGGACTTTCAAACAAAATAAAAGCATGCGTGTATGACACTGTTTAGGGTGGCGATGTTATGCAGGAGAACATAACAGCGAATGTATCTGAAGACACAATCACGCTGGAGTTCATGAGGCTTGACGGCGTGTTTGTTTCGCAGCTTGTTGACTTCACCAATGTAAGTAACAAACTAATCAGTACTTATTATCAGACTTCTTATATCAGGTACAATTTTCAGTATTTTATGTCCCACTGCTTGATCTTTGATGGGATAAGATATTTTTAGTATGTGCATTAATTTATCAGAGATATAGATACAAGTTTTTGTCTGCAGTTTCCCCTATTAGAATCCCACAGGAACATAGACCTTCCCCAGGATACAATCTGTCTCAAAGTGGTTTCACAGTGAAAGTGTTACAGACAGAGTTACTTTCATATTTATAATATTATAGTATAGGATATAGGATATGGATATCACAAAATACATTTTATTGTTATAATAATTTTTACCTCATTTACTACTATGCTGTTTCAGGAGGTGGAAGCAATGAAGGTTATTATTCCAGGAGAAGAGGAGTTGGGTCAGAATGGCCACCAAACACTGTGTTTCCTGACCCATGCTGCACAAGCTGACTTCATTGCTCCTGATGCTATGGCTAAATTAAGACAGGTATTAGTTATTAACTTGGACTTTATGTTAATGGCATGTGCCTTCAACTATGGTGATAGAAAAAGACATGATGGATGCTGGTAGTTTTGGATTCAAATTAAGAACAAAAGATTTATGTTGTCTCTGGTATGTCTATGGAATTTATGAATTTTACATGTGGTACCTCTAGTTTTAGAATGCTTATGAGTATTTTGACAGGGATAGTACACACGGCTACACATCAAGTTAGACACCCTATATACGCATAACTACACTACATACAAAATAGAGAATTGTCGGAAAGGGGCAGTGCATAGTGGTGTCGATGTAATGGTAAGGATAGAGCATAACAAAAATATAACGCACTCTCTCGTACGATTCGAAGTGTTCAACTTCTAATAGTTCAAAGTCCAAACAGTCTAGGTTGATGCATCGCTGTGTGTACCTGCATTTGCTTTAACCTCTTAACCTCTTTCAAAGAAATCATAAAACGTTGTGACATATTTGAGTATGGGACCAGCATCACTTGATGTACTGTATCGTACATACATTTACTACTGCTTATAATTATATCTGGAAACAGAGGTTTATTCCACAAACCCATTTGACATGTTTTAGAACTCACATAATAGTGTGAGCCCATTTTCGCCTATCATACATATTTTCAGTTGCTGAACTAATACTAGAATTAAAATGAGAAAAATATTAACACTGACTGAGTAAACCATACTCAGACCACACAATCAGCTTTTAGTGTAGGCAGTTTATCTTGCTAATCCTTCCTTCCTTGCTAATATTATAAATTTGAAAGTAACTCTGTCTGTCTGTCTGTTTGTTACCTTTTCACGGCTAAACCACTCAACCGATTTAGATGAAATTTGGTACAGATATAGTTTAAAACCTGGGGAAGGACATAGGCTACTTTTTATTAATGTAGGTACCACGCGAGCGTAGCCGCGCGCAAAAGCTAGTTTTAAATAAAATCTAATGGATTTTGATATCAAAAACAACACTGACTAACAAACTAACATATTATTATTCAGTGATACAAATAAAAAATAAGTTGCAGAGAACTTACCACTGGAACCCACTGTAACCTGCGATCAAATATACCATAGATGCACATTCTCATACAAAAACCGCGTCAATATGTGGCACTGACCAGTACTACTTACTTATAAGTGTCTGCATTTATTATGCAATCCAGGAATAACCATTGAACGCCCACTGAGAAACATTTTGTAATAGTTTAGTTAAAACGCGTCAATGTAAAGCGTCCTAAGTGTGTTACTCGCGATACGCAAGCGTACTAACTATATGGCACGGTCTCCACCGTAGTAGTGGTGTCGATTCGCTCTCGCTCACGGGCAGCGTACGGAAGAGCGAGTGGGAGAGGTGCATAATATAGCGCATACGACTGATTTATGCACAGTTTTGTTGGGGCCGTTTTTCGAACGACGATCGTGCATCTATGGTATATTTGATCGATGACTGTAACCAAAGATTTCTTCTGAACATTTTCATATGACAAGTTGCCCTATGCGTATGCTTAGCACAACTGTAGCTAATTCTATTTAATTAAATACACAGATTTCTGCTGGAAATGCCTGACGGGGTTTGTTACTCCGATACAATTAAAGCACAAACAAAATCACACTGCGAGACAATTATCGTCTTATTAGCAGTATTGGGTCTGAATATATTTGTGTGGCACGGTACCAAACACCTTTTGATAAATACGATGCTATTGAATGATACGAGGAGATAGAATAGAGAATAATATATATGTTTATTACTGATTAAGTTCTAATGCTAAGTACAAACTGATAGAAAATGATATAATGATAGTGAGTTAGTTACACGCGACGCGGTTGATGACCGGTAGTGAACTGATTTTTATATATAGGTAAATAATAAATTACGAATGCGTTGTGGCGAAAATGCTGACATAACATAAAGTAATTTTGCAATGTACGGTTGCACCGTATAATATAATAATAATAATATTCTACCACATACACACAACACCATCTAGCCCAAACTAAGCAGAGCTTGTACTATGGGCACTAGACAATGGATAAACATACATATATACTTTTTTTTTTTGTAAATACATACATATTATACATAGAAACACCCAGACCAAGACAAACATCCATATTCATGCACACAAATGTTTGACTTGTGCGGGAATCGAACCCGCGACCTCAGGCGTGGTAGTCGGTTACACTAACCACAACGCCACCGAGGTCGACAAACCGTACAATATTTGTAGTAGACAGCGCGGCGAAATAGCGGCCACATCTGCCGATATAGCAGTAGATGTATAGTCTACGAGTGTATTTATAATAATTATTTACTTTTAACCATGTTACTTCGCTCTGATAATCCTAAAGCACAATAGCTATCTATTTAAGAAGTGTACTATGTCAGTCTCTGGCCCATAAACTATTTTTATCCTGAACATCATATCAATCTGTTGTTCCATTGCTGCATGAAAGGATTAAACAACATACACCATTATACTATTTGTAAAGAGTTAATAATAAGGATTAGATTACCATACAAGTGTAATTATTTTCCAGAAAAATCCAGGCACAATCCGAGTGGCAGAGGAGGACAAAGGTTGGCGACAGACGACAGCCACTGCGTGGGCCGGGCGTGCCGCGCGCCTGCTTTCTCCTCCTGCGGCGAGGCACTGCGCTGCCGCGAGGGACCGTGTGTATCTGCGCGCCGCTGACCTCGCCAGATGGGCACCAAGGCCAGGTATATCACAGCCATATATTTATTTAATAAACTTTACTGCATGATGGTCTACCACTGTACTGCCTCACGGAGTACTGTGGATTGTTACGAGTCTGAATGTTCTTTTTGTCCATTGTTTAAATGCTTGTAATTTCCCTCGTGTTATAGGATTTATTATAAAACTATTTGACCCGCGCAACTTCGTCTGCTTCACATAAGAGAATTTTCCTAGTTTTTGCAATATTTTTCATTTATGCTCCGCTCCTATTGGTCGTAGCGTGATGTTATATAGCCTATAGCCTTCCTCTATAAATGGGCTATCCAACACTGAAATATTTTTCTAATTTTTACCCGTAGTTCCTTAGATTACCGCGTTCAACCAAACAAACAAAATGTGAGTGAAGTCGGCGCGTGAGCGCCCCCCCCCCCCCCCCCCCCGCCTTTTTATAAATGCAGCGGATGGCCGTTTCGCGCGTTAAACAACAATCAACCGTATAGCCGTACCCATACTGGCGCGGCGAGATTTGGAAGTTTTATTTCATCTATATCTTGTGTGTTTATAAATCGATTCCTATATTTTTTTTTTATAATATAAATATTAAAGTGTACTTTTTGAATATGGGAGTTTGATAAAGATATATCTATGTGAAATACAATATATTTATGTATTTTAATACACTTTGAAGAAATGCCTAACGATTAAACACGTTATTATGGCTAATTTATAAAAGATAGATATATACTATTAAGGACTTTTTTGTAGATCTTTTGAAGACCATCATCTTTGTAATACATACTTTTGGTGTATGATCAACGTATGCGAGGATAAGAGCTCGAAAGCGCATTTACGTCCGACTTGCTTCAAATTTATCGTCACTGCTCAGCTCCTATGTGTCTTAGCGTTATGTTATATAGCCTATAACCTGCTCAGGAGTATGGACTACAATCGTACCAAGTTTGGTTAAAATCCCTTCAGTAGTTTTTGACCCATGCGTGCACATACAGACAGACAGACAGACAGACAAAAAATTTACTGATTGCATTTTTGTCATCAGTATCGATCACCATTCATCCTCCAATATTAATTTTGAATATATATTCAATGTACAGAATTGACCTCTCTACAGTTTTATTATAAGTATAGATAAAAAAATATATTTATTACCAAAACTTTACAATGTACAATGTATGGTCTTATCCATTGGCCCCACACTAGGCAAGCCTGTCCTTATATCTGTCCTTTTTAATAAACCTAGTAGATTCACACTGACTTCAAGCTATTGACTGTAATCCCACAGCCCCACAACCTCAAGGTATAAAGAATCGATACCATTGAAATTAAAATCATTAAAAATCCATATAAAATTGTTTAATTTCAGTGAATAACATTTGCGTAAGAGTATGACATTTTTATGTGAATCGATTCCAGATTAAATTTATGATCAGAAGGTAGAATCGAATCGGAGATCGATGCGTGCCTGGCTAGTGACTTAAAAACTAGAAAGCTATAAAAGAACAGTTTAAACGTTGTGTTCCCAATCAAACCATGTCACATCTGTTGAAATGCGACGATACGATTGCGATGATAGATTCATAAAAATAATCCAGTGCATCAAATTGTTATAAGTATAACCTTTTTATAATGTTTGATTCCGCACTTCTAATATTTTCCTTGTCGCGGTAGATTTTACAAACATTTAAACAACTAATATAGAACACGTAGCCTTGATACACCTATTTGTGGATCACACTTACTGTCTCGTATGGGGATCGAACTTACAACATTCGGCGCATACATACATAGTTTGTCTATGTCTTCAGCATATACACGTAGACAGAGGTGCATTCTCTCAGAACTGTTATTTACAAACAGCTCTAATGGTACTGTCGACGTAAATTTAATTCTGCTTCCTTAAGACTGCGCCGAGCGAAATGTGCCAAAACAGGCGGTCACAGTTAAGTGAATAAAATCAACACTTTTTGTTTAATACAAATATAAAATATACATTTACCATAACAATGAATGTGTTTACAATTACTCCGTGTAATAAACTTAAAATAATTAATATTTTTGCCTACAAAATTACATAAATTTGCACGAAAAATGCAAAAAAAAGCTCGTGTTACGTGATTTTAGATTATAACAGTAGAAATCTATCCTATTTTACGGCTTAATCGAAACATAAATAGTTATATTACAATTTGGCCGTCCCATATATTTAAGTTATTGATTGACAATAAAGATACATATTTATCAAAAATGCACTTCAAATCCTCAATACAATTTTACTAGGGCGGCCGCGCGCCGATTTGAATATGCGCCGCACGAGCTCTGTCATTATCAGTCTTACGCTCGGCGCAGTCTTAAGTTTTCTTTTATTGAACTTTACAAATTATTGATTATGGCGCCCGCGCTGTTATATCAGAACAGGTCCTATTGACATAGTAAACCTGAAAATTATAGCAAAATATTTTGTGACGAAATACTATATTATTAATCGAACTAAATTTACTTCTGTTGTCAGGTGTGGAGCAGTCGTCGTACAATACAGCAGTGACGCCGTTCCCGGCGCACGCGTTGTCCACAGACGCGGCCGATGGTAAACCAGTCGTTGGGCCTTGCGTCGCAGAAAACGATCACACGAAAGAATGCATTTGTCATCTAGAGGTAATAATTTTTGTCTGTTTGAGTTTCATTTGAAACTAAGTGCTGGTTTTACAATGCAGTGTGTACTAGCACTTAGTTTTACATAGCCCATCAGTCGGTGGTTGCTAAAGTAAATCTACTACTGGCCGCCACAAGTTATGGACGAAGTTATGCATACTTTTTATAATACTCTCCAGCGCTGGACGCTGGGTAAGCGAGAGAAGCGGTCGCTTTAAGTACCTACTAGATGGCAAGGGGCGCCAAAAAGCCAAATGTGAAAACAATTTCCAGCACAATTTTGAGATTTATTTATCATAAAATCGAAGTAGAATTTACGTGAAGTGAAAGTGTCCATCAAAGGGCGCCAAAGACAATCTTGCTCTACCCTCCATCAAGGAGAGTGGTCGGCACACGATACTTGTGACAACGTTTAGTGGCCCGTCGTCGGATGCCATACTCGGGCACACCACACTCTAGTCGCCGTGTTGCCCATGTTTACACAATAGCCGTGTTCAGCCACTAGTGCCTGCAACTGGTGGTTTACCTAGTCTTAAAATCAGGCAATGCCCACTAGACATAATTAATGTGTCACAGGGAACTTTAGAAACATTTAAACAACATACAGACTAAGGCACAACTATTCTGCCGTCATAACGACAAAGACGTAGGTATCTGAAAATATTTTCATATATAATTTAATATATAAATATGCGTCTTCTTTTACTGATTCCAAACAAGTAATATTATTATATATTATATTATATAAAAAACTTAATATCCAAAATACATGTTAGATATGTCTTTTTTCCTTATGACGGCAGTATTAGTGGCTCACTCAATTTAGTCCGTTGTGATGAACCACAACACTCATTGCAGTGGCAGTGGCGAGCCGACCACGTAAACCATCAGGCCATCATGTGGTCAAAGACTTTTGCTTGACTATTGTACTGCTCCATATTTAAGTAGTAATAAACAAATTAACACTATCATAAGATGGTAAAACAAATCACATTTTGTTTGTTTTCAGGTATGTGTCAACTGGTACCCTTGTGGACTCAAATACTGCAAGGGCAAGCCACAAGGAGGTCTAAGTTACCGGTGTGGCATCAAGACATGCCACAGGTGTTACCGGTACCACTTCTATGTGCGAAGACGAGATGCCTGCCAACACTACACGTGACGACGACACAACTGGCCTCCACGCCACATCGGATACTGCCAAACATGCCATCTAGTCCTTTTAATAGTTTTCACATATTTTTATAAAGACTCTTGTACGAATAATGACAATACTGTTCTATCGTTCATGTAAATACTTTGTTATTAAGCTATTATTTAGTTCATAAGAAATAAACTTTGAATACTATTTATTTACATGTTTTATTCTAAATCTAATTGTTTACAATTGATGTTTATTGTGCAATTTTCTGCTAAATGATCATATTGAGTAGAAAATAATTGATGATATTTTGATGAATGAATACTTAGTTTATTGATATGTCTAAACATACCAATAAATTAAATATTCATCCATCAGAATAATATTGATGATGGTTATACTATAGCAGCTTCTTTCATAACATTTGGTATCTGTAATGTTATTCAGTGGAAATACAAAGATATTAATTTAAATATATTAATTGATAATTATTGTCTACAGTTGTTTGAATTTGTCAGCTATGGAAATCAATTCAATGACATCCTGGGAAGGGCTCATGTCTGTTCTTCCTCAGCACAAACTGGATCTTCCTCTCCATGTCCTCATTATAGATAGCCTTGCAGCGCTCATGGTTCACACGTCTTCTTGTCTGAAATATAACACAGCATGGTCATTGGCTATATATATATTTCTTTTTCCACACGAGCCCAGATAATGTTTTTTTCATGATCAATGCAGATGTAATTATATTGGTGGAATTGTATATCAATTTAGTCTTCTAAGACTAGTTACAATAGGAGGAAAATGGTATCTAATTGCCAAGCTGGCATTCATTCAATAATATTATCGAGTGTTATTTTTAGCCGTCATTACCTGAAAAGGCTTTTCGTAGTATCTGGTGAGCCTGAACTGTTCCAGAATGCCTTCTTTGCCCAAGATCCTGTTTACTATTCTGCATGCGTCGTCTACATTGTTATCCTTAACAAATACCGTGCGCGCAATAAAAGACGGGTGCCTGTTCGACAGCAGCCTCAAAGTAAGAAACATTTTAGTAATAATTTACGTAAATTATTAAAAATTTTCAGGTTATGTTTGCTATGATTTGACACTTGACAGTTACTTCAGTCTTCAGCAGACATAAAATTTGACGATGTTCAAATTTTATGTCAATATGATGTTCGTTCCGAAATTAATAACATTGTAGCGTATTATTTATTTGTGTGCATTGATATATTATAAAAACTTTATTATATTTTTTTATACATCAATGTTTGTGTGTTGTTCTATGTGAAGTCTAACTTTTAAATTTCTTTATTTAAATTATATAGCACACTGTCATTATATAATATATGTCTATTATTTCTATTTTATATTAATTAAAATATATCGTAACATAAAATATTAATTTGTATTGTTCACTTTAATACCTAGTCTTGCTATAAATATTGTAACAAGAAAGAATTTTTTTTTTATTGCATATAAGTAACATTTTTTACTGTAATGTGTGTTAGTTTATACCACAGGTTTATACATTAATATAATAACATTAAAAATATACGAAGCTCATTCAAAATGATCTCAAATAGCTTTAATACAGTCTTTTAGGCTAGTTATCAATAGAAACACGCACTCTCTGCATGGAAAAATTCTTCACTGCCTATTTAAGGATTGTTTCAGGGACTCCAAATTATCATGGCGTTTAGAGTATGCCATACTTTCTAAAACTGACTATAAATAATAATCGATCGGATTATGATCGGCTAGATGACGGCCAGTCTTCAGCTCTGATGAAGACCGAAACGTTCGTTTCCAACCACGCTTCGGTGGATCGAGCTTTATGACCCAGTGATGAGTCATGCTGAAAGGACCTTTCTTGGTCATGAAACATGGTATTGTTAAGAGGCTTATTACCACCATCGCAAGAATCATATTGTCTATACACTAATATATAACTTTAACACTTGTGCCGATATTTTGACCCTTTTTCCACAAAAATATGGCTCAGTCACTCCTTAATAGCTAACACCCTACCAAACCATCACTGAATTTAGTTAATATTCACGTTGTACACTGCTGACTAATTGGGAAGCTTCTATAGAGCTTTGAGCATATACAAATAAATAATAATAAATTTGTAGCCTTAGGCACTACATATTTATTTTTATGTGCCTCTTTGCGGGTTGGTCGGTTTTCTTTCATTTTTATTATGCTGTTTTAACGCATTACCAGCCAGCGGGCATAAGCCAGGTCCGTAGCTGGTAACCGTTAGGGTTATAATGAAACGCGTAGACTGATTCAACTGAGAATATATTTTCACTTTTTGCGCCTTCTTATATCCCGTATATTGTTCATTCATACAAGTAACGCTAGTACTAATGTCTACAAAGATTATTTACACTAATCAGCGAAAAGTAAACAAAATACGAGGAGTTCTTGGGCGTGTGTCCGAGCGCATAAATACTGCCACTGTAAAAAGAGATGGCCTCTTGAACTCTTCGCGCGTTGCTAGTTCGTCAGTTGGCTTCGTCGCGGCTAGATGTATGATGCTCCGTTCGATCGCCTTCGCGCGTCGCTTGGTTTTGGCGCGGCTAGACGTATGATGCTCCGTTCGATCGCCTTCGCGCGTCGCTTGGTTTTGGCGCGGCTAGACGTATGATGCTCCGTTCGATCGCCTTCGCGCGTCGCTTGGTTTTGGCGCGGCTAGACGTATGATGCTCCGTTCGATTCCAGGTTACTAATAAACTTATATGTTGATTGTGTGTATATACATACGCCACATCACGTCCGCCTAAGCGAAGCGTACGTTTTGTTTCACCGCGCGGCCGGATCTGGTAACGTAGGCATGTCGCGGTGAAGGTGATGAAGCTGTCCGCATTGGTGTGGGTGATGTGTCCGGGGCTGGCGTGTTTATTGATGTTGTGTTTTCTGGCGAATCTTCCTCGTTGAGTAAAATGTCTTGAGTAAAATCGTGAAATTTTATGATAACACGGAACAAAAAATACGACATGTTCATACATACAATATCTTTGTTAATACATGTAAGAGAGCAACGATAGCTCAGTGGGAGACCAACAGACTGCAATGCAGAGGGTCTCAGGTTCGAACCCATGTCGCGCACCTCTGACTTTCGGAAATTATACGACTTTTCGAAATTATGTGCGTATTGATTGACAATTATCGCCTGCTCCGTGCCTCGGAAAGCACGTTAAGCCGTTGGTCCCGGCTGCCATGAACATCTATGGCAGTCGTTATTGGGAGACTGTCGACACAAAAGATCCCACTGGGTCGAAGTGTCGCCGGTCTGCACTGACTGGCCCCCACATAAGATAAGATAAGATAATACATGTAATATCACAGACGTATAAGAAGTAAGTTGATATTCAATCTACGACGTATTGTATTGTCTTTGTCAGATATGTAGGTAGTAAATCCAAAGTAAATCAGTAATATATGTATGTCAGTCGTATGAGTGATTTGTAACTGACGTATTTCATCTGACATTATTATTTATAAAAATCATAATTTTACTGTAATATCAGGTTTTCTAAATATTTATTACTTAAATCTAGTAATCATGGCGAATGAGAGTGAATTTAGATCTTTAATGTCACTATCTTCAAGATCTGAAGGTAGTATCCCGGTCACTCGGTGGCGGAACGTTGAGCTGCATGAGCGCTGTTCCATGAACGACATGGTGAAGATAAAAGAGGCGTTCCAGGCGGCATACAGGAACAAAATGATGGCGTCCGAGTTCAGAGACTTATTAAAAAGTCTACTCAATGTGGAATATGATGATGATGAATATAAAATTCTATTTTTAAAGGTTCTTACTTTATTAAATACTAGCTTCTGCCCGCGACTCCTTCCGCGTGGAATAGTTACTTTGGGCAGCATTTTTATTTTTATAGAAACTTTTTTGCAAATAATCTATACATATAATAAAACCGTAGGAAAGTCCTGTAAATTGAATATTTTTTTAAAAGAATACTTGGGGCGTGATCTACAATCGATATCGAAGCCAAAAATATAGTTTTTAGAATTTTTGTCTGTTTGTCTGTATGTATGTCCGGGCTAAACTCAAAAAGTATTGCATGGATTTACTTCAAATTTTGCATGAATATTACTAACAGGTCGGGTCAACATATAGGCTACATATTATCACGCTATCACCTACGGGGGAGGAGCTGTGAATCTTTATTTTTCTTACGCATTGTGACAGCGTGTAATCTAACGACGCATATTTAAATGTTGTTTTTGAGAAAGCCATGCTATTATCTAGCTTTAAACTATAAAAACTACGCCATTTAAGTAACTTGGGCAGAGAAATATAGTTGGGTTCCGCGGCGACAAACACTTTTTAGTTAAAATCTACGCGGACGAAGTCGCAGGTAACAGCTAGTACACTTATAAATGCTGTGGTTTACTGCAAATAGCCTAATTTAATACATTTTTATAAACTACGTTTTTTGTTTTTCCATCTTTTGCTAAAACATAAAGATTTTGCGGGTATGATAGGTAGCTACTCGTGAGCACGCCACATAAAGATTCCAATGGAAAGCAGCTTTTAGGGGAATATGCACTCTTTAAAACTGAAATGGCAAATCGGTCGGAATCATCGGAATACGGGGAATTAAAAGATTTTCGCCTTTTGCCATTCTAGTCATGATTATAACTTTTATAATATTGCATCCTAGATGAGTAGGTAAATTATTGCCGTGTACCATTTCATAGCCTTGGTGCGTCAAGATTTATCATTAACAGGACTGGACTACCAACTTTCAGCCTTAACTTATGGGCAGGCACTCCTGATAATTCTAAAGAGCTAAGATACTCTATAGGGTACGATGTTACTTGTTCAGTGTGCATAACAATGGTGCCAATTCTGTTGTCACAAAATTCTCTAAGCTTAACTAAAAATCACTAAAATTTAGTTTAGTCCTCTCAAATGACATTTCGTATTCTGAAATCGTTTAAAGTGACAGGACTAAAAAAAATGTTAGTGATTTTTAGTAAGTTTAGAGAATTTTGTGACGACAGAATTGGCACCATTGTCTACTGAGAAAACACGACATCATCTGCCTCAACATCTGACGTAATTTGTTCGTTTATCTGACCTACGTAATGTCTCATTTTCCGACTTTTAAAAGAGCAGCCGCATATTGATCTGGGTAAAAATCGTTGTGTAGTTGTACTTGCACAAAACTTTTTGAAGTGAAAACTTCTTTAGCGGCGTTGTGCATTTTTTTTGTGATGGGTAAAAAATTTTAAATTCGCGCCAGGACATATGACCTGATCGAAAATTCGTAAGACGAAGGGAGAATTGTCATATTTGTGTACGATAGCTCAATAAATGAATATTGTATTTTACCACATAAATGATAGTACTTTTATATACTGATAATTAATTAAAGCAATTCGTGCAAAATTATCCAAATATCGAAAATGCACAACGTCAATATTCAAGTTTTCACTTCTGCTGGCACTCCCGGAGTGCAACCCGTGTTTTTACGTTTAGGTACCCGTAATATAGACGCCTTCAAACAGGCATTTATTTCATCTGCCGGTGTACCCCTAGTAATAACTAAATAAAGTCACCAGCTAAAAGTACCCTGGTTGCTCTTGATATCTTTAATGTCGCGATATAGTGCTTCGATTGCCTTTTTATGGGACATCGTACATCCCAAACCCAACACCTTACACTGCTGGAACATTTTTGCAAATGTTACAAAAGCTGCGCTGCACTGCCGCCGGCGCACCTTTCATTATGTATAGCGCTTGCCGTGTCCAGTATTTCCACAACGTGTATATATTAAGACGGCATTTTTACTAATTAGGTATACAATGTTGCCGCAAAATACGTATTGTAAAAATAGAGGGCTTCCACATGAACTTTCGTCTCCTATTTCATCTCCATGTAGGTAGAAATTTTAAAATAGCTGCAACAAATGTGTACTTATTTACTTCTCATCAGGTGCCTTAAGGCGATTAACACACGGCACCGCGCACCGCCGCGGTAGGCGATGTAGCGGATCTCATGTCGCATTGGCCTCTAATAAATCCGTTGATGCCTAACACACGTACACCGCCCGACCGCGCATAACCGCGTGGATCATCGTTGGTGCAGGACGTGTTGCAATTAAAAAATGATCAAACTGGTCAAAACTTTTTAAATTCATCCGCGCGGACAGGCCCGTAAACCGCCTTACCGCGCGGAGCACCGCTACGAAATCCGCTTTACCGCCACCGCCCTCCGCGGCGGTGCGTGGTGCTATGTGATAATCGCCTTAAGGCACCTGATGAGAAGTAAATAAGTACACATTTGTTGCAGCTATTTTAAAATTTCTACCTACATGGAGATGAAATAGGAGACGAAAGTTCATGTGGAAGCCCTCTATTTTTACAATACGTATTTTGCGGCAACATTGTATACCTAATTAGTAAAAATGCCGTCTTAATATATACACGTTGTGGAAATACTGGACACGGCAAGCGCTATACATAATGAAAGGTGCGCCGGCGGCAGTGCAGCGCAGCTTTTGTAACATTTGCAAAAATGTTCCAGCAGTGTAAGGTGTTGGGTTTGGGATGTACGATGTCCCATAAAAATTTATCTTCTCATATAAACTTTCTCAATATGACTTTCATGATTTCAATGACAACTTCTCATATAAACTTTCATCACTTATTTCAACCCCTTCATGCCCTTTTTTACAACAAAAGGTAACCTAATATGTCTTTTCTCAAAGTCTAGTCTATCTCGGTCATAAATTTCATCAAAATCAGTTGTGGTTTAGGCGCGATATTGACGAATTCCTATACAAACTTTATTCCCTTATTTCAACCCCTTCATGCCCTTTGTTTTACAACAAAAGGTATCTTATGTCCTTTGCCAAGGTCTAGTCTATCTCTGTACCAAATTTCATCAAAATCGGTTCAGTGGTTTAGGCGTAAAAGCGTAATAGACAGACAGACAGAATTACTTTCGCATTTATAATATTACTAGCTTTTGCGCGTGGCTCCGCCCGCGTGGTACCTGAATGAATGGTACATGAATAAAAAAAGTAGCCTATGTCCTTCCCCAGGTTTTAAACTATATCTGTACCAAATTTCATCTAAATCGGTTTAGTGGTTTAGCCGTGAAAAGGTAACACAGACAGACAAAGTTACTTTCGAATTTATAATATTAGTAAGGATAGTAGGGAAGTAGGGATTAAATTATCCGTTTCTTCATTCGAGTTTTTGTCAAAAGATGCAACCAACACACAGTATAAAATCTTTCATCTTTATAAAATTAGTACTGATTATTTGTCACTAAAAATGTATAAAAGTGAAATTAAACTACTATATACCGATTTGATCGCGTTGTTTATTTGACACTTTATTACAAAATTTAGAAACTGTTACACTACATAATACTACTATTAAACTTTAAAAAGTTTAATAGTAGTAGTAACAACGCGATAAAATCCGTATATAGGTAGTAGTTTAATTTCAATGAATAACATTCGCGTAAACAGAAAACAATATAATTTATAAAATGTTAGATGAACACTTCTCGTTCGGGCGAGATTGACTGGGATGAGCTGGTGTCGCACCTGATCTTGGGCTACTTTGGCAACGACCCGGAGAACCAGCGAGAGGCGCTACAGGCGCCCATCATGGGTCTACCCGTTGTCTTGCGCTCGCAGCACAGGCATCCCGTCTCCAGAATATGTTTCTGCCCTGACGTCGCGAAGGTATGCTTTAAACTTGTTACTTCAATAATTACGTAGTAAATAGTGATCTGTATGTAGCGATAAAATTTTAATAAAAAATTATCCGTGTATATACATATATAATATTCATGTATAGATATATAATTATGTATTATCAATACGCAAATGTTACAGGATCGCACGACAGACCCGCTCCAAGGCTCGTACATGACAGCGAGTCGAGACGGCATGATCAACTGGTGGTCGCTCGACATGACGCTCCTGAGGACTGCATACTCGTCCAGCCGTAAGATACAATCAATATTTTATAACATATTAATAAGTAATAGACACAACCATCGCTTTAGCATTGCCTACTTAATAGTAGGTAGGTCCCTATGCCCTATACCTTCTCTCAAAACCTTTAGTTTCCACTGAAGTTGCTTCGAGTGGATTCGCAATGACAAAAAACAAACTTACAGGGTGAATTCTGTAGTAGCAGCGATAGTGGGGAGACCAACAGACTGCAATGCAGAGGGTCTCGGGCTCGAACCCACGTCGCGCACCTCTGACTTTCGGAAGTTATATGACTTTTCAAAATTATGTGCGTATTGATTGACAATTATCGCCTGCTCCGTGCCTCGGAGAGGACGTTAAGCCGTCGGTCCCGGCTGCCATGAACATCTATGGCAGTCGTTATTGGGAAAGTCAGTGCCCTCTAATATCCTGACACTAGTCCAGCCTTAGGGTATCGTTAGCCTTCGGGTTGCGGAGGTCAGATGGCAGCCGCTCCGTGTAAAAACTGATATCCCGTCAAATCCGGTTAGACTAGAAAGCCGACCCCAAGTGACTTGGGAATAATAAAGGCTAGGGAGAAGAAAATGACAGGGTGAATCCTGTGCATCTTCACAGCGAACTAAAAGTTTGAAGCAATGTACACTATACATAGTTAAGTTAAGCATTAAAGTGAAATCCCTAAAGCCCAGTTCCTATATTAAAAAAACGAGTCGTAATACCTACTACGGACTGACACATATCCTATGAAAAATATAACAAAATTAAACTGCATACTAAAACAACTCTTTTGTTGAATCTAAGTAACATATAGCTGATAATATTATGTTCCATATAATATATCTAACTGTAAGCTATTCATAGCCCAGCTAAAGGTGCGCACGACATGGGTTACGGACATGGTGTGCCTGCCAGACGTGAACATCATCGTGACCAGCTCCACGGAGCGAGACCTTCGCTTTTACGACTGCACCGCTAAGACCTTCACGCTCAAGATTATCATCACCAGTTGGGAGTACATGGTAATTAAAAGTAGGACACATTTAAGAAGAAACACAAGGGCCGTTTTTCTATACAAACGTAGTCCCCCGTTTCTTCCCTGGATAATGCCAGTAGAACAATAATTTTACTAAAAAATGTATGGCCTCTGTTGGCATGTCCCTATGTTTTCCTTTTTTTCATAAATTAATTATTAAAAGAGACATGAGCCTTCAAAAACCTCAAAAATTGGCCAGATTTTCCGCTGTGTTCAAACATCCAGAAAACAAATTTGACTAGATTATATAAAAAAAAAAAGAAAACATAGTAACACGGCCAAAGCCTTTCTTTAATTTTTATGAAAAAGGTAGAGTTAAATCGGTCAAGTTTTGGAGAAGGAATCAGGGGACTACGAAACGTTGATTTTTTGTACTTTTAATAGGTATTTTCGGTCCAAGCTGCAGTTGTCTCTATCGCGCTCATGAATACTCATAAAGTCATGATACTATACATATGGCACTGCGCGATAGCAATAGATTTTACAAATACCTATCTTTCAATTCTCTCGGCCTTAGTGTTTCCTCTTAATTCAGCACATTTTTCATTAGGTTTTTTATTACAAAACACGTACTTAATAATTTTGAACCAGGCAGTCCGGAATATAAGACATCAACTGTCTATTTTGTATTTAAAATAAACAGATATCTTTTGTTTTGTGATGATCAATCCGTCTCAGTTACAATCTATTATCCGATTGCAGTCGGTCTATACGTCAAAGGTAAATACGGTCAAAGCGAAAAGAATACAGGTATGAACATACCTACATTCTTTGACGAGCAGCGCTTAGGGCGCTTTCAAGTATGCCGCGCGGCCGCAGCGATAAAAACTGATTGTTATATACAAACACTTTTATATTTTTAGTTATGTTTTTTGTATATAAAATAAGTAGGTACTCTATTCTCCCACTTTAACCACTACCGGGATATATGCTACTCAATCTGTGCTATCCGCCCCGTTATATAAGACACCGGGGTACATGATACTTGATCTGTGCCATTTACCCCGTAAACAACGGGGTCGGCACTACCGGGGTCGATGAAACAATTTTTCCCAACTGTCCCGTTAACGGGGCGGGACGACCGGGGTGGATAGGATGCACTCAGTTATGATCGGCGCGCGCAGAGCGAAATATAAAATACGCAATAAGATACTATGTGCGGGTGATAGAAATACCTGCATAGACAGACGTATCGCGTTAGGTTTTGTAAGACAATTTTGTGATTCAATTGTACTTACTAGAAATCCTACGCCAATACGTCACGCGAGCTTCTAGTAGATACATCTAAATGCGTATTAACTAAGAAATCCTACCGCAATACATCACCCTATGGGAAGTATTGGAGCAGCATTTACGTGTGTTTATCGTTAGAAAATGCTTATTCAGTTCGGTGAAGACCTACTGAAGTAGCTTTTCAATATACCGCGTCCGGATCGGGCAAAGTTTTATAAGGATTTATTTTCTGTTAGGGAATTGGTAGTAACAGCACGCGGTCTGGAGACAGGTCTGGTAAACAGGATTAGATTCGATAGGTACAATATGCCACAGGACCTAAAATAATAGCTGGTGAAATGCAGGTATACCAGCATTTTATCTTCAGTGATTGTACCTCTGCCTAACCCCTTGGGGATAAACAGGCGTGAGTCCATGTAACAACCATATAACCAACCGTTCTACGTCAGATCTGCACGATGTACTACCACTTTGAAGCCGACTTAAACGAGAAAAGTATCCTGATATGTGGTGACGTGGGCGGCAACGTGCGGGTGCTTCTGTTCTCACCCATCCAGCGCGGACCCTTCCGCAACCAGGCCGGCCGCGCAATGATACAGCTGAGGCACATCGATCTGCAGAGGAAGGTAATCATTTATTCTGTCAAGGGCTTTAGCAAAACGATCCATCCATGTCGTTTGTCAGCCATCCCAGCTTTATATACCTACTTTCCTCATATTTAAGTTATTTATTGGCCAAAAATAGGTTCTGGGTACCTAATCATTTCATCAGTGTAAGGCCCGAACAAAACGATCCATTCATGTCTTTCGTCAGCCACACCAGCTATATACACTTTTGTAATTTTCGAGTCATTTATTTCCACAAAATAGGTTTTAGTAAACATTTTTCGGACTCGTTAGAATTAAAGAGGATAATACTAGGAAACAATTTAATTGACTGCACGGATGGTGTAGTTGGTTTACGTGGTCGCCTCGCAACGTATGTACACTGCGCCACGAGCTGTGGGTTCGGATCCCACACTGGAAAACAATTTGTGTGCTCCACAAATGGTTGCTACGAGTCTGGGCTTCCATTGTGTCCGTTGTTTGAACGTTTGTAAAGTCCCCCGCGATGTAGGACTGATGGCTGGTGCGCGAGTTGGTTATCATAAACAAAAAAAAAATAGAGAGTAGTAGGTAAACTTGTGCGTCTAGCACACGTTTGTGAACCATACCTAATAGTTTCTTCTGACTGCTGGTCTCCTATAAGATTGGCCCCGTTCATGTTTCTGCACTAAAAGTAACTTCTGGGCAGAAGGCCAATCTATGTGATTGGGTGCCGTAACCACAACTTGGTTTGGGGGACATTATTAACATCACCGTTAGAGAGTATTGTGTTGCAGGCGCATCTCCTGCCAGAGATGATGCTAGTGGAACTGACGCGGATACACGCGGAGTGGGTCCGTCAGGTCTCATACTACGCTTCCCTGCACTGCGTGGTCTCCTGTGCCACGTGCGTCGACTCCCTTCTCATGTGTGACACGCAGGGTTCGAAGACACACAACATGTTTAGAGTTGATAAGGTACCCTTCTTACTTAGCGCCAGCTTAATGTAGGATGTGAGAGAGAGATAAAAGCTTAACTGACAACAGTTACCATAGAAAGAGATAGATAGAGTTACGATAAAATGCGTATAAAGTAGTTTAATTTCAATATATACCATTTGCGAAAATGCAAGACAATATAAGGTGTGGTCATGTTTAAAAAGACAATATATATGCACATGATTTAATAGTCATGGAAACCAGATAAGTAAAACTGTTTTTATCTACTTACATAAGTAGGTATTTAATTCATGGTTCAGGTATGTATTTTTGAGTAGGTACCTACTACTTTTATACACTTCGTCTTACAACGGCTTTATATGTTTGACTATCATTTCGTCTAATCAGTTACCATATTTATTATTCAATTACTACTGAAAGTGAATCGAATGTTTGACTGCACTGATGGCGTAGTGGTTTAAGTGGTCGCCTCGCTAGTGCTGCTGCGTCGAGTGTTGTGGGTTCGATCCCCAAACGAGACAAAAATTTGTGTGATCCAGAAATGGTTGATCCAAGTCTGAATGTCCTCTGTGACCGTTATTTGAATGTTCTCCCGCGATTATAAATAGTGCAGTAGTTGTTATATAAAAAAATAAATCAAAATTAGTTGTCTGTAAAGTCGGTTTACGGACGATAGTTTAACGTGACAATGTCATAACGTGCCTTTCGCTCGCTCGTGTAGCGCTCTCGCTCCGATCGTAATGTTACAATGAGCGTAACGGGACAATGAGCGTAACGGGACAATGAGAGTAACGGGACAATGAGCGTAACGGGACAATAAGCGTAACGGGACAATGAGTCATCCTTTTTCGTGCGTGCAGCCGGCGTTCATCGATTTATTAGACGTTGTCACGTCAAAAAACGGAAGTTGTTTATTTTTCGCACCCGAATAACTAATTATTATGTGAAGCATAGCTACATAATCGGATACACAAACGTAGTGTATATGGTAGTGTTTTCCAACAGGGTATCCAGTGCTTCGCGTTTGATGAACTGACTCACGTACTGGTGACGGGCGGTCCGGACTGCATAGTCCGTGTGTGGAGTCCTTTCGTGCCCACCAAGGCCACTGTAGCCCTCACGGGTCACCACGCTGGCATCACGTGCGTGGTGCTGCAGAACGGGGGCCTCACCATCTACTCGCTGTCTAGGGACAGGGTTATCAAAGTATGGGATTGGCAGGGACAAATATGCGTTCAGGTGGGTGTAAGAGATACTGCGTGTAAAATATTTGCAAGTTAAGCGTCTGACTCTACCTATTGCTGTTTATTAGAGACGCCTTACGGCCCGACACGACCTCGCCGCTGTGAGCGCTAGCTTATCGCGGGGCGGCGAGCGGTAAGATCAAATGTATTAAAACGTTTGAAGCACGCCACGAGTCGCCGCTCATAGCGAAAACGCGCACGGTTTTCTCCGAGCGAATCGCTACAGCGGCGCGCGGTGTGGGGAGCGGCGGGAACAAAAGTACAGATCGCTTACTGTATGATGACCGGTCTGAACATTGCGCGAGTGGCGTCGCAGTTGCAAGTTTTAGGTCTCTTTGGTGACAGGGGGCTGGGGCTGGACGCCTCTTGGCGACTGTACCCCTCTTGGCGACTGTACCTGCGCAACAATTCGGAGACGCTGTGTTCAGACCGGTCATCATAGATTGCGCGATCTGTACAAGCGAATGAGTGCGACGCCATGACACAGAGCCAGAGCGGCGCGGACAGCGGTGCAGGAGGGCCGCTGCCGCTAACCGCTACTGAGGGTACGTGGCGTGCACAACGCTCCGCCGCCCCGCTCGCCGCGCCGCTCGCCGCTAAGACCGAAGTCGTGACCGGGCCGTTATTGTTCACTGCAACAATGGCGTAGTGGTTTAGATGGTCACCTCGCCGAGTATTGTGTGTTTGGTCCCCACAAGGGACAAACATTTGTGTGATCCGTATATGGTTGTTTCGCGTGTGGTTGTTCTTTGAGTCCGTCGTTTGTTTGTTGTTGTTTGTTGTTTTCCCTCATGACACAGGAATTATTCCCAGTGCCGGAACTGTCTTGTTACTATAGCTTTTGCTCGCGGCTTCGTTCGAGAACAGTAGGTACTTTTTTTCTAGATTAAAGGTACCTTATGTTTGTTTTTCTGTACCTCTGACAACGAGTACCTACCTATGTGAAATTTCATGATGACAGTGGAATAGTAAAGGCGTGAAACAAACTCACATACGCATTTATAATAGTAGTTAAAATATAAAATACAAAATTATGATAGTAGCTATTCGAGTCTGGGTACAGACACCACCGCCATTTTGACAATATAGTAGAGAGTAATTTAAAGTACCTACTCACGTAGGTACCGAGCGGTACGCGTTCGAAATCGCAAGATAGATCTCAATTCTTTTGCTTAAACTGTGATGGTGACTCCGTTGCTTAAGTATCTTGTTTAAGAGCTTTACAAGTCCTAACTTGTTCCTAAATCAGCTCACAAGAACAGGTGACATAAAAATAATAACTTTCATATTATGTACGCCAGACTTATATTGACATTCCATCTATCATCGGAGAGAGGACTCCGATCTCCGCTGTCTACCAAACTGCCACCCGCGAGTTCCTCTTGGCTGCCATCAAGATCGCCATTGTAATATTGGACGAACAGCTGAACCCTCTTCACACGGATGGGTTCACACATTCCCGCGCCGTCGCCAAAGTGCTGTACAACCCGCTGTTCAAGGTTCTCATCACGTGTGGCATGGATAGTATCATTATTAATTGGAATCCGGTCACTGGTAAGTCAATATTACGGCTAAAGTCAAGTCCAGTAAACTCATAAGAACCATTTTTTTACTTACGATTTTGCTGGAGTGAAAATTTTATATGGCTTTTCATATTTTTTGTGTACTGCTCACAAAGGAGTAACTTTGAAGGTCTATTACAACACAAAGAAGCGAAACTCACTTGTGTAGCAGTATTATCGAGATGTACTTAATGTTGCTAAAATATAGCGTTATCCTTTTTCCGCTCGGATTGCTCAGTCCCACGCTGAATAGCCAGGTGCATCCTCAATAATAATAGGTAATAGAAAGAAAAGATGTTTATATTTTGCACCATCATGACATGCACCATTAATTTATTAAAATGTGCCTAAAACAAAGAGTAATTAAATAAAAATACAAAGAGACTTTATTAAAAAATAAAAATTTTGGTTAGGTATGTGCAGATGCACGTTCCACCGTAATAAAATCAGTTCACTTTATATGAAGTTTCGGAGATACTAATCAAGCATACAAAAAGTCTGATATGAATGTAATACTTATTATTTACATATTCCGTAAAAAAATAGTTGTTGTTTTTTGACGTCAATAAACTACAAGACGAAAAGTCACTGTTCTTTCTGGTTACATCAGTGCGGGTATCACTATTCACCGCAGGAAAGCAATATAAGATTATTTGGCGATCTTGTAGCACAGAGGTACCCAGTCGCGTTACTCCAAAATAGAGCGACAAATCAGCTAAGCTATGTATACCAATCATCTTACATGTCTGATACTAACGATTGAATTGTGATACTGAGGCTATTGAAAGAGTACTCCACAGTTGGAAACTGTACCACATTTACAAACAGCCTGCTCATAACGTGTAATGTTGAGGTCAACGCAACGTGATGCTGCGTGATGCACACACGCGCCTGCTGCACGGTGAACTGATCCCCGTGGAGATCACCGCCGCGTGCTTCGACCCTGGTTATCAGCTGCTGCTCACGGGCGCAAGGTCTGGAGAACTAAAGGTCAAGCACATAAAATTTATTTATTTTGGTAGTCAACAAATTTTGGGCACTTTTAAAGTTTTCGGGTATGCTAGTCCACGACACATCGCACGTCCAGGGCCAGGGGAATAAAGGTGTAAAAAAAAGATGCTAACTTTACACGAGAAAAAGAATTGCTTGCTCTGATATATTTATTATAGAAAGTACTTTTATAATCTTTTGTTTAATTTAGTGAAACAAAGACAACATAAGACTAAGGGTAATTTTATCAAATCTTAAGTATTTTAGTATCTAAGTTTATAGTCTTTTAATGATTGAAATATATCAAACTTATTTCGACGCGACAAATGATTTTTTTGGTATAAAGCCTTCATTTTATGTTAAATCACGACGAAAATAATTGAGCTTGTGTATTTTTTGCTTGCCCTGCACTATTTAAATCTGCAATAAAAAAATTGTCGTGATTGTAATTAGTACGCCTTCATTGCATTGGGGATGCAACATTATGGTACAACCACCATCTTAACATAGAACATAGAGCATTGAAAATGATGATGTGAAAGCAAATATTCACTGCTGTTTAGACCCACTGTTGATTTTTATTATTACACATACCTAGGTGTGGAACTTCAACACGGCTCTGTGTCTGCGAGTGATGACCATTGAGCACATGTGTGAGGTCACCAACTGCTTCTGGGTTGAGGGCAGGTGAGTGTCGTAACATTTACATGCCTTGTCGTAAATTTAATTTACACAAGAACCTTCTGATTAATCTTTAGAACCTTAAAATTTTGCACGTCTAAAGTATTAAACACTATATAATAATTATACTTATTTAAATAATTCTCAAGTAAAACAATATGTCTAGGATACTAGCAGTTGGTTGGAACCGACACGTGACGGAATTTGAAGATACAGGCATGGCGATGACTGGCAAGTCATGGGAGACGCGACACTCGGATGACGTACTCGCCGCTGCCGTCAGACCCCCGGTCACCCTAGCCACTGCGTCCTATAACTCAGAGCTGTTACTGTGGAAACTCGAGACTGGACAGCCGTACAGGTATAGCTGGAATGTGCAGAATATTTTCAACAAAATTTTGTCACTCATGCTAACTCACGACTGGTCGGCATCCAGGCATAATGATCATTGTGTTTGGCCCTCGAGGTCCAAGGCGTTGACTAAGAAACTTAACACTATATTATTTTCCAAAGGCGGTTTTCATGCACGGAACCGATGCTTCGGATCAAGATGCACTACAACAAGCGAGACATCGCTAAGGCTAACATGTCATTCAAAGAAGGATCATTTCAAAGGAAAAGTATCTCAGGTATACGAAAGCCAGGCCGAGAACGTGATCAGATCAACGCAGCGTCGGCGGTGAAAAAGGCGTACGCTCGACGTGTGTCCACGGTGTCCATGCCCACGCGCGCGCAGACTATGCGCCAGCTATGCGTACATAGTATGATCTTTTTGGAGACGAGGCCGCAGGCAATGCACGTCGGTCAGAACATTACTATACTGTGTAGAACATTGTATACTGTACTTTGGGAATTTAGAAAGTTAGTAAATAGAAAACACCTCCAGAACGGTAACCAAATGTAGTATTGAGTTTAAGTAGTTAGTTGACACGGTAGAAGAAACATTTTCAAAGTAATTTATACTAATCCACACTCAAATACATAATTGTGTTGACGACAAATAAATATATAAATAAGTCGTCATCAAGATACTGGAGTGTGGATTCGTTTTAGGAATTAAAAACAAACAAATTATTAGAATATAATTATTAACAATCATTATTTATTTGATCATATGTTATAATTGATTAAAGCTTGTAGTAGGTAGAATGTCTATCAGTCCTTGAAATATTTTTAGGGTTCCGTACCCACAGGAAGCAACGGGACCTGATTACTAGGCTGTGCACAAGAAATGACTCCGATAGGTACTCACACATCTGTGCACAAGAAATGACTCCGATAGGTACTCACACATCTGTGCACAAGAAATGACTCCGATAGGTACTCACACATCTGTGCACAAGAAATGACTCCGATAGGTACTCACACATCTGTGCACAAGAAATGACTCCGATAGGTACTCACACATCTGTGCACAAGAAATGACTCCGATAGGTACTCACACATCTGTGCACAAGAAATGACTCCGATAGGTACTCACACATCTGTGCACAAGAAATGACTCCGATAGGTACTCACACATCTGTGCACAAGAAATGACTCCGATAGGTACGCACACATCTGTGCACAAGAAATGACTCCGATAGGTACTCACACATCTGTGCACAAGAAATGACTCCGATAGGTACTCACACATCTGTGCACAAGAAATGACTCCGATAGGTACTCACACATCTGTGCACAAGAAATGACTCCGATAGGTACTCACACATCTGTGCACAGGAAATGACTCCGATAGGTACTCACACATCTGTGCACAAGAAATGACTCCGATAGGTACTCACACATCTGTGCACAAGAAATGACTCCGATAGGTACTCACACATCTGTGCACAAGAAATGACTCTGATAGGTACGCACACATCTGTGCACAAGAAATGACTCCGATAGGTACTCACACATCTGTGCACAAGAAATGACTCCGATAGGTACTCACACATCTGTGCACAAGAAATGACTCCGATAGGTACTCACACATCTGTGCACAAGAAATGACTCCGATAGGTACGCACACATCTGTGCACAAGAAATGACTCCGATAGGTACTCACACATCTGTGCACAAGAAATGACTCCGATAGGTACTCACACATCTGTGCACAAGAAATGACTCCGATAGGTACTCACACATCTGTGCACAAGAAATGACTCCGATAGGTACTCACACATCTGTGCACAAGAAATGACTCCGATAGGTACTCACACATCTGTGCACAAGAAATGACTCCGATAGGTACTCACACATCTGTGCACAAGAAATGACTCCGATAGGTACTCACACATCTGTGCACAAGAAATGACTCCGATAGGTACTCACACATCTGTGCACAAGAAATGACTCCGATAGGTACTCACACATCTGTGCACAAGAAATGACTCCGATAGGTACTCACACATCTGTGCACAAGAAATGACTCCGATAGGTACTCACACATCTGTGCACAAGAAATGACTCCGATAGGTACTCACACATCTGTGCACAAGAAATGACTCCGATAGGTACTCACACATCTGTGCACAAGAAATGACTCCGATAGGTACTCACACATCTGTGCACAAGAAATGACTCCGATAGGTACTCACACATCTGGTCAATCATTCGTTTAGTGCTGGTCTGTTCCCAGAACCTCTTAAACTATCCACAATAAAACCAGTTGTTAAGAAGGGAGAAAAATCATGTTAGGATAGTTATAGGCCTATTTCATTAAACCCAATTATTATTATTATTATAAGCCTAATTGGCGTCCCACTGCTAGGCAAAGGCCTCCCCTTCCGACTTCCATCTATCTCGATCGCTTGTTCTGAGTTGCCAATCTCTTTTAAAGGCTTCAAGCCCGTCTCGCCATCTCCTCCTCTCTATCTTTCTTTTCGAATCCATTGATTCCAGTCATGTTCAAAATATTTGAATCAGCAATGCGTAGAAGGTTGACTAGTTTCATTCATATGCATAGGTACCTAATATTTTGAAAAATCAACAATACGGTTTTCAAAAAGGTAAATCTACGACAACGTTAGCGTGGTATGATTTAGTGAAACAATTAGTTGAGTATATAGACAGTAATGAGGCGGTAATTAATAGTCGTGTTTTTTGACATGTCAAGGCATTCCACCTGGTGTCCCATGCAAAAACTTGAACGATATGGTATTAGAGGCCCAGCTCTAAGTTGGCTTGAAACATATTTTGTACGGTGAAACCATACCTACACTATTGTCAACTAAGCATTTTACTTCACTTTATAATTTTATATTTATTAACCAATTCAGTACTCGATTAGCGGTCATCGCACGTGTTCCCTTGCTCCTTTGTATTTTACCTTTGGTCCGGTTAGTAAATTCGTTATTTTTATCTTAAAACAGACTTATCATTAGCTAACCTCGAACCTTTTACATATTTAATAGGCAGAAAGTAATCAGTAATAATACAACACATAAATGATAAAAAAGAACTACAAATAAACAAATCTCGCTTTCTCACTAATAAATGTGCCAGGGCAGGCAGTGTTGTCGGGCCTCTGCTGTTCTTACTTTCTATATCTTAATGACCTAATTTTATTTTTCTTTTTTAACACGGCGAAATGTGCAAATCACATTCCCCATCGCCGGTTTTGACGCAGGCGATGGGGATATGTCGGGATCCAGCCCAAGATGGAAATTTGGGCTGAACCGATTAAAACCACCGCGGTGTTCCTCACACCTTTATGGCGGGGCCGCGCGGATCGCTCTCGCATTCAAATCGCGACCCCGCCGAAGGTTAGACCCGCCGATGGACGTGGCGGGTCCCATACAACCATCACAACCTGAGATCACTTCCAACTCATGTATATTATTCGCTGACGATTTTCTCTAATTATGACTTGTGATAAAAATGCTGACATTAATCAATTTTCATCTGACATTAGTAATACAATTAATAATATAATATGGCTCGAAAATAATAATTTGCAAGTTAATGTAAATAAAACAAAATTCATTCAATTTAGCACATACGGTAAACCACATAAAAACAAAAATAAACTATAAGGATCACGAAATTAATGAGGTCAAAAGCACCTTTTTAGGATTTAATTTGGATAAAAATCTAAACTGGAAGCTGCACGTGGAAAACGTATGTAGTAAAATAAACAGATTTGTGTATGTTCTTTACAAATTACGTAAAACTTCCACTGAACATACTGTGCTAGCGGCATATCACGGCTATGTATCCTCCGTACTAAACTACGGACTCAGATTGGGGGCCAACTCCACTGAGGTAGGTACAACGTGCTTTTTTGGCACAAAAGAAATGTGTTCGCGACATTCATGCCACCATGGAAGTCTTGCAAGCCGCTTTTCAAACGGTCTCGCAGGTCGGTTCACGAAAGCTGACCACAAATGGCGGCCGCTGCGCATATACATGTACACGCGCGCACCAATGGCGTCGCTCCATTCTTGACGCATTCCGCCCGCACCTCACCCCGCACCTCCACGGGGACCTAAAAAATGATTTCTGCGCAGTGGTCATCTTTCATGAACCGGCCTGTACTCACTCTACCCTGTATGTATATACTAGAGTCAGCTAAATTTGTCATGCTACACCCTAACTTGTTTAAAAAAGCAAGAGACTTATACCCTCGTAACACCAGGCACCGACAGAATTGTATTGCAAAAAGTACTTAGAACGGCTGTGTACCTACTTAAAAAGTAGTTTAGTAATGTGTAGACGCATTTTTTATGCTTTAGGTATTAGTAGTTTCAAACAAATGCCTACTCACAGATTTTGCAAGAAATTCAAAGAGTGGCTAATTGATAAATCCTTTTACTCATTAGAAGATTACTTTCAAGTTTGTCAAAAATGAATGTAAATTGTAGTTAAAGCGTGTGAAGTAATATATGTGCATGTGTATAGGTATAACAATTATTAGTCTAAGCAATAATTACAATTTAAGAATTATTTATAATGTTAATGTATTTTTATTAAGATTTGCATGTCAGTTTAGCAAAATGTACCTATATGGCTCCAATTGTATACAAATAAAATTATTCTATTCTATTCTGCTGTCCGACTGTCTGTCTGTCAGCGGGCTGTATTTCATAAGCAGTAATAGGTAGAAAGTCGTCATTACTACAGAGTGTGTAAAGTAGTAAAGTGTGTAAAATCTAGCCGCTAAAACAACAAATAATAAAACTGGTTAAATGTGAGTCGGACTCTTCCATGATGGTACGGATCCCTTTGTGCGTAAGTCTCTCGCACTCGCACTCTCACTTGATCGGTCCTTATTATTTGGTGTTATAGCAGCAAGTAATTTTGGCAAATGGTAGGTACTTATTTAATAATCATTTTTATCTATATTAAAGCGTCACTCATGCTCTCGTTGGAGAATGGCCAAGTGCAGTGCTGGTCGGACCACCCGGCAGGCGGGTTCCAGGGCTCGTTCCAGGCCATCCATACGGCGGGGGACTACGTGGCCGCCTTCGCGACAGACATCGACAATGAGTTCCTGTTCACGGGCACCACCTTCGGATACGTCAAAGTGTGGTTGATAGAGAACTATCTGAGGAATGAGGAGGTTAATAAGTCTCATGTTGTTAGGCCAATAAATAACTGGAACTTTGTCAAGTTGAAAATAATAATATATAAAATAGACATTGCTACCGCCGCCGCGCCGAGTGTTGTGGGTTCGATCCCCACGCGGGACAAAACTTTGTGTGCTCCACAAATGTTGTTCTGAGTCTTTATGTTCTTTGTGTCCGTTGTTTGAATGTTTGTAAAGTCTCCCGCGACACAGGAATTATTCCTAATGCGGGCGATATTAGAAATACCTACACTTAAAAAAATAACAGAATGCTAAATAGGTACCTATTATGATTGACAATAATTAAAAGTCAGATACAGATAACAGAATAGCATTAAGATGTTAAAGATAAAATATTTTTGAGGACAATTTTTAAGCAAATTTTTGTCAATCTATACTTATAATAAAACTGTAGAGAGGTCAATTCTGTACATTGAATATATATTCAAAATTAATATTGGGGGATGAATGGTGATCGATACTGATGACAAAAATGCAATCAGTAAATTTTTTGTCTGTCTGTCTGTCTGTCTGTATGTGCACGCATGGGTCAAAAACTACTGAAGGGATTTTAACCAAACTTGGTACGATTGTAGTCCATACTCCTGAGCAGGTTATAGGCTATATAACATAACGCTAAGACACATAGGAGCTGAGCAGTGACGATAAATTTGAAGCAAGTCGGACGAAAATGCGCTTTCGAGCTCTTATCCTCGCATACGTTGATCATACACCAAAAGTATGTATTACAAAGATGATGGTCTTCAAAAGATCGACAAAAAAGTCCTTAATAGTATATATCTATCTTTTATAAATTAGCCACAATAACGTGTTTAATCGTTAGGCATTTCTTCAAAGTGTATTAAAATACATAAATATATTGTATTTCACATAGATATATCTTTATCAAACTCCCATATTCAAAAAGTACACTTTAATATTTATATTATAAAAAAAATATTGGAATCGGTTTATAAACACACAAGATATAGATGAAATAAAACTTCCAAATCTCGCCGCGCCAGTATGGGTACGGCTATACGGTTGATTGCTGTTTAACGCGCGAAACGGCCATCCGCTGCATTTATAAAAAGGCGGGGGCGCTCACGCGCCGACTTCACTCACATTTTGTTTGTTTGGTTGAACGCGGTAATCTAAGGAACTACGGGTAAAAATTAGAAAAATATTTCAGTGTTGGATAGCCCATTTATAGAGGATAGGCTATATAACATCACGCTACGACCAATAGGAGCGGAGCATAAATGAAAAATATTGCAAAAACTAGGAAAATTCTCTTATGTGAAGCAGACGAAGTTGCGCGGGTCAGCTAGTAGGCAATAAAATTGAACTTAGGTACTTGTAAGTTCAATTTTATTTATCTTGTTTGTCCAGTAAATAGTTGATCGATTACCTACTAGCATGCTATCGAGAAGGGCATAATCTCGTCTACAATTTGCCGAAGCTTTTGTCAATTTTTTTTAATAAGTATCCTAACATCTGTTTTCTGAAAGGCCAATCTAATCCTGCGAGGTGTCAAAATCTAACTGATGTCAAGCAAGTTATTTGATTGTCTCTTGCTAATTCATTTAGCAAATCCCAGCGGTTAAGATGTTTTTGACTGTTTGTTAAGCAACTTTTACGTTGATCTGTCTTGTAGAAACCGGGTTTTAAACTGGCAAAGCATTGAGCTGACTTATAAAAAGAACGACGTCAATAAATGTACAGTCGGTGGTGTGTATTCCAATATGTTCTATGATTATTGTTCTACTAAAAGAACAAATTAATTTTTTTTCTAGAATGTTCTACTGAAAATTTTAATAGAAGAAAATGGAATTTAACTCCTTATTGTTTTACTGTCGATTGTATTAATAGAAAGAACTGGAATTTTCATTCCATAATGTTCTATTGTTACAATCGATAGTAGAAAAATATGGAATTTAAATGTCATTTTGTTCTATTAAAGTTTTCAGTAGAACATTGTAGAAGAAAATCGAATTGCTCTATTAGTAATAATAATAATAATAATATTTATTTTTCAGAAAGTTACATTTACATGAACACAGTACATAATAAATCAAAACAAGTTAATACAGAATTTGTTGTACTCTGGTACCCAATGTAAGATTTAACTTGTGTTTTGGGTACCAGATCCCTCGCAGTATTACATTTACTTTACAGTTAAATCAAAATATAATATTAGGTGTTCGTGTAAGCAGCTATGAAAATATGTGTAAGTAAGCATAGGTGTGTGTAAGTTTATCAGGGTGTGTTTGTGTGTGTGTGTGTGTGTGTGTATGTGTGTGTGTGTGTGTGTGTGTATGTGTGTGCGCGCGCGTGATGGTTGTGATATTCATCCAATTAAAGTACCGATAATTTCAGCATGATCTCAGTTTGAGTATAAGTTTTGGTCATGAGCCATTTTGCAACTTCTTTCTTACATTGGGATCTAATGAGTGGATAGATGTTACAACTTTTATTAATACTATTGTACAGGTGGCAGCCTATAACATTAAAATGCCGTGAAGCCTGTGTGGTTCGGAAATTTGGAATTTGGCAAACTTTGTACGAAAGACGTTTGTTTTTATAATTATGATTGTATTCTAACGATGTATGCTTTCGAATAACAGTCTCAAGTATGAAGAGTTGTCTGACAGTAAGAGTCTGACATTCTTTATAAAGCTGGGTGGTCGGATATCTAAAGGGCTTGAATGTCATTACCTTAAGTATGCTTCTTTGCGCACGTTCCAAGGGCAATAGGCAGGTTTTTGCTGCGCCGCCCCAGACAGATATACAATAGGTCAGTATAGACTGACATAAAGCACAGTATATCATTTTTAAAGTTTTGTCATCGGCAGAGTGACGTAGTTTTTTAAAAATAAATATCATTTTTCGAGTACGTACTGTTAGATCGCTGAGGTGATATTTCCAAGTGATGAAATTGTCAATATATATCCCAAGATATTTTGTCTGAGTGGATCTAGTAAGACAGGGACAGTTACACGAAGAGACTGGGATGTTTGGGGAACAGGAGTGGGCTTTGAGTGTGAAAATGTCAGGTGAAGGCTGTGTACAGCTTGTAATAGAAAAGGTAAGATACGTCGTTTTTTTTAGATTCTCATGTTAATAGGTTACTTGATAGCCACAGCATGACATCACGTAGTGCTTGTTCAGCCAAGGCAAATACATCGGTCCAGTCTTTACCATGGATAAGCAATGCAGTGTCATCAGCGTAGGCGAAGATGGAGCAGTTCGAGAGCGACAGATTACATAGGGAGTCAATATAAAGGAGGAAAAGCGTCGGGCCTAGCACCGAGCCTTGGGGAACACCAAAACAAAGAGGAACACTACTGCTGATTAAATAACCTATTTTTACACACTGTTGTTTGTCAGATAAGTAGTCCTTAAATATTCGGTGAGCGTAGCCACGGATACCCAGTCTCTCCATCTTTGACAGAAGGTGTGGGACAAAGACGGTGTCAAAAGCTTTCGTGAGGTCAAGAAAGATGCCCAGGCATTAGTAGAACAAAAATCATAGAACATATTGGAATACTCGAGTCGGTGGCAGCAAAAGGCAAAAAGAATAGCCAATGAAGGTCACTGATTACATGAGTTTGCGTGTGTCGTAGGTGCACATAAACAAGCCGCGGCTTCGGTTGAAGTTCCCATTCCTGTGGCGTGACCGCATCGAGGGCCGCGCCAAGCGCAGCACGCGCGACCAGGCACTGCCGCTGCTGCTCAACAGCTACAAGGGACATCTGCGCTGCATCACCACCATGGCCTACATCGACGAGCTCGAGTTACTCTTCACGTTAGTCACGTCTTGTTTGCGTTTCGAAATTCTATTGTTAGAAATAAGAAGTTGTAGTGTGATTGAGTTGTGGTTGGAATTTTCCGTTGCCTCGCCGGTCGTAGCGGTAGTGGAGTCGACTGCTGTGCAACGTTTAATAACTGGGTCTGGCGGTGTTATTGAGGTTTTCTGTCAAGAAGTTGTTAGGAGCAGCACGGGGCGGGTTTGAAACTGTACCTACTCGATAGATGACTCTCATTGGTAACTGGCTCAGGCTGGCTAACTGGCTCAGGCTGGCTAACTGGCTCAGGCTGGCTAACTGGCTCAGGCTGGCTAACTGGCTCAGGCTGGCTAACTGGCTCATTGGTAGATGTGAGTGCATACGGGCGTGAAGTCTCACGCCCGTATGCACTCACATTATACACATAGACATGTATGTATAAGTTAATCCTAATCCCAGCGTAATCTTAGCGTAGACCGCAATAGCACTATAAGATATAAATGGATATCATTTACTTATATGACAAATAAATAACAAAAAAAGTACCTTGTTTGGATGTATCGTGTTGGACAATCTGTACCTAGATGGTTAACTATAATTTTTTTTTAAGAAAATATATCTATACATGATAATAAAGGAAAATCATAAGGATCTCGATATCTGTACGTTCAGTGGAAGCTCGGACTACAGCGTGCGTGTGTGGCGCTTGTCCGGCGAGTACTTGCAGACGCTGGGCAGTTTCCTCCCGTGGACCCTCGAGGTCACCAGGTTTCCGCCCGACGTCAGGAAAGTCGCCAGCTTTACCACTTTCAAGGTTATTTTAACAATTATCAATAAATGACCATTTATGACGTCAATAGTTAATATTATTTTGTAGTTTCTGGATGACAATCGTGACTTTGGTCTAGTTGCATGAGTTTACGGTTACGTCAGGTCAGTCAGGCCCACGAAGTTGCTTAGGTATAGTTGTGGGATAATACGAGGTGTTTTAAGCCTATCTTCTGGCATAAACAGCTGTACCGACATTAGTGTGTGTTAATCTTAACAATTATTAGATTTTTCCAGACATCTTCAATACTTATAGCTCTATGATAATAAAGAAAGAAAATAGAAATTATACTCAATTTGTACCAGACAAATTGACTATAATAAACACGATGAAAATTTTTCTCCGAAACTTTAAAGCGAGCGAAGCATTAAAATATACCTAACTATGCTTTTTTATTTTATTTCTTTCAAATTGTCATTACTCTTTCCAGGCCACTTCATGGTGGTACTTAGGGTTATCAAAACGTTACTTCATGTGTTTCATGTAGCAGCATAAACAATCAGTCAAAAATTTCGGAATTTACATTTCTACCAAGGCCACTGCTTGTTCTGTTTTGCCCAAGATCAACATTGATGCTGTGTACCCAGGTGTGGCGCGGCGGCTACGTGTCGCGCTACGTGCCGGGGCAGGTGGAGGTGGATAAGCTGCGCGACATCACGGAGCACGAGCTCAAGCACAAGACGTTCGGCGAGCCTCCCGCCGAGCCGCTGCTGGGGCACTACTTCCAGCTGCCCAAGCGCCCCGACCGCCAGGACCCCATCGTGCTCGACGACTCGCTGCCCACGGTCAGTGCTAATGCACACAACTCTACTAGTCTCAGTACAAAAAGTGTTTTATCATACAATTAATGTTGCAACTTGAAACATATACATATTTATACGCACGTGCTTACAAATAAAGCACACCTTAACTGTATATTAATGCCATAGTTTAGCTATTCATTATGCTATTTCCAATGCGTTGAGTGTTCTGAGTTTAACGATGTATAGAAACGGAACGAAATAATTATAAACTCCTCAACACATTTTCATCGCCTTTCAGTCAACAAGCTAGTCTACTGTAGCTTACAGAACTTTTCGAGTCTTTGGAACTGTCCTCAATAAATTCATACTTTTACTCATTCATTACACTATCCATCCATAATTTAATTTCAGCAGCATACCTACAATGGTTTTTCATCCGTTATCCTTAATATTTGTGATTGGCACAAGCGTTGCTGTAACCTGCCGTTGTGTGTCAGATCCCGCTGTACTCGCACCTGCGCATGGCGTCGACGCAGCCGGTGCGGCGGCCGCCCACGCCGGAGCTGGTGCGCGAGACGCGCCTCAAGCGCAAGCTGCGTCAGATGCGCCGCACGCACTTCGAACACGCCGGCGTCACCGCGGCGACTAGCACCTCCACCACGCATCCATCCGCCAGCACCCATCCACCCGCCAAAACCTAATAAACACGCCGGAGCTGGTGCGCGAGACGCGCCTCATGCGCAAGCTGCGCCAGACGTGTCGCACGCACTTCGAACACGCCAGCGCCCCCCCGGTGCCTAGCACCACCAACACGCAACCACCCGCCAACACCTAATAAACACGCCGGAGCTGGTGCGCGAGACGCGCCTCATGCGCAAGCTGCGCCAGACGTGTCGCACGCACTTCAAACACGCCAGCGCCCCCCCGGTGCCTAGCACCTCCAACACGCAACCACCCGCCAACACCTAATAAACACGCCGGAGCTGGTGCGCGAGACGCGCCTCATGCGCAAGCTGCGCCAGACGTGTCGCACGCACTTCGAACACGCCAGCGCCCCCCCGGTGCCTAGCACCTCCAACACGCAACCACCCGCCAACACCTAATAAACACGCCGGAGCTGGTGCGCGAGACGCGCCTCATGCGCAAGCTGCGCCAGACGTGTCGCACGCACTTCGAACACGCCAGCGCCCCCCCGGTGCCTAGCACCTCCAACACGCAACCACCCGCCAACACCTAATATACACGCCGGCGCTGGTGCGCGAGACGCGCCTCAAGCGGCAGCTGCGCCAAATGCGCCGCACGCACTTCGAACCCGCCGCCGCTTGGCACCTCCCACCTCGCATCCACCCTCCAACACCTCATATACCCGACTTGTTGGCAGCGAACACGGCAGTTCATCTCGGTCACGGAGTGTTATTTTGTACTTAACAGTAATAATAAAAGTGGTATCTCACAGGTGAGTATTTTGTCTATGATCTAGAGGTTGCAAGACGTGCAAAGATTTTTTCTCTTAATAAGGCGCTAAAAGTATTTCGATGTTGATTTATTAAATGCGATCTAAAAGTCATTTTTATATTTATTTTTGACTAGATGTGCCCGCGGCTTCACCCGCGTTTATGATTGCTGCGCCGACCCCGTGGGTCGTAGCGTGATTTTATGTAGCCTATAACCTTCCTCGGTAAATAGGCAATCCAAAACTAAAATATTTTTCAAATCGAATCAGTAGTTCCCGAGATTAGCGCGTTCAACCAAACAAATTCTTCAGCTTTATAATGTTAGTATAATAGATTATGTAGCACATAAATCAGTACTCCAGAGCGCTGAGTTGTCGGTTTATATACTTAACTCAAAGTGACATCTCTGTGTATAATATTTTAATTTCACATTAAATAAATGCGAACCTATAAATTGAAATCGATGTATTATTTTAACAGATAAACTCATAGATTTATAATAATAACATGGAAATACTAGACACTTGATGATATCGTCAGATAATAATATACTTACTGGTGCTGTCTTTTATGTAGGTGTACCTAAATATGTGACAACAGTGCATGAGGTGTCGGAATTTGTCGTAGTCGTATTGTTCGGTTGGAGTCAACAAAAAATTATTGTGATTTTCCGTTAAGAAATTCTTAATAGTAGCCAGGGTAAGATAGGTTACACACCCCAGTGAACACAATATATCAATTATTGTACTGCCTCCGTGGCGCAGCGGTAGTGAATGCGACTACTATGCATGAGGTCTCGGATTCCAATCCCGGGTCGGGCCAACAAAAAGCTATTGGGTTTTTCTGTTAACCCATTCAATGCGGCAACAAATTTTGCTTTCACTAGCCAGAATCGGCTCATATTTAACGTAAACGCCCATCGGCGTCAGCTGCACTTGATGAAATAAAAAAAAGACGCCAATCGGCGTTTTCAGCATTTTGTTATGAATTTGAATTTATTAATTTGAAATCCATGAGAAATCTCCAGTAATGCACCATAATTACCACATAACTAATGTTTATCACAGACTACTTATGGTAATAAGACATTTTATAAATCAATAGTTGTCAATCCCTGGAACACGCCGATTGACGTTTTCCGCACCAGAGTAAGAAAACTCAACATTTCTTGAACCAAAATATCTAAAAATTACTCATATCAGGCATTTCATTAGTAAATTCCAAACACATTTGTTGTTTTATTAATATAATATCTTTAAATTTGGGTAAAATATAAAACAACTATACATGACGCCGATCGGCGTCCGCCGCATTGAATGGGTTAAGAAATCTCAATACGAGCCCGGAGTTAGGAAGTTGGCGGTGTTAGACACCCCCGTGCCTCGGAAAGCACGTAAAGCCGTTGGTCCTGCGCCTGATCTCTCTCCGGTTGTGTCGGATTATCCGTCCCATCAGATCATGAGGGTTAGGGAACAGAGAGTGCACTTGTGCTTGCGCACATACTTGTGCACTGTAATATCTCCTGCGCAGATGGCCGGTCTCCGTTAAGATTGGCCACCGTGACCGAAAAGCGCTCTGGAGGACATTATTATTGTAGGAATAAGAAAAGACAAAAACAGTAATAGATTTGGCCTAAACTCATTTATTATGCCGAAGTTCCTAAATATACAGGTAAACACGTGTCTGTAAGTATAGTTGTTAGTTGGCGGTGTCACGCTTGGCTCCGCTGAGCACGATGTAGGGGGACTGTGTCTCGCGCTGCTTGTCCTGCAACATCTGCAGTGTGCCGAGAGGAGTGTCCGTCGAACTCATCTTCTTCATCAACTGGAAATATAGTGTACTATTAATCAATGTTTGACAATGTTCGAGCGTTTAGATAGAATTTGTTTGTAATATACACACTTTGTAGCATTTACTTAGTTATTAACTTTCATGTTACGTTCTTTTGCCGTTTACTTTTAATTTAGTAATAATTTATTATGTTTCTGTACACTCTTCCTAAGTTGTGAAAAATTGTTTCTCAGTAAGTGAATCTTTGTGAATTCTTATGAGGAAATAAAAATCTTAAACCGTAATGTTTAGCTTCATTATCATTTTGAGTAGTTAGGCAGAAAGAATAGGAAGAAAATGAGTTTATTTACAGTATAACAAATCAAATGTACAAAAAATACAGTGGAACTGCGGTAATCCGTCAAACGCTTTACAGGAAAGTGTCGGACTACTGAATTTGTCGGATTGTAGAATACTGCCACAGACTCCCTACAAAGCGGATATTTTTTAAAAAGAGTATCTACCTTGTAATCCGTCCAGTCCAATTATAAATTAAAGTGACAGAATTACATTTGGACTACAATACGTCGAGCACAATAGTGGTGGTGCGTACAAGTTACAACCGTTCAATCATGCATTATATTAGTGAAGATTTGCCGAAATATATTTTATGTACAGTGATTGGCATGTCGGATTACAGGGGGCGCCGGGTTAGACAGGGGTAGGATTACTGGAGGTCCACTGTTATACTAAAGCCAAACTGCAAAACAATTTGTTGACAGACAAAAATTATTATTAATATTATAACTTGTACAAATGTGTATTATGTAGACTAAAAATATGTAGGTATATTCACAGTTTTTAAAATAAGACCATTTTTATTGGATGCTCCCAAAACCAATATAGCTCGTTTAAACTGGCGAGTACATCTACATCGTTTGCCTTCGTTAAAATTACGTAGGTGCTGAAATCTTTCGTATCTTCCCATGCGCTCCTACTAATTAATAGCAGACAGTCTCAGCGAAGCCGGGTTTAGCTAGTATTAAATTATTCCACAAGCAAAAATGTTATGTAGACGATTTTTGAAGGTACATGGTAAATCCGATATAACAATATGCTATCTCACCCCTTCCTGCACAGCTTTCTTGATGCGTTTCTCCTGCTTGTTCTTCCCTGGTCCTTTGCCGTGGAACTTGTGGGACAGGTATCTGAAGGCCTCCTTGGGACAGAGCGGGCGGCCGTCATCGTCTACGTATTCCAGCTTGATGTTCGGTCGGAAGTTGGATTTTTCGCGGAAGTCTTGAAGAGGGCCGGAGTGGCCTCCTCGTTCGCGGCGACCGTACTTGTCATCTTCACTGCAATAATAATAATACTGTTATTATTTGATGCGTTGATGAGATGTCGACACAAGAGGTTACTCTAACAGGCTTAAACATGCGATGATGATGACTACAAGATAAGCGTAAGTACAAAGGGCGCTTAATCCTGTGAGGGCAGGTCGCCGGCGCGCTCGAGGTAGCCCTTGCTGAGCAGGAGCTGTATGTAACAATGAACGCACGCACGTACCCGTAGGTTTTGTCCTCGATGGAGTAGTGCCTGGCAGTGAGCAGGTGTCGGTGCGCGGAGGGCGGCGCGGGCAGGTCGCCGGCGCGCTCGAGGTACCCCTTGCTGAGCGCGAGCTGTAACGCGCCCCATACACCGGCACCCAGTGATGGCTCCGCCTCCAGACCAACGCATGAACCTGAAAGGTACACACTCATCAGTCTTGCTCGTCTTTTTAGTGGCAAAAATCCCAGGTATCCAGGTGGTCCTACACAGAAATGATTGCAGTACTCCTATTACCAGCTATATTATACAGAAGCAGTCTTTGCTACGCAATAAAGTATAGCTTCGCTCTTTTGAGCTCACCGTGCTTTTAGAAGCGTGACCCTATTGTATGGGTCTGGCTACGACACCATCGCACAACGCCGCAATGGTGCTGCACCGTGACGCAGCAACTGCAGTACGCCTCTGTGATGTGTAAAGCTATGATTTCATTCTTCACTTTCGAACTAGACATGGATCGCACGAGACGTATTGTTTGTTACCACAGAAGAATTAAAGAAATAAATTTCAAGAAAAATAGGGGGCGACATACGGCCTGGTGGCGACACTGCTCCTAAATTGACACGATACGGCAACGTGCTGCGGCGCAACCCGATACCGTTCACGTTTACAACGCAGCATCGCTTTACGGTAATGGCTGCCGTGGTAATGTAGCCATGCTCTATCTGTGTATAGTTGATCCTTGTATGGTAACTGAACGTCTCTCAAGATGATCTAGGATATCAATGTCCTTGGAAATGATCGAAATCATTGTACTAACGAGGAAGCTGATGCACTGGGACCTGGATACTTTTTTGTATCAATAAAGGACTACACTAAATTGTTGAAGATACAAAAAAAAATTTAATGTACGGTTAAAGCAATTCCATTCACAATTCCATGTCTCACATAATCCCCGCCCGAGCACCTTTACTATACGCGCCGCTGCTGCGGCGTGACCACTTTGTGGCGCCCGCCGCGACGTCTGTGTGAGCGCCAATGCAGCGAAATCTTTGCGTGGCGGTACCGCAACGAGTCGTGTAAAAGGAGTCTAAATCTATACTTGTATAACGTGACACTCAACTAACGTTTTCAATAAAGCTACGTTCAACCGATTTCAGTACTCACACACAATCATATACATCCTTACTAATATTATAAATTCGAAAGTAACTCTGTCTGTTACCTTTTCATGGTTAGACCACTCAACCAATTTAGATGAAATTTGGTACAGATATAGTTTAAAACCTGGGGAAGGACATAGGCTACTTTTTATTAATGTGGGTACCACGCGGGCGGAGCCGCGCGCAAGAGCTAGTATATTAATAATTAAACATACCTGCAGCTAAATCAGCGGGTTTCTCATTATTGACATCGACGCGACTCCAGGCGCCGCCCGTATCATTGTGTTCGCTTTCTTGTTCAATGTCCATGTCTTCACGCTCGAAGTCCTGCACAGTACAAAGAGTTTTGATTGACCTCACGATGGCGCGAACGCGAGTGTAGTCGTTTAAGTGGTTACCTCAACACCGCCATTGTACCGAGTGTCGAGTTTCATCCTCACGTGGGACAAACATTTGTATGATTCACATATAGTTTATCCGCGTCCGTTATTACTTAAAACAAGTCGTAAATAGTTTTTATCTACAGACAACAAACATCATGAAAAGTTTACAAACTATTTTAATAACCAATTCTAACAGAGTTGATGTTTACAATATCCGCACTACACATAAAGAGAATGAACCTAGTTATTTTTAATATTAATGGGATATAAACCATCAATATTAAAAAAGCCAGGTACCTAAGTATCACCCAATTTTTCCAAAGACCGAAACGTCGAATCTCAGCCCATTGGTAACAGCCATTTAAAGAAATAGTCTGAATTATATTGAATGTAAACTAATTTTAGGTTCATAGACCGAAGTCTATGAACGTAAAACTCAATTATATTAAATATACGATCAAATGCATCTGCTATACTCACAATAATTTCTGCGTGATGGTCCCTGTTCCCTGCGAGCCCGTAGGTGGGTATGTCTCCGAGGGTGCGGCAGAACTCCGCAGTGGCGTCCAGCACCATGTTGCTGCCGCTGGCCACGTCTTCTGGTAACGGCTCCTCTTTCACATGCTCCAGAATCTCTTCCACCTATTAACAAGTCATAAGTTATATGAATACAGTACAAGCAGAGTCCGAATGAAGACTGATAATAGTTTCGGTTCCACATATTATCTACCAGAAACATTTCCAGATATCTTAAGTAAAATCCTAGTACAAGCCTTCGAACAAAATTAGATAAGCATGTATATCATGATCTTAGTTAATGCTCAAATAACCTTTGAAAAAATAAAATGAATTAAGAAATACGCTAAAATTGTAACAAGTGGAATCCATAGAATCTTCCTATACCTTTCGAGGGTGAGGTGTGAGTTTATGTATGTATGTATCTTATCTTATGTTATGTGTGGGGGCCAGTCAGTGCAGACCGGCGACACTTCGACCCAGTGGGATCTTTTGTGTCGGCCCCAATGTTTAAACCTTAGCTATCTCCTTATGAATGTACTGCATAAGCCGCAGTGTACAATTCAGAGGGAGAAGCCTTAAGTCTTCGGGGCTTGGATATGCCACCCCCATCAGACCCGTCCTCAGTCCAGCCAACGCGTCGCATTCACACAATAGGTGCGATATGGACTCGTCCTGTTCACCACAGGCCCTGCAGATCAAATTGTGTGCCAATCTCAATCTGCACAGGAAGTCGTTGGTGCTAAAATGGCCAGTGAATGCTCCTGTGAGCAGACGCATTTGGCTCTTGCTATATCCACAGAACTTCCGGGTGTAGCCTGTGGCCAGTGTTCCAGAACCCTAAGGGCCCATCCACTCCAACCTGTGTTTGTCATTGCCATGTGCATTCAAAGCTGCCTTGACGGTGCTCTCAGAGAGTCCCACGAATGGCTCGGGGCCCACAAACAGCTGCTCCGAGCCCTTTCTGGCCAACTCATCAGCCTCTTCATTGCCCTGCACCCCTGCATGTCCCGGAACCCAGACCAGTCTGACTATGTTCTTCCTGCCTAGTTTGTTGAGGATCTTAATACAGTTCAGGACCAGTCTGGAGTCCACCCTACACGAGTCCAGAGCCTTGAGAGCAGCTTGACTGTCACTGAGAATATACACAGTCTTGTCAGTGACACCACTGTTGATGTTCTCCTGAGCACAGGCAATTATAGCATAGGTTTCCGCTTGGAAGACCGTTGCATATTTGCCCATGCTTTGGCTCACCTTACAGTCACTGGCATAGATACCAGCGCCTGATCCTGTTTCCATTTTGGAACCATCGGTGTACCAGATGAGACAACCCTCGTCAGGGGATTTTAGACCTTGTCTCCATTCATCCCTCGTGGGGACCTTTATTTTAAAATTCTTTTTGAATATGTGCAATGGATGCATTTTGTCGCATCCCATGCTCATAATCCTTTTGAGATCCTTTGAAGTCTCCAGTTTTGTGTGTCGAGTTACCGGCATGGTGACGCTCCACAGCCCATGCACAGATAGTCTATGTAGCGCCTTTACCGCCTCTGACTCCACAACAATGTGTAGCGGCGTTAGATCCAGCAGGACCTCTAACGCTGCCGTTGGCGTAGTCGGGAACGCCCCTGTTATAGCCATGCAGGCCAATCGCTGTACCTTCGACAGCGCGTTCCTGCATGCAGCTAGTTTGGTTCTTGGCCACCAGACAATGCTCCCATACGAGAGTATGGGTTTTATCATCATCGTGTATAGCCACTTGATGACCTTGGGCTTATGTATGTATGTAAATAATCTAATACAAGTCAATGGAGCCCTTACCTTAGGTACTTTAAACTGCGCCTCCTCGGCCTGTTCAGCTTGTCGCAGGCGCCGCGCTCGCGCGAGCGCAGCTTGTAATTCTGTGTCGGGTTCGGTTTCCTCCTCGTCCATAGTAAGTGGTTTAGATAGAAGTTCTGGTTTTACATCTGTGAGACAAATAAATCAATTAAAAAAAAAGAACAGGTTTTACTCTCACATTTTACAGCTAAGCTTATTTTTTGGAGTGCTACTGCTGCTATCCTGGCATATCTATTTTGCTTGATACATTTTTATTACGGTTTTAATAAACGCATCTCGAAAGAGTATTTCTAGTCTGGCTTTTCTGTACTATCGCTGTCTCTTAAATTGATCGCGTATCAAACGGTTATAAAGGAATTTTCTATCACAAACGATAAGGTAACCTCTAATGGTTTTTCTAAGATACCTTCACAAAGTGTTTAATATAATATCAAACGTGTATATCAATTATCCCATTGGTCTTCTCTCAACATTGCTTGGATGATTTTAAACGTTTTCGACAACATTATGAAGAACTTGCAGACATGAGGAGTTCCCTCCCAATTACACAGGCTGCAGTGTGCCGCGCGCACAGACTCCGCGCCACGAGCCGCAGGACTTGATTTTCAACTGTACTCTGAATGAATTCACAAACGCCACTTTTTGTGTAATATCTCTTAGTTTATTGTACCAAACGTTTTGATAACCGCGGATACATCTAGGAGAGATGTATGCTGGTTAGCAACCTAAAAAAATTCGTAATAAGTTACCTGTGTCGTCAGTGTCGAGAGGCGCGTTGCCAGCGTCATAGTCGTCCACGTCTATCGGCTCTTGCTTCGCTTTCTTACGTATCTTGCCCTGTAAACACAATATTATTAATTGTAATATCGTCTACACAGAATTAAATATATTTAAAGAGATAAAAATAAGTCGATGGAGGCTCCTATTTTTGGGTGGGTTTAAGAAGGAACTTAACATAACCTAACCGTTTCGAGACAGAATGCAGTGATTTGAGGCGTATAGGTGCTTGTTATGATATATTTTAGTAAGCATATTTTGCTGCGCATTTACTATTTTTGGTGGTCATTATATTTAATCCCTAATAATAATAGGTAATAGCCTTTTATTCAGATAAGAGTGCATTATAGCTTAACAGAGTATTATGTTTTATATAAATTATTATTGTCACCGCAGCTTCTACCTGTGTGCTATTCAAGGCAAAGGCCTCCCCTAAATGTCTCCACAACTCTCTATCCAAGGCTGTTCTGGTCCAAATATCTCCTGCTGTCTCTTTTATTTCGTCTATGGTGGATTCGTGGATTCGTCTTATGTGGTCTACCTCTTTTACGTTTTGTTTATCTTGGGTACCAGTGCATGATAGACTTGCTCCATTTTTCTTTGCCTCTTGCTGTATGTCCTGCTCATCTCCATTTCAATTTTTTTATAGCTACTATTATGTCTTTAGATTTAATTTTATTTTAGATGGTTTTAGTTCTTATTTTGTCTGATAGTTTATTTTCTAGTATGCTTCTTTCCATCGCATTTTGGCAAGTTTCTAATTTTCTGGCATGGGTTCTGGTGAGGGTCCAGGTTTAGCACCCAAATGATAGTCATACTATATTATTATTGTTGAAATTATTAATACAAAGTCTTATAGTTTATAATTTATTGATGACTAGCTTTTGCGCGCGGCTCCGCCCGCTGGTACCTGCATGAATAAAAAGTAACCTATGTCCTTCCCCAGGTTTTAAAATATATCTGTACCAAATTTCATCTAAATCGGTTGAGTGGTGTAGCCGTAAAAAGGTAACAGACAGATAGACAGACAGAGTTACTTTCGAATTTATAATATTATAGTAAGGAAGTAAGGATAGTAAGGATTTAAGAAACTAAGTATTTATTTCATAATGTACTTAAGATAATATCTGCTTCACTAACTGAACGAAATGCACGGATGGCGTAGTAGTTTATTGGCTGGCACGCCTTGCTGCTGCGCCGAGTGTTGGACGTTTCAATCTCATGTATGACAAGATATTGTACTATCTACAAAATGTTCGTTCCGAGTCTAGGCGCTATTTGTGGATATAGTTTGAATTTTTTTAAAGTACTTTACGATATGTGCGTTATACATTGTACAGAAGTCGTATATTTAAAAGAGCATGTGCTTACCCTTCTCTTAGACTTCTTAAACTTGGTTTGTATCTCGTGCTCATCGAGGTAGTCAGCAGCGAGACGCAGCGCCGGCAGCTGTAGCGACTCCAGCCGCTTGTCGCCGCCGCCCTGCAGCTTCTCCTGTCTCTGTGCCGGACAATACACAACATTCAATACTAAAGCTACACATGAGTGCATCGTTAGGTCCGGGACCGATATAAACCAAGTTCCTACATTCAAGAAAAGAGTTGTTTTAACTACGCACAGTCAAATTTTGACAAAATATTGACTTACGTTTACGCGAATGTCATACATTGAAATTAAACTGATTGAATTGAGATTTAATTTTATACTTTTCCCGATATCTGGGAGACTGTAAAATTAAATAGTTTTTGTAATTTAAATAGAAGTAAACAGTAACTAGTAACAATGTTTCACAATAGTAGTTTATAGTTTAAAAATTATGTAATAGTAGTGCTTTTTTTATGGGATAGGAGGCAAACGAGCAGACAGATCGCCTGATGGTAAGCGATTACCGCCGCCCATGGGGGTGTCCATAGGTGGCGGCAACAACAGAGGAGTCACGTGCGTTGCCGGCCGTTTAAAAAGAAGTACGCTCTTTTCTTGAAGGTTTGTCGGTGGTATGGGTCCGGAAATACCGCAGGCGACAGTTCATTCCATAGTTTTGTTGTGCGAGACAGAAAATTTCGTATTTTATTAAATAATAAATAGCACGATAAAATCTATATAAAGTAAATTTTAATAAATGTTGACATATTTTTTATAGAATATCTGTCAAAAATTAACTGTAATATAGGAACAGAGCCATATACGTACAATGGTTATTATGTCAACATAATTTTTAATCTTCTAATTATTGAATTAGTCCTTACCATCATCTCCCTAAACTTCTTAGCTTCGAAGGCGTCCTCATCTCCGATGCAGAATCCCCTCTGTTTGTCGGACTTGCCCTTGTCGATCTCGTCGTCATACTTGGCGAGCACGGGCCGCTGGTAGCCGAGCGCTGCCGCCTCCAGGTCTGCTTCGTCATCGTACGCGCGGTACCCTGTCTTAGCTTTCTTTGCTTCCAGTAAATTCTGTATACAAATAAAGATAATTTAAAACAGATTGTTAATCATACATATAAAAAAGTGTTCAGAATGGATAGATATAATGGTTTATTGCAGTAATCCTAACTAATATTATAAATGCGAATATGAATTTGTTACGTTTCCACGCCACGCCTAGTCAACAGATCATTATGAAATGTCGCATACACGTTGTCATAGGTACATAATAGGACATAGGGGTGTACTTTTCATCCAGGAAAAAGTACTGTTATTAATCTAACCATCCATTCACGCGAGCCAAGCCGCGGGCAAAATCTAGTAATATATTATAACCAGTGATCGGAATAGGTAGAGCTATTTACGTCCATCGACCGCAAACATTGATGTTAATATGGATATTCCACGGGATTCCGACTGATACTACGGGATTTTATTGAATTTCATTCTTTTTGTCAATTTGTATAAAAATGGTTTATGTAAGTCAATAAGCGCATGAGCAACGTTGTAAATTTTACGTCAACAGCACGCTATAACATTACACGCTATAACATTGATATCCTCAGAGAATATGAAGGAAAATTATCGAAAAATGATGTGAATGACGAAATTTTGTCATATAAATTAGCTTCACTAACATCAACAGATGTCGAACGCTCGTTTTCCACATATAAATGGGTGTTAGATGTAAAAAGAAACAGATTAAAATTAGATAATTTAGAAAAAATAATGGTGATTTATTTTAACTCTGGTCGTACTCAGTCTTCTAGTGAAGCTGAAGACAAACCAGACCAATGACATTTTTTGTTTAAATAAGTGAATTATTGTTGAAGCGTATTGATTATTTTAATTAAGATTTTATTGTAAATACATATTGTTCTATTTGATAATGTTTTGATTTTCTGAGGAACAAATAATTTGTATGGTAATATGTTTTTGTACAACTTCAGAATAAAAATGTTTAAATGATTGTTGATTCTTGAATAAGAAATTGTTACGTAAAAAAATATATGTGGTTTAATGAAGCAAGTTTATCTATTTGTTATACTATCCTTAATGTCGTCCTTCTTATATTTACCCGTCCGACAGGAAGTGTAATCTTTCATTAGTCCCGAAGGCGAGAATAGTTTTTTTATGATTTTACTACTTAAAAACCAAATCCCGGGACTCTGGGAATATCCATATTATTTTAACCTATGGCAAGTACATAAATCAGCTCTACCTATTCCGATCTCTGATTATAACTTATTAAATACTAGTTCAACTCGGCTATATTTCACTGTGGCTTAGTCAGATATTTACATTTGCCTGTTCCCATTGATAAATAATTTACGTAAAAAGTAAATAAAACACTTTTATATAAAAATGTAACATAGTGTTTCGATTTCTAATCAATACATCGATTTATTGCCGAATTTTGCGGACACAAGCATATGGAGATGACTGTCCTACTAGATGGTTTGTGAGTGAATACTATTACAAAGCTACACAAGAATCTACCAAAAGAAAATCTTCATTACTTGTTTGCCAAAAACAAGAAAACCATTAATGTTAATAAGCTATTAGTGTGAAGTTGGCACATTTTTCTTTTTAATGTATCTTCTATACACCTCCCTGAATTCACATTATAATGTAGTATATTTTTAGCTATTACCATAAAACAGCTTCAATGATATATAATATACCTAATAATAATAATATTCTATTCTATCACATACACACACCACCATCTAGCCTAAACTAAGCAGAGCTTGTACTATGGATACTAGACAATGGATAAACATATGTACATACATATATACTTTTTTTGTAAATACATACATATTATACATAGAAACACCCAGAGCAAGACAAACATCCATGTTCATGCACACAAAGTTTGACTTGTGCGGGAATCGAACCCGCGACCTCAGGCGTGGCAGTCGGTTACACTGACCACTACGCCATCGACTAATACAAAAACAAATTAAAATTTGATAAGTAATTTAGATCTTTTAAACTAGCGGCGATTGAGCAAGGCGTATAATATTATGATGCGCCATTCCTATAAAATAGTACAGATTGGGCAAAGCTTATATTAATGTAAAAAAAATTGATATATGTAGGTGTAAAGAACAAATTACCTTTTTGGTCCTCTCGTCGTCGACGATGTTGACGTTGACCAGCACATCCTCCTTGTCTTCGGCCAGCACGTCCTTGTCCGCTAACGTCAGCACCACCTCACGCTCGTCAACGATCTGATAAACAAATACATTATAATGTTACTTGTGATTACAACAACATCTTCATACATTCTAGACTATTTATTTGTTTCATGATAATCATGAGTGTTTTAAAATATGTTTAAATATGCAAATTTCTGCCTCATTGGTCTAGTGGCATGAGTTTAGATTTTTTTAATGTTAGTTTCGTTGCCTGGGTCAGGCAAAATGTTGTTGGGTTTTTGTTATAATCTTTTAGTAAGAAATACAGCTATAGGCTAGCCCCTATTAACCTGTAAAGTCTTAGAATACCAGATAAAATTAAAAACCAATTATGTCTGGCCGCCGGTGTGCCGCTGCGACTTAATAGGTTAAATAGGACCTGGAAACATTGCTAGCAAAATATGAGTGTGTACAATAATTTAAGTGGTACTGACCGCATCCAAATCGTGTGCTACTCGGAGACCTTTCAGCTGGTTGGCAGTGTAGCGACTCTGTTTGTCTGCGTGCTCCTCCTCAGCCACGAGCGCCGACACGCCGAACACCTCGTCCATCTCGTCCAACATCGCGGCCTGCACACAACGTGACATATAGATTTACATGTTGTGTGAACACACGCACATTGCCTGCACGGATGACGTAGTGGTCTGAGTGGTCGCCTCGCCCCTGTCACTGAGCCGAGTGTTGTGGGTTCGAATCCTACACGGGGCAATCATTTGTGTAATCCACAAACGGTTGTTCTGAATCTGGATGTAAGTATAAATTCTATTCTATTCTATCACATACACACAACACCATCTAGCCCAAACTAAGCAGAGCTTGTACTATGGGTACTAGACAATGGAGAAACATACATATAGTAGATATACTTCTTTTTTGTAGATACATAGGTACATATTAAACATAGAAACACCCAGACCAAGACAAACATCCATGTACATGCACACAAATATTTGACTTGTGCGGGAGTCGAACCCGCGACCTCAGGCGTGGCAGTCGGTTACACTAACCACTACGCCATCGAGGCCGTATGTGATGATCTTTGTGTCCATTGTTTAATAATAATAATAAATATCAGCAAACAATATCAATTAACCACACACACATAAAAAATAATCTTAAAGCCAAATACAAACAGAGACTCATTAAAAACTTAACACCCAACTCGCTGCCAGAAACAAAATTAGGGCAATAAACGCGTATAGACTAGTCAACAAGTGCTTCTTTGGTCAACTTTTTTAAGCAGTCTAGGAAAAATATGAACGACGGACGTGTCATTCGATTCGGAATGGCATGTAGATGATTTTTGAAAAATTCAAGTACCGCTTGCAAAAATTGCAAAAGTCATAAACAATTAACTAAAAAAAAAACAAGGGGTTTCGATTTTTGCAAATATCTCAAAAACTAATCGAGTTTTTTTAAATATAAAAAAATATTCAAAAAGAGGAGGAAATTTTCTAAAAAAATGTCTCGCCTCCCGGAATTGTAGGACCAATATTTATAACTTTCCCAGAGGGATGAAAATACGGGCGAAAACGGGTAATCTGGATTGCGCAAGCCACGTCTACTTCGGACACTTTATCAATAAAAATTATTTAAACGTATTAAATATAAAATTTAAAAACGAAAAATTTCAGAGGCCTACTTGATAGATAAATGAACAATAATCCGGCGGTTTTTTTTAATCACAATTTTTTAATTAGTTATGCTATAGTTAATTAATAATTTTTTGCTGCTTGAACATGAACATTGCAAGTGTGATAATTGTTAAACTATAAATTTATGACTTTTGTCCTTTTTTGGAGCTATTCTTGAAAGGCTTCTAAATAGATCCCTGTTGGAAAAACAGTATAAACAGTATAAACTAGTACACAAGGACCAGAATACTTGGTATAAGCCCATACCTGTTTCTAAACACCGACCATTGGTCGAGAAAATGATAAAATTACACATAATAATATTCTATCAGACGACTTGCCTCTTTAAAAAAAAAACACTTGTCCCAAAATTGCACTAACAAATATTTGATATGATTTTAGTAAATTTCAGTTTGTGAGAATGTTGAGACCTTGTCCACCATGCTAGCCTAAGTGGATAGGCAGACTTCAGATCCTCTTCACATTGAAAAGAGGCCCATGCCCGGCAGTGAGTCATTTTATATACAGGACTGCGATCATATAAATTAAGTTCATATTGTGATAGACTATAATAATAATAATAGTCATTTATTTTACCTTATGTTTACAAACATTTTAGCAATGAGTATTTCACAAGTATATAAGACGATGACAAGTATTATGTGTCATTAACACCTGTATTAGAGCAGCGATAGCTCTGTGGGAAGAGCAACCGATTGCAATGCAGAGGGTCTCGGGTTCGAACCCACGTCGCGCACCTCTGACTTTCGGAAGTTACATGACTTTTCGAAATTATGTACGTATTGATTGACAATTATTATCGGCTGCTCCGTGCCTCGGAAAGCATGCTAAGCCGTCGGTTCCGGCTGCCATGAACATCTATGGCAGTCGTTATTCGGAGAGTGTCGACATAAAAGATCCCAGTGGGTCGAAGTGTCGCCGGTCTGCACTGACTGGCCCCCACATAAGATACATGCTAAGATAACACCTGTACTAATGCGAGCATTGTATCGCAGGTGCCAATATACATAGTTTAATAATCAAGCTTCTCAACGGGACAGTGTAATAACAGGACTGACAGTATTACTATATTAAAAGCAATATCTGAGTACATTATATGATTTGTTATCTCATTGCTGTCATAATTACGAAAGTATTAGGTAAAATATAATAACTTACTCGTTTGGCAGCTTGTCGCTTCTGTATTTCAATGTCCCGAGATTTCTTCACCCAGGCGGACGCGTCTTCTTCATCCGAATCGTCGCCGAGCAATTTTGTTTGTAATCTAAAACAATATTACACATAATGAGACAGTGAAATGATTACAATTTTATAGATGTGTCTGTGTGTAGCTAAATCTGAAAGTATAAGAAATGGCAAAAAGTTCTCAAAGGAGTCTCATCAGGCCCATTTGAATAAAAACAAAAATAAATACAGTGTTTCTTTCCAACCAGATTCCGACTTGTTGCTTTCGAAAGTAGAACACACAGTGTATTAGAATGTAGTCGAGGCCTGGGCGTACTACTAGATTCAAAATTACACTTAGATATTCATATTGACAACATTATTAGTAAAGCCTTTCAGATGTATGGTTTTGTCATGCGCTCCTGTAAAGACTTCAAAAATACTACTACCTACCTTTTCTTATTTAAAGCGTTAGTCCGTTCCCAGTTAGAATATGCTGTACCCATTTGGAGCCCCTTTTACAAAAAATACAAGCATAGAATAGAAGTGGTCCAGAAAAATTTCTTCATACTACCTATTACAAGTTTTTTAATTCTAGGATTCCTTATCTTCTCAAACATTTTAAGCTCTTAAGTTTGGAGCATAGACGCACATTACTCATGATAATAATGCTGTACGGCATATGCAACAATAAGAATAATTGTATTGAATTATCGAACAGGCTATGTTATGTGGTACCCAGGACTGTTATTCGGAGGGAGGCGCGCGAACCTCGATTGTTCTACGCGGGAAAGTGTAGAACTAATGCCGGAGAGCGTGCACCTCTTCGCCGATTATTAATAACGTACAACTCACATTTTATGAATTTAGATATTTTCAGTCTCACTCATTCTAAATTTAAAAAAATAGCTACTGAATTTCTAGCTGATCAAAATTTATTCTCTTTAGTTAATCTTGTTATAATTTTCCTTTTTTGTTTTTTTTGCATACCTAATGCACATCCGTTATCTTTACAACTCCACTTGTAAATTCGTGGACAATAGTGTGGGTTATACGTTTTTGATATTTAAATGCTAAATTATTTGTAAACACTGCAATGTATAACTGTTTTTTGTCCCAAATTAATAAATTAGTGTTCTAATTTAGAATTAGATTTATTTTTTAAACAACATAATATTCAAATATGTTGCATAACAGAACATTGGTTAAGAACGAATCAATTAATATTTAATAACGAATATTATTCAATTGTAAGTGCGTTTGTAAGAAAGAATTCTATACATGGTGGCTCTCTAATATATGTATGTAACAATCTAAAATGTAAAGAACGTAAAGATATAGTAAATCTTTCTATCGAGCGCACTGTTGAACTATCCTGTGTGGAATTAGAGCAACATGTCATAGTTTGTGTATACCGACCACCGCAAAGTGATTTTAGTGTATTTAAAACCGTAATAGAGGATATTTTAAAACGCTTGAGTTCTAGTAATAGGCATATAGTAGTGTGTGGTGATTTTAATGTTAATTTACTTGAGCAGTCAGCTGTCTCTTTAAGACTTATTAGTTTATTTAGATCATTTAATTTACAGCATTTATTTTCTGAACCCACTAGGATCACTTCACATTCTGCTACCTGCTTAGATAATGTATTTTGCGACTGCCAATTTCTAAATAGGGCCATATTGAGTGAACTTACATCTGACCACTGTGGGCAAAAGGTAGTATTTCCTGTGAGTACAATTCATAAAGAGAATAAGGTCACATGTAGACCGATGACATCTAATCGCTTAAAGGAATTTAATGATAACATAAGTCTCAAAGTTGTCAATATGGACCTTTCTCTGGATAATCCAGACGAACTATATGAGTCTTTACTTAACATAATTACTTTAGAATATAATAATATTTTTAAATGTAAGACCTTTAGTCAGAATAATAGGATTAAGTTTTGTGACTGGGCAACATCTGGGATATATAAAAGTAGAGCAAAGCTATATGAATTATATGGTATGAAACAATACAATTTCGATCCAAATTTTATTCAATATGTTAAAAATTATTCAAAATTATTTAAAAAGACTTGTGCCACTGCCAAGTCCCTTTACCTAAAAACTAAAATTCAAAAATCTAATAATAAAATTAAAACTACATGGAACATTATTAACAATGAAACAGGTCGCAGCAAGGTGCGTGATAATAAATTTGAACTGAATATAAATAATAGCGTAATTTCAAATAATTTGGAAGTAGCCGATACATTCAATAACTACTTCGCAAAAATACCTTTAAACATAACTAGTACCCTTAGGTCTTGCCCAGCTCGAGCAGAATACTTAGTTAGGTGCAACGTGGAAGAGTGCAAGATACTATTTAGTTTTGAGCGTGTACATCCGTATGATATAATTAAAGTATTTAAGTCGCTTAATTCAAAAAAATCAGCTGACTTCTGGGGTATTTCGGTAAAATTAGTTGAAAGTATTATTGTTAATATAGCGCCACACCTAGCCGCAATATTCAACGGATGCATTGATGTGGGCATTTTTCCAAACTTAATGAAATGTAGTAAAATAATACCTTTATTTAAAAATGGTTGCAAAAGTGACCCCAGTAATTTTAGGCCGATTTCAATATTACCTGCTATTAGTAAAATATTTGAGAAGATTATATTACAGCAATTAGAGAGCCACTTCAGTGTAAACAATTTATTTCATGCAGATCAATATGGTTTTAGGAAGGGCCGTTCTACGATAGATGCGGGTGTTACGCTTTTAAAACATATATTCAGTGCCTGGGAGAATTCGCATGATGTCATTGGCGTATTCTGTGATCTCTCTAAAGCCTTTGACTGCGTTGACCATCAAACGCTGTTGCGAAAACTCAGGCATTATGGCATCCGAGATACTGCACTTGACCTAGTTGATTCCTACCTAAGCGATAGACTACAACACGTTGATATCAACGGAAGTAGATCTTCTGGATTACCAGTCACAATGGGCGTGCCACAGGGCTCGATTTTGGGACCCTTTCTGTTTTTAGTGTACGTAAATGATTTGCCGTTCTTTGTTCAGCATTTGTGTGACATTGTTTTATTCGCGGATGACACATCCCTTATTTTTAAGGTAGACCGAAAAGCACCAAATTTACGTGCTGTTAATGATTCACTCGCGGAAGTCCTGGACTGGTTTACGGCGAATAATTTACTACTTAACTCTACAAAAACTAAATGTATCAAGTTTACATTGCCAAACGTAAAGAGTCCTAACGTGAATATAATTTTAAATGATGAAATTATTACTTTAGTTCAATCAACAGTCTTTTTAGGATTAACTTTAGATCATAAAGTTCAGTGGGGCGCTCAAATATCGTGTCTTGTAGGGAAACTTAGCTCAGCCGCATACGCAATTCGGAAAGTAAGACAGCTTACTGATATAGATACTGCAAGACTAGTATATTTCAGTTACTTTCATAGTGTCATGTCCTACGGTATATTATTGTGGGGCAAGGCAGCTGATATTGAGACAATTTTTATTCTTCAAAAGCGTGCAGTACGTAGCATTTATAATTTAGGACCACGAGTTTCCCTGAAAGATCGATTTAAAGAAATTGGCATACTTACTGTTGCGTCGCAATATATATTTGCTAACATTATGTTTATTAAACATAACATTTACTTATATAATAAGAATAGTGATATCCATAACGTAAACACTAGAAATAAGCATAAGTTAGTAGGCCCATATCATCGTTTACATGAAGTTCACAATACATTTGCGGGACTCGGTATACGTTTTTTTAATAAATTACCTATTACTATAATTAATTTACCATTGTTTAAATTTAAAAACGCCGTTAAAAAACAACTTATTCGGAAGGGTTATTATTCAGTCAACGACTACTTAAATGACAAAAACTCATGGAGCTAGTTGCTTGTTGCATACAGGATTCAAAGATCTGTATTACTTATAAGTCAATTTAAGCCTTTGCATAGTCACAAAGTGTAAGTGTATGCGCCATCATGCCATCTTACTGTCTATTTTAGATTTATATTAAATAATATATCTTAGCTCAAATTATTTCCTCTCTATAATATTATTAAGTTATTATTGTTATTATCTTTAGTTTTTTATAGTCAGTAGTATATGGCATAATGGCTGTAACACCTTGTTAATCTGAGTTGTAAAATCTGAAATTATATTTAACTGGCGATTTAAAAGAGTGGCCGTGAGTTTCTTGCAGGTTTCTTCTCATAGGCTCTACCCTTTGCCTGAACCTAGCAACTAACCTAAATGTAGCTTCAGTAACTTAGTAAACTCACTAACCTATATACTTTGACGTTCATAAGTGTTACTTTGTGACCTAAATGAATAAATGATTTTTGACTTTGACTTTGAATAAGAATTGAATTCGGATACTTAATGAAAAAAAAAAACATTCAAGAAAATTCACGCGCATTTATGTTTACAATTAAAATTAAATTATGGTATTGCGCACGATTTAATAATTACAGTTAATACAGTATGATAATACTTAGGTAGTTAATTGATAATAGGTATAATATGGTCATTACAACTAAATATGGAATTCATTGCCAGGATTTGTAGTTGTCATGAAGATTTGTATACACTTACTTTTGTTCAATCTTTCTCTTTTCCTTGCGTTCCTCGAGTTTCGCGCGGATCTTCTCAGACTTCTTCTGTGCGGCGATGTTAGTGGCGGGCTTGTGGTAGAACTCGCCCAAATCGTCTTTGATTTTGCCATCCTCTGTAAAGTTAAATCAAGTTAAACAGTTAAAAAACTAATCGAAATAAAATGTAAAAGATTTCTATAGAAATGGTGATAAAAACGAATTCTGGTTTTTTGTCGTAAATATTATGAATGTTTGTTCGACAAAAATACGTCGTCTAAACTCGTTGATTGCCGAATAAGCTGAAGTGATTAAAGTCGTAGACTTGCCGAATGAAAGTCGGATGGCGTAGTGGTTTAAATGGTCGCATCGTCACGACACAGCGCCAAGAGTTGTTGGTAAAACTTCCACACAGGAATTAAACCTAGACCGGGAGGTGTCTTTACAAAATTAATTATAAAACTAATATCCATCTTCTTTTTTTTTTTAAGTGTGTCAGGATCGTAGCATATGGAAATCCGTAATCTCTGCGTACCCCTCTGGGAAACAGGCGTGAATCTATGTATGTATCTTTGCGGTTACTAACCTCCAGGTTTCTCAGCGAGTTCTAGCGGCTTGAGTCCAAGCTTAGCTCGCAGCTTGTTGGTGTCTTCCACGGAGAGGCTGTCCTGAGCGGCGCCGCCAGAGGACGGCCCCACAGAATTGCTGCGATCCGTAGTACGTGCATCACTCTCCGAACTCTTGTCCCTCTCCTTGCTACAAAACAAAATAGAGATGTATAAATACAATTGCTTAATAGCTATTTAGCACTATTACATTTAAAATAAGTAACAAGGTATTCGCACGGAATGTGCAGTGGTCGCCATCGCCATTACGCCGAGAATTCGAATCCCGCACAGGACAAAAATTTGTGTGGTCCACAAATGCTAGTTTCGTGTCTGGGTGTTGTATGTTGTCCACAACATAGAAATTTTACCTACTACCTTTTTTTATTAAAATAGCTTTATAAAATACTAGTTTTCACCCGCGGCTTCGCTCGTAAATGTAGGTTAGGTTTGCAACAGTTATTTTTCCTGGATGAAAGGTACCCTATGTCCTATTCTGCCCCTGACAACGTGTATGCAAAATTTCATGTTGATCGGTTGAGTAGTTAAGGCATGAAAGCGTAACAAACAAACAAACTCATTTTCGCATTTATAATATTAGTTAGGATTGGACATGGATATAACTAAAACTAGCAAATTAATTAACTAATGGTACCAGACTAGAATAATGCAGTCAAAACAACTTTATTTCTTATAAAAGACATGTGTTGTATTGCGGTCAGTACAATAACTGTAGCTTCTTAGTGAAACGTCAAACTGTCAGTGGCTTGTGTCTACTGCAGTCGAAAGAAAACGGAGACACTTATTGTATATGACCTACAAGGTGCCAGTTATGCCCCAAGTGACGCATTTATTAGGAGACTCCATAGGCTAAAGAAATGGCTTGCCAACTTGTAAGCTATATGGCAGCTCGACAACATAGTAGTATAAAAACTAATTCCTTGCACATTTCAATTTATAATATTCAATGTATACCTTTTCATGAATAATATTGACACATTTGTGGCATATTAATATGAATATTCATCATCATTATCCCCAGCATGATTTAACCCACTGCTGATTACAGGCCTCTCTTTGTTTGTGTATGGTGCTGTGCCAATCTCATCCACATTCAGCTCACAGTCGACATCAAAATTTTGTCATGTTCCTTTTTCCTGTCCTTTGTGCCAGTTGTACACAGCTTTAAATTAATAAAAAGTGGTAGTCAAACAAATATATACCTTTGGCTGTCTTCATCATCCTGATGAGCTCTATGCTGTTCTCTGGCACGCCTGTCTCGCTCTTCACTGCTACTCCTGGTGTGCACCAAAGATCCTGAAGGCTTCTCCTTATGCAGGTGTGAGTCTACAGGTACCTCCTCAACTGCAACAATTAAAATGACTTTTATTCACCGCCTAATAATATTGCATTTATGGAACTTGGGCAGCAGAACTTTACCTCAATATAGATAAGTCATTATGAAGATATTAGCTTACTACTTAACAATTAAAATGCCCTCTGGGTGCTTAAAAACTTTAAATTATATTTTTTAGGTTGGCAATGATGGCAATTGTAGATATTTTTATTCTGCTTTGTAATGTTTTATCTGTTGATGGTAGTAACAATCTGGCAACAATATGGTTTCATTACATTAGGGATGACCATGGGAATATAAACTATTTGTAAGTATTGTTATGTCTGCATTGTATAATAAAGATCTGCAGGCAAAATATTTTATAATTATAAACTAAATTTTACAACAAACTATGATGGTTAAAAAAGGTATGTAAAAATGTGTAAATGTGGGACCTTACTTGATAATTAACATATTTGAATGGTTTTGAAATGTAAATATAGACAGATTAAATTATTATGCCTTTACCTTTGGTATTTAATATTGCAATTATACAAAACTTTTTACATTACCTACATGAAGAAAGGGCCAAACTGTGACAACACTTTGTCAAATCATATAATATCAACAATCTAAGTGATGCTATTGTCACTTTACACAATAGCACAATCTAAATAATAGATAAATAATAGTTTTTGTTATAACATTGCCCCTGATTTGAATATGATATTGCTAGTTAACACTGTGTAAAACTCAACAAATGCTTGAATGAATTAGCTTAGTTAAGTCATTGGATAGATAATCAATTTTGCAACAGCAGATTTACAGTAAAAAATATAACAGGATACATTAATTTTATTCTGATTTTGGAGAAAAATTAATTTAGTTATTAAAGTGTAAAACTTCATCATTTTCTTGCACATGCAAAAACAATTCTTCAATTTAAGACTGATTCAAGTAAATGCTTTGTAATGAACAAGAAATTCTTAATATCTTGATATGAGACTTTTAAATTATCATTATCATCACATTATAACTCTGTAGAAATAGAATAGCTACATTTATCAATAGAAAGAAATCAAAGTCATATGATACCAATAATAAACAATTTTGCTTTAGAATAAAAAATGCAAGAGAACTAAGATACAATGATGGTGCTTTTACATCAATACAACAATAAAGGTAAATGGAAGACTGTATAGACAAAAGTAAATAACATTTTGCTACCTATACATAAGATGATTGAGAATAATGTAATATATGAATATAATGGAAGTCAAGCAAAGAGGACATTGAATGAATTCACAAGAGACAAGTTATAGAAAAGAAAATGTTGTTAATATATGTAACACTTCTCAGTAACTATTATTTAGTATGTAATATAACAATACACCTTTACAAATATAACTATTTAATAATAATAGCAAAATAGACAGTTACCAAAAACACTCTCATTTATACCTTTATTCTTCTGCCTAGCCTTTATTATTCCCAAGTCACTTGGAGTCAGCTTTCTAGTCTAACCAGATTTGACTGGATATCAGTTTTTACATGGAGCGACTGCCATCTGACCTCCGCAAACCGAAGGCTAACGATACCCTAAGGCTAGACCAGTGTCGGGATATTAGAGGGCACTAACTTCCCAATAACGACTGCCACAGATGTTCATGGCAGCCGGGACTGACAGCTTAACATGCTCTCCGAGGCACGGATCAGGCGATAATTGTCAATCAAAACACATAATTTCGAAAACTCAATATAACTTCCGAAAGTCAGAGGTGCGCGACGTGGGTTCGAACCAGAGACCCTCTGCATTGCAGTCTGTTGGTCTCCCTATTGAGCTATCGCTATTTATACCTTTATTATAAAATTAAATACAAATTTATATTTAATTCTCATTTAACTTTTATAAAGAATATATTTGATAATTTTGAGGGGTAAGATATGGAAATGTGCCAATTGTTTCCATCATGCAGAATAATTTATTACAAATTATAAGGATGAAATTGAAGTGAAGTTCTTGAAAAATTCACTTTATCTAAATTCTTTCCAATAAACTTGTCTCTGTTAGCTTCATACATATATGGAAACTCTAAGTTCTGTCGAATGAATGATCACATTGCATTTACGATTGTTGTTGTAAATCCTTGAAATATTCTGCACAGCTTGTCTCCGGGCCACCTTACGATACCTACCTTGTGGCAGCAGGATGTACGACGCGGTGGCCCAGCTCGAATGCCACCGAGTCTGAAATAACGAGCAAAAAATGCCATTATTTTGTCTAATGAGAATTCCGCCAACACCGTTCATGGTTTCCATTAGATTGTATTTTGTAAGATCGACAAGTTAATAGCAAGAAATTGAACTTTGATAAAATTGCGCAGTAGCCATATAGCAAAAATTTGAAACCTTTATATTGAAAACCATCATCAGTGCCAGGCGTAATTAACTCTAAATAAATGTCGATCAACTAACCGTCAGGGGAGCGGTCTCGCTTGCGATCTTTATGTTTGCGATGCCTTTTGCGTTCGCGCTCCTCGTTCTCCAGGGGTGACCGGGACCTACTCCTATGCTTCTTCTTTTTAGACTCTTTCTTATGTTTCTTTGACCCCATTATACGTGTATTATGAACAAGTTCACTTGTATAGCTTCGTTTACAAACAATTCAAGCACAAATGACAAAACACGTTGTCGATCAATACAAAACTTTACAATACAACGGCGCCATCTTGATTTGCTAAAACTCCATGTCAATGTTGGCACACTTTATTTGTTGTCTTTATCTAACTTTCTCGGTTTTCTATTATTTTGTCTCACTCAGATGCTGCAATTTAACCAAACACTGAAATTAAAATTAAATAATGTACCGCGGCTATTCTGTCATGAGTGTCATTTCATTGGCTGTCATCCGTATTTTAAAGGTGCGTTCATTTAAAAATAAACTATATTTGCATAGTTATATTTTAGCGAAATTCATTTGAGATAAAGGTAAGGTAAATTCAGTAGAATGAGTACCTGCATACTTCAGTAGTTATGAATTACACATATATACATTGTCTTATAAGTATCTACATTATCGAAGGTGTAAAGTGATACTAAAAAAATGTTGACCTATATACCTAATAATACTTTGCACGACTTGCGAATCAAATCGGAGACGTCATTCTTAACACTAAAATCATTATTTAGCGTTATAGAACAATTCAATATCTAGCAAATGACAAATCATGTATGTTTTTCTCTGTACCATTATTAGGTTTTAACGAATTATCAGCCGGCAGGCATAAACCAGGTCCGTAGCTGGTAACCGTTAGGGTTATAGTGAAACACGTAGACTGATTCAACTGAGAATATATTTACAATTTTTAAGCCTTCTTATAATTCAATTTACTGTTCTTACAAGTAGCGCTCGCACTAATGCGCATAATATTCATTTGCACCAATCAGCGACAAGTAAACAAAATCCTAAAATCTACGAGGGAATTCTTGGAAATCCTTGAGCGTGTGTGCGGCGCGGCGGCGGCGTATAAAAACAGGTGGCACCTTCGCGCGTCGCTACACTCGCTCAAGGCAAAGCATACAAGGCTCGCGAAGCCATACAAAGTTGGTTCCGCCCTTGCCGCAGAGGTCGGAATACGCGTCGCGCTAACGTTAATCCCGTGGATCACCTTCGATCCACGTTGCCGAAAACACCCCAAGCTGAGGGCCGTGGTAGTCCACCCTTGGGGGTTAACGTTGTCTAGTTTACTTTGTAACGGGTTGGGTGCCTTTTGCGCTCACCCACGGTCCGTGTAAAGTTGTAAAGGCCATCTGAGGCCAATAACTAGCAAACACAAAAAAAAACGTTCAGTTAGTAAGTTGTTTTTAGTGCAGCTAGACGTATGATGCTCCGTTCGATTCAAGGTTCCTCATACACTCATATGTTGCCTGTGCGTATATACCTATATACGCCACAAGGTACCTATATACCACACTGTCTGTGGGTAGGTATATACAATACATTGGATAACGGCTGTGAAGATAAGTGGTGTATTTCGTACTCTACCTTTACGCAGTACAATTGACCGTTGTAGTTATGCATTATATGTCAGGATTATCACATGCCCTCTCAGGCTATCCATCAATGCAGACGCAAAGCATACAAACCACAAGTAAAAAAAATAAAAATAACCGACATCATAACAACTTTTCTGAATTACTGAAATGCCTCTATTTTTTATATAGGTACCTACCAAATGCTAAGGTAAATGGGTAAGCTACAAATTCACACGTCCGACGCGCGACGAAGCGAACTAAATTCACACGTATTTTTGTATAGTGTAGGTAAGAATTTATATTTGAACAGTAATATTACTGTAGATATCTAAAGAAAAACAATCATAATATTAATTTGGTTCTAGCCCGAAGCCGTACAAAAATCAAAAGCGTCCCCAGACGTCCTTAGATCTGCGGACAACTTGTTGGTAAATTTAAAGAAATAAGACATCGTTAAAATCCAATAAATATATTTTGTAGAAAATTATTAAACTCTATCTACGACACTTGTGTATTATTTTATATCGTCCGACTCTATTAGCCCGCTTCTTCTACATATAGTCGTAATGTACCTATGCTTAGTCACCGGTTTCTAAAAGGCAGCGTTCCCATCTAGATCAATACGTGCGGTAGAGCCAATTAGAGCGCGTTTTAAGAAGAGTAGCTCCAGTAGTAGTATTTTCGGTGCACTATAAAAACTTCGAATTCTCTGCCCAAGCACGTGTTTTCTTCTGACATCGCTCCTGGATCCTTCAATCGGGGCGTGTAAAAGTAACTCCTTAGTCCGTCAAAGTAGAGAGCTCGGCAACATTTTAGATGTACCTAATGAGGATGTGATCGTGGAGGACGTGCCGGTGTGGAGGGCTCTGCTCGTAGTCTACACGACTGCTTACCTTCAGAAGGAGTGTAGTCATTTTGATTGGCAACATTAAAAGGAGTGTATCAATACTAACATTTTGTTAATGTCAGAATGTGAAACATATCAATAACTGCGATTGGCTGAATAAATTGTGTTTACCGGTAGTCCCACTACTTTAACCCAATGGTGGGTCCATAGGTAATTTATTTTCCCCTTAGTCCCACTGCAATAGATTGGAACCACAGGTAATAGGTACCTATAAATGATACGACTAAATTAGTGGGACCAAAGGTAATTGCAATTATCGGTAGATCCACTCAAAGCAGGAAAATGCAAAGAGATTATAATGATTCCAAAATCATTATAATCTCTTTGCATTTTCTTGCTTAATAGCCAATCAAATTACTTGATATGAGTTTGATTTTGACAAGTCGTTAATTAGTATTTTCGTAACAGAGAGTAAAGTCTTCATGATGATAGATGAGGCAGTAGTCTCACCTCGGTACTGTTATTACGTCGAGTGTTGGGTTGTGGCACGAGGGTGTGACTTATTGTAAACTAGATGCGCCCCGCGGTTTCAACCGCGTAAGTCCTGATGCCGTGAGAATATTGACATAAAAAGTAGCCTATGTGTTAATCCAGGTCTCCAGCTATCTACATATCAAGTTTCATCGCAATCGGTTCAGTAAATTTTGCGTGATAAAGTAATAAACATCCATCCTCACATATTTTCACATTTATAATATTAGTAGGATTGGTCATTCATTTATGGGTATGACGGTAGTAACTCGGACTTACATACCTATGATCGGTCGGTCTGTGAACTCACATACTACTGCCTAATTGTAATTAGTATTAATTAGTGGCTAACCCACACTAATTGCTATAATATATAATAATATCAGCCCTGTATTAAACTGTTCCACTGCTGAGCACGGGCCTCTTTTTACTGTGAGAAGGGTTAGGCCATAGTGCATCACGCTGGCCCAGTGCGGGTTGGCAGACTTTACATATTATCTTTGAGAACATTATAGAGAACTCTCAGATAAGCAGGATTCCTCACGATGTTTTCCTTCACCGTTAAAGCGAGCGATAATTTACTATTAAATACGCACATAACTTCGAAAGTCAGAGATGTGCGCCTTGGGATCGAACTCGAGACCTCTGCGTGGCAGTCCAACGATCTCCCACTAGGCTATCTCTGCTTTTTCAATAATTGCTAAAACAATGAAAATTAAATAACATATAATTTAAAAATATTTTATTTCATTTACAAAACTCAACATAAGATATTACTATAATATAATTTACAACACAATTGATATATATTAATTAAAAACTAGGCAAGAATATAATCACTCCTTAACATCAATTTATTGCCAATTGAAATATCAGGACGGCAGTGTTGCCACCATATCGACATAAATGCTTAAATAAATATTTAACAAACAATCATAAATATACTATGCGATCTCAATAAGAACAGCAACGTAAATTCAACTCGTGGACAGTCACTTAAAATGTACGAAAATCGATATATTTTTTTACTACTTTGGAATACATATTACTAGAATTCTCGTTAACCCTTTACATACTTGTGTTACAAGTGGTTGTTAGTAATATAACAGGTAAGTATCGAACCCACGACCTCTCGATCACAAGTCCGATACCTTAGCCGTTAGGCTATCGCCGCGCAAAACGTTTCTCCATTATTTATCAAAGATATAATGCACTTAAAGGCTATTTAACGATTACTTAAGCATCTTATTAGCAGGGGTCGGAATAGGTAGAGTTTTTAAGTACCAAATGACGTCAAATATGCTACTACGAAATCTTAATATGGATATGCCTTTTTTAATCCCGATATTGATTTAGTATTCTAAATTTGTTGTGGGTCTTGCACCCGTATCGAAACCGATTAAAAGAAGAAAACATTGAATAAATTATGTTAATATATTTTAATTCTTTAGTAAATGATGTGGACGATGAACCTTTAGCTTCCACCAGTGTTTCTAACATAGCCGAAATAGATTCTGATTGATTTGTTATTATTTCATTTCATTGATTTGTAGATACTGTTTAATAAAAAAATATATACTTAGAGTCAAGTTTGTTTCATTTTTCCATCTTTCTACTCTCTTTGCACATAAAATAGAAAATAATTAAACTTTATCAAGCCGCCAGGCGGCGAGTACTAAAATTCCGTCAAGCGCCATTTGCCGGCGTGTTACGTGTAACGCTACTTATACCAATCCCGGAAGTTTGAGAAAACAATTTTTATTAATCCCCAATTCCGGGTTTAAAAGGCATATCCATGTTAAGATTTCGTAGGTAGTTTTACGTCATTTGGTACTTAAAAACTCGACCTATTCCGACCCCTGCTTATTAGTACATATTTAATATAGTACATTTTTACTAAGTAACCATTGGATGTCTCTGTAATAACCATCTCAAAATCTATTTGAGATGGTTATTTCTATTTGGTTTGATTCAAAACATGCTTTCAACAATTTTTGTGACGTCATTGTATGATGCCAAGTCATTCCTATTCTTATTATGATCCCTATATTTTACTATATCACAAGTGTAAGAAGGGGATTAATGTCTTTCATGCTCTTTCTATCATATTAGTCTATCTCGCTCACACCCTGTAAATATCAGCCCGAGAGCTTCGTACAGCTGCAACATAGTATTGTAAATACTGTAGGACTCGTAATATTAGCCTCTTTCATTGTGACGATGGATCCTGCTGTATTTACATTCATTAATCATATATAATAAAATCAATGAAAATAGACTGAGGAAAGATTACATTATACAGAGGGATCGAATTACTAAGATCAATATAGCTTTGGATATTCAATGTTAACAACTTTATTTAACACAGCTTCTCTTGGCCTGTCTATTTCTTTCATCGATATTTTGTCAGTTTTACAATTGTACAATGTGTTTGAATTTTTTAGGAGCCCTTTCTTGTTATACCTAATCCGTCAATAGATTTTTATAAACCTTACACCTCAAGCAATAATAAATAAAAGGGTATGTTAACTGGTTTGGACACGTAGAAAGAATGGACGAGAAAAGACTGACTAAGAAAGTTTATAAGGCTAGTGTGAATGGAACAGTCGCAAGTGGAAGACCTAGGCGAACGTTTCTTGATCAGATCGCAGGCGTTCTGGATAAAGGCCAGGTTAAGAGCACCTTAAACCGCCGAGCGTGTATGAGGAATGAAAGTGAATAAAGCCAGAGAAGTGTATCAGAATCGTAGCAAATGGAAATCCGTAGTTTCTGCCTACCCCTCTGGGAAACAGGCGTGAATCTATGTATGTATGTATCTTAATCTTTTACCGAAAAAAATTAATGGATATGGCCTATTAATGTGTATAATCACACAAACTTTCTTTTTATAGCGCCGTAGTTCGATCCATTAGTAAACCGGAGTACTTATTTGAGTCTTGGCAACACACCAACAAAATATATTTTTTAGGTTCGGCAACACAGGCAAAACTCCACATATAACCATTGCAGGCGTATGCTTTGCTTAGCAAGTGCAGTTTATCCTTAGCTTGCTATTGTAAGTTCTTATATTTACCTATTGGGTCTATCTACCGTATCATAAATCCCGATATAGCAGTAATCTTTCCTCATTGAATTTCTTTAACATTTTGCCATGCAGTTATAAATTGCACTATGAATAATTACAGGAATGTACAAATACAAAAATATACATATTATATATTTACAAGACACTTAGGATATGCTTTATTGCTTTGTATATATAGTTCTTACAAAACAGTCTTAACAAACATAAAATGATGTAGAAAACGGTAATTATCTTTACGAGTTAAAATATTACTTTAATAATATAATATCTAAAATAAATTCGCGTTATCAACAGAGTCTGATTAAAAAATATGTTTTTATTAATTACAATATTACTTTGTTATTAATATATTATTCGGATATATTAAAAGATAAATCTACCATTTACATGAATATTTGGCAACCTTTTTTAAAAACTACCATATATTACTATTTAAATTGGATCTATACAGGAAGACAACTTATGCAGCTAAATCGTAAACACTTAAAAACAACGAAGCACTCATTACAATCATAGAATTAATTTGAGTCGAGTTTAAAAGAGAACATTCCATTAGTGTCACTTTACAAAATATTTAGATACGGAAGGCTAGCGAAAACTCTCGTATCCCGGTGGCCTGACACAATATATTTTTAATTACGATTGGTATTCTTAGACTTGAGGGATTAGGTGCCCGAGTGATTTCGGATCATTTCATTTCAACCATATGTCAAATACTACATTTGGTGTATCGAGCCGTCCATCTGTAACTAATGAAATGTTCCCTAGTGAACATAAGAGAAAATCTGGCAACCTATTTTGACTCCGTCACCCTCTTTTATTTGTTTGTACCTATTGTCAGCTGCACCAAACTATACTCAAGCCAAATTAAATATAGATTGTTTCATAAAAAGAGATAAATATCTCTTATAAATAATATGATAAACTTACTATATATTTTTTTAAATAAATATCATTATATAGTTAATTAGATATTATTTTATAAAACTATATAAAGATTTGAAAATTATAGAATACTTTTAATAACCACAATAAGCGATAATTTGTTCATTGTTTGTTATTAAACATTCCATATTGAATTTGACTGAAGTATACATGAATAGAATACATTCACATAAACCACAAAATCTACAAAGAGATAAGAGCAGTCTTCAAGTAACCAATCGCACTATACACACACAACGGCATACCGTTGTTCTATAATATATTAAAATATAGATCTTAATGCTTGGTCATAGGGTACATATTATATATGAAACTCTACAAGGAACTTATTATATTGATCTAGGCTTCAGATCTTCTCTACGTCTCAATTAAATTTGTATTCTATACAGTTGTTTTAAGTTTTATTTTTGTTTGTATAGCCGTACTTTTATCAAACAATTACAGACAATTTTTTGTCTCAACCAGACAGGACTAAAGTCATTATCTATCTCGCTCTTTTTAGTGCTACACTTGATTAATTCTGATATAATTCTATAGTACAAATAGAAACACTACCGTATACATCCTTATACTTAGTTTATTTTAGTTTTAGAGTTCTGTTTTATAAACGGGATTGGGCTTTAAGGCGCAAGACATACAGAAAAGACGTAAGACGATGAGGCGGCGCAGACGCGGCGAATCAATTTTCATACTAAATGTCTATAAATTTTGTATGAAAATTATTTGAAGCGTCGTGTCTGCGTCTCGTCCGCGCCCTGTCTTTTCTGTTTGTTTTGTGTCACGACGCTTCTATACATTTTGTATGAAAATTTATTGAAGGGGCGCCGCGTCTGCGACGCTTCCTCGTCTTACGTCTTTTCTGTGTGTCTTGCGCCTAATAGTAAATAAATATTCACATATTACGGGATAAATGGGATACATTTACGTTGGTATACAGGTTCTATTATTTTGGATTGTTGCTTGGCCTAATAATGTTGGATATCTACATGACTGCTTTTATTTTAGAGTATTAAATATAATATTTTTGTCTTATAGTTTGTGTGTACTTGATATCGTATGTGATAATGATGAAAACCCAGTTGAAAACCAGCGTCAGGCTTTCGTCTGACACACGCTAAACTGGGCCCTACTTGACACTACTGATGACACTTACTTTATATGTATTTAGTTTATTTTTCTGTGTTGGTTTCGTTTTTAGCGAAACGACGTTTATGTTTGTAACTAAGTATTTTTTTTTAAATTTTATACTTTGTATTATGTGTTTGTGGTATGTGTCAAATAAATAATTTTTCTTTCTTTTTTTTTACGTATAATTAGTTGTGTTAAGCTATAGTAAAATATTTATCAGATATTTGTATTGATAGTAAGAGGTGTGTGTCGCAATATCATCGAATTTTACGAAACTATTTTTTTTATTTAGTCATAAGTCCATGACAATGATTGTTAGAAATTGATATGGATAAACGGTTTGTTTTTGTTAAGGGCTTGTCCCACCACCTCCAAATAGCATTCATCTATAAGATAAAAGTCTCGCCATCTCTCTTCTTTAACCTAACAAGAGTGAGACAGCATGCGATTTATCTTTTGGATAACTTTTACTTATAGGACTGGTCATAAGTTTTTTTTTTTATAATACTTTAAAGGGTGTATTTTGTCCAAGAGATATGTATGTTTGGATTAAAATAGATGTTATATATTAATGGAGATGTAAGTTCTGATTGTATTGAAGTCAATAATTATGCGACTGTGGTGTCAGTTACATATGATGGTTGGCCTCATTGGCATGTCGTATTAAGATGATAAATTTAGAGAGCGTAGTGTCGGGAAGACTAATGTATCATTGCACTTTATTTTTCGAAACATTATTTGAATTAACTTAAGAGAATATATAGATTTAGCGAGGTACGAGTTTACTCACAATTTTGATCGTTAATTTGAGACAAATTTAGTTCATATTACTATATTTTGCTGTAGCACAATGGAGTACCTACCCATTAGGGTATATTATTATAGATTAGTATTCCCTGTATCGTAAGACACAGGTATCGAGCAGTGGTAATACCGCAAGGTCCCACGGTGAGGCCCGTAGCACAGTGCGTACACAGCGCGCTACTGCGAGGTCCCATGGTGATGTACGTAGCAGTGCCTGAGCAGCGCGCTACCGCGAGGTCCGACGATGACTTACATAGCAGTGCGTAGACAGTGCGCTACCGCGAGGTCCTATGGTGAGTTGATGTGCACACAGTGAGATGCGGTGAGCTCAGAAGAGCGCGTGCGCGGGCAGGATGCGCACGGGCGCGGGCCGCGCGGCGCCCGCGCTCTCCCACGCGAGCACGCCGCCCGACTCGTAGCAGCCGAACAGCAGCTGCGAGTCGCTGCTGTACACCAGGCTACACGACACATACACACTGTTAGACCAGCTCCTCAACTCACCCTACTTTCTATAAATCGATACTGTTAACATAGCTTCAGATATCAACAGCGAAAGCACTGCCAATAGTGCAAAACATTTGTAAGTTTTAAATAGATTCACAGAAAAAAATATCTATGCCACAAATATGAATCAAATTACACTGATACTGCGAACCTCCACAATCAATACAGATTTAATAGGACACTATTCAAAATACATATACGCCGAATAAAGGCAATTAGAATAAGAGATCTTCAGATACAACATTACAACTCATGCATACCTTCAAATATCCCACAATTCAAATCTTCATACTTCTACCTGTACCTGTCACCACCCATTTTCTTATTGTCTTACTCGCCACGTCGCCCAATTGCCCACTTTTTTACTGTCCCACTTGCCTAGGCCTCCAATCGCAACCTCAATTGCCCATTTTCCTATTGTCCCTGTTGACAAGTCTCCCAATCGCCCTTTTCCTATCCTTCCACTTGCCAAGACTCCCAATCACAGTCACAGTCACTCCTTTTCGGATTTTTCCCACGTGCTAATTCTCCCAATCGCAATTGTCCATTTCCCTATTGCCCCACTCACCAAGTCTCCTAATCACACTCATAACCAACCATTTTTCTATTGCCCCGCTTGCTAAATTGGAGATTTGGACTCGCACCCTCAATTGTGCATTTTCCTATTATTCCACTTGCCAAGTCTCTCAATCGCACCCTTATCGCCCATGTTCTTAAATAAATGTAAATCGCTTATTTTCCAATTGCCTCACTTTCCCAATCGATCAGAATCAATAACTTATTACCTACACACTGTTGCATTTCCCACAATACCAGCCTCATCATTCTTTCGCGATTTTCAACCAAAATATCAGATATAGTTATATCCATACCTGAGTAGAGGTGATCTTGTGTCAGGCGGCGGTATGTATAGCAGTGGCTTCAAGTCCCACGAGGAGTAGAGGCGCACGCCGCCGGTGGCCAGGCCCGCCGCCACGCAGTTCACACTCACCCCCTCCGGGGCGTTCGAGTAACATACACATGTCACTCGCTCCACTACTTTAACACTCCCTGGAAATAACAATAGTGTTATTTCTGTAATAAAATTAATTAATAGTGGTTGTATCGGACATTTCACTTTAATGAAAGTAAGTAACTATTAATGATTGATGTAAATTTAATAAAAGTTAGTTAAAGACTGCATTTTGACATCCTAATCCTAACTTATTATAATTTAATATAATATTCTATCACATTCACACAACACCATCCAGCCCAAACTAAGCAGAGCTTGTACTATGGGTACTAGACAATGGCTAAACATACATATTGTACTTACATAGAAACACCCAGACCAAGACAAACATCCATGTCCATGCACACAAATGTTTGACTTGTGCGGGAATTGAACCCGCGACCTCAGGCGTGGCAGTCGGTTACACTAACCACTACGCCATCGAGGCCGCCAAAAATTATAAATGCGAATGTAAGTTTGTTTGTTTGTTACGCTTTCACTCTTTAACCAAACGAGCGATCATCATGAAATGTCGCATACACGTTGTCAGGGGAACAGAACATTTCATCCAGAAAAAAATTCTGTTACTAACCTAACCTACATTTCAGCGAGCGAAGCCGCGGGTAAAATCTAGTATATTTCATATGTGCCATAAATTAATTGTCCATAGGTAGCGCGACTAGTTTCTTGATATAGGAACCAGACCTATGTGTTTAGTATTTGCAACCTTACGACGTTATAGTATTACCACACCTGGTGATTAAACATGTACCTATATGATGGATCATGGATATAGAGCGTGCACTGTCACTCGAGCTACAAAAAATTACTCGAGATATCTCGTGTGCGTAGTACTTAAATAAATAATAATAATAAAAATGATTTATTTTCATTAGCTGAGCTTAATCTAGTTACAATATTGTTGGAGCGCTCCTTTTAGCCATAACGTTGCCTGTGTCAGGAGGCCCCGCTCTGCCGTGTGCAAGTAAGCATACATTGATTAAATATCATAAATATTATTCTGTATTAAAATTTGTTAAAAGGAAAATAAAATAAAAATATCAATATAATAATAATAAATAATAAAAATATCAATTAAAACTAATTTATAATTATAGCATGCATGGTATGTGTGTGTATAAGTGTGCTCGCGCAAGCGCGGATGTGTGTATGTATGTATATATGTGTGTGTGTATGTATGTATGTATATGTGTGTAGGTATATATGTATATATGGATGTATGTATGTTATGTTGGGTGAGAGTATTCTAACTTTATTATGATAATACTGCTAACAGAGATTCAGTTTCATCATAAGATAATTGTTTTAACCAGTTTGTCAGTGCTTTTTTACAATCGAATTTGTTCATTTGATATATTTGTAACATGCGATTTATTTTATTGTAGAGGAATGAAGATTGTCTTGAATATTGTTGACGAGCAAATGTAGTTTTTATTGGAAAGTATGGAGCCACCAGATTAAATCTTCTTTTATTTTGCAGAGCCTGGTTAAATTTTAACGCACTATGGACTTTTAATAGGGCAAATAATATATATAATTTTCTAACCGAGAGCTGATTGCTAAAAATATATAAGTCTGTAGTCGGGAATCTATAAGGCTTAAAGTGCATCACTTTTAGAAGTGACCTCTGGGCCCTTTCCAATTCTAGAAATTTAATTTTTGTTGCTCCGCCCCAAACTGGTATGCAATATATTAAGATAGATTGAGCTAGCGCTGTATATATTTTATTTATAATTTCCTTGGCAGTAACGTGCCGTAGCATTTTAAAGACCCAAATTAGCTTTCTTATTCTAGTGCTTAGCAGATCAAGATGTGAGTGCCATGATAGTCTGTAATCAATAGTTATGCCTAGGTATTTAACTGAGTTTACTTTATTTATTTTAGGACAATTGCAATGCGTAATTTCAGAGTTATCACAGTTGTGAATCCTGATCTCAAAAGCTGTACGTGGTTGGGAAGAGTTTTTTAAGGAAAATGATATATAATTAGTTTTAGTTATATTAAGGGTAAGGAGGTTTGTAGATAGCCATGTAGATACTCTAACTAGGCCACGTTCAGCACGTTCACGTACTTCTTCCCATGTAGAACCTGAGAAGACAACGGCTGTATCATCGGCATAAGAGAAGATGTTCCCGGCCTCAACCTTCATACTACAGAGGTCATTTATGTAAATTAGAAATAAAGTAGGACCGAGAACGCTTCCCTGGGGCACGCCGAAGGTGATATTAGTAGCCTGGCTAACATGGTTATCTATTTTCACCCGTTGTTTACGATTTTTTAGATAATTAGCCAGGAGGGCGAGTGGAGTACCTCTGAATCCGATGTTTTCGAGTTTTCGTATCAGAGTGGGGACAAAGACGGTGTCGAACGCTTTTTTTAAGTCCAAAAATACCGTTATACATTTTTTACCACAATCCAAATGCTTAACTAAAAGGGTACTTAACGCTAACACTGCATCTTCAGTTGACATATGTTTCCTAAAGCCATATTGAGTAGAGGATAGTATATCATACTTTTCTAAGTAGGATAGTATTCTCTTATTTAATATTTTTTCTAATATTTTAGACAGAGCAGGTAGAACCGAGATTGGTCGATAATTGTTGACATCATCAATGTCCCCACTCTTATGTACAGGTGTTATAATGGATTCTTTGAGAGCGTCGGGAAATACTCCACTATTAAAACATAAATTTACTAAATAGGTGATTTAAAAAATCTGGTAGGTATGTTATCCCAACCTGTAGCACTATTAGAGTCAAGACTCATCAAAACCTGTTCCACTTCAGACATATCAGTCTCCAATAGCACGAATGATGACAATTTAGTATTTAATGATGTTAAAATAAAATTGTTTGGGTATTGCATTCCATTGTTAGTTAGGATGTTGTCAGCGAGGGATTTGCCGATACTGGCAAAGTACCGATTTATTTGATTTACAGATTCCCTTGGCGATGACCCACTGTTTAATAGATTAGAGTTATTGGTTTTTGATGTTTTGTACTGTACGATGCTATTGATAGTATTCCATAAAGCTTTACTGTTATATGTCGAGCGTGCCAGTCTATCGCGGTCATACTTTCTTTTTAATTTCTTTATTAAAGAGTTACAATAATTCCTGTAGCGTCTATAAGTTAAACGTAGTATGTCATCACAAGGATTAATCTTTAGTTTCTTTTGCATACAATTTCTGTTCCTTATACAACGTAACACACCATCAGTCATCCATGGTTTAATTTTTTGTTTAGATCGAGGTGTGGTAAAAATACGCGTATTATTAGTTATACATTCTTTAATATGTGTAATTAAAATATCGGTAAATAAGTTAGGGTCTGTACACAAATACAATTCTGTAAGATTTCTAGAGCGAAGTTCAATGTGTGCCTGTTCCAGATCAACTCTATTTTTAAATTTACGGCAGTGGTTGTGCTGTACTTTATCATTAATTAAACATAGTAGAATTGTTAGATGGTCAGTAATCGAGGTATTAAGTATAGCAATAAAGGCAGATATTGGTTTGCTATTTAATTTTAACATAAAATGATCCAAACAATTGTGTAATCTTGTGGGCAATGTATGTCCTGGAAATAGACCATGCATGGACAGAACTGTAAGGTACATTTGCCTATTCTTGCGCTCAACTGAGGTTTCAGAATTCTTGGATATAAGGTTTATATTTAGGTCACCAGTAATAATTATATTTTTGTGGTTTTTTATGTTTTCAGATAGGTATTTAATGAATTTATAAATATTTCAGCGTCTGTATTGGATGGTGATCTATACACACCGAGCACCGTATACTCACCCAATGATATCTGTAAACAAGACGCATGTTTTAGTTCGATCTCTTTGACCTTAAATAAATGATCATTTTTTACATATACCACCACTCCGTCGCTTTGGTTTAGAGATAAAATTGTATGAGATGAACTGTAGTTTGGAAGAGAAGGAATAACCTTATTTGTGGTTAACCGACATTCCGTTAAAATTAAAATATCCACGTGAAACTTAAACTGCGGCAAGATTAATTTTATTTCGTTAATATTACTATATATACTACGAATATTTTGACATAGTATGTTTAGTTTTGAGTGTTTAATTTGTAAGTTTGTAAGTAGGTCTTCTATTGAACATTCGACTGACTGAGCTATCTCCAGATTATCTAAGTCTCGCAGAGCATTTAATGTGTTATCAGTCATTTAGGTACATAGCGAACTGATAATCAAAACAAAAACCGTACAGCAAGATGCAATGATTATAATATAATAGAACAGTGCTAGGGCCCAAGGTTCGGATAGCTATAAAAAGCGTTAAGCCCTCGGACAATATCGCGGTAGAAGCTAGATAAATAAGGTAAAACTGTGTGTGTATGTATGTAATAACTGTGTTTCTGTTGTGTTTTTTTGTCTGTATGTTTGAGAGTAAGAGTATGCGTGTATGTTGAGTTTTATAGTTTACATTGATTTTATATAATACATGAACGCCATGATTTACATTTAAAAGGTAAGAGTTATCAGATGAAAGACATCGAGAAATAATTGGTCTATAAACAGTTAAAACATTAGCCTGTATTTTTGATTGTATAAGTATTAGTATGCATTCCGTTATATATTTAAAATAGATTTTGTATAGTATAGGCACGGTGTGATATAAATGAAAATAATAATGGTTTTTAGTTAACAAACGCCGAGAAATAATTAACCTATAAAGATTTAAAATAACTTTTGACTTTTTCTTAATGTCTACAGTAAATATAGGAATATAATGACTTTGAGTATTAACATAATAACATAAAAACATAAAGTATATTAAATAAAAACATAAAGTATTAGCAAAAAAGCATAGTCATGCTATTTGTAGAAGGTGTTGTATTTGAGACTCACTTTTAATAAGTATTTTCGGCGCAGGTTCATCCTTTCGTACGTACACTCTGCCAAAAGAGGTCCAGCAGAATTTATATGATTTTGACCTTGCTAGATCACGGGCCAGGAAGTACAGGCGAGCATTCTTAGCTGTCAGTTGTTCCGTCACAAAAATAGGAAAGTCTTCATTTGTGGTTAATCCTAAGTGTTTAGCTCTCAGTTTCTCTTTATTTTTATTGTTGAACAACATTTTTCTGTATTGAGGAATTAATTTCAACTACAATAGGTGGATTGCTTCCCTCTTTCTTTCCTTTAACCCGAAAAATATCCCTAATATCCCTTTTCTCAATTGGGCAGCTGATACTCTTTGATAAACTTAACACCATGTTAACTAGGTTCTCCGATGACTCCTGTTTCTGTCTAGGTACGTTTTTAATTTCAAAGCTACATTTCCTGAGCGTTCTTTGTGTATCTTCTATTTTCTCCTCTAAGAGGACGATATATTCACGATCTTTCTTTGTTTGCATTTCCAGGCTTTCAATTTTCTTTTTATATTCTTCGTTCTGGCTCGTAAGGAAAGCAATCGAGTTTTCTATACTTTGATTAGAGACTTGTATATCTTTTAAATTTGAAGTAATTTCGTGGTGTTCTTGTTTTTGTACTGACATGTAAGACCTAATTAACTCCCTTATTTCAGTTTTAAATTCATCCAGGTCAGTTTTTGTGCATTCCTCTCTTTTCCTCTTGGGACGCTGGGCAACAAAATCAGTTGCTATGTGGGAAATTGTTTTTGGAACGTCAGAATCAGTCTCGGAAACAGTCGTAGCGGGAGGGGTGCGCTGCAGGCGTGACATCGTAGTAAAATAGATCGTAGCTTGACACTTTATTTGTAAATAAATGTAGCAACGAACCTTGGTTCTCCGGTGAGTCACGCACCCATCACACTGCAGCGGCGAGTCTCGGCGGGCGTTACGTTGCCACCGCGCAGGTTAGAGCGAGCGAGCAATTATGTACACCGTCTTGTTTCCGCGGAGGTGAGGCAGGCGGGCGGTGGATCCACTCGAAACGCGAGCTACGCGAGCAGCGATGCTACGAGGTTGTCGCGACAATATACGCTTTCACTGCTTATTTAGGGGTGAGAATCCCGTTGTTGGTATTTTTGTAATATTAATATTTTATTAAAAACTTTTGACACACTACCACTGTCGGGTGAGGTTACGGACGAAGAGGAAAGGAGTACTTAATAACAAAAACTGTTGCAATAGCGTTTTATCCTAACTTATAATATAAATGCGAATGTAAGTTTGTTTGTTTGTTACGCTTACCCGCCTTAACTACTTGAACGATCATCATGAAATTTTGCAAACACGTGTGTCAAGGGAACAGAAAAGGACATAGGGTACTTCATTTTCGCGAGTGAAGCCGCGGGTAAAATCTTATCTATACTAATATTATAAAGCTGAAGAGTTTGTTTGTTTGTTTGAACGCGCTAATCTCAGGAACTACTGGTTTGATTTGAAAAATTATTTTAGTGTTGGATAGCTTATTTATCGAGGAAGGCTATAGGCTATAGAAAATCAAGCTACGACCCACAGGGGCGGCGCAGTAACGATAAACGCGGGTGAAACCGCGGGAACATCTAGTAGTATATAAAATCTGTACTTACCAACGAATCTCGCATTGACAGTATGTACTCTAATCAGCGACTTGTACTTATAAGCCTCGTCCTTTTCGTACACGTCAGAGTCCATGTCGGGTGTGACGTCACTGTCTGTGCTGCCGGGGGGCGTGGCGTTGCTCGAAGTCATCTCGTGCACGGACGCGACATCGCACAACGTCTCGCTAATTGTCACGAGCGTTACTGACAGCATGTCACGGTTGGGTAGGGTACGGATGTACGTTAGTCTGGAAATAAGTGTACGTATAAATATAATTTAAAAATAAACTTGTGGTTGATTTTAATAGAAGTCGTTCACGTCACTCACGCGTTTGCTTATACGGCTACGAACGGCAAGAACTGCATAGGCAGTGACGATATTTGAAGGTTTGTATATTTGTTAATCATGCATGCATGCATGGTTTCATTCCTTTGAACGGCTTTGGATGAAACCAAACCAAAGTGAAGTCACGGCAGAAATTAGCTAAATGTAGCATAACCATAGTAGAGTCTCGCTGCATGACGGGGCCGGCTTGACCGGGGAAGTAGTACCGTCTCACAGAATATCGACGTGAAATAGCAGCGTTCCTAATGTTGTGTTTCGTTTGGTGAGTGCCAGAGGCCCAATCACCCTCTTTTCCTCTTCCCGCTCCTTCTCTTTCCCACTTCCTTTTTTTCCTAAAGGGTCGGTAACGCGCAAGTGATGCCTCTGGTATTGCAGGCATCCATAGGCTACGGTGACCACTTACCATCAGGTGGGTCGTATGCTTGTTTGTCACCTTAGTTGTATAAAAAAAAATAACCTCTGACATTTGTGTGCTATATTAAAAGATTTTATATACATTAGAATAAGATATGCTAAGATTGGAAGGACTAAAGTGTAAGTAGATAGAAGACATTGACCTATCGTTAAGCATACTCACTTGTTCAAGTCCCACACAACGATGACTCCGTCAGAGCTAGCGCTGACGAGCAGGCCGGCGCGCGCGCACGCACACAGCGCGGAGATGGGCGCGGCGTGCGCGTGCAGGCGCATCGTGCGCACGCGCAACGTGCTACCCAACATGCGCACACGCAAGCCCATCACTCGCCCGGAAGCGTAGCCTATCACCAACGGATACGGACACGCTGAGCTACCGTATGCTGATGCCACCTTCGTTATCTATTGACCAGAATATCCTATTTTTAATCTGTCAATTGTTGAGATGCCAGGCAATTGAATACCTATTGTGTATGGCTATCAGTGTGCCATTGCCACTCAATAGGTTAAGCCTGCGGCATATAAACGAAATGGGTTTGGTCTGATCACTTATGCTATCGTATCTTCACGTGACAATGACTAAGGATCCTAAAAGAAAAGTCATTGTTAATGCTTACCTATCCTTACATAGTATTGAACTTTATTATTTGGTATCAATATGAATTTTGTTTTAACACGATCATTTTGTACACAATAACGGCTACGATAAGAAGTAGTATAGTTACTTTAAGCAAACGCCGCTGCAAAGTAACGGCGGCAGCCTAACAGACAGAACATGTTTTTCATAAAAATATCGACCACGTTTCTTCCACAATCTGCAATCACATTCTAGAATTTAGACTAAAAACTATTCTCACCTGATCGAGTGCTGGTACGTGTAGTAATAAGTCAGGTCTGGCGTCACGGCGGCGCTTTAGCCGCACGATGTTATCCGAATGTCCCCACGACATAAGCGCTAGCGGTTGTTGTCCGTTACTCTGTGCATTGCTTGACACTGCTTCACCTAAACATAAATATATCATAGGATTAGATAGTAATAATTTCTTCTAGTACCAATAAGCGGCGGGAAAAAGTCAGATAAATAAATTAACAACCTTGCAGAGGGAGCAGCGCGGTTTGTCGCGCGAGTGTGGCGACAGAGCGTGCGTGCGGCAGCGCGTGCAGGCGCGTGGCGCCGCCACACGCGCGCCGCGCCGCCACGCGCACGCCGCCCGCCGCCGGCGAGCCACACCACGCGCCCCAGCGCGCGCCCGACACGCCCGCCCACACAACCGTCTCCTGCACCACACAACATTGTCATACTATTGAACATTGTCATAGATTAAATCGCATTTCTCCATATTACCTTCAAATTATGTCAGAAATAATTATGCCACAATTTCTAGTGACCTCATACTACAGTAATTAAAAGGATTTTATCATAAAAATTACATGCAAAACTGAATCAAAAGCTTTCTACATATCATGACTAATAACCACATATTATTTTTTATTACAAAGCACTAGTTACAATATCATACAAGTAGAAATAAATAACAATATATATCGCATAACAAACTCACCGGTCCTTGTTGCTGATGCTGCAGGTCGGGCTGCGCGTGCGGGTGCGGCGCACGCAGCAGCTGTCGCGGCGCCTGCCCGTACGTGCGCACCATGGCGGCCGCTGCTGTGCGGTCCACCGTGTCCTCTAACGCCGATGGGTCGAACCCGTAATATGTCTGTACATGTGTATTATGTTATTTTTATATTTTTTATTACATTTATAAACAGCTTGAGAGTAATAAGTACGTACACAGGCGGGAAAGACGTTGATAGCGTCTAGTGCGGGCTGGCCGGTTTGCTTGTAGCCAAACACCAGGTCGATCCAGTGCGGCAGACGCTCAGTGACGTAGGGAGCCTCGAGCGCCTGGCGTTGTATGAGCGTGAACAGGCGCGCGTCTAGCGCCCACGGCGGCAGTTCCACGTCGTCTACTGCCGCGCCGCACTGTCGCACGCCCAGATTCAGACCTGCGCACCAAACTCATTTAATGCACACGTAGCACCAAACCTTACGTAGATTTGCTACGAAAGGATAGGTCGCTTAGGATAGCTCGTCGGCTACACTATGTAGTTATGATTACGACTACGATTATTACAAAAGCAACACGAAACAGGAGCACCACGTAGCATTATCTTATAAAATGCTACGAAAAAGACATCACAATACAGATACGCCCTATATAAATGAGATAAATGGAGACGACATAAAGAGACTTTGGGCCTATCATAAAAGAAAATATTTTAATGGCTGTTAACAATTAGAAACTGTCTGGCTCACCTTCGTTGTTATGGAACAGTTCAGGTAGATAGAACAGTTCAGGTATGAGCTCTTTGACGTCAGTGGGCGAGTCGTTCGTGATGAGGCGCCACGTGGTTGCCAGCGAGTGGAATGTGCGGTCCGGCATGTCGAAGTTGTTGTCTGTAACAGAAATATAAATTAATACGTATTCGCACATGTATGAATGTCATGGGCTGTGTATGACCGTGTCAAACTTCACTTTAATTATGGATTCTGTAAGACTAAAAGGCCATAACACAAGGTATGTTGCTTGAAGCAAGTGTCATTTCATTTTTTTTCACTAAGACAGTCGAAGACCCTTGCTTCAGAAAACTTGGCGAGTGGTGTGACTGGCGTAGCAGCAGCGGGCTGCAGCTCTTGCGACGAGCTGCCTTCAGGTTATACGATACCTTGATAGTTGAGGAAGAGTTCCGTGAAGGGTGGCAGGCGCACGAGGTAGTGCAGCACGCCGCCCGAGTTGGAGTACAGCGACGCGTAGTGGTGCGGCTGGCGCAGCAACAGCGGGCTGCAGCCCTCGCGACGAGCTACCTTCAGGTCCTGCCATATACACGCAACTCTGTTATATCGCCTTAAAAAGATCTGTATCCATGTACGTAGCAGTCCTACTCGATCTGTTCTCTTTTTTCTTGTGACATTAAGGACATGTACAGTAACCGGTGCTAGTTTCGATTTACAACTTTGAAGATCAAGCATGATAAAATATTGTCATGTTGGGCCTAAATGCACCTTTAAAATATATACTAATTGGATCCTAGAGATACCCACCAATCGAAACTAATTTAGCCACAGAACTAATTACGGGATCGCAAAAAGAAAAATACATAATTATGAAACTAGTCACAAAAGAAATTGTATTACAACTTACATTATAAATGCTGATATAATGCTGTTCTCTGTTTTTGTTCTGGACCGCCATTGGTTTACTCAGATCTCTAAAACTCGCCGGATCGTTCAGATCTAAGATCCTCGAAGTGTAGTCGGCTATGATGAAGGGGAGCACTGGGTACTGCATCAGATCATTATACGATCTACCGCCCAGACCATTGAGACGCATGAGGTATTCCCAGTTTGTGATGCTGCCATTTCTCCAGGCTGCCATTGCTTCGTTTAGTGTGTCCGGTTCGATTCTGGGTACAGAATTCGAGAAATTAGACATCATATTTTTATTACATCACAAAGATCGCCTCATAGCATTGATAGACGGGCTGGTCAAAGTGGATAGAAGAAAATACTTCCAGGGTACAGATGACACAATATTTATCCCTGTGAAAATTTTAGACGGAGTCTTTATTCAGTAATGGACATTCGATATCTGAAAGAACACCAGTTAGCTGGCAAACAAGCATACATCCGTTGCTCATAGCCTTGGACGCTTGCAACACCGGGCTTATCACTGGCACATTACTCAATCTCTAATGGAAATGCAAACAGTTGCATGCATTCCAAAATAATTTACTGCGCTGAATCCCGTGGTCTATCCATTTTTAAACAAAAGTTAAAGTATAACTGTGAGAGTAGGCGGCTGTCGAAGTTCATGAGCACCAGTTATCAATTATCATAAACTATTGTAGAAATTATATTAATGTTAAGCTTCTCATGTCAGTGACATAAGTAGCTTAACATTAATATAATTTCTACAATAGTTTATGAATTAAAACTTCATAATTTTTATAATTATTTTTTTAATACTTATTAAAACTAATTCTGTTGTAAAAATCATGAAAACGAATTATAGAAGAAATCAGTAATATGACATGTGTGCTCGATAGTCAAAAACTAATTGATGTCATTTACGCAGATTTTAGTAAAGTATTCGATAAAGTCCCCTATAAAGTGCTCTTCTTGCCTGATTTGGCTTGGATAGGAATGCTATTGTGGTTTGAAATTTATTTAAAGTGTCGTAGTTTTAATGTTGTCGCCAATAGTTATAAATAAAAAAAAGTATATCTGGAGTTCCACAGGGTTTACATTTGGAACCCGTTCTTTTCAATATGTGTATTAACGATCAACCAACGCGTTTATCTAACTCAGTATCTTACATGTATGTAGATCATTTAAAATCTTGATTATCATTACACAAAATGATGTAGCCTTATTACAAAAGGATGTAGATGTATGTATGCTACTAGCTCATCTTCCGTCCAAAATGAAAACAAAATTCAGACGATTTGGAAAACTGTGCTCTAATAAAACGTTTGTATAAAAGTAGCTCACTACAGAGTGATGATTAACAATACCTGGCTGGAGGATGATGGCAGGCCGCTAAAGCTTTCAGAAACGCGGCTCTCTCATGCTCATCGGAGAAGGCTAGCATGTGCGCGTGGCCGGAGCTGAGGAACAGTTCTACAGCTCGCTCCTGTAAGCACCAGCGCCTGGTCGCCACCTGCACCACTGACTCCAGCGGCCAGCTCTCAGCTTCTGCTGCCGCTTGTACCTATAAAATAATGCGTTATGTGACTAATTGTATTAAATGCGGCTCGATACTATAGTAAGGCCAACGAGTCGACATAAAGAATGTAATAGTCAGTGGTTCTTAACATTTTTTATATTGAAAATATTTACATATTTAATTTCACTACCTAGTACTTAGTTTCTTTATTATATGTTGTCAAAGTTTCTACTTGCATCTGTTAGTAATAAATGTAATCATATTTAGTATTACAAATATAAATCATACATACATAGATTCACGCCTGTTTCCCAAAGGGGTAGGCAGAGACTACGGATTTCCATTTGCTACGATCCTGACATACTTCTCTGCTTCATTCACTTTTATCACATTCCCCATACACGCCGGTTAAATAAAAAAAAAATGTTTTTCATATACATATTTACAATAATGTCAAAACTAACTATCAATTTATAAATAAATCAATTATTTTTGTTAATTGGACAGAGACAAATAGACGATATTCCAAGCTAAAATTACCGTATCTTTTTTATTTACGACATTATTAATTTCACAAAATCACAAAAAGTTAAAACATGCCACAAATGTTGCAATCTTTAGGATTGATCTGATATTTAGGATGACAAGATGACAGCCTCTTCTCTTACATAGACACGGACATAATCATCGCTTACTGTCGTAAATTACCTTAATACGACAGAAGTTATAATATTTTCTCTCGTCTCATTGGCCTTACTATACCTAATCATAGAAAAGTAACGAGGTACCAACCTCGGGTATGTAAAGGCGATCCTTCCGCAAGGCTGGGCGCGAGGCGGCAGCGGCTGGATCAGGCGCGTCTTCAGGCACGAAGTGCACGCAGCGGTCACTGAGCAGCAGCTCTCCGTCGAGCTCAGCGGCCACTGTTACGCACGTGACGCGCGCTGTGTAACTCACAGTCTCGTTGAGCTGTAGCCGCGCTACAAGCCCGCCGCGAACCGCTCGCCGTCCACCTACTACGCCGCGCAACGGAGGGGAACGATGCGCCGTGTCTAAGCAACACATTTATTTATTTATTCTATTTTATTTTATTAAGAAAGGAACATCAAACAGCCACACTACATAATAAAATCAACAGAATCACTAAAACTAGGTAGTAATTTAGCCCACGGCGATGTTCACAGGTTACCATTAGTTTAAAACAATAAGACGGTAGAAAAGCGAGAATACATGTATGACAATTCAGTAAAATATACATATAATTACAAAACTTAAAGAATAAAAGAACATTTATCATTAGAAGAATACACAATAACATACAAAGAGCCAATTTCATGGCTTCGCGGTCACGATAGGGGAGCGTTAGTACTAACCTGCCTTGTGCTGATGCTGTGACTTGAGGAACTTGGGCGGGATGTACAGGTGTGAGCGGCGCAGGCGCACGCGCACACGCCCCGGACCCTCCGTGGCGTCCAGCTGCCACGAGCGCGGGTACGAGCGAGGGTCGTGCCACACCGCTGCAGACATAATTATGCACATTATAACATTAGACGCTTGTGTGCCTCTTGAACAGCTATATATCTTTTTTCATTGTATTGTATTGTAGGAAAAATAATTATACACTTGAATACTACTTATTCGGTTTATTTAATCGATACTTTTAAAATAGCAATGTGAGTTTATCGATTAAACATTCGATTTATTCGAATGTTCAATTGATTCGAAATTATTCGGATTATTGGCAGTTATTCGTATGTAATCATATTTTTTAATTTATTGATTATAATTATTTAGATTATAATTAGCAATATGTATATGACGCTACAAAAGGACTTGCTCATGTGCCAGTCATAACACGCCGAAAAATTTATCAAAGTGTCATCAATTCGTGATTTGGATATTAAATCGCAATTGGAATAATCAGTAACAAACTATAAAAATACATTACAAAGTAAAAAAGTGAAATTTTCAAATCAATCCGAAAATTATTTGACAAACATTTTATATAGTTTGGTTAATTTTTTATTGTACTTTAAAATCTTTTCCCTATTAATGTAAAAAGCAAAGGCACCGTACATATAATGCGTAAGTATAGGAAGAAATACGTGCATGTGTGTGTGTGTGTGTGTGTGTGTGTGTGTGTGTGTGTGTGTGTGTGTGTGTGTGTGTGTGTGTGTGTGTATGTGTGTGCGCGTGCATGTGTTCATGTGGTCTCGTCTGACCTTGCTCGTGCGTGTAAGTATCGATGAGACGCTGCCACGCGTGCGCGGCGGCGGCCTGCTGCGCATGCGCACGACGCAGGTGCTCCATGAATGCCTTACGTTGTCCGTTCTGCGCGTCCACCACGCCACGAGTCACACACATCGCGCTCTCCGTCACCTTGTTTGCCAGTCCGTCCTTACTCCACACCACTCTGCGATAACACATCATATATACAATGTCACATTACATAGATATATGTATATGGCTGGCTCAATAGAAAACACGAAAACAGAACTATGCTCATGACTACATGTCCGCACGCAACCTACCGTACGATTGCCGCGAGTTCTCGCATTAACGGGATTGACTGTATAAGAAAATGAGATATTCTAACTAATATTATAAATGCGAATGCGAGTTTTTTTGTTACGCCCTTACGCATTAACTACTCGACCGATCATCATGAAATTTGGCATACACGATTTCAGAGGTACAGAATATGACATGTACCATTCATAAAAAAAGTACTTTTACTAATCTAACCTACCAACATATACGCGAGCGAAGCTGCGGGCAAACTCTAGTTTGGTAATAAATTAAGATATTTTTTGCTAATGTGATGGTAGTACATTGAGATCTGATTCACCTTTTTGTTATTGTATGTTGATTGTATCGCCACCTTGTATACATACATGTTCCAGATATTAAGGAATGAGAACGAGAACGAATGAATAAACGAGAACGAACGTAGGAATGAACGGAAACAAACGAATGAGAACGATAATCAATGAGTGAATGTAATGTACAAGAATGCAATTAGTGACTGACTTGCCAATGACGGATCGTGTGCGCGCGGCGTGACGCGCCCAGCGCTGCTCGGCTCTGGCCAGTAGCGCGGCGGCCTCGGGCGCGAGCAGGTCGGAGTGCAGGCGCTCGGCCAGCGCCGCCTGCGTACCCACGGCCCACGCGCGCGCCCAGTCCGTGATGGCCAGTTCCAGTGCCGCGCGCCCCGCCGCGGCCGACAGGTGGATGTGCTTCAGCATCGTTAGTAGGTAGATCGCCAGCTGCGAGCACATAACAATTATGGCATACTTCTTCGTTCCAAAGCATATCGCATATTTATACCATAGACTTAATATTCGATAGCTGTATACTAACCTATGTTCCCCAAATAAATGATTATGATTATATATGAATATATTTAATTCATTTGGGCACTCTTATTATGGAGATTTCGGTAATATAACTACAATACAATAATCGTAATGGGTTTCTATTTCCTCCGAAATGTCTTCCACTATTATCATATCACAATATTATTATACAAAAAATAAAACAGTCGAATTTAAAAAAAAATAGTGGTGATGTTGTATAATATTATAATGGTTTACAAAAAATGTATGATTAAAGTATTTACAATGCATTTAATATGCATACTAAGTAATAAAACTAAAAATAAATAACCTACCCTTCGTGTTATGGTTTTGGTAAGATATTTTAATGAATAAAACGATAATAAAATTATTATTATTAAAGTTCAGTAAACGTACCTTCCGTCCGGCCGCGGGGTCGCTAGGCGTAAGTACGTGCGCCACGTGTGGCGGGGCGTGGTAAAGTGCACGTAAGAGCCTTGGCTGTAATACGCGGACCCCGGGCGCCGGTGCCGCGGCCCACCAGAACAGCTCCTGTAGCACGCCGGGCCATTCCGCGCCGCCAGCCACCCACCATTTGGGTCGTGTGGGACTTGACCCGCTCACCGCTGTGTATAACATATCAATATATAGGTCACAATTAATACTTCAGCTTGATTCCTGTGGCAGTTTTCAGAGTAACATGCCATGCGACGATAATGTTTATATTCGATTATAAGTTATTGATTAATATTATTATTCTAATTCTTACTGTCATGAAATGCAGAATTTTATGTGTCAGACACTTGTGTCAGAAGTCATACGAATTACTTCTGTCACAAGACGCAAGCTACATTTACGGGCGCAGTAAAAGTGCCTTTGAATTTGGAATAAAAAAGTAATGAAAAATGTCATGTATAGTCCTTACTAATATTATAAATTCAAAAGTAACTCTGTCTGTCTGTCTGTTACCTTTTCACGGCTAAACCACTCAACCGATTTGGATGAAATTTTGTACAGATATAGTTTAAAACCTGGGGAAGGATATAGGCTACTTTTTATTGATGTAGGTACCACGCGGGCGGAGCCACGCGCAAAAGCTGGTCAGTATATAAAATATAGTATGTACTAACCAAGTAGAAGTGTAGAGAGCAGTCGGTCGAAGAGTTGCTGGTCGGTAGTATGCAGGGGTTCGTGGGGCGAGTGTGTGAGTAAGAAGTTGACGGCGCGCGACACTGTAGCCACGTGGCGCGCCGCTAGCTCGCCGCGCTCGTTGCGAGATGCGTCGCCGCCCAGCGACACCGCGGACGACAATACTACGCAACACAATAACACGATATAGAGAGTTGACGACGTGTGATACGGTCAACGTAACCTACACGAAGAGGTTCCCTTGGAGAGCCAGCAAACTTTTATAAGCAGTCGTACCGATAGCTTATCAGGAGTGTGCCATATTCTAGATAGTATAAAAAGGGTGTTGCAGTCTTGTAAATAAAATATGTCTTAGTTTTTCATTGGATTATGAGAGATACGGAACAGAGAGTGCGTTTGTTTACGCACACACTTGCACTTTTTAATATTTTCTGCGTAGATGTTTTATTTATGGACTGGCGGAACCGGAAGACGTAGCAGGGGTAGGCTTTCCACAAGCTTGATCAATGACCTAGTAAGCGGTTAGATGTAGGGTGCCCAAAACCAGTCTGTGTGGAAACCCTTAGGGAAGACCTATGTCCAGCAGTAAACGTCTTTCGGCTGAGATGATGAAAGTTTACCGGTGGTGAAGTAGTTGGCGTGCTTGGTGTGCGCGTTATAGGAGGAGTGCAGCTTGTCCTCGAGGTAGTCGAGCTGCGCCGCGAACAGCGCCACCTGCGCGTCGCGCGCCACGCGCCGCACGCGCGCGCCGCCGCACAGCTCCACGTACGTCACCGCGTGGTGCAGCTCCGAGATCGTCTGTCAAACACACCCGCGTTGTACTCACTTGTACGACTGAGCGAAATTCAGTGGTCAAGTCGTCTTGCTGCAAACTCATGCAGCGCACATACATTTCTATAGTACTACTATGTGGGATGGGATTGCTGCACCCAAAACGATTACTAATTAATTCTACTATTTTGGTACTAAGATCAGTGGCAAGTGTACTTCGAACTATTATTAGTGATGAACAACAACTAACTTTTAATATTGATATAAACTATTTTTAAATTTTCTCTCTTAATGGAAGATCGCACACATTACGCTAATTTACAAAAATGAAAACCGGTATAATGTTGCAAATTACAGAGCCATCTCAATGCTATCCGCGATAGGAAAAGTGTTTGACAAGATGATTCAAATTAAAATTTGTTTTGATCTGAAGTCCACATTCAATATTAATCAGCACGGGTTCCTATCAGACAGGTCAACCACGTCAAATCTTTTAGACTACGTCACGGATATTTTTGAAGCAATGGAGAGCAGTACAGAAGTACATGCTATCAATATCGATTTCTCAAAGGCATTTGACGTGGTTGATCACAATCTTTTCATACAAAAATTGGCTCACGCAGTAATTTGTGGCTCGCTACTAAGATGGAGTGAATCCTACCTCACGAAAAAATCACAGCTCGTAAAAATCAGATGCTACAAATCTAAAGCTAAAATGATACCATGTGGAGTACCCCAGGGCTCACACCTACGACTTCTCTTCTTCTTAGTCTGTCAATGAGCTACGTTCTGCTATAACATCCAGTTACTAAATTTAAACAGATCTTAAGTTCTATCTTAAGTTATACAGAACTATCTCTAATCATAATGATATAAAATCACTCTAAACTGACATAAACGCAATTAACCATTGGTGCTCTTTAAATAGAATGACGATTAATACTTCGAAATGCTATCATATTATATTCATACCAAAACCGGATCATACGCCTGCCACTTATTACATTGCCGATGTTTTAATTTATGATGTCTGGAACATCAAAGATCAGGGTGTTGTGGTCGATTCTAAATTGCACTTTCGCGAACATATAGACAGTATCATAAGCAAAGAAGCGCGCTTAGGGGTTTTTTCAAACGTCAAACGAAGGTCTTTAACGATCATGAAATCCCTTTTCTTTTTTCAACTGTTATGTAAGATCAATTCCTAACTAATGGAAAACTTGATAGTCCGTCCTTACTTGGAAAGTTAAATATCACCGTTCCACAACAAAGCAATTGTACATATAAAAGAAAAATTGTTAGCTCGCCCCATTCTCACACTAATTATAGTTAGCACTCACCGTTGTATCGTATGTGTTCAGCCTAAAATAAGGTTTGCAACGAAATTGATATTTTTGGTGCGTCTGTTAGTTAAAACAGTACTTAATTGAAAAATGTTTTATTCCTTGATTACTAGATACAAAATTCAAAACTTAGATAAAAATTATTATTTTATTGATTGTGATGCACATACTCTAGCTTTTTTACATAGCATGCAGTGTTTACTTTAAGAAGAGCATATATTATTGTTGTGTCTTATATTGTTACAGTAACCTTAATAATTGTTCAGTGTTTTGCTAAGTTTTTGTGAAATAGATTTTTATGATTTTTTTACACAAGTAGGTAAAAAAGCTATTTAATAGATTTGTCTTTCTGATCGGCTCGGATTATGACCGTGAAAGTAGTACAGAAGATGATAATAATATAGAATGTCTCGAAACTGATTAATTTAAATTCGTTCCCATTCTGTTATCAAAGAGCTGGTGAGTGTACTTTGAACTAAAACTAGTATTTTACAAAAATGACTATTGATATTGATAAAAGTGAAGTGGTCTTACATACCTGCATACTATGTTGTGACGACAGCGCTTTGATAGCCACCTTGTTGAGCAGCTCGTACAGATCTTCAAGCAGCAGCTCGCGACCTTCGAAGTTGGGATCCGGCATCTGGCCCACTGCTCGGATGGATCGGACCACTACCTCCACTAGAGAGATTTCCGACAGCATTTTTAACGATGCCTGAATAAAAAGAACAGCATTACTTTAGATTCAAATAATTTTTCAAGAGCTGTAATTGGGAAGCGGTGGAAAAAGCATCGTGTCTGGTCCCCCGGAGCCGAGCTGTTGCCAAGAGGTTAAGATAGGTAAGACACGGACACGGCTTAAATATGGGATTTCGAGCAGTTCTACCATAGAAGTACCTCAATTCTACAGAAGATCGTAGCCAAACTTAACGTATTAAAATTTTTGGACGCGAATTTGTTGAGGTTGAGAGTTAAAATGTTGGTTCATAGGTTAATACATAGTTTAGAACTTACAAACAAGCTTGTGTCGTCTTAAAAAGGCGCTGTACTGTCAGCGGTGGAACACCCTAATGTTTTCCTTTTAGCTGCTCCTTTTTTGAGGGATTGGCATTTATTACAGTGTTGCAAGCATCCTCAGGCTAAGGAAGGCTAGGCTAGGTAATCGTTTACCTTTAGGCATGACTGATGGTCTACTTTGACACATTTATTACATAAAATGGCGATGATACTCTCTCATTTTGATAAACCACAGTCAATAAGTAGATGCACAATGGCGTTATAATATATAACTACTACACACAATGGCAGCAGTGTGTAGTGTACCTTGTCGATGATCCGTCGCAGCAGTAAGGAGATGTTGTGCGCGAGCGGCACGTCTGCGAGGCAGCACGGCAGCAGCGCCAGCAGCGGCGGGCTGCGCGGCAGCGACTCCTCGCCCACGTCCACCCAGATGTCGTCCTGTGCATGCGCGTACATAGCCATATAGATACATACATAGTCCCATGTCTATATATCGCTGGCTCACTACTACAAGGTTCTATGTTATTATTTTTAACTTTGGGGAAGTCAGGTTTAGAATTTGCATGTCAGTAGAAATTACTTAAAAAGTAACTTAGAACTATTTGCGACTTAATATAGTGAGGTGGTAAGTGCTTCCATCTATTACTATATTAGTCTAAACAAAAAGGAATGACATATTTTAGAACCATGCAATATTCATAAGTCATTTTTTTCAAAAATATTACATAGAACCTTGTAATATTGGACCAGCGATATGTATATGCGCATTTATAGGCTAGCGTATTGTTACGCATGTACAGCATAAATGATCTCGAGAACCACGGAACTTTGCAAAAGGGTCGCTGAGACGCCAAAAGGACATTGCCGTCCTGCTACTGAAAATTTCCTCACTATGTTCTGATAGATACCGAATCGGTCTTTAGGATCGGCTTCAAATATGTGCGTATACTTAATCCACGAGACCGACGACGTGATCGAAGGTAGAGATGAACATAACAGTTGCCGAATAATATTCGAATACTGTTATGCTCAATTCGATACCGACTTTGCATAGTCAAGGCTGCAGTGTACGCACTTATGTAAAGTGTAATTAATACATTCTGATATAATTTGGAAACAATTGCGCATTCGGCTAATTGAAAATGAATATAAAAATCTAAATAAATAGCCGCTAATTGAATTAATTTTTAAAAGGTAAAGTAACGTTTTATTTGATCATGTACTTACGTCCAATTGGTCCTCAAGGGGTACATCACATTTAGTGAGGAGGGCGGCACATGCAGATGCTAGTTCCCAGGAGCCTTCGTACAGTGATATCTGGCGATATAAATGTAAATGTTTTAGTTATAACTTTGTGTGTATGTTTTAGTTACAGTAAGTTTGCTAGATTGTTGGATCCAAAAATCAATTGAATGTTGGTTTAAAACCACCTCCGTAAATATACTTTGCTGTTCTTGTAGTTATAAGACATAGCGTGCGGTACCGTTGAATGCCCTAAAGCATATTTGAGGTGTATAGTTTCAAAACCCGCCAAAACGATGTCAGAACAAAAATAATGTTCCGATTGAATATGAAGCTCCTTCGTTGCTTCTATCGCATTGCACTGATAGTTTTCAACTAAACCCACTCAAATTCTATTAAATCAGCTCATAAAAGTAGCAGTTTGTTGCAAACACCGCTAAAATAGTCCATTTATATTATGTCTTAAATGGTTTTTTGAGATTTACCATTATTTTGTGAAAAGTATTTAAGAGGATTTGGAAACTATAACCCTCATTTAAGGATCAGTTATAATCAGTATTTCTCGCCAATTCTATGGATTTTGGTCTTTTTGACCTTGTGTCCAAATAATACTACTTATTGTTCAGGTAGAATACCGTCACAATAAAATCGTCTATCACCAGCAACTTTGGGTGGTGGTAACGATAACCTTACTGAGGCCGGTGGAGAAGCAGTCTTCTATCTCACCGGTATGTTACTGTTACACAAATATGTGCACAAACATAAGTGCGCTCTCATAATCCGATGGGACGGAAATCCGACATGACTGGACGGAGATCAAGGGCAGGACCAACGGCTTTACGTGCTTTTCCAGGCACGGGGGTGCCAACTTCTTAGCTCCGAGCTGGTATCGAGATATACAGATGTAAGTATCTGGTTGCCATGTCGGGCCCCGCGCGGCGCGTGAGTGCGGCCAGCGCGCGCACGGCGGCGGCGCGGCAGCGCGGCCCGCGCTGGTTGCTCAACACCACCAGCCGTCCCAGCACACGTATATATAGCAGAACATACCTGGTTGGCGAGGTGTATGTAGCAGTGCTGCGCCAGCAGGCTGCGCGCGATGTCGGGCCCCGCGCGGCGCGTGAGTGCGGCCAGCGCGCGCACGGCGGCGGCGCGGCAGCGCGGCCCGCGCTGGTTGCTCAGCACCACCAGCCGCTCCGCGCACACGGCGCCGCACACCGCCTGCGTCCACCATACATCTTATATTGCACATACATATCATACTATGTGCGTACGTCAATAAAACTTGACTAATATTATAAATGCGAATGTGAGTTTTTTGCTCGTTACGCTTTCAAGCCTTAACTACTCAACCGATCATCACGAAGTTTCACATACGCATTGTCAGGGGAACAGTAAATGAACATAATACCTTAATTTATATCATTGAGAAGCAACAAGCTGCTAGTTGACCTACATGCTCGGCAATTAGTAGACAAGGTCACAGAATTGAGCATTAATACAAAAACACAGTAGCAATGTGCCTACATGTCCTTCTCTAGACAAAAGGTCGCTTAGAAAAAGACAATTATTCTCGTTCTCTAGACAAAAGTTTGTTCAGAAAAAGAAAATTATTCCCGAGGGATAGCTAATATATAATAACATGGTTCAGTAAGTTAGCAAGCAGTACAGCTGTGTGTATATATATATGTGTGTTCGCGCTTGGTAGTGTGTAAGTTTGTGTATACATGCAAGTGTGTACACACACATGTGCACATGTGTGCGTGTATATGTGTACCTACCTGTTGGTGTGCATGGTCGGGTAGCAGCGCAAGTGCGTGTCGCAGCAGCAGCAGTAGTCCCTCGCACGCCGACCAGCCTGACGCCGCGCCTGCGCGCACTCGCCTCTGTACACAACAAAATATTAACACCGCAACCCAAAAATAATTAAATCAATATTAACTGCAACAAACTGTAGAATAGTTTTAAAGGGGTTGGGCACGGCGGAATAGCCGTTCAATTCTTGGAGTGGCGTAGCTTAGCATTTACCTCGAAAAATGGCAACTAGCGACATTTACCGCAGTCACAAGCCCTAATCGATAACTTAGTAAAGTGTATATATAGTGTATGTAATAATAGGGCAATTTTAATCCTTCCATCGTTTGGTTTTCAAAATATTAACATGACCAAAGAACCAAATAGGCTAAGCAAAAGACCTAATTAAACAAGAGCATGCAATCTATATCAACTTAGGTAAAGCCTTTGACAAAGTTTCTCATAAATTACTAATCAAATTATCTTTTTGTGGTTTTGCTAAATATTTCCCCTGGCTACAATTTCGTTTAATAAATAGATCTTAGAGATCTTACTACATTTTTTTAGCCGTTATACAAATAAAAACAAATTTGACTCGAGTAGCATAAAATCTGGTGTCCCTCAAGGTTCGCACTTTGGGCTTATTCATCAGTTTGTCGATGATTTAAAAATTATTTGAATGATAACATTTTATTCATTTGTTGTGAATAAAATATCATAAAAATATATTTTCAATATGTTCCATGCATTAAATTATAAATATGATATGAAATGACATATAAATATTTTATGTCATGTATGTATTTGATTGCACATTGTTTACACTACACTGAATTCGGCGGCTGTGTATATGAAATACTAATAAATGCTCCAAATTCACATTTGGCCAACTGTTACACATTATGGTATATACCTATTATACAAAATTCAGGTACCCAGGTACATAATTGAGATTGTACAAGATTCTGGTACCATTATTATCAGCAGATTCTAGCTAAAGCTAACTGACATGGTCTGCTAACGATCTCATGTGATGATGTGTGACGGCACTAACATAACTGACCTGATGGTAAATACCGCTAGTATACATCTCCACTGTGGTGTGGTTGACGTCATCGACGTCTACCACTATGTACTCGGTCAACTCTTCCACCTTGCCGTCTTTATTGTCGCTTTTTACCTCTTTGCTATCTTTGGTATCATTGTCATCTTTGCTTTCTTTACTGGCCCCGTCACTATCGGCTACAACTTCTGTGGGTTTCTTTTCTTCTATAAAACAAAAACGATACATAAACAATTTTCGATATCTATATTTCTAAAGTAGTACTTTTAATAAATTCAATAGCTTAGTCAACATGCATATCATTTATTGCGATCTCGGGTACTTCATGTTGGGATGTAAGTAAAACAGGGAATTTAGACCAGAAGCTAACAAGGCAATATGTAATAAAAATAAAATATTCACCCTTATAAAAAATAATGAACACTTAAAAATACAGCAATGATTAATCGAATCATCATGAAACTTACCGATAGCAGTATCCGAGTTTTCAGATGTAGAAGAAGCCGTATGTTTTCTGCAACCATAAGAATAGTTTTAAACCTAGTTTTCAAAAGCTTGGGCACAGTAAGATCAAAACAGGAGTAGCTTTACTGAAAAAGCAGTAAATAAAAAAAAATTGCAGCCTTTATGTTGTGCTCCTGTCGTGAGTAGGCTTTTTAAGACTTGTAAAGAGTTTTGCTGTCAGCAGAAGTACCAGCCGCCTGCTCCTTGCGTTGCCATTGCACAGCCCGTTACAGCAGTATTTAAAAAAAAAAATTACACTGATATATTTAAAGTTGCAGGTATTCGTAGCTGGTAAGCACTGACCACCAGTCTAGTCATATGGTTATTTATCGTCGTAATAGTTGTATAAAATAAATCCTCCTAATCCTCCATACTCATATAATAAATGTGAAAGTTTGTGCATAAGGCGGTTTGAATGTTTGTTACTCAATCCACGTGTAGAGCATTAAACAGATTTGGATGCAACTTAGCAAACAGATAGACCATGTCCCGGATTAACACATAGTAATAGATATGGTAATAGTCACCACTATTTATGGAATCCTCCGGTATACTTTTCCGCTATGTTTTTCGTACTGAAACTAGTATTCTTATAAATCCTAACTAATATTATAAATGCGAAAATGAGTTTGTTTGTTTGTTACGTTTTCACGCCTTAACTACTCAACTGATCAACATGATATTTTGCATACACGTTGTCAGGGGTACAGAATAGGACATAGGATACCTTTCATCCAGAAAAAATAACTGTTGCAAACCTAACCTAACCTACATTTACGCGAGCGAAGCCGCGGGTGAAAACTAGTCAGAGATAAAAGTGTTAAATTCAAATTATTTTTAATACATTACCTGCCTTCCTGAATATGTTTATTAATCATAGACTTTAGCTGCTTCGTCGACTCTGTACTGCCACTGCTATCAATCCTTTCCTCATCGCGATTTTGACCCATCTCCTTCAGAGTATTAAGACTATTATCGTGTGTGGTTTCATCAGCTGAAGTACTGGAAACGCTGGGCCGTTCTTCCGTTCGTTTCTTGACCCGTTTGGAAGAGCGTCTCTTGGTGAAGCTGGAAGAGGAGCTGGTGAACTCGCTCATTTCTTGTGTCTCCGATGTTAGAAGGAAGTAGAAGTTCGCTCGGGAATGTGTAACGAATGTGTCACTGGCCTGAAGACAAATAGATTTAATGGAATCAATATTGCGTGGATCAGTGCTCTTAATACATGCATCATCTTACGCATGCATTCACAATTTGCCATGGTTTTAGCGATGGGTTTGGGATCCTCATAATAAAAGAGAGATTTTATATATGTAAACCAAAAATTTTTCTTTTAATTTGTTAAGGTAATTTGCAGATCTTATAAAAATGAGGCTATCTTGTAATTAGTTATGTTTCGAGCAGCATGCATAATATAAGGTATTCTTACTGATTTTGTACGAACTCTTAAGTACGGTTTGATAAATTGATTGAAGGTAGGAGGAAAATATTTTATATTGCGTTATTTTAACTAAAAAAGTTACGTCTGCAATTTTTCTCCTTTCATAGAGAGGTAATAAGTGTTGTCTTAAACCTTACCTTACAGTTATTGTCGCATTTTTGGATATCAGGACAATCTGCTTAAGAAGGTTGTATATAAGTATATACCTGGTGCATAAGCAGCAGGAAGTCGCACAGCATGGCGAGGCGGTGCAGCAGCGGCGGCGCGCCTATCAGGCCGCGCACCACTTCCACCAGGCTGCTGCTCGCCACCGGGTCCAGGGGGCCACACTTTGAGTTTAAGAAACGCTCCTGCAGAACATATTTTATAAAACATATAGATTTATAGTATTACGGTACTGCCTAGCTAAAAGTAGCTGAACTTTAGTTAAATACTGTTTGCTCTCCGCTCCCCTTTTTCCGTTTCTCCTTGTTTAAGCAGACGTGGCATTACACGATGTTAAGAATAAAATCGGCTACTAAGAGTTAACTGGTACGTCGATATCGTCATCGAACTAAGTAAGAAGACATAGAATATGGAATAATGTTTCTTATCTTTATAAAAAAATTGGGGCAGTCTTTGGGGGCTGCCGTTAGAAGTGAAAACTTGAATCCTTGGTCATAAACACTGCTTGATAAAAAAACAAAAAAATTATTGCGGATTCCTGATACTATCTTAGGAGTTATTAAGGAGGTCAAAATTTTGTTATTTTTTGCGTAGGACGCACCATTTCTGAGATATTGTTAAAATTCTAAAATAATTCAAAAATGGAAAGCGTGGAAGCGTAACGATGACGAAGCGTGACGATGACGCGAGTTCTATGATTTTTTGTTCACCCAAGAAGTGCTCAACGCGCCTAAAGAAGTTTTCACTTCAATAATGTTTAGTATTTAATTGTCACTCTAAGTAAAAATAATAATCATTTATTTTCCTCTCTCACACAGAAATCGTTACAAAAAAATGAGATCTTAAGCTAGGTGTTACCTTATTATTAAGAAGATAAATCTGTGTGAGAGACTGGTACCTGTACTAGATAGACCTGTATGACAGATTACTAGCCTTTCTTGAATTTTAACTTATGAACAACATCAACTTGTCTCATTTTTATAGATCAACTCGTAAAATATTACATGGATTAACTGATTAAGCAGAAGACAGCTGATTAAATCAGTATAATACAGTAGATTTAAACGACGGCCCAAAGACCATAGCCGATCCGTAACCCGCCAATCCTAGCCATGGTGACGAGAGCTCCATGATTCCTGGTGTAAAGAACATAAGTATACCTTGCAGGCCAACAGTAGATGATGCAGCATGTTAAGTCTGTTCATCTGGTAGTGGTTGAAGGCGCGGCGCGGGTGCGAGTCCCGCAGTAGCGCTCGCATACAACACAGCGTCAGCGCCCACGCTGAACCGCGTTGTGTCTCACGAGACCCGTTAGCTGTCTCTACTTCCCAGCTCAACACCTGCACGGCAAGAAGCAATGATTTTCAATTGCTGTGTAATTATTGTGGCAAGCAAAGAAACAGCAGCCATGGGGGCTTGTAACCGGAAAATATCGAATGATTCGAAAATTAAACATCCTTCGAATATTTTTTGATGCTTGATATTCGAACAAGAACCGATTATTTGAAAGCAGGGGCGATTTTGTATCTTAATTTGGATTTTAAATAATTTCTTGTAGTTGAATAATAACATATGCGAATTACAGGTCATTGTCAGCTCAGACTTGTCAGCTCAGACTATGTGTCTCGCGGATCGAGTTGTTCACTCTAAGACAATGGGAGGATGAGGATGATGCCGCTGATGGGCCCGCTGCACGCCTCGTCCAGTATCAGTAGGTAGTGCGTACCTGCTCGGTGTCGAGGTATCTCCAGGCGCGGGTAAGCAGCACGAGCAGCGCGGGCTGCAGCAGCACGGCGTCCGTGCGCGGCGCCAGCTGCACGCTGCCCGCGCAACTTGTCAGGATGGGCGCGCTGCACGCCTCGTCCAGTATCACCTGGATGATAATCATTCGTCATTATTTTTAGCGGGCACTAATGTGTTTGCTTGGTATCGTAAAAAGCTAGTGAGCTTTCAAATGGCTTGAAAATCTCGTAGAATTCTCCTGGCAAGATACCGTCTTTATAGTAACGGCCCAGCATTTGGCTGAAGAGGTCACACATATACATTACATAATACATAATAAAACACCTATTTAGCTTCGTATAAAATTGATGTCAATATGCACTTATTTCTTCAAAAGCAGTGTACCTTGAGGAGGTGGTGTGACACGTGGCAGGCGGGCGCCGCCATGACGGTGAGCAGCATGTCGGGCGCGGCGTCGGCGTACAGCGCGGCGTGCAGGCGGTTGTCGGCGCGGCACGCGCGCAGCACGATGGACAGCGCCAGTGCTTGCTCTTCTGCGGAGCCTTCCAGCTCCACTACCTGGCACAGCCACGCGTATTTGGTTATTACTCTTGAATCGTTTAATTCGATTCGATCAATATTTTTTCGATCTCAATCGATATTTTTGATTAAGTAGACATTTTGTTTCAAAATAAATGATTTGTCGGTTTTTAAGAACTTTCGGTATTACATCAGTACATTAATGCAGTGTTTCTCTTCAGTTTGACAATTAAATCGCGGCCTTATTTTTTGGTGGAAATCGGCTTGATAGTTGTAAGTATCTATTGCAATGAGATCGGTATTTCAACTAAAATAGTTGCATCCAACCAGATCTTAACTCCTACATTGGCAGATCACATATAAACACGAAACAAAATTGCCTACTCTATTGTCTTTAACATGACAGCAAATAAAAAAATTAAAATTAAATAGAAAGATTCATATTCTATATAATTTTTCTTTATCTGTTTATCAGTGGGGAGACCAACAGACTGCAATGCAGAGGGTCGCGGGTTCGAACCCACGTTGCGCACCTCTGATTTTCGGAAGTTATATGACTTTTCGAAATTATGTGCGTATTGATTGAGAATTATCGCCTGCTCCGTGCCTCGAAGAGCACGTTAAGCCGTCGGTCCCGGCTGCCATGAACATCTATAGCATTTGTTATTGGGAAGTCAGTGCCCTCCAATATCCTGACACTTGTCTAGCCTTAGGGTATCGTTAGCCTTCGGGTTGCGGAGGTCAGGTGGCAGCCGCTCCGTGTAAAAACTGATATCCAGTCAAATCCGGTTAGACTAGAAAGCCGACTCCAAGTGACTTGGGAATAATAAAGGCTATGGAGAAGAAGAAGAAGATAGAATATGAATCTTTATCCAAAAGTATAATATAGTTAAACTTACCCTAGCATACAAATACAGCAAGACATCAGGTCCACCAAGCATGAACACAGCGGGCGCAATGCCGCGGTGTCGAGACGCTAGCGCGGCGCCCGTCCACGTAGTGAACAATGTCTCCGGGATGGACGACACCGGCCCGGACGATGACGACGGCAGACTCGACGCTGATGTGGACATTAAGCCGGCGGATGCCACACGGCCCGCGAATACTGCAGTTACGTCACAGAATTTATTGTTTACTAAAGGTTTAGGATACACTGGTATGTTGTAAGACAACTACAGAGATGATAATGTCATGCTATTCCTAGATTAAGGCTATATAATCTATGTAACCATTAATATTAAGAAAGTAATAAATCGTACTTCAAATTATCCGGTTGTGTTTATTAATTCACCCGAATCGAACCCTTATTACTGGTACTACGTTTACATTCGAATACTGTGTACAATAATACGTGCTTAGATTGGTTAAGAACAAAGAGCATACATATTGTTACAGCCAGTGTCATTTCTCGGCAATGTGTCGAAGCGCCCGGCCTTCAAATAATTTATTACAGCGCCATCTATTTACGTCTTACTGAACTACGTAGATTGAATGTACGCGAAGTGTGGAGAGAGCGCTAGCACTTTCTCGTATTGTTTTGCGAAACATCCCAGAGATGGCGCTTCTAGAAAATTCCAGAGACACTTAACGGAGCAAGCGCACCCCCAAGGCAGTTTACAATTGTAAGCGGTCAAGTTCATCGGAGCGAACGGAAGCGGAAATACCACATAAATAGAAGCAGTTAGAGTGGAAAGGTGTTTAAGTAGTGTGTGTGGTGTTTTAAATTTAGCTATAACGTTTATTACACGTTTTATATTAGAATAAAACGTGTGTTATTCGAAAATATTGTTTAAATTCTTATCACTCGAACCCAACAAGTAAAATATATATGTATGTAATGCATTACATACATATATATTTTTACTTGAATTATATATCAGAAATCAGAAATATTTATTTGTAAACATAGGTAATACATAGAATGTTACAATAAATGGATATGTCCGTCTATGTCTTGCACTGAAGCGTACAAATTTAATATATTAATATAAATTCGAATGAATTGTAATTCATTCGAATTTATTTAATAATTTGAATGAATTGCATTCGAATATGTTGACGTTAATGTGCACAGCGCACTTTAAACCTTGCTATATGTTGAGCATCTCGCTCGCACATATGCACTTAAATAGTGATGACAATGACTTGTATGTCCTTTTGCTCTCATTTGACTAGTAGTCTTCAACCTCATATATTGTTAAGTGGATTTAATAAAATCTTTGTATTTATTCATATTTTAAGTGACGAGCATGATTTTAAAAGAAGACAGTTCTCACGACACGTAATTTATATGCTTATCTTACCTGTAGGTAAGGCGACGGTTTGGTGATACAAGTTCATGATGGTCGGCGCATGCGCAGAGAACGTCAGCAACAAGTTGTCGTGTAGCTCCCGTAGCGTCGCCGGCGATATTTCAAACACCTACACGACAAAATATTTATACTTTTCTATAATATAATATATTGTATATCAATGAGCTGTGATGTCAAGAATATTTACCTGATCCCAGTCGATATTGGAGTCGAGGATGTTTGGCGTCAGTACTAACGGGAAATTCGGCGTTTCACATCGCACCTGTAATCCAAAACGTACACTTAGCTCTACAAAATCGGAATTTAGGAAGTCTTTAGCACAGGGGTAGCAAGTTGAAATGATTTACATTTTTATGTGATATCAAGATATCAGGCAAAATACTAAATCTCACAAGTTTCTCATAATCATTCAAATCCTGGGGAAACCGCGTAAATGAAACCTATATTCAGATACATCGTAATACTAGCTGACCCGCGCAACTTCGTCTGCTTCACATAAGAGTTTTTTTTTTCACAATTTTTCCCGTTTTGCAACATTTTTCATTGCTGCTCCTACTATCCTTTTGGTCGTAGCGTGATGTTATATAGCCTATAGCCTTCCTCGATAAATGGGCTATCCAACACTAAAATAATTTTTGAATTCGAACCAGTAGTTCCTGAGATTAGCGCGTTCAAACAAACAAACAAACTCTTCAGCTTTATAATATTAGTATAGATTTTAAATTTTCCAGTTTATCCTCTGACCCAAATTGTACATTGTCTTCGGTGTTCTATTGCATATAGAACCTGGATACCTACCGGAGTTATTCTTGTATATATGTCGCATACCAGGATCGTAGGAAATGGAAATCCGCAGTCTCTGCTTACCCCTCTGGGAAACAAGCATAAATACATGTATGTATGTATATACCTGACAAGCGTGGTCGGCGCCGTGCGCCGTGAGATGTATGGCGGTGTAGACGTTGAGCACGGGCGCGCGGTACAAGTGCACGCCCGACAGGTGGTACACGCCGCCGCCCGCGCCGCGCCGCACGCAGCCCAGCAGCACGTTGGTGGGCGTCACCTTGCGCACCAGGATACCTGCCGGAGCTGGTCTTGTATATATGTTTCATCATATTTTTGACACATGTTACGCTAGGTATAGTAGACTACTATGAAACGTTAATACCGAATTTCGGGCCGACTGTTCTTAATCCCACTTATTTCGAAATTCATTCTGAATTTTGGTACGCAGCCTCTTGATTGTCCTAAACCCTTTCATGAAGCAGTCCGAACGACGGAGCACCGTCATTTTGAAAGAACGAAATCCGAAGAAACTTCTTAGTACCCTTTTTTCATGCCACCGGAAGTTTTGGATATACATTTTCATGGTAAACCAACAGATTAAGCGCACGAATAGGTTTTGCATATTAAATGCAATGGTGGTAAGATGCAATGTATGTAAACAATAGAAAATAATTGTTGCTAGTGAGTTGATTTTGTATAAATGAGGTGACCTACAGGTTGATATTAGTTATTATGAAAAATAGCAAGTTTTTTGACTATGTGTTTTATTGTTAAATCGTATTTACAAATCTTTAATTTTAAGCGACGTAAATACGTCGCTTAAAATTAAAGTTATAGTAAGTAGTAAGAATGAGTTGGTGACTTACCTTGTACCGGCAAGGAGACTGTTTCGCATTCGTATCCGTTGATGTACAGCGTCACCTGCTCAATAAAAGTGTATTGTAAAATTCTGTGTGATTGTGATCATTGTCTTAATGTTCAGGTTTTAATGAAGTTTGACGAATTATTTCAGTTATATGATAAGAAGCCCCCAAATCGGGAACCATGGGTGTTAAATATTATCGTGTATGTCGAATTTACGTGTTTACTAAAACACAACTTAAATGTTAACAAACTTACCTAATGCGAATATCCAGACAGAAATATCTAGAAATGGTGTCTAGGAATAAAACCTTACAATCGACTATACACTTTTTTTTTATACATTTACGGTGGCTAACAAGCATAACAGCTAAGCAGCTATGCAAAAACAGCTGATCTATTTAAATCACGATCATTTAATTACATTGCTGTATTGTAGAAAAATGTAGCATTTTTATTTAATAAAATGGATAGTTTATGCATTGTTATGATTCACAGTCGGAAAAATGAAAAATTGCAGGAAAGCAATTGTGATAGTTGATGATTTTTAACTCGGAATAATGGTCTGAATCTACTATTTCACTTTTCGGTACACCGTCCCTTACACCCAGTATATACATACATATGTACAAGTACAAAGGTATAACTAACCTGTATATAAATGTGTCTCTTGTAGACGAGCTCCTTGACATTGATCGCGACGCAGGTCCAGCGGCGCGGCGCCACACCACTCGCCACGCGCGCCTCGCTCACGATGCGGTTCAGCGCCGGCTCGGGCCGGGACAACCGGAACGTGAACGTGCCTGCCGATATCATACACACTGTACTAACAATATTGTACGAAAATAACAAATGTTTTATTATTACTTTAGCGGCAAAAAGCCTAAACCTTAATAATAAACGGTATCAGGCGCAATAAACGAAAACTCGTTGCGCGGCGTTTGCCAATGCACGGGACAGTTCCCAATAAGGAGCCAGACTCTTGTTGAAGATACAGTTTCACTCAAGAAGATGCCAGAGCTTTTCTATTCAGCCCAGAATATAGTTAGTTGTTATAGTTCAAGTTTATTTCTCTACGATTTTATATGGATGGCGGCATTTGCTTGATCTGGTCTGCATTACACTGAGCAAAAATTTTACAGTGTCCTGAATCTCAACTAACCTAAAATGTTTCTGGGCCTATTCTAAGACATTCCTCAGGCCGATCTGAAAGTATCTCGTGGTCCGTAAGATGTCTCTCTAAATAAAACTCTAAGCTTAATCTTACCAGTGTTGGTGTCGAGCCACACTTCAAACATTAGCGAGTCGTGTCCTACAGATATGACGTGCGACAACTCGGTTGGTTTACAAGACGCCTCTTTCTTCGGTGATTTTTTCTTGTTCAGTTCTGAATCTGATAACTCATCGTTGAATTCGTCCATACCATCTGAAATTGTATACAGTTTTTAAATTCAGCCATAAACTACTTCAGAGAAGAGTGGAGCTTTTTGAATGCGTTCAAAATGCTCCACTCTCGCTCCACAGCTGACTATGCATAGTCAGCTGTATCATGGAACGAGATTTAAAATCAAAATTAGCGTGACACTTATAAGCGTGGCGTATTATTTGCAGCGTGAAAAAGATTTCGTTTTTAACAGAAAAATCTAGAGAAGCTACTCGAGCTATTATAGACAGACGCAAGTATGAAGTTCTTAAAAATGTATCCTGTGAAAAAACGTTAAGAGTGGATAACAGAAACTGGATAAATTAACCTACATCTTTGTGTAACGGCTATGTGTATCTTACCGGATTGTTCGTGTTCGTCGGTGGTGGCGTGCTGGGTGTGTAGCCAGGCGGTGATGGCGAAGCCGGCCAGCCACGGCGCCCAGCCCGCGCCCTCCACCCCGCAGCGCACCGCGTGACACGACCACGCTGACTTTATACCTGACAGAGGGTATTTGATATTTAATACAAGAGTTCTGTACAAATATCATGCCCTTACTGCAATTTAGTGATATGGTATGTAATCAATAATCATCATCTCAGCCGAAAGACGTCCACTGCTGGACATAGGCCTCTCCCAAGGTTTTCCACACAGACCAGTCTTGGGCCATCCGTATTCGATAATAAAACCATTAAAATAAAAATATGTACATCATTATAATCAGAAACATATTTTATTGTAGTAACTGGCACATTGCCTGATACATCTCAAACAGAATCTTGCAATTGAAGAATAATGTGCGACAAAAGGATGCCACGAGAAAATCTTTAAAATTATTATTTTGGTTCTTATAACTGATATTGTACTTCTATTTATAATCGATGATTACATTGATAGAGCAATGCACAAAATTCATTAATAAACATCAAATTATGTCATATAGGTTTTTATTACTTCCATACATTCTCGTTTCTTTCGTATCAATCGTTTTAAAATGTATGATATATTTACCTATTTGTATTTTAACCAATGGACGATATACATATATAAAAAATATATAAGATCTTACCGGCTCTGATATGCGCTTCTTGGAATCTCTTGGCGCAGCTCTCAGCGAGGTGGCTCTGTGACGTCACGTTGTTCACTACTAAGTAATTCAAGTCCTCCGACAGCGAATGTATAGCATCTAAAACAACAAAACAGCATAATAAGTAACATATTAGATAGATCATCATAGTACGTATTTTGCAAACTAAGTGTATACATACATACATTAGGTCTTAAATATTTTAAAATAGGTAAGTACTTATAACTTAGCGGGGTTTTACAGACATATCCATAGCAAAGCAGGGTGAGAACCCTGGGCCCACCAGTTATCACATTGTAATTGATACCAAAAAATTCGTTATATTTTTAGGTGGTTACCACCAAAATATGTTAGAATATTTCTTCATAGAAAGCGAGAAACTTATATTAAATTAAGTTAACCTATAATCGATTAATATGCAACTCTAATTATTTACTATCGAGTATTATTAAATCGGTATAATCTCAAAATGTGTTCTATAATCGAATGATGGTAATAAAAACTCAATCGATTGAAAATCGTTTTTTGGTTATTAATTATCTGTGGTCACCGACTGACAAGTTTAACGGCTAATGTCAAAATCAAGTTCAACACTCGTTCGGTTTGTTCCTTATGAGTGCGCACGTATTTTTCTTATTTTGTTTGTTTTACCCCACGACTTTGGCTTGCTAAAGGACTGTTCGACGGATCTTGTGACTAAGAATTACCTGGCACTTCATATTGGACAACTGATTACGCTTCTGAATTGGATATTGACGACATGGAGCGCTGTGTGACCTGTACCGTTGCGATAGGTCGCAATAACTCTATTGGCAGAAGAGTTTTGGAGGATGAAGCGATTTTATCAGTTATACGTCAATGGCATGCATCCCAGCTGGTGAGTACCTACTTCATGATATCGAGCTTATTAGTAACGCCGTTGAATAGCACCGCATTTACAATTAACTTAATACCTGGGAAGCGAAATATCACAAAATTTTTGGTGACGACTTGTTATTATATTCTCTTTCAAATAAGGCTACTTTGATTATGATAACAACTGGGCCCAGATATATATGGAGTGATTCCTTCGTCCTTTGAGGGCACTGTAAAAAATATCTATAGTTAGTTCACATAAAACAGAGAGTATTCCAAAGTAATCAATATAAACTTATAAAGCATTGTTTGTATTCTTGTAGATGGCCTTATTAGCTTATCTTTATTCGTTGGTTTATGTTATTTTATGTAGGTATCTATTTGTTTTTATGAGTAAGTAGTCATATGTTGGCGTGTGTACTATGCTAATTATGGTTACAATTTTTATCCTAACTAATATTATAAATGCGAAAATGAGTTTGTTTGTTTGTTACGTTTTCACGCCTTAACTACTCAACCGATCAACATGAAATTTTGCATACACGTTGTCAGGGGTACAGAATAGGACATAGGGTATCTCTCACCCAGAAAAAATAACTTTTGCAAACCTAACCTACATTTACGCGAGCTAAGCTGCGGATGAAAACTTGTATTTTATATTTCTTTATTATTTTCTAGATAGAAATTCTGACGATAAATATTATTAATATATCGTCGGAATTAACGTCGAAAATATTATTGTCGACGCAACACATCGCGAGTTTGCAACTTAAGTCTAAAAATGTTAGGATCGAACTGGACAAAATGCATCAGTGATTCGACTATAACTTGTACTTACCAGGGTTATCACAGTCTACAGGAAAGGTGAGTATACAATCGGGAGTATTGCAGTTAGCGGCAGCGACCAGTCTGTGCAGGGAGCCGAGTAGCATGCCCAGTGGCGGCCGCTCACTTGTGAACAGTTTTAAGAACGCCGCTAGTTCTGCCGGCTCGATGCTCTGGGAGGCCAGCACGTGAATCAGTTCTAGAATACTCCGCTGGAGATCTGTGGGTAATACGTGCGTATTAATTATAAAAATAATTCTATATATGTGTTAACAATTGTTATAAGTTTAACAGTAAGTATTTTAATTAGGCTTATATGCAAAATGTCTATAATCTTTCGTACGTCATAAAAATGATATCAATAGTATAAGTAGAGACTATTGTTTTGTTACAAATCAACAGTAAAAATGAAAAAAACATGTATTACATGACGAATTGATACATCACGAGATTATCAAATTATGTCATAGATTTTAATTTTATAAATAAATATTTATAAATTTAATAAATAATTATTTATAAATTTAATAAATAATTATTTATAAATTTAATAAATAAATATTTATAAATTTCTCACACTGAGAAGAGGCCCGTGCTTAGCAGTGGGATAGTTTGATTTAAGGTTGATATTATTTTAGGGTGTTATTTAAATGGTTAGCATAGTATTGGTATTTTTGTGAGCAGAAAAATATAATATGTGAGCAGAAATACCTAATTGATCAGCAACTCATGGCCAGCAAACTTTAAAGAGATCAAACTAAGTCGACGGAGCCCCGCTCTGCAGGGCTCCTCTTTTTGGGTGGGTTTAAAAAAAGGAACCTAACATAACCTAACACTTCCGAGACGGAATGCAGTGATTTGAGGCGTATAGATGCTCGTTATGCTGTGCAATATTTGCTGACCAATTAGTATTTTTGATGATCATTATATTTAATCCCTTATTTTATTATATTATATTTGAATTAATAATTACCAAATAAAAACAATATATAAAGGGGTATTTTTTTATTAACATTGTGATTTATGAGATTACAGTTAAACGTCCGCCTGTTTCATGATAATAATATTAATAGTTAAGTTTTAAGGAGCAAGGGTATATGGTTGGTACGGCCCAGCTGGCTGTAGAAGTCCAAGTTAACAGAGAAGTGCTACGGGCGTACTATAGGAGAGCTACAGCAGTACTACAGGCCAGTATAGTTGGTGCTCGGTACCTTCGAGCGTGTGGTCGGTGGTGGCGAGCAGGTGTCGCGGCGCGGGCGCCAGCAGGCGGCGCAGCAGCGGCGGCGGCGCGGCGCGCGCGCGGCACAGCGCGGCGCCCACGCGCCCGCACCACGCGCGCGCCACGCCCACGCCGACTCGCCATGCGCCCACGCTCCATGTACCCTCCTCTTTGGATTTTACTAGTCTGGAAAGATTAGAATTTCAGGTATATCATTTCGAAGTTAGTGACTTAGTAAGGCGTATACTATACTAAGGGAAGAACGCATAGAGCTCTCGGATGCCATCTACTGTTACGCATGTAATATGTAGACTTTTCTACGGCATTCAGTATAGTTGTCTATAACGTATTCATTCTCAAATTACTTAAAAGCTGTGAGTCATATAATCAAAAATGTTTACAATTTATCACAAAACGCGGTTTCAAGTCTCCAATTATGTGGGTTCCCTACGGTATACCTTAAGGTACGTGCCTTCGGCCTATATTCCAAGTTAATAGTAATGTTAAGGTTGTTAAACAACCTTAAAGTTACTATTAACTTCGGATTTGAAATGCTTGCCAATGATATAAAGATATATAGATTAACTGGCTGTAAACATTTCAAATATCTACTATACACGCTGATCGATAAAAGACTGGACATATTGAAGGAGGGTATTCAGTAAGTGATTCTGGAACCGAATATCTAAAAAAATAGGTACTTAAAATTAGACCTAGTTTTCCAATAAAAACTTAATGTGCGGACACTCTTGCGTATATACCAAAGCTAAACAAAACCTCCGCTCCCGCCCCCAGCTACCGCACCCCGCCCCCAGCTACCGCACCCCGCCCCCAGCTACCGCACCCCGCACTCTCCCGAATTTGCACCCCCACCCGTCCTTTTCTTATCAAAGGTCATTAGCCTCGACAGCTGTGTGCGCAGTGTTCATATTTTATGGATATTTCATAAAGGTTTTCTTTGCAGGTTATACAGATTTTATTTTTATTTCTTTTTTATACGTTACGTCTGACCATAAATTATCATGTCCTTAAGTATGTACAATGTTTAACCAGTCAGACAGTATAATCACTGGTACAGAAATAAAATTATACTTAATGTGTCAATTTAATAATACCATATTATTAAAGAAACGTCGTTAAACCTGTCAATAACATCTAAAGTTGTACATATTTATTGTAATATAGGATTTAAAGGAATTAATATATTCATTTAAATCCGCTAACGCTTAATAAATAATAAAATTATACTGATCTACATTTATAAGCACACTGACTGCGCATCTTGAAATTCAATAATCTTCACTAACCTAATAACTATAAAATGTAAATCTAAAAACTAACTCTTAGTTATCTAAGGAAGTCGTATCAGACCCAGTTTGAAACCGATTCGATAAAGCTGTATCCTGCAAAACCTGAAACTATACAATATTAAAAAACTAATATGATTCGGTCAAGGTAATATACATAAATCTCAGACTCAGTCAATAATAACGACTATGTTATATCATCTTACTGAATAATAATTAACTATAGATGATAATTATTAAGCCTCGCTGATTCCTTTCCGTCCTATACTTTATCCCACAGAGATCCTATATAAGTCATGTAAAGTACTAACTGTTAGACAACTATTCATTCTACATGTTATCCTTCTTCAACATAAAAGCACCCCCTTTGAGTCAATCACAAAGAGACGTAAGGACAAAGTTTGCCAACCATTTCAATGTACTTATTCTTTCACACAAAGATTTCATTGTTTCTTAGGACCTCATCTTTATAACATCCTTAATAAGTACTTGAACATATACTCACTTTCGGTACACTCATGCAAAGAAACTGTCACAAATTGGCTATTGTCAAATAATTATCAGGAAACAGAACGTCTACTACAGTTGACTTCTTGACAACCCTAGGTTACCCACAACACAAACACACATACACACACACACACACACACACACACACTCACACCTCTCACTTAAATACATTAATTTATACTTACCTTATAAAACGGAGAGAGCTATATTATATTCAATCTTAACATTAATATTTTTGTTCTCATCTTAAATAATAATGTTTTATTTGCCACTGATAGAGTTTTAATAGTAATTATCTTTTCTTCTTTTTGCATTTGAAACAGTGGTTTTTAATATTATAATAAATGTATGAGACGCACAATCCACACATTTGTTAGAAATTAAATAGAGGGCCCAGCATCTTTAACACAAGTTATTCTCAATAACTTAGCTAAGATGCTGGTCACCACAGATTATTCGACCTAGTATTATGTACCTAATAGTCCTAATTCTGTGAACCGTACGTGCGTGTATTTCATGTACTATGTGATGTAATGTGGTGAGAATAAATGAATTTATTATTAATTTATTATTCCAGCATGAATAGCCAACTCGACCGGGGAAGGACTACCCTATCGCAGAATATCGAGGTGAAATAGCATTATTCCTACTGTTGTGTTTCGTTTGGTGAGTGAGAGTGCCAGAGGCCCAATCACCCTCTTTCCCCCTTCCCGCTCCTTCTCATTCCCACTTCCTTTCCTAAAGGGTCGGCAACGCGCAAGTCATGTCTCAGGTGTTGCAGGCGTCCATAGCCTACGGTGACCACTTACCATCAGGTGGGCCGTATGCTTGTTTGCCACCTTAGTCGTATAAAAAAAAAGCTTGTTTGTAAAACTAAAGACTCGACTTTAATTTCTAGATTAGAAAAAAATATTCTAATACCTGTAATAAATAAAACTTGTAACACAGCAATTTATTCAGTTGACTCAGCGTCTATTCTACAACCAATCAAGACATGGAATTTATGCAAAATGCACACAGATTTTATATGTTCTTAAAATATCAATAGGTAAAAGTTTATTTTTAGCAGAATCTAACATCATATTATATTATTAAAATCAGGATGCCAACAGTTTGCACTTACGTATATTTTTTAAAACTCCCTATCAAAAGCCCATATTACATAAAACATAATAAAAGAAACGATGGTGCAATAGTACCGGCATATCAAACACTTTACTCATATACCAAACCTAAAGTAGCCGACCTTCGTATTAATGGGTCTAAAAACATGTTTGGATACATAAGAATCCACTTAACGTTCCAATGCCGTATTATGATTATGGTTTAAAACTAACTGGTCAAACAAGGTCCGTAGATTATAATAGAGCACTGGTTTTTTGGGTCAAGTCTTGCTATTTTATAATATTTTTTATATTAATTGGATGGTTGTCGTGGTCTACAGTATATATTTAAAAGCCTAGTGGGGCCATTACACAAGGCCGATTGTTTTTATATACCTATATACTGGTTTACTTCGTATGACTAATGTATGAACCCACAGCTAAAACTGGAGGCCTAGAAACTTAATAATTGGTAGATACGTTCCTTATGTAACGAATTCATGCCCTAAGAGGATGGATATGGGATTAAAGTTTGTATGGGAAAATTCAAATGATACTGAATGTCTTTGATGTCTGTTTCATTACGGTAGGTAGAGGTCCGGTATGGCAGCCAAGATCTGCCGGGACTGCAGAATGAATGCGCGAGCTATCTCTGCGTCCAGGCCATAGATCGTGCTTTCATAAGGACTAGGCATGAGTCTTTAAAAAAATTAATATTTTTATTTATAAAGACAATTGACTTAATTTAAAGGTTTTTGACACGCGCGCATGTTGGACATGAACTGGCGTATTTTCTATGTTCAAAAAATTGCTGTCTGCAGTCAGCAATTCTGAGCAGGCATTAGGGTTCGAGATGCTATGCATTATTATATACATAGAGTATATATAGCAGTGCGAAGGAACACCGTGGCAGGTTTAGTTGATAGAACCCGGGCCTTTTGACTTTCCATCAATGTAGGTACGTGAGCGGCGGTTGCCGATTGTTATTAGATAGTATGCTAGCTCATTTGCTGTCAACAGCAATAAAATTGCCGAAGTTAAAAGAGAAGTTTCCTAAACACAATTTAGAGTGTAAGAAAGTTCTTCTAATGCACGAAAGTAATTCTGTATTTTTCCGACGATTAAAAAGGACTTATAAACAAACTTTCACTCAATTAGCTGACGCAATTTATTTACGTCATTCGCGACATTTTACAGTTGGTCTGGCAGTCTCTACAATTTAACAACAAAATTACATAGAATCATATAATTACTAGATTTTACCCGAGGCTTCGCTTGGGTAAATGTAGGTCAGTTTAGATTAGTAACAGTGCCGGGCGCAGGAGGGCGCGAGACGACCTCCAGCCACCTTGAGTAGAAGCCTGCGGGCGGTGGACCCATTGGGGCCGTCTATCGCCCGATCAGCGCAGGTCCGTGTAGGCAGCGTTCGTGTTCCGCGCACGCCTCTCGATGTCGAAAGGGGGAACAGGTCCCCCGCTTTGTCGTAGGGGACTAGGTCCCCCAATTTTTGTTCTATGTGATGGTTGTGTGGGATCCGCCACGTCCATCGGCGGGTCGAACCTTCGGCGGGGTCGCGATGAATGCGAGAGCGATTCGCGCGGCATAAAGGTGTGAGGAACACCGCGGTGGTTTTAGTCGGTAGGGGCTGGATCCCGACATATCCCCATCGCCCGCCCCAAAACAAAAAACAAAAAACCGGCGATGGGGAATCTGATTGCACATTTCCCGGCGTAAAAATAAAAAAGATTAGTAACAGTACTTTTTCCTGGATTTAAGGTACCCTATGTCCTTTTCTGTTCTCTCGACAGCAATATTTCATGATGATCGGTCGAGAAGTTAAGGCGTGAATGCGTAACAAACAAACTCACATTCGCATTTATAATAATTATTATAAGTTAGGATACTAGTTAAAATATATACGTTAAAATGTAATTGTGACGGGCGCAATGTTTCAACAGATCTTCTACGCAATTGTAAATGACTGAATGAATTGACTGTTACCGAATCAACCACTCTTTCTATTTCATAGGTATTTTAGTTAAATTTTTTTAATGGTTAGCATAGTATTGGCATACTTTATTTAAATGGTTAGCATAGTATTGGCATACTTTATTTAAATGGTTAGCATAGTATTGGTATTTTTGCGAGCAGAAAAATATAATCTGTGAGCAGAAATAGCTAATTGATCAGCAACTCATGGCCAGCAAACTTTAAAGAGATCAAACTAAGTCGACGGAGCCCCGCTAAGCGGGGCTCCTATTTTTGAGTGGGTTTAAAAAAGGAACCTAACATAACCTAACACTTCCGAGACGGAATGCAGTGATTTGAGGCGTATAGATGCTCCTTATACTGTGCAATATTTGCTGACCAATAAGTATTTTTGATGATCATTATATTTAATCCCATTATTTTATAACAATATACCAGTATTCATATTTAAGAGGCATATGGAGCTCATGCATTGAGTAAATTCCAGCAATCATAAACTAAAATTATACTGTTGGCTTGAGAGAGAGCCTATTAATGTCGATATTGTCCACATAATTTATAGCAAACCACTGATATGCTTGGTGTATGTTACAGAATTATCGGATAACTCTTTACAAGAATCATAGCGCTTAAGTTTCTAATCGCCCTACACAAATCTGTTTTAGATGCCAAAAAGCCAGTTTCTGCAATAATCTTAGGATGTTTTAATCGAAGATTGACATATTATCCTAGATATATTAAAATGATGTAGTGAATGACGTACTTGTGTATGAGCTGCGTGAGTATGTCGACGACTATGACGCACAGCTCGGGGTGCGCGAGCTCGCCGCTCTTGTTGTACTCGTTGCATTCGGCGCTCATCTCACACGTCGGCGACTGCATGCCTGCGGGATACACTACACTTAGTACGAATTATCAGCGCTCGATTATGATATTCGATCGATATACTTGGACAGCTCGAACACACTATATGCGAGTATTCGATAGAGGTGCTGTCAAAGCCAACGTCCAAAATATTTACATTACAAATTAACACTTATGAACGTCAAAGTTGAGTAGCAGGTACATATAATTAAAATTCAACATATTTATTTGTATAAACAAGCTGCAATAATTTTTTGTCACATCAAGATTAAATAGCAAGTAAAGTAGGTAATAAATAAATATTAATTAAAATGTCACTTCTGGTAGTAGAGCTTACATGAGAAGAAGCAGACAAGAAACTATGTATGTATATAAAATTACTAGTGATTTTTTAGGTACACTTGTCTGGTATTTTTTTTTGCTTTAATCTGTTATTGTTATACCTGAACATGACTTAATTATCTCATAAACCATTTCTCAGAAGAAATGACGATTTATGTTTTTTTTATACAACTAAGGTGGCAAACAAGCATACGGCCCACCTGATAGTAAGTGGTCACCGTAGCCTATGGACGCCTGCAACACCAGTGCAGAGGCATCACTTGCGCGTTGCCGACCCTTTAGGAAAGGAAGTGGGAAGGAGAAGGAGCGGGAATGGGGACAGAGGGTGATTGGGCCTCCGGCACTCTCACTCACCGACCAGAACACAACAGTAGGAATACTGCTATTTCACGTCGATATTCTGTGAGAGGGTAGTCCTTCCCCGGTCGACCCGGCCCATTCACGCTGAAATCAGCGAGGCTTTACTACTCAAAAATGTCCTTTCAGAAAACGTACTAAAGGTACGTCATCGTCTTTCAACATAATTAAGAATAATGAAAATTTGTATATTACCTGCTGCAAGTGTTGACAAGGAGCTGGACAGCTTTCTTGTTCTATAGAGCGGAGGTAAGTCTAGTTTGCCCACTTCGACGTCCGCCTGTGGAACACATGCAACATTTAGTGTCTATTACGTAAAGGCTTAGGTAGGTATCACAGAGAATAGCGCTCAATAGCTTCTCAATAGAGAAGCCCCGTTTATCGTTTTCTATAAGATGCAAACGTGCCAGTGAGAACTACAGACGAACAGGTCACACAAATATGACACTGAATCGGGTAAGTAAGTATTTTGGGATTATAGTAATCCCAACGACAAGAGCAAAGCTCTTAGGTATAAAGCAGTAAGAAGAATCATTCTCAGTAGCAACAAGGGCTCTGAAACAGGGTCTGGCAGTCCGTAATGGAAAGAAAGGAAGAAAGAAATATCATTTTATTTGTTCCACGCTTACAAGGTAACAGGACACACAACCATGTTCAGGAACAAAGAAGGTCCTGCGTCAGCAATGTTGCTGTATATAATAAGGCTTAGGATATTAGACCTAAAAAAAAATTGCTGTCTGAAAATTTATTGAAGGGGCTGCGACGCGTCCTTGTCTTACGTCTTTTCTGTGTGTCTTGCACCCTAAAGACAGAATAACTAATCTTGAAGTTACGCAAAATAAGTGGCAGGCGTAGCTAGTTATTTTTACAAACATAATTATTATAATGATAATTCTTCTATGGGCGTAGGGGCCTTGATAAAAAGATTGGTTTTAGTTTTGACTAGAAGGTCACGTTTTCGAGCACGCAACCGATCACCACGAACATAGCGACGAGTTACAAAATAACGATTATCTAATTTTTATTTTGAACTAGACCATTCTTATTTGTTATTCTTTTTATTATTATTAAACTATCTAGGTATAATTTTTTTATGCGATAGGAGGCAAACGAGCAGACGGATCGCCTGATGGTAAGCAATTACCGCCGCTCATGGACACCCGCAACACCAGAGGAGTTACAAGTGCGCTGCCGGCCTTTTAAAAAGGAGTATGCTCTTTTCTTGAAGGTTTGTAGATTTGTAGATTTATACAAATATTACTTAATATATTTATATTACTATTTCAATTCTGATATATTCTAACGCCTATATTCTGAAGGGGTTGATAACTCGAAACCTAACTTCTTACGATACCTAAACGATTTTATTTTGCATTAGATTTTGCCCGTGGCTTTGCTCGCGATATGATTTTATCAATATTCTATCCCTCGACAACAATACTTTTCATGGATGTTACCCAGTGTCTTTTTCTGATCCCCTGACAAAGTGTATGCGAAATTTCATGATGGTCGGTAGAACAGAACAAACAGACCAACTCATATTCGCATTTATAATATTAGTTAGAATTCGCACTCCTATATTTCAAAGAGGTAGCTAACCTGAGTCCTCCCTTTGTACGATACCTAAACGACTTTCATTTTATTATGATTTTATCCGATGCGACCTTTACCGCAGTAACTAGGCTCACTGGCAGGCTAAGATGGTAGTCGCTTCAATGTTTTGAAATGCATTTATATCTAAGTACTCATGATTTAATTATTGGAGATTCTATTAACGCGGGACGACCTCTAAGCATCCTAAAGTCAGGCTATGTGTTGTTTCTTCTTGGAATAAATTAATGGATTTACTGATCCGAAGCTAGTGGCACATTCCAAACATCTTCGCTTCACGGACCATTTTTGGAACGAGAAAGGTGTTTTTTTGGAACGAGAAAGGTGTTCTTTTGCGAGCATCTGTGGTCTGTCGAATCTCTAGCAATGTTTGGTCCCCTGTTGCACGTGTTTACACAGCAGACTTCATTGAGCGTTGGCGTTGTATAGCATACATTAATTTAGTAGATCCTTTTTTGTTTTGATCCAACTGTGCCAATATAGAACATCGATAAGATAAGATCTTTATTGGTCGTAATACGTTATTATTTTACAAATAACAAAGTAAGTAATGTATTTATAAAAAGACAAATTAAAGCAACTTCGGTACAACCTCAGTATGTTTTGATAACCTTCAAACATTAATGAAAATTCCGGTCAAGTGCAAACTGTTCTTGTAGAATCTGTGTTCCGTACACAAATAATATAATATAAGCTACTATTAGATTCTTGGAGCCGACACAAAAGATCCCACTGGGTCGAAGTGTCGCTGGTCTGCACTGACTGGCCCCCACATAAGATAAGATATTATGAGATAGCCAAAAGACGTCCACTGTTGGACATAGGCCTACCCCAAGGTTTTCCACACAGACCGATCTTGGGCCACCCGCATATATAAGATTTTTGAGATGATGACTATTAGATAGACGTATGACTGAAATTCATGTTTAGGTAAATGTTATTACAGCTATGTATAAGATAGTTTCCGAGAAAGTTTCTGTGGTAGATAGACGAGCAGACATACAAAATGTCTTGCAGCAGCCGAAATATTTTAATTTTGATTACAGACCACCAAAATTATTAACTGCATATTATTTACAAGTGTATTATATAAAATATTTATCGTCATTTATTTGAACTCATCCTAATTAATACCTATGTGAATGGTTGTAGTAATAAATAGCATTAATAACATATCTAGAATACTTATACATTACAGCAAACACTGTAGATTTCGAAATGTATCAACAGAATCGCTAGAAAATATTTAGAAAAAGGTCAGACACCAAGCATTTTATATTTATTTAGAATTGAGATCTATCTATTTGTTGGTGCTTTAAAAATGTACAACTGGCTGAATCGATTTTGATAAAATCTGAGGCATATTTTATCTGATTCAGTTGATTTCTTTTTGCCCAAGATACAGCTTGTCCTGTCAATTATAAGCAACCCAATACAAATACAAAGCAGGGGTCATAATCATTTGGTTTACTAACGGCATTAACTGTGGCAGTTTGATATTATCGTTTTTAAAACAAATATTATGTTAATCAATGCATGTTGTACCTTTAATTATTTATAATATAAAGTATTATAAATAATTAAAAGTAGGTACAACATGCTAAAGCAAATATACATTTGAATAATCGTAACTCAGTATAATCGTTTTACCTTTTTCAACAACGTGCTTATAGATAGCGTCGGCATTGCCAAAAACCGGCAAGGCAGACACAGCAAGGTTTCTCAAAATCATTCTCATTTAAATATTAAGGTAATTAAAAATTATGTTTGCCTTCAATAATTACATACATATGTAGGTATATAGAAGCCTGTATATACAAGTCTGTATATACAAGCCTGTATATATAAGCCTGTATCCGATGAATGAAGTGGGCAGAGGCGTTATGAACCAAAATTTCGACGTCTAGCTATGTTTTTAGGTCTCACGTAATTGCGGGCTATTGCAGTCTACCGGGCTTATCCAAGCTACGCTACTGAGAATTTATTAACAGAAAAACTCAAAAGTGCTTTACCCGAGCCGGATTTTAAAGCCGAGACTTCATCCACAAACCTACCCTTAGTCGCATAAAGTATCCTTGCCAAGCCAGCCTTAAACAAGATGGGTGTAAAAACCCAGGATTCAACCGCTTTGTCTTCATGTGACCTTGTGACCCCTATATCTCGGGGATCTTTTGACCCTCAGGGCCCATATTCAAACTCGACCGAGGGATGACCCCAAGGTGTCTGCACACCAAGTTACAAGTCAATCGGTCCAATGCTTCCGGAGCTATGCCTGTTACTAACAGACAGACACACAGACCCACAAAGTGTTTTCATTAACCGCTTCGAAGAAGACTCAGAGGTTAATAATTATTTGTGATCACGGCGTGAGATGATGCATGTATGTAATCCTAACTAATATTATAAATGCAAATGTGAGTTTGTTTGTTTGTTACGCTTTCACGCCTCGACTTCTCGACAGATCATTATGAAATTTCGCATACATGTTGTCAGGGGTACAGAAATAGGGGACCTTTTATCCAGAAATAAGATACTGTTACAAGCAAGTGAAGCCGCGTGTAAAAGCAAGTTTACTATACGTTGCATTTTGATGACTGTTCTCGACGACAGCCGTCGACGTTAGTACGTCATCATATGTCATTGCAACGTGCGGTCCACCCCGACTCTACGCAATAGTATGCTAATGTACCAATACATTAATTAAATATCTATAGGTAAGGGTTTTATCAACTAACAACTGATAAACAAACAATTTGACATTGATTTCCAGATTTAGCGTTTGAAAAAGCCTTGCAATATCCAACACTTACGTCTGAGAATATTTTTTACATAATTAATTAATATATTCATATAAACCTTCTTATTCTTACGTACATAGGTGACCTTAATCCTGAAGGCATTAGCTATCAGTCGGCCTTAGGGTAAAGTAGTGAAAAAGTGAAGTACAAGAATACAAAACTACTAAAAAAACCATGTTTTGAAAAGAGCTTATATCGTTTAAGTATCATCATCATCTGAGCCGAAAGATCGGTTATGTATGTACAATATTTAATCAGATAGTTCACAGCGTAAGCTTAGAGTTTGACAAGGTCTGGAAGCAACAAAAGGAATGCCTCAAGTAAAATTTAATACCAATATTTAACAGAAAAAGCTTTGCTAGCGTCCATATGTCACAATTAATACCAATCATCAGGCGAACCGTATTTGAGTAACCATCCATCTTGAATTAACGTCAAAAATATGTAAAACATAAACATAATGCGAGCGCTTCTTTTTTGGTATGTATAACGCCCACAATTTGTATCAAACTACATATATGTCGCGAAGGACTACAAATATAAAATTAATGTACTTAATAAATAGAAAATATCATATTTGTATTAAACCGTCGCACTGCTGGGTACGGGCTTCTTCTCATTGTGAGAAGGGTGTAGGCTTAGTCCACCACGCTGGCCCAGTGCGGGTTGGTAGACTTAAAATACCTTCGAGAACATTATGGAGAACTCTAAGACGTGCAGGTTTCCTCACGATGTTTTGCATTGACCGTTAAAGCGAGCGATAATTAACTATTTTATAAGCACATAACTTTGAAAAGTTACAGATGCGTGCCTTGGGATCGAACTGGAGACCTCTGTGTGGCAGTCCAACGGTCTTCCACTATCGCACAAAGTACAGCTAAACTCAGAACAAATATTCATCACACAAATTGTTCCGTGAGGGATTCGAACCCAAAACGCGAAACATGTAGTGTAGACAAGGGACGCGACTACTGGATTACTACCTCTGCCTAACCCATTTGTTAGTTGCATGATGTTACAAGCATGATGTTATGTCATCAAGGCATTCGAACGTAATCCCGCCTACACCATTAAGCCTAAGTAGTTCGCGCACATGCACACTCACGTGTTAATCGTATTTGGTATTTGTTTGGTTTATTTTCTTTATTGAACTTCGGGAAGTCAAATGGCGTTGGGTTAAACAACAAATTTTTCGTGTCCAGTACAAACTAGATTTCTTTATTACCTACTTGTGTTAAAACAGATAAAAAGTGAACAGCAATATAAAAACTAATGCGAAGGCCACTGTGTTGTATTTTATACTAATAATAATAGATTTTACATACATATATTTTAGGCAAACTTAGAAATAGGATATTTTGATGTTTCGAGACGAATGTATTGACATATTTTTGTTCGGCTTGAATCGGACTATAGCGTAGTGGTGTGTAACATTAAAAATGTTCAGTGCTTTGCTTAGATTTGTGAACCAAATATAAAAATAACATATTGGAGAAGTGACCACTGATGAATGTTACGATGGATGTGTGGAGTGACGAGAATGGACAGAATTAGGAATGAACACGTAAGTGGAAGTCTGAAAGTGGTGCCCATAGATGAAAAGGTGAAAGGAAATCGTTTGGCTTGGTATGGACATGTCATGCGAAGAGATGATACGTAGGTAGGTAAGCGAGTGATGAATATGAGGGTAGAGGGACGAAAAGGGATAGGAAGGCCAAGGAAAAGATGGATGGAAAAGATGATGTGAGGATGGATATGAAAGGGAAAGGGGTAAATGATCAGATGACGGGTGACAGAAAAGTTTGGAAGCGAAGGACATACTGCGCCGATCCCAAATAAATTGGGACCAGGGCAAGAGGATGATGAGGATGATGATGAAGTGATCACTGATAGGTACTGCTCACAAACGCCTATAAGTCTGTCTAAGGCCTTGTCTGTCATCCCGCCATGGTTTCTTATATAGATTTAACATGGGTTTCTAATAGAAGCTTGAACAGTTTTCTACAGAATGAGTGGTTTGCCCGAGATAATACAGCATGGAGTTTTCATAGAGGCTTGTAAATGATTGCACAGAATGGGCAACCTACTAGCCATACTTCTTATGTTACACAGATACACAGGCTACAATACCCGCTTTTCGTATCAGGCTGTACGATTGTTTGCCGTCTTGGTGGTATATATAAACTACATAAGGCGCTTTGTTCAGAAATGTACGCTCTGTGTATGTAGCGGCTTGGCTATGCCGAAGGGCACATAATTATTATATTCAAATTTCGTCAGCTCTATTTTTTAGTTCTCAGGAAATAAGGCTCGAAACTACTGCCGTCTGCTTGACAGTTTGCCAGACTTCGTGCTGATACAGAGAAAACCTCTATAACACATCGCTCGACCTTGAAATCGGCGCCAGGGCCTCACAAACACAAACGCTACTTATTCCACATGTTTAACGAGGTAGCAGACTAGTATTCCTAAGCACTATTGACGTGAAAACTTCTTTAGGCGCGTTGAGCACTTCTTGGGTGAACAAAAATCATGGAACTCGCGTCATCGTCACCGAACGCTTTCCATTTTTGAATTATTTTTGGGTTAGAAAGAAGTGTTTATAATCAAGGATTAAAGTTTTCACTTCTATCGGCAGTCTCCAAAGACGGTTCCAATTTTTTTTAAATTTCTGTAGTTAGATGACGAATATAGTCTTTAGAATTACTTCATAATGGGTTGCTTGTTTGGCAAACGAGAAAAGTAAGTAAAATAGGTAGTAGATAGTTAGTATGCTCACCTCGTAACCTTCGTCAGGTCGTGTGGTGTAGGGCTCACTGTGTTCGCTGGCGTAGGGCCCCGCCACGCTATCCTCGCTGGAGGAGCACTCCGCGGAGCTGCCTCCTGAAGCGCACAGCAGCGGCGGCACCTGTCCACACACTACATATTATCAATATTACGAGGTCCATTTACAAGGGAGTTATGGAGGTCTAAGCACAGATTGACATGTTCAGAAGACGGAGGAAATTTTTTTTAATTATGTATAATTATATACTTATACCTATATATATATCTGGCTGTTTCTATGTATTAAATGAACGTAAGTATTTACAAAAAAAAGAAATGATAATATGTATGTTTATCCATTGTCTAGTACCCATAGTATAAGCTCTGCTTAGTTTGGGCTAGTTGGTGTTGTGTGTATGTGATAGAATATTATTATTATATTATACGTTGCATTTCAGGATAAGTTATGTCGTGTGACAAAAATACATTTTGGCTGTTTATGTGGCTGTTCATGATAGAGCGTCCTCATGAAAAACGGTTAAGCATATTTTGTTAAAATTTCAAACGAAGTTCACTTCTATCCGTGAGTATAATTTAGGCTACTTAATATCACTGACTTAAAAAGTTTCTCCGGGAAGAACAATACTGCATACTTATTAAAACTGTAATTTAACAGGTATGTACTACTTTTCACCGGTTAACAGTGATTCTCGACTAGGTACCGTTCTATCTGCGGTTTCTCGTACTAGTGATAGATATTTGACATAAGATTCATACAAATTATAATATAATAAAATTAATATAATTTTTTTTTTACTAATATTATAAATGTGAAACTGAATATATCTGGATGTGATCCAATGACGATTGATCTTGATGGAATAAATCAAACATACATATATAGATTCACGCCTGTTTCCCAGAGGGGTAGGCAGAGACTACGGATTTCCATTTGCTACGATCCAAAAAGACAAAGCAAATCAAACATAAACCCTTAATATTTGTATAAAACTTATTAGCACACATAAACCATGCCTTGGATAACCTTTTATCCCGGTAAGCGGCGCCGGGTGATGTATTAATGCCGCGAGTTTTTCTAAAATTAAGAAACTTTTCCATCCGATCAAAAAACAAAAACAACCAAAGTTTGTTGTTTCTAGATCTTATCTCATGGCGATATCAACAAATCTACAACTATTATTTTAATGTAGGTGGAACAGCACAAGGTCGCATTGCCAAACATCACAGATACTAACAACTGACCGACCGTTGCAAGCGGAACGTCGAAATGTTTTTGAATATTTATTATGACAACACTGATTAGTTTTAATTTTGATTTCGACCAATATAATATTTGTCGCCAACTTATTTGCATTTATATTAAAAATTAATTTAATATGAAGTCAAAATTATGACAATCCGTTTCGATTTATGCATTATTATTTTGATCTTTTGTGATTGGCTTTGCTGAATAATAATTATTAATATATTCTGAAATTATATTCCGGCATTATTTTTATTGACAACTAGCAGGTACCCGCAACGTCATTTGCGTTTTTAATATCTTATTTCCTTCCTCGGGTTTTAAGCTATCTATACTAAATATCACTTTAAATAAATTTACTAATCTATAGGTACAAATATTATAAAGCTGAAGAGTTTGTTTGTTTGTTTGAATACGCTAACCTCAGGAACTACTGGTCCGAATTGAAAAATTCTTTTAGTGTTAAATAGCTCATTTATCGAGCTATCCAACACAAATAGATGTGCCCGCGGGTGACACCGCGGGCACATCTATTTAGTCATAAAATGGTTACTTTAATATTTATACGATCGGCATATGAAACTTTGCCTGTGCCATTACTTATTTTTTGTATTAAACGGACAACGCTTGCACTTGGAATCATTCGTGTGTCGCGGTGGACTTTATGAATATTAAAACAACAGACACAAATTACACCTAGACTTGATAGGTACTAGTTGTCGATGTCTACAACAATGTTTGTGACGTTTCAGATCCATTACTTGACAATGACAGCGGCGAGGCGACCTCTTTAACCAATACGCCATCCTTTATCTATCTTTAATTTATTTTTCCTAGGATCGGCATCGCGTTAGTAATTCTAATAAATGTATTGCAAGTGGTCATCGACTATGGCAATTGCTATACATCAGGAGAGCTGAATGATTCGACACGCTAGTTGTATAAAATACCTTTCTAAGAATTAAAGCCATCTATACCAAGTTTCATTGAAATCGATGAATCATACATATATACATACATAACTTCACGCCTGTTTCCAGAGGGGTAAGCAGAGACTACGGATTTCCATTTGCTACGATCCTGACACACTTCTCTGGCTTCATTCACTTTCATAACATTCCTCATACACGCTCGCAGGTTTAACTTGGCCTTTATCCAGAACGTCTCCGATCTGATCAAGAAACGTTCTTAACGATGACACAATTTAGACATATACATAAATGTAATAGACAGACAGAATTACCTACTCTGGTATTTATAATAGGTTAACACATATTCTACGTTATACTGATGTATAATAAGCTTTACATACAAATAATATGTATGCATAGACATATACATCAAGTTTATACTCAAACTTTAATACCCAGACATTTATTTTATTCTTTTTCTTCTTCTTTAGCCTTAATCGACCAAATATTTGGTGTAGGCCTCCTTCAATCCTCTCCACTTTCCTCTGTCTTGGGCAATTAGGGTCCAGTTGCTGCTCGCCACTTTTATATACATTAAAATTCTCTATTTCCTGGTTTCGGTCTAGGAATTTCCGGGTCAGGATTCGGACAGGAAGTGTTGACTGAGTCATGTGTGATTTTAAAATGTTGTTTTTTATGTGTATCATGCCAAATATCATTTTATAATTTTATTTTATTTCGTTTGCCAGCAGTAAATATATAAAACACTTGAGTAAATATATAATATACATGACACAAAAGGAAATTATGATATGTATACCAATGATAGGCTAACCAGCACTTGTATACTAATATGACATGACACTGCTTAATTATTCATATTATTATCAATAGTGTTTTCGGTTTTATATGGCATAATTACTGCAACACCTTGCACAAAAATGAGTTGTAAAATACTGAAATTATAATTTTATGGCGATTTAAAAGATTGGCCATGAGTTTCTCGCAAGTATCTCATAGGCTCAACCTTTTGCTTGAACCTAGCAACTAACATAAATTCAGTAAATTTGGTAAACTTACTAACCCCGTTGACGTTCATGAGTGTTACTTTGTGACCTAAATGAATAAATGATTTTTGACTATGGCTTGACTACTAAATCTAACTCAAACCTATCTGGGTACTTTACTGAAAAGCACATTCAGATTGGTGTAGCTATTAAGTAGATTAGAGTGCAAGCGCAAGACAACAAGTCTATTTACTTATTTATTTTTTTATTTATTTATTTATCAGGAACAATTTACATTGTATTTGATATTTGATACAATAATACTAATTTCTAAATTAAACATGCAATGACAATAATAACAAAAAAAAAGAATAATAATTATAATCATACATAAAACCATAAAAGAACACATAAAAAGAATACCAAAAAAAATAAAAAATAATAAAACATGTCTTCAAAATAGTCACAATAGTCATAATGTGATTATTAAATTACAATTCGTCAACTGAGCACAAATTCCTATCCAACAGAAATGCTCGGAGCTTCGCCTTAAAAGAGCTAGTGTATAACAAAATTTTTAAATCCGCTGGCAGTCTATTAAAAATATGTGCAGCTTGGTAATGAGGGCTATGCTTAACAATGTTAAAATTAGGTGCAACTCTATTTTTAAAGTCATTTCTCCGAGTGTTTTCCCAGACTATTCTTTCTTCCCCAGACTCATATTCATGGATATATTTTTTAAAATTAACTAACAACACAAGTATGTATAAGCTAGGCAATGTTAGAATATTTAAGCGCTGAAAATGAGTACGACAGCTTTCTCTCTGAGTGATTCTGATAATTGTACGTATTGCTCTTTTTTGGAGGATGAAGGCTCGCTGAAAATTGTAACCGTAGCTTTTCCCCCAAAACTGTATACTGTATCGAAGTCTGGATTCGACAAGAGCATAATACACCATTTTTAATTTTTCCGTATTTATTTCGTCCCTCAATGTCCTCAACGCATAACATGCAGATGATATAGTGGAGTCTATGTGTGCTAGTTCCTTTTTCCAGTTCAGCAAATCATCCAACTGGATACCTAGAAATTTTACGTCTCTCACTAATTCTACCTTTTCATTGTTAAGGGTTATACACATATCGTCTTTATTGCCGGAAGTGGTTCGGAATAACATTATGTTCGTTTTTTTAATATTTATTATTAATCTATTTGTATTGAACCAAAATTGAAAAGCTGCCAACGTAGTATTGACCTTGTCTGTCAGTTCAGTAATACTTTTCGCCCCTACTACAGCATTTGTGTCATCTGCAAATACCACGAGATTAATGTCTGGAGTGATCTTTTTAATAGAATCAATCAAATCGTTTGTGAAAATAATAAACAGGATAGGACCTAATATGGAGCCCTGCGGTACGCCAGTGGTAATATTAATCATGGATGATTTGTGAGTTTTACGTTGTCCATCATGTTCTATTGTGCTGGTTTCTACATACATTTTCCTGTTTCTTAAATACGATGTAAATAATTGAAGGGCTCTACCTCTGACGCCATAATAATTTAGTTTAGTAATAAGTAGACTGTGATCAATAGTATCAAATGCAGACGATAAATCTAGAAAAATACCTGCCACCTTTAATTTCTGATTCAATTTACTAGTAATGTCATCTAAAAGTTTATAGATGGCATCTCCAGTGCCAATGCCTTTCTGGTAACCAAACTGTCTGTCATGTAGAACTTTATTTAAACGAAGATGAATCAACAGCCGAGATTTTAAAACTTTTTCAAAAATTTTTGAAATTGTTGGAAGAAGCGAGATCGGTCTGTAATTTTTAGGGTCCGTTTTTGAACCCTTTTTATAAAGAGGCACAACCTTTGCAATTTTCAATTGTTCCGGAAAAATACCCTGCTTCAGACAGTTATTAAGGAATGTGGATAGTGGTTCAGCCAATATTATTATGTGCTCTTTAAGAATAGTAATAGGGATTTCATCATATCCACAGGAAAGCTTGTTTGGCATAGTTTTAATTATTTCTGTTTTTTCTTTGGGTGTGGTAGGCGTGAGTGACATATCATTTATAACCCTTTCACAACTTTGTTGAAGAAGAAATAGAGCATCCTCTGTGTTAGTTTTAGCTGAATCACAATTGTGGTTGAACTGTTTTGCTAATATGTTAGCAACGGCAGTTGGCGAGTCTATGATTTGATCGTTAAGTTTCAGTAAAAGTGGTTCCTGTTGCCCTTTTATAAGTCTGTTTGTGCGGTTATTAATTACTTTCCAAACTTCTTTACATACATTTTTTGATTTATCTATTTTCTCTGCGGTTGCCATTTTTTTGGCTTTGGTTATGACCCTTCTATATATGCGAATATATTTATATTTATAATTGAGTACACTTTCATGAACATAATTACCGGTATTGGTGCACAATAATCTTTTCATTTTACTGGAGGTTTTAACTCCTTTAGTTACCCACTTTAACTGTAATCCCCTTTTTAATTTGATTTTAATTACCCGGTTTTTGTAACTTCTCCGAAAAATGCTATTAAAATGTCTCAAAAATGAATTTACTCCCATTGAACTCCAATTATGAAGCAGTAGTCTGTTCTTAAACGATAAACTATTTTTACAATTTAAAATTCTTTTATTAATGACTAAATATTGATCATTTTTGTTTCCTGTCATATTTTCTAGTAAAAATTCACAAAATTGTGCTCCATGTCCGTCTCCTAAACCATTATGATCAATTGCACTACTTAATACGTGATCTTCTTGTAGATTCGTTATGATATTGTCTAAGCAGGAATATGAGTTGTTACGTATAAAAGTGGGGCTATCAAAAAGACATCTAAAATTATAACATGCCAGCAGACTCAAAAACTCAGAACGTTTTTTGTTTTCTTGAAGCAAATTGACATTAAAATCTCCACAAATTATGCATTTCCTCTTGAACAAATACTCAAGTAACAATTCCATTTTCTTCATAAAAATGTCAAAATTCTTGTCATTGGGATTACGATACACACAACAAACATACACTCCAGTTGTGCTATCCTTTATGCAGCATACCTCAAAACTCTCTACGGCGTACAATTTATCAATTGCAATTACTGTCTCTACTTTCCTATCTGTTTGAGCTAAAATTAGGCTTCCTCCTCTCTTTTTCTTACTTCGAGTATTATAGATTACGATGACACACGGTCGGTAGCGATCTATGCATCTAATAAAATCGTCAATTAGGATAATGTGTTGCTTGTGAACATAACATTGTTCCGGTTTTCACATGATATACCTATCTATGATAAAACAAGTATAAGAAAAGAATCGCTACATTTGCATATTTAGACTATTTTTATATCTGTCCAGTTATACAAGAGTCACGTGATGAAATAGATATTGCGCAGAACACTCTCTGTTTGTTTATTGAAATTTGGAAAAGGTCAGACTTTAATGCTATAAATGTATACTTTTCTATAGCCTCCTGCTATAAATATATTATATGCTGCACAGAATCTGTTTTCTCCAATAGGAAACTGTAGCCAAAACGTTCTCTTGTTTGTAGCCGGTTCAACAATTATTAATTCGAGTTTATTGGCTCAAATATACCGTACATATATAGTTGTACGTGGTACCTACATAGCGTCACACTTGTATACCCAAAGAGGTAAGGAGAGACCTAGTTCGAAATAGAAGGCGAGTCTATTGCCGTCTACCGGACACAGGTTCAGACTATTACAGACCTATAACAATTTTCTCATCCCAGGAATCCAGGATGAGAAAATTGGATGTATCTAGTAAAGCAGTTGGTCTTGAACCTGATTTCTCTCCGGTCGTGTCAGGTTGCCGTTTCAACGGATTATAAGGGTAAGGCAATACGGCACGCAGTCGTTTTTGCTCACACACGTCGGTGGCTAAACTACCTTATAATTGGCCGCGACGTCTGTGCATGAGTTCTCTGATTCGATTGTCATATCGGATAAAGTATTAATGGCATTTTCTACCAAAAAATTCTTAGTAGCGATAGACGACTACCTTTACGTGGGAGCTAAAAACTCAATCTAGCCCTTTCGGGATATGGACGTGTGACTTTGTATGGTAGACTCACTAACCCCTTTGGTTTTTCTAAGTTCGGGCGAAGAATCAGCTATCCTACAAGTATAAATATTAGCCACAGAAAAAAATTAAAGATTTAATTTAATTTAATAAAATATGATGACACATAACATTTGTATAATTGGATATCAAAGCTTAATGAAAAATTTAATAACATGTTCTTAATAATCTGCCATCTTTATTAGCAGATTAGAGCTAATCCTCAAATTATAATCCTGTTATTTAAACGGCACAATCATTGATTGGATGTCATTGCTTTGGTATACCCGAAGCAACGACATCCAATCATACAGGGGGATATGACCTATGCTATCCTTGCTAATATTATAAATGTGAATGTAAGTTTGTTTGTCGTTATGCTTTTACGCCTCAACTACGCGACCGATCATCATGAAATTTAGCATACGCGTAGTCAGGGGTATAGAAAAGAACAAAGGGTACCTTTTGTCCAGAAAAAATACTGTTGTTAAGTGAAACCTTAGCGGTTTCGCTCGCTTGGAAACAGTTATTTTTTGAGCACGACTTAACAGTAATTTTTCCTAAGGCGCAAGACACACAGAAAGGAAGTAAGACGAGGACGAGTCGCAGACGCGGCGCCCCTTCTGTAAATTTTCATAAAAAATTACTATATCTTTTGTATGAAAATTGTTTGAAGCGTCATGTCCGCGTCTCGTTCGCTTCTTCTCGCTGTCTTTCTGTTTGTTTTGTGTCGCGACGCTTCTATACATTTAGTATGAAAATTTATTGAAGGGGCGCCGCCGCCGCGTCTGCGACGCTTCCTCGTCTTACGTCTTTTCTGTATGTCTTGCGCCTTAGGAATAAATTGCAGTTTTGCTTCAAACAGTACCAACTTCAAATGTGGCATGTAGCTGAAGGAATCGCAGGCAAAAGATAGCTCTATAATAAAAAAAGGTAGCCAATATAATAGCTTATATGAATGTTTCAGTTCTCATTAGTCTAAAATATTATTCGATACTCAAGAACTGTATCTAGACGGTAATCTCCTAATTGTGGTGAGGCAATACCGCAATGATACCCGACACTGTTCACCTACATCCAAGTGCATAAACCTCAATGGCATTGCCTCAGTAAACACGTCCACACTCACATATCAACTGTTCTGTATAGTAAAGGTAATTTTAACTGCCTCCGTGGCACAGCGGTAGTGAATGCGACTGCTGTGCACGAGGTCCCGGGTTCGAATCCTGGGTCGGGCCAACAAAAAGTTATTGGGTTTTTCTGTTAAGAAATCTCAATAGCAACCAGGAGTTAGGAAGTTGGCGGTGTTAGACACCCCCGTACCTCGGAAAGCACGTAAAGCCGTTGGTCCTGCGCCTGATCTCCCTCCGGTCGTGTCGGATTACCGTCCCATCGGATCATGAGAGTTAGAGAACAGAGAGTGCAATTGTGTTTGCGTATACGCTTGTGCACTATAATATCTCTGGCGCAGATGGCCAGTCTTTCTTCAGATTGGTTCTGAATCCGGTCTGGAGGACATTATTATAGTAAAGGACATTTGACTACTTGTATTCAACGTTCGATGTTTTTAAGGCAACCACCACACTAGGACCTCGCTCATGTATGTAAATTAAACTGCTGTGCATGAGATACTGGGTTTGATGGCTGGGTCGAGCAATTTATTATAGAGTTTTTTATGTAATCTGTCAATTCTTAGAATGCCAGACATACTTGAAAACCTATTGTGTCTGGCTGCCGCTGTACCGCTAAGACCCAATAGATTAAAGAATCTGTAGCAACACGAAGTCTGAATCAGAATCCGGTAAACGGCAAGGGGAGCCTCTTGCAGTTTACCGGATTCCGATTCAGACTTTATTAGACCTAAACCACAGTTTGCGAAATAATAATAATAATATTCTATCACATACACACAACACCATCTAGCCCAAACTAAGCAGAGCTTGTACTATGGGTACTAGACAATGGATAAACATACATAAACATACATAGAAACACCCAGACCAAGACAAACATCCATGTACACAAATGTTTGTATAGTGCATCACTGCTCACCGTTTTGGGAATAGAGGCGTGATAATATCATGCATGCAATAGTGCACATCACTTGTAAGAGCTTAAGTCTCATTGTAGTAATATTGTATATAGTATATTATTATTGTAGGTAATATTACGATAATAGCTCGTCACTAAGGAATTTGCCGGCATGTATGTACCTAGTATATCGATAAAAACAATTAACTATAGGTATTTGGTAGTAAATATCGAGACGTACGAATGTCATATGAATAAGATATTTAATTAAATCTGAACATAAATATATCAATCGAAGCTTAATTCAAATTTTGTTTACTTTTTTTTAACGTAGACTATAAGTATTTATTCGATTCAAGAAATATCGGCCAGTATCATTTATAAAAAATGGACTTTTCTTTTGAATTGTTTTTTTATTGCTTTTATCGGTGACAGAAGAGCCAGCGGCCCACCTGATAGTAAGCGAGAATCGTGGCTCATACAAATGCATTCAGCATTCCAGAAGCAATGTCAAAAAACACAACCAAGTCGCTGCCTACCGGAAGAAAAAGGGGAATGGAGCAGGATGGGGTTTGGGCAGGGAAGCGTGATTGGGCCTCCGGCGCTCTCACTCACCGAACGAAACATAACAGATACTGTTATTTTACGTCGATCTTCTGTGAGAGGGTGGTACTTCCCCGATGGAGCCGGCTCTTTCATGCTGTAACCAGCGTGGCCATACCACTCAACAAATGCTTGATACTTTTCAATAGTTTTATATTTTGATTGCACGCATAGAATAGTGATTTAAGTACTTCCCTCGCTAAAACCACTGCGCAGATTACCTATTCAATCACTATACGGGACAAAATGTTGTGTGATCCACATAGTTGTTCGGAATCTGTGATTCTTTGTTTGCATTTCCGCGACACAGCAATTATTCTAAGTGGGATTGTTAAATATATTCCAAAGGAAAACGAAAAAGAATTAAGCTGCTATAGGGATACGATACAGACTTGATTTTAAAAACACAAAATTTAGCTATTTTTGAAACTTTCAGCGGTCATGGTTACGAAAAGACTGTGTATGTAGGTCTCACCGTGAACATAGCTGCTTTTGAGTAGTAGAGCCTCGCTGATTTCAGTATGAATGGGCCGGCTCGACCGGGGAAGGACTACCCTCTCGCAGAATATCGAGGTGAAATAGCATTATTCCTACTGTTGTGTTTCGCTTGGTGAGTGAGAGTGCCGGAGGCCCAATCACCCCCTTTCCCCCATTCCCGCTCCTTCTCCTTGCCACTTCCTTTCCTAAAGGGTCGGCAACGCACAAGTGATACCTCTGGTGTTGCAGGCGTCCTTAGGCTACGGTGACTACTTACCATCAGGTGGGCCGTATGCTTGTTTGCCACCTTAGTTTAAAAGAGAAAGTGTAAATTTAAGTAGTTTTGTGTATACATAAACTTAAGACAATATTACTGTCTTATATTATATCACATACACGATATTGTCACATTTAAAATAATGCAATGCACTTTTATCTTTGTTATTGTCTGTGTCAATGACATTACGCAATTCCTAGCCAAATAAGATATTCATGTCTTTTATAATCCGTCGTAAGTACATTAGCACTCGTTACTTGCCGCAGCTTCGTTTACATTTCATTATATACCTCGGTGGCGTAGTGTATTTAATGCCCCTGCATTCAATATGAGGTCTCGGGTCCGTTTCTCGAGCCGGGAAAAGTGTTACAGATATTATTGATTAGATGTTCCCGCGGTTTCACCCGCGTTTATCGTTACTGCACCGCCCCCGTGGGTCGTAGCGTGATGTTATATAGCCTATAGCCTTCCTCGATAAATAGGCTATCCAACACTACAAGAATTTTTCAAAGCGAACCAGTAGTTCCTGAGATTAGCGCGTTCAAACAAACAAACAAACTCTTCAGCTTTATAACATTAGTATAGACTAGCTGTTACCTGCGACTTCGTCCGCGTAGATTTTAACTAAAAAGTGTTTGTCTCCGCGGAACCCTATTTTTTTCTAAAATCAAAGTAGCCTAAGTTACTCCTTATAACATCAGCTATCTGCCAGTGAAACGCCCGTCAAAATCAGTTCAGAAGTTTTATATATATTAGCCGGAACAAACAGACAGACAGACAACAATTTAAAACATAGATGTTTTCGTATAGGTACCTTATATATTTTCATATGCATTAGATAAAAAGCTGTTATTTTGACATTACAAACAGACACTTCAATTTTATTTATTTGTATAGATGTATAGATATACATAAGCACTAGCTAAAGCTAATACTAGCTCTTTACAGCGGCTGCGTTCGCATTTCATTTCATATACTCTAAGCTTTCCTCATATTCCTACCTTCAAGCTAATTTTATATTAAATCTTCATTAAAATCCGTTCAGCCATTCGAAGGAAAATAAATACGTAGCTAGCAATATCCAAACATCAAAATGTCGCTATTACATCTATACTAATATTATAAAGCTGAAGAGTTTGTTTGTTTGGTTGAACGCGCTAATCTCAGGAACTACTGGTCCGAATTGAAAAATTATTTAGATAGCTCATTTATAGAAGAAGGCTATAGGCTATATAACATCACGCTACAACCCACGGGGGCAGCGCAGTAATCATAAACGCGTGTGAAACCGCGGGCACATCGAGTACATTATAAGTAGGTTACACAAGACAACCAGTTTAGAACATTTCGACAAGTGTTCTTTTTTTAAGCAACTGAGACGTAATTTAGCGATATGTAAATACCAGATTTAGCCCGCGGCGTTGGGTGGATTAGGTTTGGTTTGATTATGTTAGTAACAGTCCTTTCTTCTGGATTAAATTTACGCAATGTCCTTTTACGTTACTCTGACGACGTGTATTCGAAATTTCATGATGATCGATTGAGTTGTTAAGGCGTTTATGCGTAAAAAACAAAAAAATGTAACTTACGCGTTTATAATATTAGTTAATATTACGATAGTAAATGTATAAGATGTTATAATATGAATTATATACGAGGGGAGAGATAGTCTACGAAGCAGGAGTTGCCCTGCGACCGACAAATTGTATCGGCGCTTTACTGGATTTTGTCTCTTTGTGAACTAATTTTGTAAAAATGGCGACCTATTTTTACACGATGTAATTTTTTTTTATATTACGTCGTCTAGCAGCAGTTGGATGGATTTTAATTATTAAGTGTTATGTATCCTATCTCTAGGGATGGTTTAAATTTCCGTATTAGTGATTACAATTATCTTACGAAAATTTTAAAGCGGTTCTATTAATTTTCTATACCGCAGGAATTTCAGCAAACTTTTTAAGTGAACGTGTGTGCAAAATTTTAGCATTCTAGGACCAAGAGTCAGTCTGTGAGTGAGTCAGGATTATTCTTTTTATGCACATTATCGATTTTTTAGAATCTCTAGAATATGCACTAATTATTTTACTGTTATTATATCTACATGCTATATGCTAAGGCTTTAGGTCCATATAATACTAGGGTATTATATAGACGAAATAAAAATACAGTACCTATTTGCCCAACCCGAGAATTCAACCCTAAACCGCATTCACATTCGGTACCCTTCCGATCACCGAGCCAGTGATAGTGCTGTTAATGTATGTAGTATATAGGAATTGATTATCTACCTGATGGCACGCGACTGCTGGTGGACATCGCAAATCCAGAGGCCTAGCACCTCACACTACACAGTATATACACACAAAACTCACTAGAACACACAATCTCACTTAATACACACGAATTTAAACAGACCAATAATAAACTTCAAAATAAACAAGAGATATCACATCAGCCGTCTGCAACGGCATAGAGTTGGTATACGAATGATCATGAATGGATAATTTAAAAAAACAACTTTTGTCAGAACGAGAGGCGTCTACCTCTCTTTCTATTAGGTTGTTTTTTAGTGATGATAAGTCAAGAGCGAGTGGCGTTTGACGGCGAGTTCCGTGACCGGTGTCAGGTGAACTGTTGTTCTATTAGTGATTTGTGGTAATTTGATTAGGGATAATACCGCCCTTGACTATAATGACGTATACAGTAAGACTGGTTATTATATAAAAGACAATAGTAAGTGTGATGGAATGTATGTATGAGAGATGTTTTTGAAGTGAAAACTTCTTTAGCGGCGTTGTGCACTTTTTTGTGATGGGTAAAAAATTTTAAACTCGCGTCAGGACACGTGACCTGATCGAAAATTCGTCAGACGGAGGGAGAATTGTCAAACTCGCGTCAGGACACGTGACCTGATCGAAAATTTGTAAGACGGAGGGAGAATTGTCATGTTTGTGTACGATAGCGCAATAAATGAATATTGTATTTTACCACATAAATGATAGTACTTTTATACTGATAATTAAAGCAATTCGTGCAAAATTATTCCCTAACCATTCCAAAATATCAAAAATGCACAACGTTAATATTCAAGTTTTCACTTCTGCCGGCACTCCCGGAGTGCAACCCGTTGTTTTTTTTTAACAATACAATACCCGCAATAGGAATAAATATGTCGGCGGACTTAACAAATATTCAGACAACGGACACATTGAACATCAAGAATCGGAACAATCATTTGCAAATCACATGGCGCGCAGTGGCAGTGCAAGCTCACCACTGAATCCACTTAGCCTTGCAGTGTATAGTAAGTATAAGGCAACGTATGTCTGGGAGATTAATTTGTCCATCGACGTAGGAAAGCCGTCGTCCAAATACAATGCTTTCATCATTATGTCTCGATATGCTTAAACTGTCAGAGTACACTCAGTAGTTTACTCTGTACTTTAAACTGAACTCGAAGTGAAATCGATATTTTTCTTTCATTTGCACTTCATTTGCACGTTGAGGCTAAAGTCTTCACACTCACACTAGTCATACTAGTGCTAAATTGATCTACTTATAATAATATATATTCAGAAAGTTTGGAGTTAGGGATGTTTATAAATTATTTATTTTTATTTTTATATATAACTAGGATGGCAAACAAGCATACGGCATACCAGATGGTAAGTGGTCACCGTAGTCTATGGACGCCTGCGACACCAGAGGCATCACTTACGCGTTGCCGACCCTTTGGGAAAGGACGTGGGAAGAAGAATGAGCGGGATGGGGGAAAGTGATTGGGCCTCCGGCTATCTCACTCAACGAACGAAACACAACAGTAGGACTACTGCTATTTCACGTCGATATTCTGTGAGAGGGTAGTCCTTACCCAGTCGAGCCGGCCCATTCATGCTGAAATCAGCGAGGCTCTACTACTCGAAAATTAATTGTTTACTTAAAAGAAGTACCCCAACTACTGATTATAAAATAGCATATACGAAAACGATTATAATCAGTTTTAATATTTAATTTTATTTTTAATTGTACCTAAACCGGTGAACAGATTTACACATACTAGCAGAAGCCTAGTGGTCAAAATTCGCGCATAATTGATTTAAATTTTAAGTTTGATCGTTATTAAGGTGTTATTGTCTAAAACTATACCCTTACAATGACATTTCATTTAGTCACCTGCTCCACATACATACGTACATAGTTACGAAGAATTCTACGACATCAGCCAAACAATGCCGAAATACTACGAACGCGATTCGACTGCTTGTGTCAAATGCATGGTTGTGTGCGTGTAGTGTTTTTTCATTGATTGAATGTATTTGTAATGAATATTTTATAAAAATATTAGGATTCGCGTCTCCTTCTCCATATAAACTTTAACTATGCCAAATTTCATACTCCTCCGTCCGCGCAATTTTCGTATAAAGGAGTATAAAGTTTTTGCTTCACGTATTAATATATAGATAAGCTTGTCTGTTTTATGTATTTTGTAGCTTCAATATAGCATTGGATTCCTCGTTCTTATTCTATGGATACTCACAAGAGTAGAAAAATATAAATAATAAAAAAATATGCTATGGATTTCTAATTCAAAAACGGAACGCTTGAAGTGTAAACAAAAAATTAGATACAGTTTTATTCGAAGCGATCAGAAACCGGTCGTATGAGGTAACTTCAAGACATACATCAGACATTTTGGTAGGACGATCTACACCAGTGTGTGTAGGTGTGCCGCAGAACTATTGCGATATCAGTTCATTAGCCAAACAACAAAGTCGTACGCGACTGTATGAACGTCGTAGGGGACTAATCGCTCATCTTTTCACTGCCACGATTTCGGCCTACATCTCACATTTCGCTACAGTTACAATAACGATCAAGCTTATTGTCGTCTGCTACGAATATAGTCAGACATCGGCCAAATACTGCTAAAATTTCATCGAAAATAATTTTGCCTTAGAACCCTGGTTCTCGAATTGGAATTCTCTTCGATTCCAGATACGGACATGATTTTTGAGAGACTTAATACACGGTAAAAGACAATTATCTCGGTATCTATATTACGTAAGATTTAATATTTTTAAAGCGTGGTGAAACATAAGTGTACATGTAAACCCCTCTCTCCCCCCCCATCTACTCCTACGGGATAGAGAGACGTACGTTTGTGTATATAATATTTTAATATTATAAATGCGAATGTGAGTTCGTTGGTTTGTTACGCTTCACGCCTTAACTACAAGTTCGATCGTCATGAAATTTCGCATTCATGTTTTGAAAGGTGTAGGAAAGGATATAGGATGCCTTTCATCCAGAAAAAAGTACAGTTCCAGAACGAAGCTACGGGCAAAAGCTAGTAATAAAATAATAATATCAGTCACCTTATAATTCTCATCGTCGAGAACAGAAAATATACACATGAAGGTTTCCTCATGTTTTCTTTCACTGTGAAATTGAGCTATAATGAACACCTACAAAACTTCCAGAGATGTGTTACGTGGATTGAAGTGATCAAGCTTGAGACCTCTCTGTCTCTTGCCCACTCGATTACTGCTGCTTATATGGCAATAATTTGAAGTCGCGCATTGAGGTCAAGATCTTCTCCATTTGTAAGTAGTTATTTTTATCATTGTTAGCTACTAAGTACTCGTTGGAGGCCACTTAGTTCGAGCTTATGTTTGCCGACGTCTTATTAGATGTTAAGGAAATACTGTCTTCTACAGAGCGTTTTGAAACGTACCATAACCACGGCTCCTATTAAATAGTACCTAAACCACATTCGTCGCAATGTGGGTGTAATTTACTTCTTCTTACAACTTTGGAGATATACCGGCAAATTTGAGCTCTATCTCTCTCTCTCTCTATCTCCAAATAAATAATATACATACTAGCTTTAGCACGCGGCGTCGCTCGCGTAAAAGTAAGTTAGGTTATGTTAGAAACAGTATATTTTTTTAATACTCTCTCTGATACTTGGTGATGATAATATAGCTTTCTAATGGTGAAAGAATTTTTAATTTAGTTTTCAAATCAAACCCTTACAAAGAAACAAACAAAAAATCATAACTTTTCTTTTTATAATCTATATAAGTATATAAAAATGAATCCCTGTTTGCCTTGGTCACGTCATAACTTAAGAAGAACTTTACCGATTTCATTAATCTTTTTTAAAATTTTCTAATTCTTTGTAGAAGGTTCTTGCGGAAAGAAAAGCTAAGAAAATTTGATAATTTTAGAAATCTTAACTTCGCGAGCTTGACTGTTCGTCTGAGACAGGAAAACGTCTGTCGGGTCAGCTAGTATTAGTATAGATATACCTTAATCTAGGTGGCAAAATGTGTGTGTAATACTCAATGAAAATAACCAAAGATGTAGACAGCTACATCTTTGGGTATTTGCATTTTACAGCCGTAAATCTACGTATTTATGACTAGATATTCCCGCGTTTATCGTTACTGCGCCGCCCTCGTGGGTCTTAGTGTAATGTTATATAGCCTATAGCCTTTCTCGATAAATAGGCTATCTAACACTAAAATAATTTTTCAAATCGAACCAGTAGTTCCTGAGATTAGCGCGTTCAAACAAACAAACTCTTCAGCTTTATAATATTAGTATAGATTTGCTTGATTTAGTTTTTTTTGTTTTAGTTTCATTAAAAAAGGCAACTCCCGCGTTAGAATTAATTCTTGTGTCGTGGTGGACTTTACAAACATTCAGACAACGGACAGACAGAACACCCAGACTCGGAACAACCATCTGTGGATCACAGAAGTTTTTGTGTCGTGTGGGGATCAAACCCACAACACTCGACGCAGCGGCAGTGGCGAGGCGAACACTTAAACCAATACGCCATCCGTCATTTAACATTCTTGGTACTATAAAATAATAAATTAAAACGGATGCAACTTTAATACGTTACCTTAGCATGTTCCAGTCTCGGCATGGCATGAGTAGTGCTGGGTCTGGCGGCTGCCACTCTAATAAGAGCCTCACATAGCGCGCGTAGACCCCCGCCGCCTTCAAGGGCTCCGCCCTCGTAGCATAGTGCAGCACGGACTAGATTGCACGATGTTTCTTTCGAACGGCCCGATGTCACGTCTGTTATGAAGAAAATCATTAGAAATGCGAGTCAGATCTCAATAGGCAGCTTAGTAAGCCTTCACCTTACTAAGCTGCCAATGTTGAGATTTGATCGTGAGGTCTAAGGTATTCTGATTATCCAACGGGCGCATTTTAAAGACGCTCAAAGCGTAATGGAATGTGGAGTCGTCGTTAAATTGTCATTACAGGGGTCAAACTTTCGAATCATAACATACCGATACTCACTCCTGGATATGCAGATATACAGATGAGATTAATATTCATTGAAATTAAACTACTATATACGGATTTTATCGCGTTGTTTATTTGACACTTTATTAAAAAATTTTGAAAAACTGTTACGCTACTATAATACTATTAAACTTTACTAATTGTAATAATGTATTAGTAAAGTTTAATAGTATTATAGTAGTGTAACAGTTTCTCAAAATTTTGTAATAAAGTGTCAAATAAACAACGCGATAAAATCCGTATATAGTAGTTTAATTACAATGAATAACATTCGCGTAAACAGAAGACAATATTATTAGATTAATTTGTTTAAAAACGATGCTCTACTGAAAATCTTCCAACAGTTTTGTTTGTGTTTTGGTTTTTTTAAAAATACAGTTTCCGTAGTAGGAATATATCATTCCTGTGTCGCGGAGGACGTTATTAACATTCAAACAGTGGACACAAACAACACTTAGACTTGGAACAACCATTTATGAATCACACAAAGTTTTGTCCCGTGTGGGATTCGAACCCACAACACTCGGCGCAATGGCGACCACTTGAACCGCTACGCCAGCCGTGTAACAGTAAGATCCAATCACAATTTACCAACTATGTTTGTAATCCGAGAACTCACAATTGCTTATATACCAAATGAGCCAATCTAATGTGGGTATTAAATATATATAGCCGCTTGTTTTAACAGTGAAGGAAAACATCACACGAAAACATCCATGCCAGAGAATTTTCTCTAATGATTTCAGTCCGCCAACCCACACTTAGCCGGTGTGGGACTATGGAGTAATACTTCGTAGGCCGGGAGAAGGCTAGTGTCCAGCAGTGTGCTTGTTTATAAGCAGGAACAGTTATACAGGTCTAACTTAGTTCAGGCAAGTAGCTTATAATAATTTGAAGGTGTTAAAGTATCTTTTCTTGCCATAACTATGATTATTATTTTGGTGATAAACTAGTTTATTATGGCATTAAGTTATTGTTAGACATTTAGATTTAATTTAAAGTTGATTTAAGTCCACTAATGTACTTTTTTTTAGCCGAATAAATTCTATCATTATTTTAACTACGCTAAAATAATGATTTATAACGAACACTTGCCACGACTGCCATAAAGCCAATGCCCCTTTTGTTTGCGGCCGATTACGAGGTATCGGTTTCAATACTAGAATCCGATAAAGTGCTGTAAATTATTTTTTATTTTTCAAAATATAGGTACACGTTCTTATACATATATTATAACACAGAAAACAAAAAAGAAAGTACATATATAATGAAAAACGAAGTTACCACTCAGGTTTTCAGGTAGGAAATTTTCCGTAGTTACAAAGGCTCCAGAAATGTGCTCGGTGGCCCTATTACATGTGTCTTAAAATCAGCTGGCAAAATGTGAGTGTATACCTGTGCCCAGTCCTTCGATCGTGTACAGGCGTCAGGCTAGGTGCCTTTTACTTTTCATGTTATTAAATTACATAACACCAATTTAAGGTCATATAACAATTTCTACAAGCAAGCTTATGACAAATGTATCTTATAACGAATAATATCAACGTTTTTTAACTATAATGGTTATCACAATATTGATGATTAGTCTCCGTATCAATATTATTGCTTCCACGAACATTTGTAATTAAATCTACCGTGAAACGACTGCATTGCTATTCACATGTGATGACAAACTGTGTCTATCCACAACCACATATATTTCACACAAAACTACACCTTATATGCACTGTTTAAAGCACAAAATCATTTAATACATATTTCTTAGTCATTACCAACCACAACATAAACCCAGCTCAATCAAAAGTACACCTTATGGTTAAATAATTAAAGTGTAAAATCGTTTAACAGATTGTTATGTATGTAATATGATAGGGTTTCTTCTCTTGAGCTTCAGGTATTCCATTACAGGACTAGTTTGTATTAATGTGGTTATGTGATTAGAAGGATCAGCTGGCTGATAGTCATCTCTATGATTCATAGAATTAATTTAAATTTACATAACGTAGATACTTATGAGTTATGACTGAGCCTATGTATTGATTTAAGTTTTTTTTTCATACTGTAATAGTCGTTTGACTGCGATCTCACCTGATCTTAAGTGAAGATGCAGTCGACGATGGAGCACGCTTGCCTAGAAGATACCTATTCACTCGCAACTTGAAGACACCGAGATTGTACTCATCGGGAAACACAGACTTAGGTAGTGAGTTCCACTCCTTTGCGGTACGCCTTATAAATAAAAGTGGAAGCAAAGCGCTTCGTGCGTAAATGTGGTATATCTACCATGAACCTGTGCCGCTGGTCTGATTATCTGGTCGTCCGATGGTAAAAAAGGGGAAGGAGGAATCAAATTATGCAGTGCAGTTGCACACTTTCCGAAATGTATCCGATAGAAAACCGAGAAACTGGCAACCTTACGACGATGCTCCAAGGTTTGGAGTCGTGTGTTGACCAATTGGTTATCGCCGATAAGTCTCCTGACCCTTCGCGCAATTGACTCCAAAGTCTCCAGCTGATATTTTGCGGACCCATCCCATAGATGAGAACAGTACTCCATGTTAAATTAATTCAATATCTATATCTTCGAAAGGGTAGTGAGTAGAGTGTTATAACCACATTTTGTCAGTTACGGTATTAGTTTACTCGATGGATGGCACGTTTGCTGCGTGCTGATAATGAGTAAATATCATAGTTAAGGTATCAGATTTGCGATTAAAAGGTCGAGTTTTCGATCCATATCTATTTCTATTTTTTCATCAACGTGAACACACTCTATGCACGCTGACAAAAAAAAATGGAAGCGGTTAGTTTTATTTGGGATTAAATATAATGATCAGCAAAAATACTAATTGGTCAGCAAATATTGCACAGCATAACGAGCATCTATACGCCTCAAATCACTGCATTCCGTCTCGGAAGTGTTAGGTTATGTTAGGTTCCTTTTTTTAAACCCACCCAAAAATAGGAGCCCCGCTCCGCGGGGCTCCGTCGACGTAGTTTGATTTCTTTAAAGTTCGCTGGCCATGAGTTGCTGATCAATTAGCTTTTTTTGCTACGCAATTAGTATTTTTTTTGCTGCGCAGTTAAATACTACCCTTTTTATTTTATATAGATAGGTAAAGACAAAATAGTTCAGAAACATTTTCTTTTCTGTTTATTAACTATTTTTTTATTTCAGTTTAGTAGCTATTGAAGGACGAATGTAAGTCAAAAATAAAATGTCGAATCAATGTGATTCATATATGTATGATTTTCTCAATATTTTAATTGTTTGAACTCCGACCTCAGGACACACAAACGAACACTACTAGTAATAACTCATCACTGACGAATTTGCCTACCTGCAAGGATATAGACGTAAATCTATATTAAAAACAGAACACTCACCAGAAACAGACAGCTGCACCGTCAACAAAGCCTCAGTAATCTTGATAAGCACTCTCATCTCGGCAGCGCCGCCCTCTCCGTGACACACGTAATGCAACAGCACCTTCAGCAACGCGTAACTGTCTATGAACACTCCCTCACTCACCACAAACTCCCTAAACATCGGACTGTACAAACACAAACTGGCACAAGTTTTCCAAAACGTCCACACATTCTTCAACACTTCAATATGATCTTCTATTGACTCCTCAGCGCTTTTGTCTTGAACGAAACCAGCCTTTATTACTTGAGGTATAGAGAGTCTTCTCCCTTGAGCCTCCGGAGGCATAAACGCAAGCATGTCCTTTTCTTTCGACACGTCACATAACTCCTCAAACTTTTCCACTGGCAATTTCATCTTGTATATCTTATAGCATTTGTCCGTCATATCCGATAGAGATTTGAATAGCATCTGAACGGAGGCTAAAGAACTCATTTCTCTGAAGTAAGTCATTTCAGAGTTCTCTTTCATTAGTTTGAATATCTCAACAATGATTGCTATCTCTAATATAGAACAGCATTGGTTGGAAAATTCTGATAGCGAGACTAGTTCTAAAACGTAACTAAGACCACCTTTTTGAATGAACTGCTCGGCGAAGGGTACAGTGTTTAGCAGACTTGCGAAGATATTTAAACATGACACTGTTAAGAAATACGCTGATTCCTCAGTCCGTATAATGTATCTATGTTTGGCCACAATAAATGTAGGGTAGATCACACTGAACAGAAGTTCATACTTCATTTCCATTCGGCATTTTGGAGTCACACGCAATAAATGACTGACAGTCGCATGTAACACATTATTGTGGTTATCCAGCTGCAGTAAAGAGTTATAGTGATATAGAAAAGACCAGACGCTCTTTCTTTCTATAGGAGAGATACCATGAGAGCAGAGTTTTCTTCCAACATCTTTCTTGTCTTCACACGGCTCACAGATCGAGCACGGTAATACATCAGTCACTTTTGGTATCAAAACGCTCGCTCCCAATTCTCCATATACTGTATGTTCTAAGACTTGAAGGCATAGACCAGCCACACTGTTATGTGTCAGCATCAATCTAACGATACTCTCCATCAGGAACCCTGGGGAGAAGCAGCAGCATACTCCACAGTTCAGCATGACTTTGAGGATTTTATTTCTTAGTACGCTTTCCGCAGAAACTTCTTCGTCAGTGAGCAATGACGTTAGAGTCCCATATAAAACAGATACACAGCAGGCCGAAGACATGGGAAGACCAGTGCTGGCTTCCCCTAGGATATCATGGTGATGATGCATACCCGCAGCGACTCTCTGCCGGCAAACTTTGTGTCTACTTCTCGGACAAGCGGCAGAATGTATAACCTCACTTCGAACTCTCTTCATACCAATTATTAACTTCCCAAGAGTTTCTATCAACTTCTTAATCAACACAACTATTTCTTCTTGGTCAGCCGGTATCCTAATCATTAATTCTATAGTGTCTTTTAACAAACCGCCTTTCAAACATTCGCCATACAATTTGAACTGTTCTGTAAATTCTCTGAGCTTCTCGACGCTTCGACACTGCATGAGCAAACAATGGAAGAACGCAGTGATCGAATACGCGATGCCGAAAACGAATTTGAGCAAATTTTCCGATTCAGTCTTATCCTCTTTACGATTCTGGTATTCGAGTTTGTTCTGTCTACATTTAGATATAACATCTTCTAATATTCGTAACAACATCGGTAGGATACCATTATTGATTAGTTTGACACACAGATCTGAGTGTATTAGCACTTGGTCTAACGACACCATTAGCAGTTCTGTTAAGGCAACTTTCGTTTTAGAAGTTTCTTGAGTATTGTCTTGTTGTGACTGAGGCACTGATGTGAACTGCAGCGAGCATAGATTTCTTAAGGAAAAGTTGATGCATTGCATAGAGATTTGTGAGCCTTCTGATCCGGATAGACTGCTCTCAGCTTTGCATAACTCTTGGAGTAAGTCTGTTATGATTAGAGTAAATTGGAATGTGGTTATTTCGGAGTTGATGATTTCTTTGTGTTTATCGTTCATGTAGTCGTCGGCTTTTGGTTTGGCTTTGCGAAGAGTGTAGTATGGCTCACCGTAATACGAGTCGTTTGGGTACTCGTTGGAAGATCGCGTTGAGTTGAAGTATTCGAAGTCATCGTTGGGCGTGCACACCTTGATGGTTAGAGAGCGGTTCAGTACCTGAAGGTCATCGTTGGTGTCGCCCGACTCAGATGACTGGTCGGAGTGTTTGGAGAATTTTCTCTTGGCTCTCTCTAGAGAGTCGAATTTCATTTGTGATGGATGTCTCGATCTGTGAACAAGAAAATAATTATTATTTCTCATATAGCGTCGAATAATTATATTAGTTATTTTAGGCAAAAATAACACATTTGTTTGCTACGTAGGTTCTGTGATATAAGCGAAAGGTTATTGAATTTTCTCTTGGTAAACGTTTTGTAGGCGAATGGAGATAAGACAGTGACATATGGCATAATGACTGCAACACTTGGTACATAAATGAGTTGTAAAATACTGAAATTATAATTTGGTGGTGATTTAAAAGAGTGGCCTTGAGTTTCTTGCAGGTATCTTCTCATAGGCTCAACCTTTTGCCTGAAACTTGCATCTAACATAAATGTAAATTCAATAAATGTAACAAACTCACTAACCCCTTTGACGTTCATAAGTGTTACTTTGTGACTAGAGTGAATAAACGATTTTTGACTTTGAAGAAATGTGCCTTGTAGATGGTTAAAGATCTTGCATCATATTGCTTGCAGTCTTAACATAATTACTGAATTGTGGCCGTAATACACTTTTGCTTACCAAAAATATACATGTATAAATATGTAACTATGTACGTAATAACTCTGTAGGATTAAACTGCTAAGTTAGTCCCGTGCCATAAGTTTGTGCTTATGTGTGCGCCCGATGGTAAGGTAGAAACCTGGTTTCTATTACTGGGTTAGGCAATGTGATAATGGGTTTTTGTGAGTAAATTCTCGGCAGTAGCTCAGTCTGGAAGAGTGCTCGATGTGTGGCAAAATCTTCGATCTCTATTACATGGGATTTGCAGCTCTCGATTATGGGTAATAATACTTCGCCTTCAGGAGATTAGATTTGATGTATATATGGCTCCGTCCACGCGAATTCCACAAAACTTCCACTAAAACTATCTAACTATTACCTATACCATTATTACCAATCTAGTTCTGTAGTGCATCAGGCATGTTTGCGGAGGCGCGTACAGACAGCTTTGAAGCTGTAATGCGAAAGAGTACAGCATCTCTGATGCAAAGGATTCGCCGGAGCAACAACAGTATCCTGAAGGTGATCAGAGATAGGCTAGACTGTCCCTTCCTGTGGCACAGGACCCGTAGGCATAGCGGCGGGGCCAGTGCAGCAGGAAGGGACATGAATTAATTTTTAATAATTGTATATACTAACATAGTTTTTAAGTAATTGTTACTAACAAAATATGAAGTTAATATCTGAAATAAAATGTTTATTATTATATGCTAAGTTTTCTCCAATCCGTTCAGCGGTTTACGGGTAATTAAGTAACAACCATGCAAACATCTTCATAAATCTTAATATTCACAATATTAGTAAGAAGCAGGATGATATGTACCTTCCAGTCACGGAGCCTCTGTCTGAAGAAGCAGCCGAATTGTCCTTGGACGTCTGCCCACCCGTCGGCTTCTGTTTTGACCATATTCTGTAACATAATTTTACATTATATAGTCAACATGAATTTATATTATATATATTTTAAAGATAAGTACATAATAATAATATAATATTCTACCACATACACACAACACCATCTAGCCCAAACTAAGCAGAGCTTGTACTATGGGTACTAGACAATGGATAAACATAGCATCTATATACTTTTTTTGTAAATAAATACATATTATACATAGAAACACCCAGAACAAGACAAACATACATGTTCATGCACACAATTGTTTGACTTGTGCGGGAATCGAACCCGCGACCTCAGGCGTGGCAGTCGGTTACACTAACCACTACGACATCGAGGCCGCCTCGAACTCTAAGATTTACGGCAATTCATTTCCGTTTCTCACTTGTTTTATGTCATAACTAATAATAATAATAATATCTTTATTGACATAGGTTTGTTTTACAATTATTTGAATCCCTGACCCCTGTGCTAGTTAAATACTGTATTACAGGAGTCAGTTTATTCCTCATAACACAGTGTACAATAATGTCAATATTGTATTAATGGACCATGCTAAAAACTTATAAATTAAAAAGGGAAAAGCAAAAACTAAAATATCAAAGTTTGTATGTGTGTGTGGGTATCTGTGTGTAAGTGCGTGAGTGTGTGTATGTGTATGTGTGTGTGTGTGCTTGCTATAATTATGTAGCTACTATATAGATTATGTACATCTGTATTTACCTATCAAAGCATATTCAGGCAGGAATCTATGTAGGTATATATGATACATTAGTATCATGCTACCTACACGTTATCAGTATTACAATGTAAATAAGAATAAAACGTAATCTTTAATACCGCTGTGCTCGGGTCTCGGTAAACAGACCTCGTCTGCCCTTGACACCACGACACATTAAAAATACTCCTAGATACCGTATTGATACTATTCATATACAGCTATATATAGTTATCTTTAAAAGCAAATAAATAAAAATATTTTACCAAAATTTGCTATGTTCCATACATTCTGATTACTACACGTTGTGGATACCGGGGCTTATTTGATGTCATTGGAGAAAACATATCCACATCAGGCATCTTCATCTCACTACGATAGGTGTACAAAACAGGGTCGTAGACTCGCTTTTTATTCAATTTATCCAAAATATAAAGAATTTTATAAATACACTAGCTTTCCCGAAAGACGTTGCCTGGTAAACACGAAAAAAAAAGTCCGAGTCTAAACCATTCTCGAATCCACTTGAACACACATAATAAATAATCGTCTGTTCAAAAATCTGTAACAAGGCTGTCTGTACGTTAAGATTTTTTAGATTTTGTAATGTTATAATATTTGACCTTGATCTTGTAATTATTCATCTCAATATATAATTTACTAGATCACGCATTCGACTTCGCTCGGCAGGTGTGTGAATAGTGTGAACGCCTTGAACTATTTTTTTTACACCTGACCAAACTCTGCCACGCTACGTTGTGGGTCTGACATATTTTCGATTACCTCCTAGTGGGAACTCTCTTATATAGAAATTCATGGTTGAGTGAAGCTTTTAATTAAATCTAACGACTATTTTTCAAGTTCTGCGAACACTTATATAATACTTAACATAGAGACATTGCGATAGGGACAGATCCTGTATCGCGAAGGGTATTTTTAATAAAGCGTATTTTTAGGGTTAAAAGAACGGAACCCTTATAGGATCACTTTGTTGTTTGTCTGTCTGTCTGTCAAGACCCTTTTTCTCAGGAATGCGTGGAGGTATCAAGCTGAAATTCATATCTAATACTCAGATCTACTGTCCCTTGGAGCTGTGAAAAAATCAAACTTCTAAGCCAACGCAATCAAAAGATACAGCCGTTTATGCTGCAAATTTTCGACACTCGCAAGGGACACAAGACCTACAGGGTACTTCCCTTGAACTCAGAATCTTGAAATTTGGTACGAAGCAACTCTTATAGCACAGATAAAGGAAAAATTTCGAAAAGCATAAATTTTTAGGGACATCATATAATAAAAATATTTTTAATAATTTTAAAGGATTACTGAAACGATAAAGAGACCTTTGTCTTAAATTTATGCTCCTCCAGCTTTCCATATTGTAATGTTATGGATTTCATTTAGCAATAAAAATACCATAAATTTTACTTATATACCTACAGGTTTGTACGGAACCCTTAGCGCGCGAGTCCGACTCGCACTTGGCTGGTTTTTTTAGTTTTAAAACTATTATTTATTTAATACTGGGTGTATACATATACGACTGCGCCATTCGTATAATCAAACAGTAAATAGGATAGCAATTAGGCTCGTTATAAAAAACGTATATAGATAGTAGGCAGAAGTGTATTACATACACATTTCCTCAGCTAAAGCTGTAGGACTATAGTAAAAATGGAAGCGCCTATAGGAGTCTACCGGACCCAGTTCCAGACTTAATTCTGCTGCTGAAAATTTCTTGGCACAAAAAACCATTAACAAAGTCAAAGTCAAAGTCAAAAATCATTTATTCATTTAGGTCACAAAGTAACACTTATGAACGTCAAAGTATATAGGTTAGTGAGTTTACTAAGTTACTGAAGCTACATTTAGGTTAGTTGCTAGGTTCAGGCAAAGGGTAGAGCCTATGAGAAGAAACCTGCAAGAAACTCACGGCCACTCTTTTAAATCGTCAGTTAAATATAATTTCAGTATTTTACAACTCAGATTAACAAGGTGTTACAGCCATTATGCCATATACTACTGACTATAAAAGCTAAAGATAATAACAATAATAACTTAATAATATTATAGGGAGGAAATAATTTGAGCTAAGATATATTATGTAATATAAATCTAAAATAGACAGTAGGATGGCATAATGGCGCATACACTTACACTTTGTGACTATGCAAAGGCTTAAATTGACTTATAAGTAATACAGATCTTTGAATCCTGTATGCAACAAGCAACTAGCTCCATGAGTTTTTGTCATTTAAGTAGTCGTTGACTGAATAATAACCCTTCCGAATAAGTTGTTATTTAACAGCGTTTTTAAATTTAAACAATGGTAAATTAATTATGTTAATAGGTAATTTATTAAAAAAACGTATACCGAGTCCCGCAAATGTATTGTGAACTTTATGTAAACGATGATATAGGCCTACTAACTTATGCTTATTTCTAGTGTTTACGTTATGGATATCACTATTCTTATTATATAAGTAAATGTTATGTTTAATAAACATAATGTTAGCAAATATATATTGCGACGCAACAGTAAGTATGCCTATTTCTTTAAATCGATCTTTCAGGGAAACTCGTGGTCCTAAATTATAAATGCTACGTACTGCACGCTTTTGAAGAATAAAAATTGTCTCAATATCAGCTGCCTTGTCCCACAATAATATACCGTAGGACATGACAATATGAAAGTAACTGAAATATACTAGTCTTGCAGTATCTATATCAGTAAGCTGTCTTACTTTCCGAATTGCGTATGCGGCTGAGCTAAGTTTCCCTGCAAGACACGATATTTGAGCGCCCCACTGAACTTTATGATCTAAAGTTAATCCTAAAAAGACTGTAGATTGTACAAAAGTAATAATTTCATCATTTAAAATTATATTCACGTTAGGACTCTTTACGTTTGGCAATGTAAACTTGATACATTTAGTTTTTGTAGAGTTAAGTAGTAAATTATTCGTCGTAAACCAGCCCAGGATTTCCGCGAGTGAATCATTAACAGCACGTAAATTTGGTGCTTTTCGGTCTACTTTAAAAATAAGGGATGTGTCATCCGCGAATAAAACAATGTCACACAAATCCTGAACAAAGAACGGCAAATCATTTACGTACACTAAAAACAGAAAGGGTCCCAAAATCGAGCCCTGTGGCACGCCCATTGTAACACTTTGCCTGCCCCGGGAACCAAACCTTGCTCCTTGTAAAACAGTAAGACAGACAGTATATAAGATTGTGCGGATTGTAGTGAGGTTTTACTGATAGCCACATCATTCTGCCAAACTGCTGTAAGTTCTTTTTATATATATTTAAAAATGCCCACTCTATTGTATATTTATGTATACTAGCGGTCGCCTAGTGGTCAAAATTCGACCATAAGTGATTTAAATTTTAAGTTTGTTCGCTATTAAGGTTTTATTGTCTATAACTTTACCCTTATACTCATATTTCATATAGATTTCGCCAAGGCTATACAGGTTAATTTACCTAGCTTTTTCAAACAAATTTATTATTAATAAATATTATTTACTTAATTTTGACTCTTTCATTAACTATTTTATTGACGATATTCCTGCTACTTTGTTTTATTTTTTTCTTTATTACATATGAATAAGGTATACGTAACCATAGTTATAAAGAATTGTACGACGTCAGACGAACAATGCCGAAATACTACGATCGCGATTCGACTGCGTGTGTCAAATGCATGGTTGTGTGCGTGAGTGTTTTTTTCATTAATTTAATGTATTTCTAATGCATATTTTATATAAATATTAGGATTCGCCACTTTTTCTCCATATAAACTTTAATTGTGCCAAATTTCATACTCCTAAATCCGCGCAATTTTCGTAAAAAGGGGTACATAGGTTTTGCTTCACGTATTAATATATAGATATGTGTTATGCCTGTGTGTCCGTGTTCTTGGTGTCCGTTATTTGAATGCTTGTAAGTCAACTTAGTCAACGAAAACTTCTGTTCTTATATTAGTTATAATAATAGTTGAGATCTGAGTCTAGAGTGTACCCTTGCTCAAAATTCACACAATTTTTAGACCATGTGAGCATCGAACCCATAACACTCGGCGTAGTGTGTCGAGAAGATCACCTATAGTAGTATGCCATCGATGTTGGCATATGTACTTACTTGTGTGAGAACAGTTGGTGTATCGGAGTGCGTGGTGGTGGCGGAGTAGGTGTGGCGTCAGAGCCAGTGCCGCTGTGTGCCGCACTCAGCTCGCCGAACAACCAGATCAGCACTGAGCTCAGTTGGCGACAGCATGACAGCCCCTGTGTACAACAATGGAAAATTAAATAGGCATATATCCTCGATGGCGTAGTGGTTAGTGTAACCGACTGGCACGCCTGAGGTCGCGGGTTCGATTCCCGCACATGTCAAACATTTGTGTGCATGAACATGGATGTTTGTCTTGGTCTGGGTGTTTCTATGTATGTATAATATGTATGTATTTACAAAAACAAAAAAGTATATATGTATGTTTATCAATTGTCTAACACCCATAGTACAAGCTCTGCTTAGTTTGGGCTAGATGGTGTTGTGTGTATGTGATAGAATAGAATATATATATTATAATTCTGAAATCTGTTTTGTATGGAACCGCATATTAAATAGAGGTCATGCTATGTTTTGATTTTCCTTGATGCACTTCTGCTTCCCACTGCAGACTCTTCGAGTGTGGTGAGTTTGAATCCTACACGGGACAATTATTTGTAAGACTCACAAATAATAATTGTTCTGAGCCTGAGTGTACTTGTGTGCATTGACAGTAGCAAGGCAACCACTTAAGCCGGTCAGACTGTTCGGACGGACTGGTCTGACCACCATTTTAGGGCAAATCAATATTTTAATGAACTTAGCCTCTAACAAGACTCCACGATAAACCTATATAATATAGCACTGCAACATCTTACAGAAAAACAATCGATAGTAATTTAATAGAATTTTGCAGGTAACTTTCGAAGTCCTTAACTAAACCTAGCAACTAACATAAATGGGTTTATTCCGCATTCGATCCTCATTTTTCGTCCCGAATGTAAAAATACGCATTCGCCCCAAAAATTGTTCCTCATATGCCCCGAAATTTAGATAAATATTAATTTCTTAACGTAATCTGAAGTAATTATTATTTATTAATTAAGTAATTTTTTATTTCTGTGTCTGAAGTATGTAACTATGTAGTGCATAATCTGCTGCAAATAAATGTATTTTCTTTCTTTCTTTCTTAATTTCTATTTCGTCTCAAATTATGTTCCTTTTCCGACCCTGTTTTTTTTTTGTATAGCAGATTTTGATGTACCTTCAGCCGAAAAATATTTTAAAATACCTCCTTGAGCTCACGGCGAAACTTTGGGCTTATGATTGCATGACACCATGAGCCCGACATTGAAAAGATTTAAAATAATTTTTAAACATATTTTGTTTTGCTAACCATATGCTCAAAAATGTAGGACGAAAAAGGAATAAGTACTTAATTAAAAAAGAGGGGCAAATGAGGAACTTTTTGGAATGTGGGACGTAATGTAGGGGCGAATGCGGAACAAACCCTAAGTGTTGTCTACATAACTTTAGTAACTTAGGCAAACTAAATGAATAAACAACTATTGACTTTGATTCCTTATCAAATGTAAGCATTGTAAGCAAAGCTTACCTGATATTACGCCACAGAGTACTTTTTGTATTACGCATTAAAATATTTTCAATAACAAAAAGCCATGGGCGCATGTCTCAAATAGCCGCTTTCAAGGCCGCTGATACGTTAAAAAATACGAATTTCATTTAGATATGGCTCGTAGAATACTAATTAATATGTCAATTTGACACTGATGGCGTAATAGTTTACGTGGTAATTTTCCTACTGTTAGTGCAAAAAGTTTAGTCCCACACACGGGACAAAAAATTGCGTGGTCCAAGAATAGTTGGTCTGATTTTCGATGTACTTTGTGAACGTAGTTAGACTGTTTGTAAAGTCCCCCGCGACACAAATATTAGTTGTATTTTTAAAAAATATAAAGAAAAGTATTCACTTCGACCAACATCAGTGCCATTTCTATCTGGTTGTTTTTACGTCGATGCATTCATAGTCAGAGCGACAGACAGTTAATACGTAAATTGTCAATCTAATAAAAAAAATTATGGTGAATATAATATTATTTCTCTTTGCTTTCTTATATCACAGCACTTAATAAAATATGTAGATATCTTTCTCTCCGAATATAATAATTAGCATAATTAGAGGCCTGTGTGGAATGTTGTTCTACGCCTACGCAACATAATATTAAAAATAATGCCACAGACGAAGGTACATAATTAATCGCTTCGACGGCTCACGTCACTAGATTATTCAATCATAGACAAAAACGCTGAGCACTGATGAAGTATCGTTGAGTAATTAATAATATACATATTTACGCAGATATATTTTATAATCTATACTAATTGAAATTAAACTACTATATACGGATTTTATCGCGTTGTTTATTTGACACTGTTACAAAATTTTTTGAAAAACTGTTACACTACTATAATCACTATTAAACTTTACAAATTTTTAAGCTATTTAAATTATTGAAACTATTAAAACTATTTATACTATTACTATACTATTATACTATTTAGATTTATTTTTACACTTTCCCCGACGTTTCGGTTGCTTTTCAGCAGCCATGGTCACGGGGAGACTAAGATGGTAGTTGTCTCAATGTTCCAGTGTAGTTATTTCAAAGTACCCGAACATAATTTAATCATGGGTGTTTCTATTTACGCAGAATGAGCTCAAAGTATCATGAAGTCTAGCTGTGGTTTGCTTCTTCTTGGGTTTGACTATTTGGATTACTGGATCCCAAGCTGGTGGTACACTCCAACCATCTTCTCTATTGAAATTAGGATGTTTCTTGATTTCAATAGCCTCGCGAAGCATCCTTGGTAGGAATCGGTGTTCTTTAGCTGATGTAAAACACCAACGCTCGTTGAAGTCTGCTGTGTGTGAACATGTGCAACAGGGGACCAACCACTACCTGAGATTTGACAAACCACAGATGCTCGCTAAAGAACACCGATGCCTACCAAGGATGCTTCGCGAGGCTATTGAAATTAAATTATGTTCGGGTACTTTGAAATAACTACACTGGAACATTGAGACAACTACCATCTTAGTCTCCCCGTGACCATGGCTGCTGAAAAGCAACCGAAACGTCGGGGAAAGTGTAAAAATAAATCTAAATAGTATAATAGTATAGTAATATAGTATAAATAGTTTTAATAGTTTCAATAATTTAAATAGCTTAAAAATTTGTAAAGTTTAATAGTGATTATAGTAGTGTAACAGTTTTTCAAAAAATTTTGTAACAGTGTCAAATAAACAACGCGATAAAATCCGTATATAGTAGTTTAATTTCAATGAATAACATTCGCGTAAACAGAAGACAATATTATCTATACTAATATTATAAAGCTGAAGAGTTTGTTTGTTTGTTTGAACGCGCTAATCTCAGGAACTACTGGTCCGCTTTGAAAATTATTTTAGTGTTGGATAGCCTATTTATTGAGGAAGACTATAGGTTATATAACATCACGCTACGACCCACGGGAGCGGTGCAGTAAAGATAAACGCGGGTGAAGCCACGGGAACATGTAGTAAAATAATAATAGGCTATTTTATTAGTTTCTGGAAACCATCTCACATTGTTCGGTGGAATGGAATGAATGGAACCTACAAATAATATTTATTTTTAATTTTCTTTAAGTAATTCATAATAATAAATTTACAAAATGCACTGATTATTTAAACTGTCAAAACGCTTGCTAAGGTAATATGGTGTCGAGTCGAGTGACGTAACTCGTTTGTAAATAAATATTGGACAGCAAGCAATGACAGCAGACGTTTATAAGGATGTAACCAATGAAATCAGATTAAGATCACGTGGTTCCAACTAAAATTAATTATATTTGTTATGGTAATAATTAAAAGTTGTATATATAATATTATTGCAAATTGATTTTAAAATTAATAATATACATAACACAGTGTATATAATAGAAAATACAACATGTGTTAAAACTATGCACCATTTACATGTTTTCGCAGATACACAACTTAAAAGCTTGTTATATAACACTAATAGTTTTAGAAAATGGCAATGAGAGGAAAACTAAACAAAACAAAAATTAACAAAACAAATGTAAGTTACAAATTATGAACGAATCAGCTTGAGAACCATGCCTTTGTTAATATTTTATTAAAATATGTGATTTCGAGTTAAATAAGTCTAGTTGTGCTCTTTAGTTATCTTGTTACAATATAATTTTCCTTTTTTTATTTTTGCATAATGCACGTCCGTTATCTTTACTACTCCACTTGTAAATTCGTGGACAATAGTGTGGGTTATACGTTTTTGATATTTAAATGCTAAATTATTTGTAAACACTGCAATGTATAACTGTTTTTTGTCCTACATAAATAAATAAATAATCTACGCGGACGACAATGAATCAGTATTTATTTTTCATACTTTTAAATAGCCTATTAACCTAAAAATCAAAACATATAATGTTGTTTAGTATTCTTACTTTTAAATACAGCGTGTAATCTTTTCTTTCTATTTTCTATAAGAATCTCATGTCCTGATGGATAAACATATCCCTCTGAATATAAGAATTTCCTCGTATCATATCATATTCTGTTATGCCCATTATTGCAAAATACTTATTCCCTCGTTTCCTAATTTGAGTAAAGGGACAACTTTATGCACTGGTACCCGAAAAGATTTATTACAATCACATCTTTGTTTTCAACACCTACTTTTTTAGGTCCGGCTTGAAGGCAGGTCTTAAATACCCATCTACTGAGCAATCTGTCCAATGCCAGTGCTAGCACTGTAAATTTCCTAACAAAAAATCTAAATTCCACGTCGCCTGACCAGGCAACCGAACACAGAACCTTACGGCCTCACACTTCAGCCACAAGACCACAACGACTGAAGTAAAATAAAAATGGTAGTCAAAATCAAGTGATGTATCGTATGTCCAGTGTTCATGACGTAACGCGGTTGACCGAGCGCGGGCGACGCGCGGGCGACGCGCCCGGGCCGCGGGGTTATCGATCTCAAATTACTACTTGTAACTATAGATTAATGTTTCCGCATTTAAATGCACGATACATTATTGCTACACATGGAGATAATATAATGACAGTTTTTACAACTATTTACCTCTAACGTGTAAGCGTATGGTGTTTAAATTAAAAAGTGAACGTATGGTCCACAGCATATTATGCACTAGATGTTCAGCTTTGGAGGTATACCGGCAATTTTGAGATCTCTCTCTATCTCCAAATATATAATACTAGATGTCCCCGCGGTTTCACCCGCGTTTATCGTTAATGCGCCGCCCCCGTGGGTCGTATCGTGATGTTATATAGCCTAATATAGCCTTCCACGATAAATAGGCTATCTAACACTAAAATAATTTTTCAATTCGAACTAGTAGTTCCTGAGATTAGCGCGTTCAAACAAACAAATGCTTCAGCTTTAAAATATTATAGTATAGATTTCTCTAAACCGCATTAACTGATTTGCATAATTCCTTTTTATTAAAGAAAGATGTGCTATTATGGTAGTAGGTAATAATCCATAGTCTCGGCTTTCCTTCTGGGAGACAGAGGAGATAGGTACCTACTATGCATATACGTGTGTTCGTATCTATATACCTATGTATTTATGTATATTAGGAGTACTTACAGTGAAATTTGATAGCTGGTTTAACTCTGATAAAATAACTTTTTAACGAAGGTTAAACCACCTCCAAACACCAACATTTAAATTTTAGTTTTAGCTAAGTTGGAATCGATACTAAACGAACAGCAAATAAAGATAATTCAATTATTTAAAGAAAACAGATTATACAGCGGCGGTTTACTACAGCAAAGATATTGTCTGGCACCGGATCCACATCGATAACATTCAATTAGAAACTTAGTGAAAAGATAAATATGTTATCTATTTCATATTATTCTTATTAGGTATTTCTTTCTGCTTTTCTATGTTTTAAGTAATAATTTGATTCGTTACTATATAAATAACTACACAAATACAGCGCATTCGTTAAATGACCTCAAAGTTTAGCCTACCCCGGTACTTTAACGATGTAACACATTATCTAATTGGCAATAAAAACGGTAATTATATTCAATTTAGTTATCACAGGTCAATTATAAAAACGGATATTTTAACCTCACAGCGGAACTTATAGACGTTGATTTATACGTCGGGGTAAGTTGTTTAATTAATATAAAGAGAAAGAAGATAACATAGAATGGCTCGGTGGTCTCGTGGCATATGATAATGGCTTATCTCGAGGGCTCCTGTTTGATGCCCGTAGGCAGTGTTTTTGGCTTTTAAAGTAAAGATATTTGCAGCAGCAGCAAGTCTGGCAATTCGCCAAGTAAACGACAATTTCGTCCCTTTATTTCGTGAGATCTAACACTTAGCTGGCCAAATGAGGGTCTACTACCTATGCCTACACTTTCGTTAATATTTAATTAGTCACTTTCATTTTAGTCTGTTCAGAAGGCTGATTATGTTTTTCGAATAATCAAAGAAAATGAATATGTTTTGTAAATGTTAAATGATTGCCCGGCATACGCTAGAGCTCTTTAGCTGAACATTACACACTGAAAACACCCGAAGGATATGGAGAGTGCCGGAGACCCTATCACCCCCTTTCCCTCATCCCGCTCCTTCTCCTTCCCACTTCCTTTCCTAAAGGGTCGGCAACGCGCAAGTAATGCCTCTGGTGTCGTAGGCGTCCATAGGCTACGGTGACCACTTACCATCAGGTGGGCTGTATACTTGTTTGCCACCGTAGTTGTATAAAAAGAAAAAAAAATAACGTTGATTAGCAATTTAATCTAGTAGAAATAACGTGGTCGACTCCGATTATAATAACGATTCAAATTATGTTCTAATGTGTTGACTGTTGACATGACGTCCCGTAAAGAATGTATAATTCTGAAACACCTTCTATGAGAGCTATTGGGGGATCAAAAGCTACTGAGAAACATTTTCCTTATATTTTATTTTAACTCCCAAATGGGTCTAACGTGAAGTGTTCCAGGGTTTTTTAAAAGACAGATTGTATAAATTCCTGTGTCGCGGGGACTTTACAATCATTCAAACAACGGACACAAAGAACATCCAGACTTAGAACAAATAATTGTGGATAACTAAAATGTTTGTCCGGTGTAGGATTCGAACCCACACACGCGCAGCGGCACTGGCGAGGCGACCACTTAAACCACTTTGCCATCCGTGCATTATTATACATTCTTTACGGGAAACCCTGTATATATGTAAGTACGTGTCCTAAGTAGTAAAAGCATTATGATTATTATGAACAACTGTATATAATACTACAAGTGCCCGCTGTTTCACCCGCGTTTATCGTTACTGCGCCGCCCCCGTGGGTCGTAGCGTGATGTTATATAGCCTTCCTCGATAAATAGGCTATCCAACACTAAAAGAATTTTTCAATTACAACCAGTAGTTCCTGAGATTAGCGCGTTCAACCAAACAAACAAACAAACTCTTCAGCTTTATAATATTAGTATAGATATGAATATCTTTGGAATACAACTACGTGCATAACTATACTAGCTGACGAAATCAATTGCAGTCGAGCCAGTGGATGTGGTAACAACCTGAGCTGGCTATGTAAATACTGACCTCCACTCCAAGCGCCTTGAGCAGCACTAAACACCTCCAGGCGACACCTCCCAGCAAGTACTTTCTGAGGATCTCTTCTGAAGACTGTGTGTTGATACGCGTGAACAAGCTCGTCGGTCCCACCTTCGGCTCTTCCGGTTTGGTTTCCATACCTGCATACATATTTTGTTACTAGATGTTCCCGCGGTTTCACCCGCTTTTATCGTTACTGCGCCGCCCCCGTGGGATTCTGAGATTAGCGCGTTTAAACAAACAAACTCTTCAGCTTTATAATATTAGTATAGATAAACAGCATCACTAACAATATTAGTTAAGTTATAATTCTGCCAGCTTGGCTAAGCTGATACTCACAGACATTGTCGGTGGTCTCCTCGGGCGGTTCGGGCTTCCCGGAGCAAGGCGAGTCGAGGCATGGCAGCGGCACCGAGTAGTGCGTGTTGATGGATGACGTCACGCGGTGGATGCCGCACAGCAGCTCGCATCCTACCAGCGTCACCACACCACTCACTGGACTGAGTACACAAATAAGAGTGTAGCGACACTGCTGACGCTTTAGTTTTGTGCAGTCAGGCGCAAGGATACAGTAGCGCCGTGCGGTACTCGTCTTCCCGCAACCACTCAGTTACGTCGTAGTCCAATATGTATTTATATTATTTACTAGCTGTTACCTGCGACTTCATCCGCGTAGATTTTAACTAAAAAGTGTTTGTCTCCGCGGAACCGTATTTTTTTTCTAAAATCAAAGTAGCCTATGTTACTCCTTATAACATCAGCTATCTGCCAGTGAAAGTCCCGTCAAAATCGGTTCAGCCGTTTCGGTGATTACCCGGATCAAACAGACAGACAGACAAAAATTTTAAAAATAGATGTTTTCGTATAAAAAGCTGTTATTTTGACATTACAAACAGACACTTCAATTTTATTTATTTGTATAGATAACTGGTACCAGGAAATATATATCCATATCTACATTATCTACCATGAAGTTTTATTTGGACACTCACAAGAAGACCCCCTACAAAGAGAATAGACATTTCTTAAGATGTTGTGATTTTTTATTACTTGTGCCGTTACCATAAATTATAATTGCTCGTTATGCGTGAGGCGCTGTGAGTTTACGAGTGTTAATATTTATCTGGTGACAGCACGAATTGCCGTCTTGACCAATGAAATACCACCGTCTTACAAGATATTAGCATGAGATTAGTAGGTATTGCGATTCGCTAGGTGAATCGTTGACTAACGGTTCCGGGAGGTGACATAGCTGGAGTATTCCGCTTTGGGCACCAATTTTTTCGGCACCTAAGCTATTCCACTTTGAGCACTAATAGGTATTTTTGCTTGGTGCCGAATGTGGAATAAAATACCTATTGGTGATGAAACTGGAATAGCTTAGGTGCCGAAACCATAGGTGCCGAAAAAATTGGTGCCGAAAGCGGAATACTCCACATAGCTACCTCTCCGATTCCTTAACTTTTGTCCTATCTTTAAGAATGTAAGCAGCAATGCAAGCCATCATAGATAACGTAGTGATTTAAGTGGAAGTCTCGCCGCTGCCACTGCGCCGAGTGTTGTGGGATCGAATCCCACACGGGACAAAACTTTGTGTGATTCATAAATGGTTGTTCCGAGTCCGGGTGTTCTTTGCGTCCGTTATTTGAATGTCCGTCAACTCCCCCGCGACCCAGGATTTACTCCTAGTGGAGAAGTTGTCTATTAAATAAATGCCTATAGTAACTGGTCGTTGCGTATTCATATTTGACACCTTTATTGTATAAAATGTATGTTAATCTCTGCCAGCCGTCTGGGCACGTTAGTCAAATGCCTGCATGTGTTACAACTTACCAGAACTTGATCAACTCTTTGGGGTTATCTCCATTGTTGACGCGTATTAGAAACTCGGCCAAAAACAGGTCGAGCCATGTCGATTTCTGCAACAAAAATAATTTAATAATATCAGCCCTGTATATACAATGTCCCAGTCCTCCTCAGAGAGCACGTTAAGCCGTCGGTCCCGGCTGCCATGACATCTATGGCAGTCGTTATTGGGAAGTCAGTGCCCTCTAATATCCTGACACTGGTCTAGCCTTAGGGTATTGTTAGCCTTCGGGTTGCGGAGGTCAGGTGGCAGCCGCTCCGTGTAAAAACTGATGTCCAGTCAAATCCGATTAGACTAGAAAGCAGACCCCAAGTGACTTGGGAATAATAAAGGCTATGGAGAAGAAGATATACACTGTCCCACTGCTAAGTACTGGTCTTTTTTAGTGTAAGGAGGATTAGACTATAGTCTACAAAAACAATATATTGAGTAAATTTAAGAGCTATAGGGTCTACTATAGCTGGGTCAGACTGGATGCGGAAGGCGGAAGACCGGATGTTGTGGCGTAAAATGGGGGAGGCCTATGTCCAGCAGTGGACTGCGGTGGGCTGATTGATGATGATGAGGGTCTACTCGCGTATGTCGCTCAAACCAATAACACTCAATGATAATACTTTTTCAACTGCTTCAGGTTTGAGCGGTCACCTCTAGTATACCGACGACTGTAGTAAAATAACCTTGTTCCTTTTCCTTCTTGCAGCTAAGCTTCTTCTTAGAGAGGCCATTTTTATTACGTCGGTTGATGTTTGTTTCTCTACTCTTAGACTTATGTTTTTTTTGCACTTTGGCTAAGATAAATATTAGTAACGAAATTATATATTTCGCCGTATCTGGTCGGAATAGAGAGCGATCTTAAGACGTTAAATTAAGGAGAGAAGTTTGTAGTTGAGCCCGTGGTATATCCTCTCAATCAGTCATGACTTATGATTCTTGAACTTCATGAGAAGCTATTGAGGTTGTTCTCAATAATTACCGCCGCGGCAGAAAGCACAAACTGTTTGTCTTGCCAGCTTGTCGCACTGTCGGCCGAGCTAATTCGCCTATACCTCGGTCTCTCGCTACACAAAATGCTCTCCTTGTAGACAACACTCGGTGTGATATGGTTGCGGATGAATGGAAGAAGATATTGTCAGTGTGTAAGAAATATTGTGAAAAGGTAGTATGATAGTAGCGTCCTTAATTAGTATAAGCGGCCTGCGACCGTTCAAATTTAGTAAATCTATACTAATATTATAAAGCTGAAGAGTTTGTTTGTTTGTTTACTTGAACGCGCTAATCTCAGAAACTACTGGCCCGATTTGAAAAATTCTTTCAGTGTTAGATAGCCCATTTATCGAGGAAGGCTATAGGCTATATATCATCACGCTAAGATCAATAGGAGCGGAGCACCAATGAAGAATGTTTCAAAATCGGAGAGTATTTTTTCCTTTTGAGAGATTCCGCTGCGTGCGCTGCGTAAACAGTTAAAGTTTCGCAAAAATCATGTATGACAGAATTGTTCCCCTTTAAAAGTTCTAAAACAAAGTCCGCGACAGCATATGTCTATCTTTTAAGGTTGGCTCACTATAACCATTTTTATGCTAACGAAATTTGTTCTAAAATAATGCATTATTTGCGAAGGTATTTTTATAAACATGGTATTAATCCTTATCCAAATAAATACGTTATTCATCACAAGTATTTAATTTAAAACAAAATTGCCCTTTACATCATTCGATTTCAATGAATATCTTAGGAGATATAGCAGTTTTAAAATAACATCGCAGCAAAATAATTACCCATTACAGACATAGTACAAACGATGTTTCTCCTGGTTTATTCTGTGTGATTACTACTGGTTCGATTTGAAAAATTCCTTTAGTGTTGGATAGCCTATTTATCGAGGAAGGCTATAGGCTATATAACATCACGCTACGACCCACGGGGGCGGTGCAGTAACGATAAACGCGGGTGAAACCGCGGGAACATCTAGTAAATAAATAAACAAATGACTCATTAAGAGAAATAACACAATTGGTATGTTTATGCAAAAAATTTTTAAGAGCGTGGATCTCGGAAATGTTTCTGTTAAATGCAGTACGTTCACTATCTATTCCATAGATTCTAAGCATCCGGTGGTTTGTGTTTATCTGTGTTTTATTATCATTTGTATTTATTGTATGTATGTTTACTAACAATCCTTACTAATATTATAAATTCCCAAGTAACTCTGTCTTTCTGTCTGTCTGTCTGTTACCTTTTCACGGCTAAACCACTCAACCGATTTAGATGAAATTTGGTACAGATATAGTTTAAACCCTGGGAAAGGACATAGGCTACTTTTTATTGATGTAGGTACCACGCGGGCGGAGCCGCGCTCAAAAGCTAGTAGTTAATAAGTTGCTTTGTAATACTAATCCTACGGACCTAACAGTGCAAATAAATGAATAATAAAAAATAATAGCTGTTAAAATAAGGGCATCTACCTATCCCTCCGATACAGCGTGTATGATTTTTTCTATTGTAACCAAAAATAAGCAGATTTTATAGATTCTTCAAACGAAAAATATTGTTTCGTAACACTATAGTTAAAGTTATACCTAGATCAATCGGGTGCGCGCGCAAGCATGACGAGCTACAATTGGATAACATCACTTTCGTATTTCGTGCTCCACCTGCTATTCAATACGATTGCATCCACGACGCCATACTAAATACTGTATATTTGAAATATTGCCTTTTCGCTTTTCTTGATTATACTCCTGGACTGATGTAACGGATTTATACAGAGGCATGACCTTCGTTGGAGAAGTCTTTACTTTGGAAATTATATTTAAAAAGAAAAAAAATAGAATAACGGCACCGGATGAAGGGGTTTTGCAAATCGTATACACTTTAGTCCCCAATAGTAGATGATGATGGTGATAACTTTAGCCCCGCATATAAACTGTCCCATTACCTCTTCTTAGTTTGGGAAAGGTTAGGCTAGTCCACCATGGTTGCCCAATGCGGGTTGGCAGACTACACACATCTTCAAAATCATTATGTAGAACTCTCAGATATGTAGGATAGGTATCCTGCATATCTGAGAGTACTACATAACTACAGTACTACATAACTCGTTTTAACTGTGGAGGAAAACATGTGGTGGAGGTCCACCACATGTTTTCCTCCACAGTTAAAACGAGTGATAGTTAGCTATTTAACCTTAACCTTTTTACCGCTTACATATTTCCGTGCCCCTATCGCCCGTGTCGTATTTCTGCGACAGATAATATGCATGATTTTTTTGTTATATTTCCGTCCCATTACCTCCCTAATTATTGTAGGTATTATTTTATCGATTTGTAGCCGGGCGCTAGGAGCACGGCAATCGATATTTAGCTAAGCGCTTAAAAGGTTAATATGCACATAACTTCGAATAGTCGGAGGTGCAAGTCTGGGCAAACTCGAGACCTCTGCGTGGTAGTCATACGGTCTCCCACTAAGCTATCGGTGCTGTATCTTATAGCATATTTGGAAATAAACAAGCTCTGTGGGTGTCTTTTTGCTGTCTACTGTGTCAATGTGGTCTAATCAGATGCCGCAGGATATCTGATTATTGATTACTTGTTTTATCAATTTGATGTAAATCTTTGAGTCTATCCAAATGTAAAGCAAATTAGAATTTTCGAAATTTACCTGTCTTGATCTTTGCAATATTACGCAAACTTTAAAATAAAATTTGATTTACATTCATTAACATGAGTCGTAGAGTTGGTGTAAACTGTTGGATATTGGCATATGCAATTGTGTACCACTAGTGCTGAATCAGAGGTAGGGATGCCAGAGTAGAGGTGCCAGATCTGTATAAGATGTATAATAAGCATAAAAAACTACGTATGTATAATAATTCTCCTGGTGTCTATGGTGAAGCGGCATACCAAGGCATAATGAATAAAAGCTTAATACAAAAGGAAGCATGCTATGCAATTTATGATACCTATATACATATGTTTTATACGAAATTTGGAAATTTCTTTCAGAAGTTGTATATAAGACAAAATATAGGGCATTTTTAAGTAGTCTTATAAATATGCAAGCCGTATTCAAGTACAGGGTCTTTATCACAGAAATAAATAGTAGTAGAATGCTGAAGAGGGCGTGGCGCGCGTGCCAAGCTATTGCACTATAGTGCATATGCTTCTCAACGCATTCGCATTACGCAACGCGTCTCCCGTTCGCGCGCTCCGGAGGTAAAAAAACATTAAATTCGTTACAAATATGGCATATTGTGCAGTTTCCAATTGTAAAAATAAAAGTGATGCAATAAATATGGAAAAAGGAGGCATTTCATATCACCAGTAAGTATTTAAATTGAGTAAAAGTTAAGATTATTGAGATTCAAAATAAGTGTTCTACTTTTACCATGTTTGTCTAATAAGAACATCATCGCTGATTTCTTCGTTATGTTAAATATCCATTGCTTGAATTATGCGATACTTGTTCACATAAATATGAAACCCTCACGCAATGTACGTCGAGATAAGCGATATTCACAAGGAGCCAAAAACAATAACAACTCAGGGGCGTCGGGTCAAATAAATAGTTGTGATTGGTCAGCGATTGCGCTAGTGATTGACGTTCGGTTTATGGTGACGTCTTAAATTTATCGATAAATAAAATGAATATTAATTCGAAGGACACTCTTTAATTAATTATTATGTCGATATCAATACGTTTGTTAATATTAATCAACTGTTTCTTTAATCTGTAAGTTTAGTCTAATGGTAGTGTGTATACGATTGCTGATTAAGTCAGGCAGAATAATGTTGTTAAGAATTTTTTCATAATTAACAATTTATTTAAACGAATGTTTGTTAGTACCCTACACCCTTGCTTTGCTAAACGTGGCAGTAAATGTAAATTCACAGACAGAATTTAGTGTAACTTTGACATTCATAAGTGTTACTTTGTAACCTAACTTGAATAAATTTATTTTTGATATAATAATATACATTATATAAAGTATATTCTATAATATAGTCAAAAGTTTTGTAAGGTTTCAACACAGATTTTTAACTAAATAAATACGTTTTATTTAAATAACATTATACTTTAATCAAAGTTTACATAGTACCTAATATGTTATCATCACTATTCATAATAAAACATTTTACATAAAAACAATAACATAATTTCATCTTCCACAGCTCTCAACATATCGATAATAATTCCATAGGGTCCACTCACTATTTATACGTCACTGTAGGCGGGGCTTGCCGAAATGTGGCACGCGCGAAATGTACGCGAAGACGTGACATTCACCATTCTACTACTATTTATTTCTGTGGTCTTTATTCGTTTCGTAAATATACCTGTTCTAAACCTATTGAGTCGCAGAGGCATACCGGTGGCTAGATACAATTGGTTTTCAATTATGTCTGGCATACCAAAAATTTACAGGTTAAAAGATGAGTACGAATGTACTTGGTAAGATTATACCGGTACAAATAATATATCTATACTAATATTATAAAGCTGAAGAGTTTGTTTGTTTGTTTGCACCTAATCTCAGGAACTACTGGTTCGATTTGAAAAATTATTTTAGTGTTGGATAGCCTATTTATCGAGCAAGGCTATATAACATCACGCTACGACCCACGGGGCGGCGCAGTAACGATAAACACGGGTGAAACCGCGGGAACATCTAGTTATTATATATACGGCATAGTTATTCAAATGAAGCGACTAAAGAAATCATTAATGAATGTTTAAATGTGGGCGGATGGGTGAGTGTAACTGACAGCTGATTTCGTTATCGCGCAGTCAATGTGGTTATAAATGTAAATGTGCGGAAACAAAAGTATTTATTTCTCTTAGTGAATTTGTTTACAATTCTTTGTGAATTGCATTGTTTATTTACATATTATTAGACTTTTTGGATTTGGGCCCAAGACATTTAGGTACACAGTTTTATTTTGTCCGTATGATACGTAAAATAACTATACAGCAACCTATCCATAGTAATTGTTTCGTGTTAAAAGCTTCCCTTTGCGTTGAACTAATACAAATCTATGATCGATGAATAACTCATTCACAACTAGTTTCAGTATTCAGACGTGAAGATAATTTTGGTTATTTTGCAGGGTGGCAACTGCTTTGCCCGAATTTTATTTGCCCTAATATCATTTGCCATAATAGTCAACAGCCATAATATTGTATGACGTAATATTCATTTGCCCTACTCTTATTTGCTATATTAGTTACGTGCTAGAAGCTTTGTTTCCCATAAAGTCACTTATCATAACATCATTTGTCATAATCATTGTAAGCCCTAATTATTACATGCCATAACATCATTTGCCATCGACATTGGGTGTGTAACGGTTGTTATATCAGGAGAAACTGGATGCAATCGGGACTTTAGGGCACCCCGACTCGGATAGGTTAGGTTAGAAGGGGATGGCGGGGTCGTTTGAGCGAGCGAAGCGAGCGAATAGACCCCGCCATCCCCTTCGTGGTAATTTTTTTATAAGCCACCCAGAAGTAGTTTGGTTAGGTTAGGTTAGGTTTTATGTCTAATAATCATTATGGCGTTTAAATATTATGTCTAATAATTATTATGGCAATTAAAAATATGAAAAACAATACGTATGGCACTCGTATCTTATGGTATCTAAGTTTCGGGCAATTAAAAGTATGTCATATGTCTTTTAGGACAAACAAAACATTCGGGCAAATGAAATTCGGGTAAATGAAATTCGGGAATATGATGTAATCATCATATTCCCGAATTTCATTTACATATATATATAATCTTCGGGTAAACAATAGACAACCATTTTGCAGCTATTATAAAAGGTTAGACAAAATGTAGTCTTGAACTTCAGTGTACTTATTGTATATATTTCAAGTTTCCTTCAACTGTAATAAAATTTGAGCAGATGTTCTATCATCATCATATTATACTTCTGTAGGTAAATGCTCAGTTGATTGCGGTTTGACGAAATTGGATTCTGTAAAAATTATTGGCTTATGTTTAACTTATCACCAGTTATAGTAAAATATAACAGTCAAAAATAGTAAATGATCACCAAATTGCACAGCAAAATATATTTGAAGAGATTAAAATAAGTCGACAGAGCCGGGCTCCTATTTTTGGGTGCGTTTATGAAGGAACCTAACATAACCTAACCCTTCCGAGACGGAATGTAGTGATTTGAGGCGTAGGTATAGGTGCTCGTTATAATATATTTTAGTAAGCATATTTTGCTGCGCAATTAGTATTTGATGGTCATTATATTTAATCCCAAAAATATTTGATAATACTTAGAATAAAGTTGCTATTTTCCTCAATGCGTAAACCGAAGGTGACTTAGTTTCAGCTAATCAAATCAATTATCATGAGTTTTATTTTGTCACGGTGTTGCCTTTAAAAATACCGGATAAAGACATATTCAGTATAATCGTCTTCTAATACATCAAAGACAAATAAGTATTGTCGCGCCGAATGATGTTCGAATTTCTTCTACACATACCTATCTACTTACATCTACTTATAGAGCTGATGCAAGCTACTGATTGTACTAAATAGGTCGCATTGACAATCGTCTTCCTTGTTAAAGTCGAGAACGCGTTAAGTGACTAATAAACGATCTCGATGATTCAATACTTTTTATCTATTTCTATCTCTTTGATATTACAAAAAATATTTGTGAGGCAATAGCCTAGTGTGATAGTGATGAACTGCCATTCAGATAGCCCATGGCACGCGACTCTTAAAGTTTCAAACTTACGTGCGTATTGAATAGTTAATTATCAATCGGTAAAGGAAAACAACGAGAGGAAAACTGCATCGCTAAGAGTTCATGATAGACCAGCGCAAGCAAACTATGATCTAAACCTTTCCATACTAAGTATAAAATCAAAATCAAAATTAAAGGACATGGACAGATTCTGCCTAGCTTGTCAGTGGGATACATGTAAATGTACATAAATAGACGCCTAATTATATATAAATAAAAATAAAAATGAAAATTACAAGTCTATTTATATTTTTGTACAACTTCAGAATAAATATTTAAGCATAAATAGTTGTTCTGCGTTTCCGGCGTATCGAGATAGCGTACCCATTTTGAAGAAACGTTCCATTCCCTGTAAAGCTATAATAAATGTTCCATCAGAGTTACATTAAAAATTATTTAGACCGTAAAATGATTATAATTATTCATTATCGTAATCTTAATAAAAACACACTCGAATGCTATGAAATATTATTGTTTTAAATAACTTTTTTCTTGTAACAACGAAACGGAAAGACATTACAGGCTTGACAATCGCACGACATCCGCAGTCAGCTTTTTTTTTTGTTTGACAATAATTCATAATTGTCGCATTTGACATTTGTACTCGCAACTTTCGCGTGGTTTTGATTTTTGTTTGTAAATTGTGGGATTATCTTTTTTCCATAACGACCATTGGTATTCTATACGGACTGATTCCATTGTCCAACGATTATCTAATGCTAATTAATAAGGACTTGATTGTGCTTACGCTTTGGACATTGTCAACTAACTGTTTACAATGAGTACGGGACGGCTAAGAAGACATATTGTCTTCGTTAGACATGCCTTTCCAAAGAATGCTTGTGCAATGGCGAACAATTCAGGTATGTGCTTATTTAAAATAAATTATGAAAACCTTTTATATACATAAAACATATTTATCAAATAGTTTGTAGAATCAATTATTATTTCCATTTAACCAATTGATTTTCACCTTTAAATATTTAAAAAAGTATTTATTTAGAACCTTCTTCACATTACAATTGATAAAATGTTGATATATCTATACTCGCATAATCTACTTTGCCTTGCAACTTCCAGAAGATGAACATATTTGTCACCCATGCTTCTTGCTGCTAACTTCAGAAGGTGCCAATCATATTATGCTGGGCCAGACTATGGTGTGCCTTGGTTGTTGCCGATCAGTAAGGGACATAAGATAATACATCACATTATTGATCCAGAGACACCACTTTTACTGCAAGATTTCAGGTATGATTTTCATCATATATAACAGTTATGATTTATCATGATGTATGAAAATACTACAAATATAAGTAATTACCTATCAAAAATATAATTTTTCCACTGAGCCCTTTCTAATAATAAGTCAAATGACACTATAGCCTATGTCATTAGCCATTGCAGGTTGCCTGACTTCACACACCTTTGAGAGCATTATGGCTTGTTCCAATGGGTAGCACCACCCTGACTGTTAAGCTGAAGGTTGTGGGTTCGATTCCCAGTGTTGTCTCTTGTCAAATATTTGCATAATTACTACAAGTATTTGTTCTGCGTCTGCATGTTAAGACATATGTAGTTATATAGATAATATGATGTATATATTTTAAAATATTTGTGTTAATCAACTAGCTGGTTGCCATAGTATTAGCATTATACACTACACACCTCAAACTAAGCAGAGTTTGGGAACAGATGGCTTTATGTGAGATGTCCAAAGATATTGAATTAGTATAAATAACGTACAGGCATTTGCAAGAGTTTCTCATATGATATTCTTTCACCTTATATGAAAAGTGATAAATTATTATATGAATGTAAGTTCTATGAGTCAGAGATGTATATCTGACATGCATGCAAGACCGAGAAGACATTAAGACTTTAAATTCTATGTAGCATTTACACCATTAAGCTATCACAAGCTATATTAGTTACAGGTCAATATTATTTGTTTTAGGGAATAACAAGGAACTATGTTTGTCATCACTGCTGGATGAGGGCTAATAGACAATTACATCAAGATTCATCTCGAGAAGAAACTGATGAACCTGCAGATAATATATAAAATGAAAATGTAATTTCACCATCACCAGAGGCCCTCATCTTACCTCCAGCGGTTATTTTACCACCAACTCGTAGTTCTACTCTAATAACATTACCTTACTATAAGTGGGCTTCAAATACTTCTGCCCGTTGTGTATTTAATAGATGTTATAATAGATCATTTTATGCAATACCTAACTTTGTATAACTTATGTATTTAGGCTGGGCAAGACATCAGACCAATATTACTCCACCAGCATCATTTTTAGACAATATCTTTGTTAGAATTTTTGAATATTAAATATTTCATTCAAAAGTTATTCAGATTTTGTTTTTATTTTAACACTTTGCAATCCTATGTGACACTTCCTAACCTTTTATCAAGAGTCTATCCAATTATACATGTCATAGGTAGGTACTTAATCATTCCATTACTGTCCTACTAATTATACAGGGTTTAGATTAATACATCACAAAAGACAAGAGAATTATGAGCTCGAGTAGGTTCATGACCAAAATATTTTTTGTTAATATCTAAGAAATCTGAAGTTAGTGGATTATGTTACTTTTACAGTTAATATCAGAGCATACTAAATTTAAAATAAAGCAAAATTCGTAAATGTACATATATTTTTAGATGCTAGGCAGAGTGCCCTAAGAAAATTGGCCATCTCCTTTATTCAAGTTAGATTACAAGGTAACACTTATGAATGTCAAAGCTACACAATTACTGCCACGTTCAGCAAAGCAAGGGTGTAGGGCTGGTGAGAAGAACGGGCAAGAAACTCATGGCCACTCTTTTTAATCGCCAAGTATAGTATAGTGGCAGCAGCCCTTTATAATCTGTACCGCTGCTGAGTACGCCAGCAGCAGTACAGATTATAAAGGGCTGCTGTTACTGAACTATTATATTACTATAGATATAACTATTATAATATATTATGATAAGATTGCTTCTTTGGTCCCGTGCTTAATTTCCATACTCTAACATCCCAAGCTTATGTCAAGGGTGACATAAGTTTACACTTATGCCAGCCGAACATTATACTTCGAGTTGGATGCCCAGTTGTAGAAGCACAACAGGGTTTTAGTTAAGAAATGACGATATGCCCGGTAGACGGCAATATGCTGGTTCCTATTACGAAGAACCGACACCAAAACTAGTAAAATTTGGATTTAAATGCATATCTACCTTACTTTTCGATGGTATACAGGCGTAAATATAAGCGCTTATCTAAACCTGTTATCACACTACCTAAGTACCTATGTACACTGTCCTGTAGCCTCCAGCTCAAAATAACATAAATAAAAAAGTACGTTACCTCATAAGTGCCAGTCTCCGCTTTGAAGAAGTGATCCCAGTACAGCTTGAGGGTATCTATGTCCTCCTCCGTCGCCATCCGCCCAGTTTACCGACCTACGACAATATACACGCAATTAATCTATGACGTTCCATCTACGCATTAGGTACGCTTGCTATTTATAGATTAGTACCATCAATGTTGTGGATTATTTAATAGCATATGCAACTAGATTGCAACTTAAATGCTTATATATAACCCTCGAAGAAGAAGAAGAGGAAATAGTTCTCGTCCAATTATTTCTTGGCAATTAGAATGATAGTTATAGAACCTGATAGATGGGTAGCTAAGGTACCAGAAAAATGTCTATCCGAAACTTTGGGATGAACGAAATATTAAGAATATACCTACCACGAAACTTCGTAGTAGGTATATTCTTAGTATTTCGTTTCTTTGGATATTTTTTTTAAACTTTATTTTCTTCCGAACTCTTCATTGTAGGCTTTATATTAATAAATCCAAAATGTTATTTCATGTATTTTATGGTACAAATAGCAGAACTAACCGCTACGAAACTTAGTTCGCATAGAGTTTCATTCCACTACCGCCACAAAATTATGTGGGTCTTACTTGGTCAGATTTAATCACTCCAATTTTAAAATTTCAGCCTGTGTTATATCATATATATCTAGCGGTATGGCCAACCCAGACTTAGTAATACAAAACAATCCTATTACTGGCAAGCTTTGGGAACGAAACCTTAAAAAGGGAACCGTGTGCTTTGCAAACAAACAATCAGCAACGAAACTCTTGGCTACCGGTGGTGTGATGTTCCAATCATTTGTTAAAGTACATAATATTAGATTTTCTTATATAAAGTTCCTTATCTTAGTTGTGCATTCAAGATCTTATGATAAACGTGACTTGTCACCGTTGCATTAAATAGCTGTATGGCTTCTGTTACTTCACTAGATAGACATTTTGTTGGAGGTCGGTGTAGGAACGATAATCGATATTTAGATGTCGAAAGCAATAGGAATTATATTTATACTTTAGAATATATCGAAAATTGCATATGTCGCCAGATTGCTAACTTTTTTGGAGGCTGTTATAGCGAAACTTGCTTTAAAATAAAGTGCATGAATACTTTATTATATACCTATCGTATCTGCTGTGCCCGATAGGATAATAATAATGATCTTATTTGTGTATAAGTCCACTCTTGCATAACATTATGGAATACAATAAAATATTGAGTAAATATACAGTAGTGTAGCTATTTTTACTAAATAAAGAACTTAATACTTTCTAAACATTGTTGTGTTTGCCAGAACAGTGTGAAAGCCTAAGAGACCGGCGAAATATTTACATCTTGTTTTCAGTTACGTATTTTATCCTAATACATCATAGGTACCATCATAATCTATATATTAATACGTGAAGCAAAAACTTTGTACCCCTTTTTACGAAAATTGCGCGGACGGAAGAGTATGAAAGGAGATGTTTCATTTTCGGCTACAGTTAAAGTTTATATGGAGAAGGAAGGGCGAATCCTAATATTTTTATAAAATATGCATTAGAAATACATTAAATTAATGAAAAAACACTACACGCACACAACCATGCATTTGAAACACGCATCGAAACGTGTTCGTAGTATTTCTACATTGTTCGTGTGATGTCGTACAATTCTTTGTAACTATGGTTACCTATACCTTATTTATATGTAATAGAGAAAAACAGAAAACAAAGTAGCAAGCTTAGGAATTTTGGTCGAATTTTGACCACTAGGCGACCGCTAGTAAGTTATTATTGCACATAAAAAGCACTCATCAATCAATTTTACATCGATGATTTACATCACATAAAAAAAATTCTATTAAATTGTAAATAGGTACCTAATTCTACTTATAACTCATTATTTTGTATGGAATATAGTATGATAGGCGCTAGTGTAAGATTATGTCAACAAAATTGTTTACTAAGCAGTCAAAAGTGAATAAACTGTTGGACAGACTATGCGCAGTTAAAAATATCTTCTGTGCTTTTCTTAGAAACTAAATTTACGACTAGATTGATGCCACGAACCAAAAAACCCATCAACACGAGGCAAGTTTTTTGGGACAAATGTTGTCTATCCTTTTCCTTTTTGTCGAGTATGATAAAGATAGCACCTACATCTTTGTGGGCCTTTTAAGAGCAATCTAAAACATTGTATACTATTATATTGTGTTGAAATATAAAGTACCGCATTAGGTCAGCGTAGAGCAGTGACCTCCCATATAACAGGTTTTTAGAAACAAAATAATTATAATGCCTTCACTGAAACGAACGGATCTTTAAACCAAAACATTAAAAGAAAGTTTTATGCGTTTCCTCTCCGTTTACCTTTGTTTTATTTGATACAATGGTAATGAGTTTTAAAGTGGGTTTAATTAAGTCGTTGATATAAATTAAAATATTTTAGTAATCTATACGAAAATTTAATGTAACCGGTTTTTATCATATCAGGGTCAACAAAATATTGTATGTGCCCTACCATGAAAATGTCTATTCGAAACTTCGGACCGAATGAAAAAGTCATACAATGTAGTTTCATCAGATTTCTTTCTTCCAAAATCACTTTATTACTCCAATCAAGAGTATTAGAGAGAATTTCGGAATAAGTGTGTTTCACGCTACAAACAGTCTGTCGGTCTAAAACTTCGGCATCTTCATTTTAAGATAGGTAGGTAGTGCTGGAACTAAAAGCCTATAAACAATCAACATAATTTGTCTGAATTTCTTCGGATTAACAAATTTAGATGGCCATAGAAACAATATTATTATTATTACTAAGCAGCGATAGCTCAGTGGGGAGACCAACTGACTGCAATGCAGAGGGTCTCGAGTTCGAACCCACGTCGCGCACCTCTGACTTTCGGAAGTTATATGACTTTTTGAAATTATGTGCGTATTGATTGACAATTATCGCCTGCTCCGTGCCTCCGAGAGCACGTTTAGCCGCCGATCCCGGCTGCCATGAACATCTATGGCAGTCGTTATTGGGAAGTCAGTGCCCTCTAATATCCTGACACTGGTCTAGCCTTAGGGTATCGTTAGCCTTCGGGTTGCAGAGGTCAGGTGGCAGCCGCTCCGTGTAAAAACTGATGTCCAGTCAAATCCGGTTAGACTAGAAAGCAGACCCCAAGTGACTTGGGAATAATAAAGGCTATGGAGAAGAAGAGAAACAATATTATTTCGCTTATGGCATTAGCAGAAAATTGCAAACATGCCCAATTAGCTTCACTGCATATTATTTGGTTGAACTGAACTCTTGATCCATAGCCAAACAACTGTTTAATAATGACAGTCAACGCCGAAGCTCGAAAATACTCGAGCAATTATTCGAGTTAGTAGTTAGAGTTTAGATTTGCGACGAATAGTTTCACGCCTCAACCCCTCCGAAGGGGTTGGCAAAGATATATAGATTCACGCCTGTTCCCCAGAGGGGTAGGCAGAGACTACGGATTTCCATTTGTTACGATCCTGACACACTCCTCTGGCTTCATTCACTTTCATCACATTCTTCATACACGCCCGTCGGTTCAAGGTGCTCTTAACCTGACCTTTGTCCAGAACGCCTCCGATCTGATCGAGAAACGTTCGGCTAGGTCTTCCTCTTGCGACTGTTCCATTCACACTAGCCTTATAAACTTTCTTAGTAAGTCTTTCCTCGTCCATTCTTTCTACATGCCCAAACCAGCTTAACATACACTTTTCTATTCTCCACTATATCTACTTTCATGCCCCATCTCTCAATAATCACACTATTCCTTATTCTATTTTTCAGAGTCACACCACATATGCTTCTCAACTTCGCAGAGATATAATACACCAACAATCGCCAAATATAGTTTGAAGTCCCACGTAACAGGCCGGACTATTTACTGGGGACAGTTCCAAACGCCGGGCTCAGAACACTTCAGTCAGAAATTTTTGAAAGTGCAACCTAATAACATTTTACCCGTCTCAGGCATCTCATAGTACCTAGATCTCAGTCGCTTACACTAAGTAACCGTTGCGTCACCTCAGTGAGGTAGCGGTATGACAAGTGGTAATAGTTAATAACTTAACGAGGAGTGCTCGATATTTTCATACCGAAGATAGCCAATAGATAATGAGGTTGGATCTTTAAGTACCATAACCAGCTTAGTAACATTGTTACGTAATACCAATGTACAGCGCTGTTTGTAAGTGATAGATAACGTTTCAAACAAAACAACTTGTATTCTAACAATTAACTACTGTTTAGTCTAGAGGCTTAACACATTGAGTGCCATGTAGCAGACACAATATGAGAGTCAAGATGGCGGGTGTACCTTAATGAATCGAGTAATAACATTTACCAAAAAAATGTACCTAAATTGTACTATTTAGTACCTCGGTTAAAAAAAAATTGTACCTCCTTTAGAAGGAAACCACAGCTAAATTTAGATACACCCGCCATATTGACGTCAATATGGCGGGTGTTCTATAACATTTTATTATTTTATTAGTAATGGTTACATTACTAATGAAACATAATGACACCAAAAAAATTTACCTTAATTGTACTATTTAGTACCTCGGTTAAAAAAATCTGTACCTCCTTTAGGAGGAAACCACAGCTAAATTTAGGTACAGCAGCCGTACGGAAGTCAATATGGCGGGTGTTCTATAGTATTTTATTATTTTATTAGTAATCGTTACATTACTAATAAAATATAATGACACCAAAAAAATGTACCTAAATTGTATTATTTAGTACCTCGGTTAAAAAAAACTGTACCTCCTTTAGAATGAAACCACAGCTAAATTTAGGTACACCAGCCGTATTGACGTCAATATAGCGGGTATTCTATAATATTTTATTATTTAACCATTTCTAATAAAATATACCTAATAACACCAAAAAAATGTACCTAAAAGTACCTCAAGTAAAAAAATACACACTTGATCAGTTCGTACTGAGAAATAAAACAACCGTGTCTTGTGTCTAAGCAAACACGATAATTATCATAAAATATTGATATAGTTACATATACATCTATATTTTACGGATATTTTTAATTAAGAATTATATGAACACGAATAGAAGCCCCGAGGCGAGACCAACAGACTGCAATGCAGTCTCACATTCTAATCCTGGGCGGGCACTAATGACTTTTCGAATGTTCAAAATTTATGAGCTAATTTGTTAAATAATGATCGCTTGCTTCCGTGCCTCGGAGAGCACGTTAAGCCGTTGGTCCCGGCAGTCATAAACATCTTTGACAGGCTTTACGGGGAAGTCAGTACCCTCAAATATCCTGACATTAGTCTATTCAACCGAATGACGTTTCACCTTCTGGCCAGTAGCGATAGCCTAGTCGGGAGACCGATAGACTGCCACGCAGTAGGTCTCGGGTTTGAACTCACGGCACGCACCTATGACTTTTCGAAGTTATGTGCGTACCTATTAAATTGTTAATTATCGCTTGCTTTAAACGGTGAAGGAAAACATCGTAAGGAAACCTGCATGCGAGCCAGTAGGTCAGAAGGTGAAACGTCATTCGGTTGATTAGACTAATGTCAGGATATTTCAGGGTACTGACTTCCCTGTAAAGCCTGTCAAAGATGTTCATGACAGCCGGGACCAACCACTTAACGTGCTCTCCGAGGCACGGAAGCAAGCGATCATTATTTAACAAATTAGCACATAAATTTTGAACATTCGAAAAGTCATTGGTGCGCGCCCGGGATTCGAATGTGAGACTGCATTGCAGTCTGTTGGTCTCGCCTCGGGGCTTCTATTCGTGTTCATATAATTCGTAATTACAAATATCCGTAAAATATAGATGTATATGTAACTATATCAATATTTCATGATAATTATCGTGTTTGCTTAGACACAAGACACGGTTGTTTTATTTCTCAGTACGAACTGATCAAGTGTGTATTTTTTTTACTTGAGGTACTTTTAGGTACATTTTATTGGTGTTATTAGGTATATTTTATTAGAAATGGTTAAATAATAAAATATTATAGAATACCCGCTATATTGACGTCAATACGGCTGGTGTACCTAAATTTAGCTGTGGTTTCCTTCTAAAGGAGGTACAGTTTTTTTTAACCCAGGTACTAAATAGTACAATTTAGGTACATTTTTTGGTGTCATTATATTTTATTAGTAATGTAACGATTACTAATAAAATAATAAAATACTATAGAACACCCGCCATACTGACTTTAGTACGGCTGCTGTACCTAAATTTAGCTGTGGCTTCCTTCTAAAGGAGGTACAGTTATTTTTAACCGAGGTACTAAATAATACAATTTAGGTACATTTTTTTGGTGTCATTATATTTTATTAGTAATGTAACGATTACTAATAAAATAATAAAATACTATAGAACACCCGCCATATTGACTTCCGTACGGCTGCTGTACCAAAATTTAGCTGTGGTTTCCTCCTATAGGAGGTACAGATTTTTTTAACCGAGGTACTAAATAGTACAATTAAGGTACATTTTTTTGGTGTCATTATGTTTCATTAGTAATGTAACCATTACTAATAAAATAATAAAATGTTATAGAACACCCGCCATATTGACGTCAATATGGCGGGTGTATCTAAATTTAGCTGTGGTTTCCTTCTAAAGGAGGTACAATTTTTTTTAACCGAGGTACTAAATAGTACAATTTAGGTACATTTTTTTGGTAAATGTTATTACTCGATTCGTTAAGGTACACCCGCCATCTTGACTCTCATGACACACTAGATAATGTATTGTTTGCGGTCATTTATGACCAGCATGGCGTTCAATGTGTTAAGTAAGCACTATTGTTTGGTATTATATATTAGCTAATATTACAAAAGTGAAAGTGAGTTTGTTTGTTTGTTACGCTTTCACGACATAACTACTTGACCGATCATCATGAAATTTCGCATATACTTTGTCACGTTGTCAATGGAATAAAGATATTTTCTAGAAAAATGTCTTTTACGCTCGAAAGACAGAAATTTATTGACAAAATCTCTAAATAGTACCAAATATTTAAAAAATATTGAGCTATGTAATAACTCAGGTCGAGAGTTATTACATAGTTTAGTATTTTTATTTTCTCAGTGTCACAAGGATGTGAGAGAGAAGAGGCCCAGCAGTGGGACAATTTATATACAGGACTGATATTATATTATTATTTGTCATAACTAGCGGACAATCAGAAAAACACCTATAAACATTACTTTATAGGTAAACCAGATGTGCCCGCGGTTTTACCCGCGTTTATGATTGCTGCACAGCCCCCGTGAGTCGTAGCGTGATGTTATATATATAGCCATAGCCTTCCTCGATAAATGGGCTATTCAACACTAAAAGAATTTTTCAATTCAAACCAGTAGTTCCGGAGATTAGCGCGTTCAACCAAACAAACAAACTCTTTAGCTTTATAATATTAGTATAGATAATATTTAAGTAACAGTGGCCCACCACTGTTCTTCAAATGTTAATCATTGATCAAGGACGTGACATTTATGAAATTGAGAAGAGCTAAGTATTAATTAGCGACACTTTATAAATAAGGCTTAATTTTAAATCATGTTTAAATACTTTAAAGCACAACGTATTAGTAAACTAATCACCTACCAAGTAGACCAAAAATCCAAAACTGCTATCATACAAATAAACACAAAACATCAGTCCATAGTTCGATATCAACCAACACTTTCTTTGAAAAACATACTGAAACTTCTTAAAACTGTTATAAGAACACCGGCGTACGAGTTCCGAGTACGTACATAGTGGGCGTCGAGTATTGACTGAGTACAGGCGCCTTATCAATACGGGCATTATTTATTGGACGACGAGAAGAACAGATAATGTTCATATAATATATCTACACGGCATAGTGACAAAACAAACCGATATATTAACTACTCACTAGCACTCGTGCTATTGACGTTTTTGTTGACACTAGGTTCCTGGACCACTGGAAAATTAATTTAAAGAAAATTTTAATTTTAAATGTCCATTCGGTTATGCTTTGTGCGATTTCTGAAAAGCTAATCAACGTGTCAAATCAAACTCATGTCAAATTATTAGATTGGCTGTTACGAATTCAGTCAGCCAATCATAGCAGTTGACACGAATTTGATTATCTGTTAACTAGTTTCTGCGTCGATACACCTTTCAGAAACCGAATGGAAATAATATTCCGACATATTTAATATTTTTTCTATTACTATTCAAAATTGTTTTCCTCTAGTTCCTCTGAGCCTATATACTTAGATATAGTCTGTGTGAATTCCACAGGAACACATAACGCATACTGGGATTAAATCCTATATGTTAATCTTCTGGATGCCGGATTTTATCCAAAATTTAGTGGTTCACGCGTGAATAACGTACTAATATCTTAACATCTGGACAAACCTCAACATTTACCACTTAGGATCTCATCTATATGTATATAGATGATTGGTATACTATTTTTATTGATCTCATCAGTTACGTCAATTTATGTTCATCTGACCAGAATTAAAGCACACGCGTGGTAGCTGTATGCCACCTCGTTTTCATGATTATCTATGAGATTCCTATGTGTGTTATATATTATGTATAGTTATATTTAACTGGCAGTCGACCTAATCAATGGAAGATAAGTTTAAAAAGCTACTGTTTGTTATCGTTGATTCGCAGAACAGAGTACGCAATTAACATACAAGATAAGAGTCTCTTTCCTTTTAATCTGACTAGAGTTTTGATGTACAATGGAAAGAAGACAGGTAGTGCACAGCATAATCTGGGATTTGGCCCAAATTAGAGATGCTCGATGGGCGAAATACTTGCCAGTTAACATTGTGTCACTACACAAGGACACCCTCTGGAACACCTCCAGCCACGAAGCTCCTTTTGAATAGAGGCCTTTACCAGGATAGATATAATAAAAGAAGCATTGTTTGGCCCCAAGCTCCGAGCATCAGCCAAATATTTAAATGTTAAAAAACAATACCTATAATAAGTCAATTAACTGGTAACCAGATATAATAAAAGAAGCATTGTCTGGCCCCAAGCTCTGAGCATCAGTCAAAAAATTTATACCAAATAGCTTAAAATGACCATATTATATTAAAGTTTGTGAATGTGTATAAAATGTACAAGTATTAGATGTTTGATGTGTGAATGAAAATTAGTATCTTAATATGCAACTAAAATAAACATAAGTTTATCTTTAATCAAATTATATCTTGGAGGTAAATACAAATGACGAACATTATGCATCTTTTATAAAGCAAAATATTTAAAGTTATTATTTTATTCATTTTAGTTTGGATTATATTCTAGTTATTTAAATATTCAGCGTAATGTTTAAATATGTGAAATATATTATTACATTACACACATTATATTTAATTTATATTATAAGAAGAAGATATTTACATACATATTAAATTTTATTAATCAATATTATAGCCAGAACATGTTATTATAATACTTTATGTGAGAGTTCACAGCTTAGTCTAAGGTCTAAGACTGAGCCTTTCAAAATAAATACATAAAAAGGTGAAAGGTAATATACAGATAATATAGTAAATTGTCTATAAATTGTTTTATTGAAAAACCATAAATAACTAACTTAAGAGGACCAGTATATTTACCACTGTAAACAAATTAGCAATATTATAATACTTAAGTATGTATGTCTTATAAAATGTTATACTAAATGTATATTATTTATAAGAAATACATAATGTACACATTATACTCCATTTGGTTAGGTACTTAGTCAAAGGTGTATTTTGATGTGTCTTTTTATCTAAAAACTCAGTTTAAAAATAAAATGCTGCTAAAGATCAATGTAAATACAACAATAATGATTACTAAATCAATTGAACTGTTAGTTTAAGCAGTAGTTTATTTGTTTAATATGTGTTTGTGTAAAAAGTCACATCAAGATTGTGTACCTTTAGTTATGTACCTAATCCAATGGAGTATAGTAATATGTGTTGTAATATAATGACAATATGTTTTGTTTACCAACTGTCAGAGATAAAACACAATGCATTATCTAACTAGAATTTGCACCTAATCAAATATTGTAGGAATCTTGTTAGAGTCCAAGGTTTATTTGAAAATTACCTACTGAACAAGGTGATATTATTATACAATTGGTGTGCAAACAATATCTTTTGTTATGTAAACAAAAAGAAAGCATTGGATTTTGTTTTGAAAATTTGAGATGTTTACATGCTTTGGTTCAAATATAATTGTGACTACATTTTTAGTTTTTTTTATTGATATTGGAATGGTCAAATTAATAGATATAGTTAAAGGTATGAAGCAATTATGAAAATTATTGGTTTTTAAATTATAACTTTTACTTCTAATTTATAACTCTCAGCAGTAAAATAACTTTACACTTATCTTCTTACTAACAATTTAATAAGGTAATTTAATCTTGCGACTAGATAAACAGATAAATAAATTAACAGAACAGTAAATATTGTCCAAAATAATGATGAAAATACTCACATGAAACACTTGCACAAATATTCAACTTTTTAGTGACCTTTAATATAAAAGGTTTGTATTTTTAAACATATATTAACGAACGTAAACGTAACATAATATAATGTAACTTCGCAAAAATGTTTTGCGGGTCAAGTAAAACAACCTCACTCTCGAAACTTTTTGACAATATTGACAATTAGACAATTAGTGACAGACGACGTTTTATAGTGTTACCCTAGTAACAGTTGTGTTACACATAAAATAGAAACTGGCATTTTTTATGCCATTTGAATTTCTAGAAGCATCATAACCAGAGCTCAATAGTCGTGCACGGTTATCAAGTATCAACCTAAAGTGTAGGAATAAGTCCTATGATTTTGTAACATAAGTAGCTAAAAGTTTATAAATCGTGGATATTGAATGTAATTGCAATAATAATATATGCGTCGATACTTGCACCGATATATTATATAAACGTCAAGTCAGGTGCAGTTTGTTAATTATTTTGTTTATTAGCAATAAACCAAAATAACGTCATTAACATCAATGTCAAGTGGCTGTCACGAGCTACTGGTTGATGTCAGCTGTCATATTAATATTAAAAACGCGAGAATCTCGTGAAAACTGCGATTTTACTATCGTGATTAGAATAGGAAGTGTATTTTACACGAATCTTTCGGCTCGCATGTAACAAGTTTGAGAATAACATTCCGCCATGTGGGACCATATCATAGAATATTTGAAAGATCCGTTCCTAGTGATTAAAGTTCAGAACTTTTTTGGTGTTACATACAAAAGTAATCAAAGTACGCAAAATGTATCATCCGAAGTGTTACATTCTGATAGATTGGAGCGGGTAAACGAGGAGTTGGACTTAAAGCAGCACAAGAGAATACCTAGTAATATATCGAGTAGTTCGCAGTCTTCATGCGATACAGATAGTTCAGGCGACAGCGGCGGGAAGGACGCAGTGGAATGCTCTATAAACAACAAGTTCTGGTACTGGCTGTTCGTGCTGGGCACAGAGCTGGGTGACGAGATATTCTACGCGACTTTCATTCCATTCTGGTTCTGGAATATCGATGGTGCTGTCGGCAGACGGGTCGTGCTAGTATGGACTGTTGTCATGTATATAGGTAAGTAATTATAACATTTTCTGTCAACATTTGAAAATATTAATTGTTAGTGGTGGAAAACAGCAACATTTACACATTGATTTGTTTACATAAACTCAATGAAAAACATTTTTGGTTGGAGTGTACGAAACGGGCCACTGAGGAAAAAGAACAATATAATTCGCAAAAATTAAAATTTTACTATATAATTGTTTTTTTTTGTTCTATCCTAATAAACGACTAAAAATAAACGAAAAGTCATCTTGGAACTTTTTGTCTAGGATGAGAGTTTTGTGAGAAAATCGGAGTTTTTAATACGACGATAAAATTTTGAATCGCTTTTGCCGTGAAACTAAAAGAGATAGCAAAATATTTATAAGAGATAAAGATAGTTATTTTTCACTCCTCTATACGATAGAATACCCAAAAAATAATACTTACCAAATTTTCAAAACACTGAGGAAAATATTTCTAAGTCCTTTTGAACTATGTGGGCGACTCATAGGACTTAAAATTTTTTGCTTAAAATCATTGCTATTTTAATTCTATCGTATAAGACTACTAAAAATAAGCCGAAAATCATCTTGTCACTTTTTTCCACCCAGGATTGTGAGATAATCGACGTTTTTAGTATGATGATAAAACTTTGAATCGCTTTTGCCATGGAACTATTAGAAATAGCGAAAACTAAACTTTACAAGGGAGAAAGATGGTTATTTGTCACCCCTCAATAAAATAGATTACTCAAAATATAAAATATACCAAATTTTCGAAACACTGAAGAAAATATTCTTTTTGCAACGCGGGTGACGCTACAGGACAAGTCCCAAAACGTTGCACACTCTTTGCTACACTCTAACCCTGAACTTGTAGGCAAATTACCAGAACTTGAGGTCAATGTAAGAATTTCTTTCGGAAGGTAAACGCTCCGAGTCCCGACTATTAGCACTCCGATTTGGATAGGTTAGGTTAGAAGGCGTAGGCAGGAGCTCCGCTCCCGCCGTAGCCTTCATGGTATTTTTTTTGTGACCACCCAAAGTAGAGATAAAGATACCCACAGATATAGATAAACTCGTCAACACATTACTAGAGACGATATGTTTATTCCAATTAGTTTTTTGAGGTTAAGGTCACTGACCTTGAGGTCAAGGTCACTGACCTTGAGGTCAAGGTCACTGACCTTGAGGTCACTACCCATATTTTACATCGAAATGATTATAGAAAGTTGCTACCTAGTTGCTTCTAGTTGCTACTAATCGTCATATAAGTGCTACTGCCATTTTTTTTTAAGTATACTATTTAAGGTGACGGGCCATTCTGACATCAGGATGGCTGGTCACCTATCTAGTGAGAACCAACTGCGCAAATGAACCGAGTTTTCTTTTAACCAATAGTTGCTACTAGATTGCTGCCTTTATATACATGGTTTTGGGACTCATACCTTTTAAGGATAAAAATGTATTATCAATTTACTATTTTGATGCTTAAACGCCTGTAGAATTAAAAGAGCAAATTAGGAACAACTACAAAACGGGTATTTTATAAGCAGAGAGTTTATTATAAAGTTATCTATTATAAATTGTGTAATTATACTTTAAAAAAAACGGGGTAGCAATTATATGACGATTAGTAGCAACTAGAAGCAACTAGGTAGCAACTTTCGATAATTATTTCGATGTAAAATATGGGTAGTGACCGGCCATTCTGATGGTCACAAAATATTGCACAAATATATTATTATGAAATATGAAAAATTTGTGCTTTGAACACCTGACAACAAGAGTTAAGATTTACAATAAAGTAAATGCATTACTTATTTACAGATAGTAAAGGTAGGTTAAAGATAGTATATATGGTACACCCTAATTCCCCATTTGCCAAAGAAATTAATTATAATAAGATAACTTGAATATTCATTTACAAATTGCTGAAAAGCCAAACATAAATAAAAATAATTTTGGAATAAATAGATAGCTTCCTAAATCCCTGCTGTCCCTAAACTATGCTAAATAAAAGTGTATAATATATACAATGTGTAACATATTAAACGCACTTCCTGAATGTACTTTGGTCAGAATCGGCTACTGATCCATTTCTGACATTTTAATATAGGTATTTTTTTTGTCCTAAAATAATTAAAACAACGTAAATTATAGTCATACTTTTCTTTGAACAGTCGAAATCAACGAAAATGTATCATAATTCAAGACAATAAGGTTTTTGATGCACTAAAGGCAATAATGTTAGATTTATTATAATATACCCATACTATCCGCGCACAATAAGGAGAACTAATTCGTTAAATTAAAATATTTAAGTACATTAAAGTAACATTTTAATGATTATATTATTATTACGATTTAATAATCTAATTGGGGTGTTTGAGGTTGTGCGTTATATATATCTGTGACATATTGTATATTATAATATATATTGTATATAATAAAAGTGGGTGTTTAAATCTGGGATAGTGCATTTCCACTCAAATCAATCAATCAATCAATCTGTCCACCGCATTCCACTGCTGGACATAGGCCTCTCCCATTTTACGCCACAACATCCAATCTTTCGCATTTCCAGTACCTAGCTCATATTCATAAACATGCTTTAAATCTATTGAGCTAATAAATTTGTAACTAACTTAAGTCATTTTAGGTCAAGATCTATAATGATTTGTAATCACTTATCCAGCACTTGGACCGCAAAGTGTAGACCAAACACTTTTTCATTGTGTTTGGTTTCCTGCTATCTCATGAGATAACCTGTTATTGAACCATGTTAAAAATATCAGTTTGACATTATGTTCCCATAATTTTATAATTTAGTTGTTCCCTATGTCAGGCTCAGTTTAGTAACTCTTGACAATTGAATTCTTGTTGACAAAAAACCAATAATACCTGACCTACATACCCAACCATAAACCACTTATAACAATAGACAAACTAGGAAGTTAAAAACAACATTTGAGTGGCAAGATAAAACCAATTAAATTGTATAAAAATAGCATGTACAAGTAGAAAGCATAAATAAAAAATCTCAAGGCTTTAATGTTGTATCTAAGCATTATTATAAATGTTCTATTGATCACATTTAGTAGTGGCAGGTTCTAAAATATATAAATCTTGTGTAGTAGAGCCTCGCTGATTTCAGCATGAATAGGCCGGCTCAACCGGGGAAGGACTAGCCTCTCACAGAATATTGACGTGAAATAGCAGTATTCCTACTGTTGTATTTCGTTCGGTGAGTGAGAGTGCCGGAGGCCCAATCACCCTTTTTACCCCTTCCCACTCCTTCTCCTTCCCACTACCTTTCCTTAAAGGTTGGCAACCCGCAAGTGATACATATGGTATTGCAGGCGTCCATAGGCTACGGTGACCACTTACCATCAGGTGGGCCGTATACTTGTTTGCCAAATTAGTTGAATAACAAAAAAGTTATTTTTACATACCATTGTTATAATTATAAATGACATAATAGTAGTTTTTGTTATAAGAAATAGAGTATTTTTTATAGTGCAACGCAAACTGTACTTATATAAATAATTCTATTCTATGTTTATAAAAAACATTATTGTGACAATTCAATGACTATGAACTGTTGGTTATCGAAGGCATTTCTTTAAAATCTTGCAGACTGTCTTTTTTATGGTTAGGTTAGTTAGTTGTTGAAGTAGTTAATGTCTAAAGAAAATATTTTAGTCCATATTTTAAATAAGCATAAAATATTGGACACATATTTTCTTTGGGATTAAATATAATGACCACCAAAAATAGTAATTGCACAGCAAAATATGCTATATCATAACGAGTACCTATACGCCTCAAATCACTGCATTCCGTCTCGGAAGGGTTAGGTTATGTTAGTTTCCTTCTTAAACCAACCCAAAAATAGATCAAAATAAGTCGACGGAGCCCCGCTTGGCGCCATGCGGGGCTCCGTCGACTTATTTTGATCTCTTTAACCCATTCACAGTCCCGTGATAGACACAATAGAAAATCAATTGTTATGTACCATATGTGGTTCATGGGACAGGGAACGTGTTAAATATATTTTGCTGTGCAATTTGAGTGATCATTTACTATTTTTGACTGTTATATTTTACTATATCTGGTGATAAGTATAACAACATAAGCTATTTTCTTTTGCCCCACAAAGGCCACAAACAAATAACAACGAAGATACACCGCGTCTAAATTTCGTGTTACGTCACCTGTATGTACAAATTTTACAAACATGTGACTTCATAAGCGCCCACTCCCAAAAAATGTTTGACCAATATGTTTTGCCAATCTAAAAGATGAGACTAATTACAATCAGTTATTTTTAACCCTGTCTTCATGCCTATTGCCTACAAATAAAGTAAAATAAATAAATTAAGTAGTAGTATGATTAGTTCTTAATCTATCTAGATTATGAGTTTATAGTAGTGGATATGTCGCTGTTCTCTACGAAGAGGATATCCACTGCACTATCAAAATGAGACTCCGCTGAGTATGAATAAATATTTATTGTTCGTAGGTATGTACGTTATTATCAGGTAAACACAAAAGTTATATGGAGCAATAGATCGCCTACCACGGACCGGGGCGTAATGATTTCTTTTGTCTCACACACCTTTGACAGGACAGCAGTGGATGCGTTCCAAGTTGAACGCCGCCACATCACCCCCCCACGGAGTAAGGAAAGTCGATCAAAGATCGAAAGGACGAGCGAATCTCACTCTTCTGCCTGAACGTGTTGTATATTTTGGTGACGAAGTTGATGGCTGAGGTAAAAAGTGAGTGTGAGGCGTAGATGAGTTTGAGCGTGAGGTGCAGCGGGTTGCCTGAGCACTGGTTTATGCAAGTGGGATGTGGCTGACTTATTAATGGCAGGCGTGGGTGATTCATGTGCATGGCTGTGGGGTATGTTTGTAGGTGAAGTTGGATCGTTTGTAAGTGTTGGGGTGGTTGTAGCGGCTGATTGGGATGTACTGTCGAGGTATGCAGGTTTAATGCGGTCTACGCTTACAACTGCTTCTTTGTTGCCAATGACGATCGTAACTGTCTTGTAAGTTCGGCTCTTTACAGGATACAGTCCTGAATACGGCGATTCCAATGGCGGTTTTACATGGTCAGCTCGTAAGAAAACATGTGAGGCAGTAGCAAGATTCTTAAACACGAATACATTCTTAGAACCATGACGCGAAGCGGGAACAGGTCTCAAATCCGACATAGTTGTCCTCAATCGGGAAACGAAATCCGTAGGGTCAGTGGTGTATAATTTGGACGGCACAGCAACCATCTCGCCAGGCAGATGAAGCGGCTCACCGTCCACGAGTTCAGCTGATGAAGCCAAGAGATCGTCTTTAAGCGCCGCACGCAGGCCCAGAAGCACGATGGGTAATGCTTTTAACCAAAATTCATTACGGCACATCAAGGATGCTTTGAGTTGCCTGTGTAGGCGTTCAACCATTCCGTTAGCACACGGATGATAGCTGGTCGTTCTAAGCTTCTTGGTGCCCAATAGTTCCATAAGCTTACGGAATAGGTCCGACTCAAATTGCCTTCCCTGATCTGTCGTTATAAGAGAAGGTACGCCGAACCTGGAAATCCACCCAAAGAGCAACGTCTCAGCTGTTTCTTCGGCTGAGATACCACGCATAGGCCATGCCTCAGGCCATCTGGTGAACCTATCAATCGAAGTGAGGAGGTAACGATAGCCTTCGCATATGACAAGAGGCCCGACGATGTCTATGTGGATGTGACGAAAACGACCAGATGGTGACTCCAAAATCACGTAATGGGGAAAATATGTGCCTCGTGACTTTGTTGCGTTGGCACGACAAGCAAGATCTCGTCCACTCTGCAACATCTTTGCGCATAGAGGGCCATACGAACCTATCCGTGACAAGGCGTGACGTTGCACGAATACCAGGATGGCTTAGTTGGTGAAGCTTGTCGAAGTACTTGCGACGGAAAGGTGTTGTGAGGAATGGACGTGGTATACCAGTAGTGGTGTCGCAGAAAATCAGGACATCAGTACCAGGTACGGCGATCTTCTCCAAACGGAGAGCAGTTCCATCACGCAGAAGCATATGAAGTTCCTCGTCATCTTTCTGAGGATTTGCTAGAGCAATGTAATCATCATCTAAAGAAATGGCTTCGATGCGCGACATCGTATCCGCCACGACGTTTTCCACGCCTTTAATGTAAGCTATATCCGTCGTGTACTGTGATATGAAAGTGAGCTGATTTAACTGAACTGGTGGCAATTTCTCCGTACGCTGAGTAAAAGCATAAAGGAGGGGTTTATGGTCCGTGTAAATAGTACAATGTTGTGCTTCTAAAATATATCGGAAATGTTGCACCGACTCATAAACTGCCAGTAACTCACGATAGTAAGCAGGCCATGAAGATTGCCGCGAATTAAGCTTTTTACTAAAAAACGCTAATGGTTTCCATTGTGAGCCGTCGTGTTGTTGAAGGCACGCTCCCACCTGAGTACTGGACGCATCCGTGAAAAGTCCTAACGGAGCGTTAGGAAGAGGGTGCGCAAGTAAAGTGGCTTGTGCGAGACTATTTTTACAGGCATCAAACGCTTTTTCCGACTCTGGCGTCCATGGTACAGGTTTGGCTCCCTTAAGCTTGGAGTCTGCTAATATGTTGACAAACGGCGCCTGCGGTTCAGCCGCGCGAGCTAAACAGCGCCTGTAATAATTTACCATGCCCAGGAACCTGCGGAGGCCCTGAACGGTTTTTGGAAGTGGGAAGTTCTGGAGAACAGCAATTCTATCCTGAGGAGGGCTTATGCCATCTTTCGATATGCGATAACCCAAGAAAATGACCTCTTTTTTTCCTAAAACACATTTAGCCGGATTCACAACAACGCCGAAATCCGCCAGCCTTTGAAAAAGAGTGCGAAGATGCTCATAATGCTCTTTTTCATCGCGAGAAAACACAAGTATATCATCGATGTAGGGAAAGAAAAAGTCAAGGTCGCGAACAATATCATCCATAAAACGCTGGAACGTTTGCCCAGCATTCCGCAGTCCGAACGTCATGTATGGGAACTCATAGAGGCCGAAAGGAGTAGTAATGGCCGTCTTGCAGATATCCTCACTGTGGACCGGTATTTGTTGGTAGGCTTTTACCAGGTCGAGCGTGCTGAAGACGGTAGAGCCAGCAGTATTGTGACTGAAATCCCCAACATGACGAACGGGATAGCGGTCAGGGATGGTCCTTGCGTTCAATTCTCGATAATCCCCACAAGGCCTCCAAGAAGAATCTTTTTTCGGAACGAGCTGTAATGGGGAAGACCAAGGGCTCTTGGACGGCCTTGCTGTACCAATCTTGATCATATCATGAAACTCTTTTTTAGCGATCATCAACTTATGGGGTGCAAGACGGCGAGGTCGACAAGAAACGGGAGGACCGTCTGTTGTATTTATATAATGCACCGTTGAATGTTTGATTTCTCTATGAAGCCCGGGTGGTCGTGTGATAGTCGGAAATTCAGCGAGTAGTTTGGCGAAATGCGACCCTGATCCAGAGACTGTAATAGTTTTTACGCTCGCTTGTCCTACGACTGCAATTGAAGTTGGCACTGATATACCGGTTATGCCATCCAGAAGACAATTGTTGCTACAATCACGTCGGGGTCACCAATATAGTAGTGGATATGTCGCTGTTCTCTACGAAGAGGATATCCACTGCACTATCAAAATGAGACTCCGCTGAGTATGAATAAATATTTATTGTTCGTAGGTATGTACGTTATTATCAGGTAAACACAAAAGTTATATGGAGCAATAGATCGCCTATCACGGACCGGGGCGTAATGATTTCTTTTGTCTCACACACCTTTGACAGGACAGCAGTGGATGCGTTCCAAGTTGAACGCCGCCACAAGATAAACATTTATAATTTTAGTAATATCATAATCTTCATATTTTTGTCTTATCTGTTTTCTTTCAGACAATTGGCAGAGTGTTGTCTGCCAATCCTCTAAATTAGTTAGGTACTTATCATTCTCATAGTATTATATGTATAGCGTGTAACAAAATAATTGACAGATTTCTATTTAAGAAATTAGGTCCAATGGATAAAAGCATTGAGCTGATAATTGAGAACAAACTATTACAATTCAAAATACGGCTTAAGTTTGTTTAATGAAATTGCCTGCCATTTGCATGTGGCTAGCAGTAGCCAAAGGCAAATGGCAAGCAATTTCATTTATTTTCATTTGACTCAATTTTTACCAAGGTCCTGTGACCTGGTGTTAGTCTAATAATATCTTAATAGTAATGAATTGCCTAAACAAGCAAGCTTTTATATTGGTACTAACATTTAATGAAATGTTAATAGAAAAGTATTTCATTGAAAATCTCAACATTATATCTGTAGTGCCATAGATAATTTACTATCTATCGTTTTATTATTTACCTTTTTGATCAGATACTCATTGTATTTACATTTATAATATAGATAACATGCTATCATATTGTGATAAAATTATTACTTATTGATTTCTCTTGTCTATTGTATTGTAAATAAGGATCTTACATAAATATATCATAACATTATTTTTACACCTGTATCTCCCTAAATGATAACGCTAAGGTTGTATGGCAGTGTCTTTGTTTATGCCCAGATGCCAAGCTTGCGAGGTAACTAAATGGAACATGCATCAGATTTGCAACCGTGTGTTTGTTGGTCCATGTCCAATCCCACGCATGCTCTACCGACATGAACCCACGCGTAACATACGCATATTAATTTAGCTGAAGAATCAACAAGAAGTCTATTAACTAGTAAATCAATTTACAAACATTAAAAATAAATCGAATTACTGTAATTGATGTCCAAAATATACGTATAATAGATACTTAATTGTATACTTAATATTTAACTGCCTCCGTGGCTCAGCGGTAGTGAATGCGACTGCTGTGCATGAGGTCTAGGGTGCGCATCCCGGGTCGGGCCAACAAAAAGTTATTGGGATTTTCTATAAAGAAATCTTAATAGCAGCTCGGGGTTAGGAAGTTGGCGGTGTTAGACACCCCCGTGCCTTGGGAAGCACGTAAAGCCGTTGGTCCTGCGCCCGATCTCTCTCCGGTCGTGTCGGATTACCGTCCCATCGGATAATGAGGGTTAGGGAACAGAGAGTGCACTTGTGTTTGCGCACACGCTTGTGCACTATAATATCCCCTGCGCAGATGGCCAGTCTCTGTTAAGATTGGCCGCAGTGACCGAAATTCGGTCTTGAGGACATTAATTGTATTTAAATATTAATTTAAATACAATTAATTATGCTAATTAATATAATGATAATAATAGCAGCAAAATTATATATCAGTAAAAGCGTCTTCGAGGCTACACGTAGAGCTCTTATATGCAAAAAAAAAATGAAAGTTAACTTATACAATTAAATTATAAGCAAATAAATGGTCTACATATTAAAATTGATATGAACTTATAAATGTTATGTAAGACAAGTAATGCATCAGTCGTTATCCTAAGTCTAGGCTTGATAAGATTTGGAACAGTATTAGAAAATATTTCAGCATATGATTCATATGATATCATTAATCCAAGAGATTGCAACGCAATACGTCATAATAGATACAAATCAATTAAGGCATAGAAAATCACTATTTTTCGTTTGAATTTTTGTTTATTATTACGCGAACTATACCTATTTAACTTTAACGATTTTGTGTGGACTGTAATAGGATGGCTCTGGGCAGGGGCCCCCAAATACCAGCTCGACCCACTTGACTCCCTGCAAAGACGGGCAGTTCGAATCGTCGATGATCCCAATCTCACGGATAGACTGGAGTCGTTGGAGCAACGAAGAGAGAGACTTTGGGTCTCTCTGCGTGTTCTACCGACTCTTTCACGGGGAGTGCTCTGAAGAACTGTTTGATTTGGTACCAGCGGCCCCTTTCTATCACCGTACCACTCGACACCGAAGCAGTGTTTATCCATATTACCTGAAAGCGTTCAATTCTAAGACGGTACGCTTTCAGCGATCGTTTCTCCCACGTACGTGCAAGCACTGAAATGAACTGCCAGCTTCGGTGTTTCCCGAGCGCTATGATATGTCCTTCTTCAAACGAGGTTTAAAGAGAGTTCTTCTTTCACGGTAGGCAGCGGCTTTGCTGTGTCCTGACATTGCTGAACTCCATGAGCAGTGGTTACCACTTTCCATCAGGTGGGCCACTTGTTCGTCTGCCACCAATGGCAATAAAAAAAAATAAAAAAAATGTCTTTTTTTAATTTCTTTTCTTTGAAGAAATCTCCCACATTAAGAACAATTCCTGTGTCGCGGGCTCTTTACAAACATTCAAACAACGGACACAAAGAAAACCAGACTCGGAACAACCATTTGTGGGTCACACCAAATTTTGTCCCGTGTGGTACTCAAACCCACAACATTCGGCGCACTGGCAGTGGCGAGGCGACCACTTAAACCACTACGCCATCAGTCATTCATTGATTGATGGCCTTAATAAATTAATTTAATTGCCACAAACAGTATTTTGCAGCTCATTGCTTAATAAATAATAATCCTTACTAATATTATAAATTCGAAAGTAACTCTGTCTGTCTATCTGTCTGTCTGTTACCTTTCCACGGCTAATCCACTCAACCGATTTACATGAAATTTGGTACAGATATAATTTAAAACCTGGGGTAGGACATAGGCTACTATTTATTGATGTAGGTACCACGCGGGCGGAGCCGCGCGCAAAAGCTAGTATATAATAATATCAGCCCTGTATTAAACTGTCCCACTGCTGGGCACGGGCCTCTTCTCAGTGTGAGAAGGGTTAGGCCATAGTCCACCACGCTGGCCTAGTGCCGGATGGTAGACTTCACATATCTTCGAGAACATTATGGAGAACTCTCAGACATGCAGGCTTCCTCACGATGTTTTCCTTCACCGTTAAAGCAAGCGATAATTAACTATTTAATACGCACATAACTTCGAAAAGTCAGAGATGTTCGCCTTGGGATCGAACTCGAGACCTCTGCGTGGCAGTCCAACGGTTTCCCAATAGGCCCAATTTCCAAATAAATACCTAATACGAATTTGCCCCAATATAACCGATCTACATTTCACTTTCTTCAGATCGTTCGATTATCACTGGCTGATGGCGTGACTGATTATATTATCGTGTAAACACCTATTCGATAGTTACGTAGTAAGTTATTGTTAACCTATGCAATAGTGGTTGTTCCATACCAATAGGCTGAGTCATGCGTATGAATATAGCATATCAACATACGTACTTATCTCTTTTTAATAATCCATGGCTATCTTTTCAATGCTTTATTGTTAAATGACGCCTATGAGATTGCTAATGTGACGTCATAATGGATTGGTGACTAAAAACTGCGTTGTGAATTCTGATACGTATACAATGTTATAACATTGTATGTATCAGAATTCACAACGCAGTTTTTAGTACTGTAGGTATTTACCTACAGTACGGAGCAGCGATAGCTCAGTGGGGAGACCAATAGACTGCCATGCAGAGGGTCTCGGGTTCGAACCCACGTCGCGCACCTCTGACTTTCGAAAGTTATATGATTTTTCGAAATTATGTGCGTATTGATAGACTGCTCCGTGCCTCGGAAAGCACGTTAAGGCGTTAGTCCCGGCTGCCATGAACATCAATGTTATTGGGAGAGTGTCGACACAAAACATCCCACTGGGTCGAAGTGTCGCCGGTCTGCACTGACTGGCCCCCACATAAGATAAGATACCTACAGTACTATCTGACAAGTGCGGGAGATACCGGGAGTTGATGTCCGGCTAACCTAAAATGACTAACCTATATGAACCTAAAAATGACTTGTAATTTGTAAGACAAATTGCTAGCCGGCATACCACCGGCTAGCAACTTGTCTTACAAATTACAAGTCATCTTGCTAACCAGATGGTTAGGTAGGACAAGCATGTCAGCTAAGCTAGCTAGCGGTGTAGCGGGTTCTCGTCTGTAGGGCAATAAGTGGGATTCAAACCTAAGACTTCTCGAACGCAAATCGAGGCTTATTGCCTACAACCTTTTACTTTAGTGCCATGGTCAGCACTGTCAGCAGTCTATATAGATCAGCTTAAACTTGATATTGACATTACTACTACCCTGATTTGGCAAAATGACTATTGCGATATTATATTTACGAGAATTCAGCACAGAATCAAAATCATACTAGCTTCCTACTGGAGGCCCCGCTTATCATCTATACAAATAAATAAAATTGAAGTGTCTGTTTGTAATGTCAAAATAACAGCTTTTTATCTAATGCATATGAAAGTATATAAGGTACCTATACGAAAACATCTATGTTTTAAATTTTTGTCTGTCTGTCTGTTTGTTCCGGCTAATCTCCGAAACGACTGAACCGATTTTGACGGGACTTTCACTGGCAGATAGCTGATGTTATAAGGAGTAACTTAGGCTACTTTGATTTTAGAAAAAAAATACACCGACTCCAAAAATAACAATGACACCGACATGACAACAACATGACACCGACTCCAAAAATAACAATAATTTAATTATTCACAAGAATATGCAATTATTTATTAACTTTTTAGTGCATTTTAAGTTTTAGAATATTCTTATTTGAAGTCGGTTTTCTTTATTGTTAAAATTTTGTTTATATGTTTAATAGAGTAGTTTTAAGGAGTAACTGCGTTAAATAGGTACTACGAATGGTATGTTAAGAGATAATATTTATTCTAAAGTTAATATTGGTAAAAACACTTAACAACTGGTTACTAAATGGTAAACTGAATGGTTTAATGGTAGTTGAGCTCGGTCGCTGCTTGATTGCGAACTGACTTAGAAAGACGAATAAAATTATAAAATTAATGCGTCTCAAATGTGCATGCAATGCACAAATGTAAAGCGCTGAGCTGTTCGGATCCGTAGCTCCGAACACTAATATTATCAAACTGACAGATCAGTTTGCGCTGGGGCGTCGAGGTTCGCTTGATACGCATATTATCAATATTCAACATCGGTATCACTAACAGTCACTTATGTAGAGGCTGCATGGAGACCGAGGAGACTCCGGCTTACGTGCTCCTACATTGTAAAAGCGTGAGCAACCAACGGGTGAAATTTCTAAACAGTCCAGAAACGATGAAGGAGTTACTGCGCAACATCGGTCCCCTATTATCTTTATGGACGGAGCTGAGGTGGTATGAGTAACCGAACAATATTTCGCGTCGGTTACTTACGCACAATGGCCCAATTGTGGGGCTAAGTGCGGATAACACAGGTCCAACTAACTAACTGTTGACCTGCCATTCAGACACCAGGTTTAAGTGTCATATTTGTATCACCTGTGTAGTTGTCACTGAAACGCTTGGATTAATTGTCAGCCTCGATGGCGTAGTGGTTAGTGTAACCGACTGCCACGCCTATGGTCGCGGGTTCAATTCCCGCACAAGTCAATCATTTGTGTGCATGAACATGGATGTTTCTATGTATAATAGGTAAGTGTTTAGTTAGATTTTAATGGATACGAAATGTTTAGTGAAACATTTTATTTGGAACTGTACCACTGTCCTATAAAGCACTAGACTTGGCCTGCGGCTTCGCACGCGTAAATAGATATTACGGCCCCAGATATACATATTTGAAGACATGCAGGTTTTTAAAATATCCTCAACTGCTTATATTCCCCTAGAAACTCAGTTCACGCAGTTAATTAATTCAGTTTGCGTACTAGGTGCGTAATTAATTAGCACAATTATGCGCTTACGCATAGCCCATGCGTTTTCACAGCCCTAATTTTTAGTATGTACAAAATCAGTTTACGTTTATTTGTACGTACTTATATTTAGGGCAAAATTTGTAATGACTTACAAAGGCCGCAGAACTAAAACTTTTCCAGTAGCTGGATTATAAACATAACGTTCCATAATATTGTCTTCTCGTTACGCGAATGTTATTCATTGAAATTAAACTACTATATACATAAAATCTGTATATAACGTTCCATATTCCGAATCTTGCAAAGATTTTTGTGAAATCTAAAGAAAAATGCTATTATAAACCATGTATAATCTCAAAACTATATCCAAAAATGACAGAAACAGGTGCATTATACGGAGATACACTTCACCAACTATTATTTACGTTACCTCGTAATCGGGGACGAATCCTTCTACCGAGCATAGCCCCAGACTCTGTGCTGATACTGAGAATATTTTTAAGTATACAAAATAAAAGTGAGTAAGAGTTCTGGAGGTTCACATACCCGGCTTCCCCATTGTTCCATTATTTTTAGAAATGTCTACCAACATGCAATGATTTGAATTAAGAGGTTCGTCGGCCTCGATGGTGTAGTGGTTAGTGTAACCGACTGCCACGCCTGAGGTCGCGGGTTCGATTCCCGCACAAGTCAAACATTTGTGTGCATGGACACGGATATTTGTCTTGTTCTGGGTGTTTTTATGTATAATAATTATTTACAAAAAAAAATTATATATGTATGTTTATCCATTGTCTAGTACCCGTAGTACAAGCTCTGCTTAGTTTGGGCTAGATGGTGTTGTGTGAATGTGGTAGAATATTATTATTATTCCTTTCTTGTCATACATCATTAATTCAATTGCCTTTGGGTCAGCAACGCGCTATGGATGTCAAAGGTATTTTGAACACGGTCATGGGCTATGGCTATACACTCGTTAGCTACCTTGGTAGCATAAAAAGACCAAGCTAATAGAATGAAAACCTACTGATGGTCCTGGTATTGCAAGCGATCATACCTATGGTAACCGTTTATGATCAAGTAGGCTGGCTTATTTGCCAGCTAAGCAGCAAAAAAAAAATCAGCTCCCGCCCCTGAAGTCTGTGTTGCAAGGAACTTTGCAAACATTCAAACAACAGACACAAAAACAACCAGACTGGGAAGAACCATTTTATATCACTCAAATTTTTATCTATTACCACCTAAACCACTACGATGGCGTAGTGCAGCAAAAAGTCAAAGTAGTTCTAACTTCGTACCATTTTTAATTTTAAACCCATAACAAAGTTTTAAACCATTTTTTATTTATCCGAATTCCAGGTCAAGGTTTCAAAGACATAATCCGCTGGCCTCGTCCAGGCTACCCAGTGAAGAAACTCCAAACAAAATGGGCAGTGGAATACGGGATGCCGTCGACCCATGCGATGGTCGGAGTGTGCATACCGTTCTCCGTGCTCCTGTATACCATGGACAGGTATCAGTACCCAGTGCACTGGGGCGTGCTCATCGCAGTATCGTGGTGCTCCCTCATATGTGTCAGCAGAGTGTATTTGGGGATGCATAGTGTTTTGGTAAGAGACTTTTTTGTTCTTTTCTGATAACAGACCTCTTCTAGAAATCTATCAAGTTAATAATAGGTACATACATATATCGTCCCCTTTCTTTTAAAGCTACGTTATACGAGAGATAGCCGCGGTTTTATTTTTTTCGGCTGAGTGATAAATGGCGAGAGCCGTGCCTGTAGATCCTCGAAGGTATCGCTTTAACGGCGTATGTATGTTAATGTTTGTCGTTAAAACAATAATTAACTATTTGAAAAGTACAGAACTTCGAAAGGTTTAGGTTACGCGCCTTGGGATCAATCTCGAGACCTCTGCCAGCCAGTCCACCAATTTAAACACTTTTTATAATATAAGCACAATGTAATCTACACACAATTTTGCATAATACCTACATATTAGATATGAGATCATCGAAACGGCGAGCTGTTTGGAAAAGCACAAGATAGAATATCCAAAGACGTGCAATGCATGCAACCAACCTAATACTAATCTAAGGAAAACACATTTTGAACTAAACGTTAGCTGATTATTTTCCTCCTTCCTTTAAATATAATATACTCAGGCTTTGTATCTCCGAAAAGGACATGAAAAAGGCAGAGGTGTATGTATATTACTCACACATTTCCTTATTTGGCCATGTTTTCCCAAGACTGCCGTCTAGGGAACTTAGAGAACCGTAACTTTCTAGAGGTCTTTCTAGAAGTTCAGAATCTTGTTCTATTTTGATGGGCAACAAAAATACGGGTCACGATATGGTACCTTGGATTTAAGTAATTTGGTAATTATGCTCTCTTACAACACTAAAAGTATTACGGACCATAGAGTGGCCTTGAGTTTTTTGCCAGTTTCTTATGAAATTATATTCCTTTTACTGGTTCTTTCTTCAATATTCAATTATTTCCTGTTTAATTTTATTATCTGCTTAACACGTGATTTGCTTACTTACGCTAAGCTACGAAGTACGTAGGTAATTATAAACCACGAAATTAATTTGCATAAACCAAGATGAATAGTTATAATAATGATAATTTCGAAGGCTAACCCGTACAATCAACCAAAAGTTTTTTTGAAATGATGCTAGTTTTTTCACAACTTATAAGGTTATAATAATTTTGATTAAATGAAATGTAATATTTTATGAGGAAGATAGCTTTAGATAAAGTGATTGTGTAAGTCCATTCGCCATTCACCACTTCATAAAAACAATAATAATAAGGAGATACAATATTCTACAATATTATTCGTTTATAATAGATACGCTGTATGTTTTCTTCTTATTTTTTGTCAAAAAGACCTTTAGTTTTGTTGCTGTTTTTCTTGTTAACCTCTCTTATTGTTATTAACTTGTCTTTAGACCTCTAGTCCATACACGCAATGAAACATTTTGTATATGACATTACGTATGTCTTTGTATGTTGTGAATGTATCGTACGTCATATACATACAAATATTGTAATATGTATTATTTTTGCCCATGCCCTTTCGGCAAACCATAAAAATCAATCAATACAATCCAATAATACTGTCGATCCGGACATACCATGACTCGAACGATGTAGTATACCTTAGCATAAGGGTAGTATTTAACTGTTTCTCAATTTTTTGCCTTTGTTCCACCAAAAATACTAATGGCACACCAAAATATGCTTACTAAAATATTTTAAAGAGATCAAACTAAGTCGACGGATTTTTTGGTTGGGTTTAAGAAGGAACCTAACATAACCTAACCCTTCCGAGACAGAATGCAGTGATTTGAGGCGTATAGGTGCTCGTTATGATATATTTTAGTAAGCATATTTAGCTGTGCAATTAGTATTTTTGGTGGTCATTATATTTAATCCTTTAACATAACATCAGATTCGTAAAACAAACCTGAGAACTCATTACAGCAGTCACGTACACTACCGCTGCGCCACAGATGCATAATATATTTTAATGTAATTAAAAAATGCTTATATACTTCTCCCTAGCCTTTATTATTCCCAAGTCACTTGGGGTTGGCTTTCTAGTCTAACCGGATTTGACTGGATATCAGTTTTTACACGGAGCGGCTGCCACCTGACCTCCGCAACCCAAAGGCTAACGATACCCGAAGGCTAGACTAGTGCCAGGATATTAGAGGGCACTGACTTCCCAATAACGACTGTCATAGATGTTCATGGCAGCCGGGACCGACGGCTTAACGTGCTCTCCAATGCACGGAGCAGGCGATAATTGTCAATCAATACGCACATAATTCCGAAAAGTCGTATAACTTCCGAAAGTCAGAGGTGCGCGACGTGGGTTCGAACCCGAGACCCTCTGCATTGCAGTCTGTTGGTCTCCCTACTGAGCTATAATACGTATATGCGGATTATTAAATACTTTATCATCATCATTTCCATGTAATCCGAAGTTAAAGAGCATATGACCAGAAAGTTTTTTAAAACACCACCCCTTCGCGTGATCGTCTCTGTATCACGGCATACTTTACAAACGTTCAAACGACGGATAGAAAGAACACCCTAACTCAGATTAACCATTTTTGGAAGACATACATTTATATCAATTTATTTTTTATTTCGATTGCTGGCAACAAAGTGAATGGAGCTCTACGCGCTTTTATGAACAGTCGAAATGTATCCGTAAAGGCACGTTTGGCTGTTCATAGAGGATTATTAGTGCCCACACTTATGTATGGAAGTGAAAGTTGGGTATGGCAAAAGAAGCATGAGAGCAGAATAAATGCTGTAGAAATGAGAGCGTTGAGAAGTAATAATAATAATAATAATATTTATTTAAATAATAGGTACAATAATTTATAATAAATGACTAATTTACTATTAATTTATAATATACATTTGTTGTTGTTTGCTTTGTTGTTGTATGTGGTGTGACTCTGAAAGATAGAATAAGAAATAGTGTGATTAGAGAGAGATGCGGCATGAAAGTGGATATAGTTACAAGAATAGAAAAGGGTATGTTAAGCTGGTTTGGACATGTAGAAAGAATGGACTAGGAAAGACTGACTAAGAAAGTTTATAAGGCTAGTGTGAATGGAACAGTCGCAAGAGGAAAATTCGTTTCTCGATCAGATCGGAGGCGTTCTGTACAAAGGCCAGGTTAAGAGCTCCTTGAACCGACGGGCGTGTATGAGGAATGTGATGAAAGTGAAGCCAGAGAAGTGTGTCAGGATCGTAGCAAATGGAAATCCGTAGTCTCTGCCTACCCCTCTGGGAAACAGGCGTGAATCTATGTATGTATGTAGGTATGTACATTTATATCCCGTGTTATATCCGAACTCACAATGCTAGGGATCGTGACAAAGGCAACCATTAAAAACACACTACGCTATCCGTTCGGCGAGACATATTTATACTACATCCTTTTTCCTAACCCCCGTGACGTCAAACATGTATGAACCTATTTATTTCACATTCCAGGATATAGCAGCAGGCTTACTCCTCGCCACTGGTCTAGTCTCTATCCTGATCCCAGTAGTAGACGTTTTGGACGGCGTGCTGATGACGTCACAGCTCGCCCCGGTGCTCATCATCTCCGTGTCTATACTAGTCATCGTGTTCCATCCTAATGCCGACAAGTGGACGCCTACCAGGTACAATCAGTCAATCTATTGTAGTCCACTGTTGGACATAAGCCTCTTCCATTTTAACACGCCACCATTACTAGTAGGTCTACCATAACAGCGATATCCTAGTGAGAGACCGTTGGACTGGCATGTAGAAGTCTCGAGTTCGAGTCCGAGACGTGCATCTCTGACTTTTCAGGGCAATTAAGAAACTACGTAGCAAAATTCAGTACGGATTTCGAAAACAATGTATCGCATCGTACAAATACTCATCCGAAAATTCTGTATTTACGTTTCATGATAGGCCTTTTGGTAGACCTGCGATTACCAATTTTCGGAATTGTTATTCAACCACGCGTAAACCATTAAATGAATTTGGGTAAAAATAGGCACACAGTAATCCTTAATAACTTCTCAGGCATATCTGACTTTATTAAATTGAAAAGCTAAAGCACTGTCTGACGTGCAAACACAATCATCTATGCTTAGAAGCGTGTGTCATTATGTAAAAGCATAAAAGAACATTTTTGAATGAACATCCTAACAATATGTTTACCTCATTATTATCATTTATTACTGATACTTAACAACCCTAAAATATGATTGCACCTAATGTCCGACCGAAACTAGTTTTTACGGCCGAAGCCGAAACCGAATTTCGGCTTTGGTCTCAGTTTCGGCCGAAACCGAAACTTCCATATAAAGTCATGTTTTCGTGGGAGAACAAATCGTCAGTCGTAATCAGTTTTATTTTTAAAGTACATATTAATTATTCAGTCTCTGATATTTGAACTGATCTGATTATTGATGAGTGATGAATGATGACATAACATATTATCACTCCATATTTCAACTAAATTATTTGTGCTTTTTGAAATCAGGAGGTTTTTTTTAATCAAAAGTATGTACTACTGCTTTTTAATATTATTTACGAATAACATATAATAAAAGGTACAAATCTAAAAAAACAGGACATACTCGTACTTTTTACCTAAGACCACGATCTAGATACAAAAAACAAACAATACTCGCGCATCTTAAGAACATAATAATTAAAACGTACAAACATTTTAATTTAAATTTAATTATAGTTCATAAGCAAGAGTGAGCTTTCTTTTCAATAATGTCTGGCATTCCAACAATTGACAGGTTAATAAAATCTTTAATTAGTTAACATAGCTATAATTCGGCGGGGTCGCGACCGCATGTGCAAGTGATTCGCCCGGCCCCACCGATTGCGGTTTTATCGAGAAACACCGTGGTAGGTTTAGTCGGTATTCCGGGAGGTCTAATATCATCATTTCAACATCTTTCGTTACCCCGGTGTGTCCGATATAAATCCTCTGCCCGCCCCCGCGGAGGGGTATGCGTCAATGCATTCCGCCACGTAAAAAAAAGGTATACCTAATAAAAAAGTTGTAATGTATATTCTAAATGACGTAAAGGTCTATCCCCTGAATAATAGCTTTATTCATATACCTATATAAATATTTATATAAATCTGTCATTTATTTAGATTTATGTCTAACTTATAATATGTTACGAGATTTATTAAGCAATAATTTATCAACAAAGATTAGATAATAGAGTCGCCTTTGTTTAATTTTGTACCTTTTTATAAGTGATGAACTGATGATAGCAAATAGTATTCCAAATATACCTTTCGTGCAAAAGGTCATTGGTTGCAAAATGAAGGTAATATTAATATTTATAATTTCCGGCGGTGTAGGAGAATTTCCGTCGCGCGCCTTGATTAAAATAGCGCTTAAGACAATAGTATTTAGCGTCCCTTTTTTATTATTCCACCGTCATTTTACAATGATCCTTTTTAACAATTTGAACGACAACTACTTATTTTATTTATTACGATGATTTAAAAATATCTTTGTATTTCAGAGTTTAAGGTAACGTAGCTTTTAAATTATAATTATTTTAAAAGTGGAGTTTTATTATACTGGATAAAAGAGCCACATAAGCAAAACCGGCGTAAGATGGATACTCCGCGTTATTTTTAATGCGTTACGTATAAGAATCCCGAAGTACTCTCCAATTCCTTTTATTTCTTTTAAACAAGACGCCAGTTTTTCTCCTCGTTCAATACGAGGACTACAACTGGCGCACTGCCGATGAAAAAATCATAAGCTAACGTAACTGTTTCTCAATCTGACAATACCTGTTATATTTGTAATCATCCGTGTAGTTGTCACAGACACGCATGGATTGTAAATAATATGAGAAACAAGGAGTTTTTAGTATGATGATAGTGTAGTAGAATGTACTTGTGTACTTCCTACAGGTAATCCTACTGTCTACTAATATTAACTGGTCTTTATTAATGATTAAGGATTTTAGCGCGTACATGTTACGATATTCCACAGAGTAGAGACTAGAGAGTAATTGTTAGCTAGCATAGATTAGTCAATAGTTAGAAGGCGCAAAATTTAAATTGCACAGGTTATACCAACATACTTTAACAATTATAAATGTGAAAGTTTGTGAAGATTGTTTCGATGTAACTTGGCAAACAGATAATCCATATACTGGATTTTACTAATTCAGGACATCTTTCGTCTATAGCAGAGACTTTTTTCTCATAGACCACTTTCAAAATTTAGCTGGTTCCGGTGGACCCCCTGCAGCTATAAACAAGTTCATGCAAGTAAAAAATTTGATCAAATCTCTACTGAGCTTTTTGCGGGCTGACCTTTTTTTTTTAGTAATTCCGTACCGAAAAATCGAAAAACCACTGGTACTGAATATGGAATATGCAATAAAGTTTTTACAAGTAACAGTCGCCGAGTTACAAATAAATTTTCGTAAAACCCTCGCTTACGAATTGTGCATCCCCATTTTTTGTCACGCCCAACGTTGACCCTCTTCGAGTCTCCTGTGGAACCCTGGGATCCACCTGGACCACTTTGGGAACTAATGGTCTATAGAATACTCTTTACCCAGTAGGTATGCGGCTTTACTGAGGGAATCATGCTTGCGAGGCAGATCAGCAGCTATAATAATGTAATATGTTCTATCTTTCCAGAGGGGACACAACAATGATAGTAAGCGTTTGCGCCGGCATCCTCACCGGCTCCTGGACCAACTACCAGCTGGGTAACTTAGTCGCCAGCGACCTTGACCCGCCATACGAAATCATATGGCCTTCCAAAGAAATGTTAGGATGCACTATACTACGAACGATACTCGGTTTCTGCGGCGTCTTAGCGACCCGAGCATTCGGCAAGTCAATATCGTACGCTTTCGTTTGCGCTTTACTCGGTAAAGATAAAAATGAACTGCGGAATTCTGAGAACAGTCTTGATAACAAGAATAAAATAATCGTCGAACTAAGTTATAAGTACTTCACGTATGCCATGATAGGTTTCAACACGACGTATGTGTTCCCGAACGTGTTCGCGTTGTTGAGGATCAACAGACCCACTTATTATACTGAGATTTAATTCTAGTCTGAAATTGGTTTTGTTCTATTATGTTCACGTGGTCTTATGCAAATGCGGCAGCTGATGCGTGTGTGCGTATGTTTGTATGTGTGCGTGGAAGGGCTGGCACTCAAGGATTTGAAATTCGAATACTTTATTCTTTTTTGTATTTCCTCGAAGTAACATACAAAAAGTTGCGTGACTATTACAACTATATAAAGTTGATCGCACACTTACATCTCTTCGATGATATACTGGAGTATACTATACATATTTGGTGAAACAATGTGGACTCTACACACATCAAATAGAGTACGTTTTCCAAATGCCTTCGTCGTACACATGCGTTTATATTTGCATAAGACCTGGAATAATCGGTGCTGTGTCGCAATAGGCACGGATTGTCTGTGTTAGAATGTGTTTTGTATTTTTCTACTTGATAAATGATTCAACTTTGTTCTATAAAGCACAATGTACCCACTCGATTTGAGTATAATTATTATTGTAGTGTGTATTGAAAGGTATAGTTTTAGATATTGCTTAACTATAAAACTTTACGGTTTATAAATCACGGCACTCATCACAAATTATATACAAGTTGACGTTAGCGGGAGTCAAAACCATCTAAAAAGAAATAAAGAAGAAATGATAAGCAAGCTTTTGATATGAAACTTAAGAGTCATATTTATAGATTAAAACTTTATTCCACCAGCTCGGACGGAAATTGATAAATTTGCAAAATATGAAATTTTGCCGGATTCGTCTACAAATAGTTTTTCGATTTAAATCGAATAATTCATTTGATCACTGAATATTCCTTTTCCAGTTAACATTATATTATTTGTAAAAAAAAGTTAGCTGCGATTGAATAAATATAAGATAATTTAGTTTCAACGAATATCTAAAACGGCCATAAACCAAATTAAGATGCAAATATAGAAATCTGTGTTAGAAAAGAGTTAAATCAGATCGCCTGTTATTTTCTAATCGATGTTCACATAGCATATAATTGTTCCGTATACGACAATAATCTCGCTTCCTATTGGTCCTATAAACAGCTGACAAAATACAGATGCAGAACTAAACAGCAGATGCAGAATTAAACTGCAGATGCAAAACTAAAATGCGGATGCAAAACTAAACTGCAGATATTATAGGCACAAGTATGTATATGATAAAAATGTAAATTGACTTTATACTTACATGTAACTTTACCTGCACGATCGGTTTCACTGACCAAATTATTACCTTCATCACAAATTATATAAATGTTGGTTTCAGTAATATTTCCCATTCGTCTCTTTTTTAAACCACGTGTGATCTTCCTGTTAAAAAAAAATCGGTTTTATGAAGTCATTAACCCGAAACACGACAAAGAAATGGTAGTTTCTAAAAAAAATGCGATGAGAACTTTTTTATATCAACTACAAATGATTTACTTGGTTTTAAAGAAATGACTCATAATTATTCTTTTTATCCGCAGTAGCCCAATGGCTTCAAACTCGTGATCGAGAGGTTGTTTATTATTTATAATTAGCCCATTAGCTTAGCTAGGGTAACAATAATACTAGCAATAATTTGTAACCGAAACTACAAGTAATCTTAAAAGGATTACGTATTATCACAAGCTTATTACATTAGCTATAATGTAAACACTATTAAAAGTCGAGGCTAAATGAAAATGATGTTCAAATATTGTAAACTTTTTATAATACAAATATTTCGATATTAAGTCGTCTTTGCACAAGTATTGACATCACTCTTGTAGGTTAAAATAAAACATGGTCTGTTTCACAATGAACACATATAACGAATTCTTAATATTAATTGCATGCTTTCTTCCTTTTGTTGGGTTAAATAACAGTGATACCATGACGTTTGTCTTACAGATAAATGCTACGCAGAGTTTGTAAAACAGGATCTAAGCATTTAGAGGATAATCAGAACATAATATAGGTACCTATCTAAAAATAAAATTTAAACAGCCTGTCGGTGTGTCCCGCTGTTGGGAAAACATCGCCCTTGAAATCACAGGTACATATGTTTATTAAGTATTGGCAATCGTTCTGAATATCCTTTAAAACATTACACATATTTTTAACGCGATTATGAAAGATCCTCGACAATGTCAGAGCTTATTCTTAAATAGGGTATTATTATCTATTTTAGTCAACACCGTGGCATCGTTATGTTATAAAATACGTTACGTTCCGTTTACACTTACTGTTTCGCGAATCGGTTTACTGATACGGTTACGATACTGAAATGCGAAAGTATACAGTAAGCGACAAAATCGAAAGCAGTACAGCCGCGCAATTCTTTAAAAGCTCACTATTTAACTCACTTCTGAATCGACACTGAATATTAGGTTTTTCCAATAGATGGCTTATGTCGAAGTGACTATTAAAGTTCGAGATGTTCATTTACAGAATATTGCAGCAGGACGTTGTTATTCTATGAGTACCGTATAGGCAAGCTGATTCGAAAAACAGTAGGAATGTGAACGCACGGTTACTTTTGTAATGGTAATTTCCTCACCGTTGTTTATAATAAAGGTATAAATATTTAATTCACCGAGATTTAAATGTATGAGATGTGCTTGATGTGTTTTAGCATCGTTGTTATTGTTCCGCTACTAATATAAATATGTTTATAAAAGTATACTGGGTGGAAATTATCAAACATATCAAAGTCATGCTCGTGACTCATGCTCGGTTTCCGTATACGATATTTTAGTTATAAATTTGCTTTATTTTATCCACGTCTGGATGTATTTTCCTATTATTAATGTGAATGTAACTATGCCGGCCGGTCTATGATTCGTGTAGAAATTGATGCTTAAATCATATGCTTTAAAAAAGTGCAGTATACTTGTAATGGAACCATATTACCAGTGATTATACCAAAATTATATTTTAGACGGGATACATACCTTAACTAATTGTTTTATTGCATTAGTTAGCAGTGTTGAATAGGTACCCAATAAGTAAATAACAAGATTTAACTTAAAAATTTAAGAACCGAGCATGATTGATTGCCATATCGTTTAGAAATTACGTCACCAAACTTAAGAGCGTTAATTTTGTATAGGATAAAGCTTTTAACCTTGGCAATGTTGTAAGACACGCCATATTGTAATTATAACAATACTTGTGTTGAAGTGCAATATGGCGACGAAACGCTGATTTAGCTATTGTGTTGTTCTGTAAAATCGTTCTAATCAAAACTATGTCTGAAATAAAGACTTCTTGACTATAGAAATAGTCCATCATACTCAAAATTAATTTAGATCACACTGTAACACTTATGAGCGTAAAAATAAATTGGTTAGCGAATTTACCAAGTAACTGAAGCTACATTCGTTAATTGCTAGGTTCATATAAAGAGTTGAGCGTATGAGTAAATAATAAAATAAAATTTCAGTATTTTAAAACGTATATCCATACAATAATTAACATATAATATCAGTAATATATGGTAAAATAATAATATAAAAATAAAATTTTGATTTGAATTTATCAAATGGGTTGAGATTTTTACAGAATAGTATGGTAGCTTCCACTGCGTATAGAGATAAATGCAAGAACCATGCAAGGTGTAGTACAGTCAGCCACGTAAGTAGCAGTATTTTATTAATTAAAATTTACTTATTATTGTTTTTCAGTAATAAATTGTGATTACAATGACTATTAGTTAATGCATTAATGTTACTGCAGTAAAAGATGATGAGTTCTTATTATTTTATATGATAAAGCAATTAAAAATTTCGCGAATGGTTATCGACTTATTTCGCTGACTGTATGTACCACGTAAAGAGTCTAAATTCTAAGTGCACAGTGTCCACCTTGTATAGTAAGTGGTCGAGGTTGTGAGGTTCGAGGAAGAACGGTAAGTGCCTACTTATATGTGATGGTTTGACATTTTATTATTTTGCTATAATCTGTACAGAAGCGATTTCTGTTTTCAATACAAGTGATATTAATTACACCATTATTTTTTTTACAAGAGCACTTCATGTCGGGGTTAATTTAAAGATAGAGTAATTTAAAATAGTCTATTTAAAAACAATTTAAATACACACCAAGACATTGTTTTCCAATCTAGTATTTACTTTCACGGTTACACGTTACTATGGTGGCGATCCCAGCGTATAATAACAAACATTAATTTAAGATTTTGGTTAGAAAATATAAACCGACATATATATATTTATAATAACGCATATTGATGAATTAAAAATAGAATAACTTTACGTATATGTTTGGTCGTCTTTGATATTGATGGTAAAATCCACGTTACCTGATTTAGAACTTTTTGCTTGATGGTTTAGAATTTGGATAAAAGCAATTGTTTAACTCAAATGTTATAGAAGTTGTGCACTGATTACTATGCATAAAAAGATCTATTTCCCAAAAATTTTATACGAGATTTACATTTAGTCATTAAAGTGCATTTTTATACGATACCCATCTATTGGCAGCCGATATCTAGCTCATAATTACAATCTAAATTATAGGTCAAGGCACTGATTATATAGATTTCGGGCTTTCTATCGATTAATTAATAAAAAGCTGTAATTTATGAGGTTATGTAGTACCAGAAGGTTTCCTCATTATCTATATAATTTTATAGAAATGATTAATTGCTAACGACATTTGTCCGGTAATTTATTAGTTCTATAAAATATATTAGATTTGTACATTCGTAATTTCTGCTTACAAGCAAAGCGACGCGTTTGTAGACGAATGTAAAAAAACTAAGTAAAAACATAAACGTAAGTTAACCTTTTTGACTAGGTTTTTGTCTGCATATTTTATGACAAAAGCAATTATAATAAACATTTTTGAACTTTATTTTAACTACTGTTTATTACCGTAACAATAATTAATACTTTTTGAAAGTGTTACGCTCAAATGAAGCGTACATGATACGTATAATAATAAATCCTGAATTTGGTAGTTACAATAATAAAAAATTAAAGTATGCAGTTGCCGTTCTATAGTAAAAGATACTTTGAATTGACATAAAACCTTCATGGTGTGAGATTTTCAAGTAAAACTTTCACATGATACCTATAAGATTCTTTTTTTAAAAAATGTGCATCATTTGGTTTTCGACTTTCAATTGTTTTTTTTTATTCAACTTAGGCGGGAAAGATGGATACTTCGAAAATCCGAGTCATTTTTTAATACGAGTTCCGACGCGTAACTAACGCGGCAGAAAAGGCTCGCAATATCAACGCTGCGTTTGGAGAGAAGACTGTTAGTGAACGTACCGTGCGTTTTTGGTTTAAACGCTTTTGTAATGGAAACTTCGACTAGAAGAATAATAATTAATAACGCTGAATTGAAGGAGATGGTGGAAGCCGATCCGAGTCAAACTACCCAGGAATTAGCAGCATGGTTTAACGTTACCCTACCTACAATATTGGCTCATTGGCATCAAATCAATAAAATAAAAAGATATGAAAATGGGTGCCTCATGATTTGAGTGATCTGCAGAAAAAAAAGCGTGTTGAAACTTGTGTTGCCTTGTTGAATCGGTACAGAAATGAAGGAATATTGGATCGAATTGTGACAAGTGACGAAAAGTGGATTCTTTACGATAACCGTAAGCGAAAAATGGCTGACCTCAGGTCAAACGCCGCAACAGTGGCCTAAAGCAAAGCTTACCAATAAAAAGGTAATGATCTCTTCATGATGTTATTCACTATAGTGTAGCGTATGTATATACGCACAAGCAACATATAAGTTTATGAGGTACCTGGAATCGAACGGAGCATTATACGTCTAGCCGCGCCGAAACCAAGCGACGCGCGAAGGCGAATTGTGTGTACTTGTCGCTGATTGGTGTAAATGTTTATTGTACACATTAGTGCTAGCGTTACTTGCATGAACAATAAATGGGAAATAAATATATTCTCAGTTGAATCAGTCTACGTGTTTCAATATAACCCTAATTGTTACCAGCAACGGACCTGGCTTATGCCTGCCGGCTGATCTACACCCCTAACGGTTACCAGATACGGACCTGGCTTATGTCCGCCGGCTGGTAATGCGTTAACATAGCTTTCTCAAGTCTGGTCAAGCAATAACAGCAGATGTTTACTGTGCCGAACTTCGAACAATGATGGCGAAACTGGCAGTGAAACAGCCCCGACTCGTGAATCGATAGGAGCTGCAGATAGAAACCATACGTCATCCTTCGTACTCGCCAGATCTTGCTCCAACGGACTACCATATCTTCGTGATTTGGACAATTTTCTACGTGATAGAAAATTTTCTTTCCAGGAGGCAGTACAACATGTTTTCACACAGTTTGTCGAATCTATATCCCTGGAGTTATATCGTAAAGGCATAAATGAACTTCCGTTTAGATTGCAGCAAATAATGAGGGTAAATATTTCGATTAAATAAATACGGTACATCTTAGAAAAAACGAGTTGCAATTTTTCAGTACAAATCGGCAATTTCATACTTTAACCCCTAATAATAAATTAATTAAATAGAACATGCGATTGTTATTTACGAAATATTGTGTGAGTAAATAATTCAATTTTAAAATTCCCATTAAAATACAGACTACAAGATACGCAATTCCTTGAGCATGGCCCACGTATAGAAGCGACACTGTCTTACTTAAAAGAAAATGCGATATGTTTCCCATTTCGTCCATACAAATGGTTTCCTCTATTTTTTCCCAGCTTTTCAGCAGTATTTTCAGCTCTAATGTTATTATCATTAGAGCGAAAATACAATTAACATATAATCTATCTGCCACTATTCTTCATTACTTCACTATTCTTCTATTCACTATTCTATATATCTATGGTTTTGTTTTGAATTATTTTATTATAGACTATAACCTTCAAAAACTACAAAAGTGTCTCGATTGTCAAACATCCAGCTTACAAGTGAAACGAAACTAATAAATTATACTTAATAAATAAAAACAGACAAACAGTCAAAATCTCTCTCATAATGTTATGAAAACTATAATTATAACGATTCAGAATAGATGAGGAAACAGTTGAATAAGAGATATTTTAGAGGTAGGTATAATCAGTTCAAGTTGCAGCTATCTTTTATGCACATTTATATTTAGTTCTTTCCGAGCGCGACAGCTGTTAAAAGCATTTACGTTAAATGTTTTGATGGCGGTATTTCCTTTTACAAAAGGATAAAAGCGATGCGTGAGTAACTTGTAGCGGGCAAACCAAACTGTTATACCAAAACTAAAATACGAATGTGTCATTACCAGTCACGCGCTTTTATGAGCACTACGCGTGTCAAGTGTAAACATTGGATTACTCCTTATGACATTTTAATTTAAAGGATAAAAACAATGCGTAACTAAGTTATGTCTAGGAAAAACCGAATAGTTACAGCAAAATTATAATACATCATTACAAGCAACACCCGTTCACAAGCAAGACGCATCTGTAAAAACACTGGATTATGTCATTTTAATTTTAAAGCGTAAATGCGTGGGAAAATTGTAACGGGGAAAATGAAACGTTTGCAGGAATAGAGGAATGCCGTACGACTTGCTTTTTACTTCAAATATTCTTCATCGATCTTTGGAAATTTTCGGTTTATTATTTATTAGTTGGAGTTCAAGATTGCATCAATCGAAATTGCAACTTAAATACAGGACAGACACAAATTAAATATCAGCATAAATAAGAAAGCTATCATTGATATAAATAAATTATTATCTACTAAAGAAACAAAGATAAATTGCAATTTATCTTATAGGTATTTTACTAAATAAATTATAATTTAATTACTAAAAAACCACAATATTAGGCAATAAAATTAAAGTGAATTAATTATGCCAAATAGGGCCTAGTTCAGCATATGCCAGGCTACAGATGCCTGCCGCTGGTGACTAAACGGGTGCTGTTAAATAAAAAAAAACATTCAAACGTAGGTCCGCTCCACACTTGACTCGTTAATGAGTCAAGTGTCGAGCGGACATACGCTTGTCCGTTTGTGTATTGTTTGCACAATGAATTTTTATTATTTTTCCGTAGATATTTCCCCTGGACGCTCAAGAAGTTAATTAGATGTCAAAATTATATGTAGTTTCTAATTTGTCAAATATTTAAAATCCCACATAAAATAAATTTTATTTAAATTTGTTTAACTTATAACCAAATTGAATGTCGAATAATATTAGACTGCAAAACAAGGATGTGGAAGAAGGGGATGTTAAAAAAGTTAATGTTGCGTATTTCTTTTTTTACTTACAATGTCACGCTTAGATTGTCAATTGTTTACATAATATGTTATTTTAGGTAAATATTACATATTATACGTCACTAGAACAGGATTTCGTCAATGAGTAGATAGTGTTCAGTATTTGTCATGATGTGAATGTTGTAGTGTGTTGACGTTTCTAGAAAGGTCGATCGGTTCAAGATCATATATCGATATCAAGTTACGCACAAAAGATTTTCTTATACTTACTTAAAACGATGACCGGCATCATCATTCTTATAAAGAGAAAATGGCGGCATACATAAATATGGTAGTAGATCGTTTATCATAATTTCAGCATAATCCGCGGAGGATTGGTCAATGATTACTTAAAATAAAATAATGGATACAATAATATTTAAACATTGAGTTATTTAATCTTTGTGGATACTGGTGTCTTTTTTTGTGGATAGTGAAATGAAATGAAAGGATGTCATGCGGTAACCTTTGGACATAGATAAAAGTGCAAGGCTATCAGAGAATGCGTAGCTCACCGATGTCAAAGATATTTTTTATTATTTACTAACAGCACCGATACTAGAAGTATTGCAAAAACACTATTTTTTTTTTAAATATCCGGTCCTGTACTGTCTCTCTGGTATTACTCGCTGTTTCCGTTGCGATGGTACAGATTTTTACGTTTACGCTATGCCACCCCAGAAGGTGTCTGGTGCCATCTGGTAAGCTGTCTAGGGTGGTAGGCAGGTCATTGCTTTTTAGATCCCAGGGCTCCTGGAAAACAACCCTAGTTACGCCGATACATGAAAGTGTACATGTCATCACTGGACAAATTTATGTCACATCCGTGTCACGACACCCAATCGCGACACATATGAATAGTGTGACGGTTCTAAAAGTATTTGTTCGATAATTATATTTCATTGCATCACACATACCTATAATTAGATCTAATTCGAACTAACTTGTAGTGCCCACAGTATAAATACGAAAAGTCATTTGCATCATGGCGCTTCTTTGATCAATGTAATTAGCACACGAGTCATACCAATTAAAATCAATAACAAGTATGATAAGTGTGTTTTACCAAATTATATATAAAAAAAACCCAAAACCGCTTTTAAATCACCCAGCTTATACCTAAGTCCGGGTAATTCCAGTCGAGCAATGATTTGTTCAGGAAACTGCCTTAAAAAAACCTATTTATTTATTGCAAAAGTCGTCGCCGTTTGTTCAATACGTTTTCAAAGCAAAACAAAAGTTGAAACGATTGTAAAATAGCTTGGATGCTGAGAAAGGATAGATACACTTTTTTTACAAACTGCATTGATGTTGTGCTTCGCCGTTAGTTCAACATAAGTCTACGTACGAATTAAATTCTTAGCATTCAAAGTAGGTTATCGCTGCTCTATATTACGTTCTTTTACTTCGTGCATAGTACAAGTCTAAAATTATTATAATTGATTCTATTACTGATTGATCACACTTATATTCCATATACAAATGGTATTGGTAATTAATAAATACTTGATTTAGCTAGAAGTCTAGGCTTTCTCCTTATATGGGGCATCGAACAAACATACTTTCAAAGCTACCTACAATTATATGCGTTTTGGAGTTGGCAGACTTTGTACATACAGACCTTGATTTATAACTATTTATGCGGTTAATAATTTCCTTATTAGTTACTTTGAAAATCGTTGTAACCTTCTGACGTAGGTATTATGCAAAGTCCAATAATCGGATCTGTCTGGCGTACACATACAGGGAAAACGTTTTTCCCTAACATATAATCTTTTATCTTATAAATCATTTATTTTACTGAAATTATGTTGAAATCTTGAAGTTCCGGGTATAACTTCCAATCATTGATAGATATAAAAATACCTAGTCCTAGAATACAAACAAGAAACAGTGTGAACAATAAAGAATAACTACTTAGGAATATCACTACATGAAATTTTTAGTATTGTTTTCGTACATGCCATAAGTGTGTGATGATGTGTACCTACATAAACACAAAAAGCCATTGACATCACAATTAAATAATGTAGGTACTTAAAACTCTATTTTCAATACACAAACAATACTAGAGATAATATTATGTAATATCACGATTGACGTTTTGTTGTGGTGCATCATCTGTTAAGCCTTTGAAGAGGTGTTAGAGAGGCTCATAGGTTAATCAGATTTTAACACAACGCTGTTGTAGAAAAGTTTAAGTCTAGGCAGTTTTTAAAAATAATTTATTTATCTATCTAATTGATTTCCACTGTAAAATTCGATTGAAATTTTAGCCTCATGTTTACCACCTTTAATTTAAACTTGACATGAAAACTATTGTGTTCTTTGACAGTCAGTCGTCATCAATATTATCGTGATTAATATTGCTATAATTAGCATTATACATTGAGGTATTATAGCATTATACTGCCTCCGTGGCGCAGCGGTAGTGAATGCGACTGCTGTGCATGAGGTCTCGGGTTCGAATCCCGGGTCGGGCCAACAAAAAGTTATTGGGTTTTTCTGTTATGAAATCTCAATAGCAGCCCGGAGTTAGGAAGTTGGCGGCGTTAGACAACCCCGTAAGCCGTTGGTCCTGCGCCTGATCTCTCTCCGGTCGTGTCGGATTACCGTCCCATCGGATCATGAGAGTTAGGGAACAGAGAGTGCACTTGTGTTTGCGCATCCGCACACACTAATGCACTATAATATCTCTTGCGCAGTTGGCCAGTCTGCGTTAAGACTGGCCACCGTGGCCGAAATTCGGTCTGGAGGACATTACATTATTATACATTGAGGTAAATTGCACCACGATACTACCCAACCAACGATTAAAATTTCAGGCTAGAGTAACTCACTTATACCTATAGCAATTGCACTATTAATTTCCATTTGCTTTGCTACTGCCTAAAATACCCAAATATCAGTGCCTGTAATCGTGTTAGACATGATAAATATGCATAAATTATTCCTCTTCATTGATATCTACTTATAACGTACAAAAAAGATACTTAACCTTTTTTATCCATGCCTACCCAAATTAAAATGTTGTAAAATGGATTTGCCCAATTACTGTTATCAGTTATCAGCCAGTGGTCGGCGTAGGTAGTGCCATTTCGTAGGATTCGTAAATCGTGGCAGAACATGGACATACCCTCTCATTTCAAAATTCTAGGATTTTAAAGATTCACCTTCGATGAAATATTACGAATATAAAATTTACAAATCCGCACCCTAAAAGTGTTTCTACTGTTTTTGAACTATACATATCTTTTTTTTTATAAAACAGCCGTTTCATAGAAATCAACCAAATTGCTACAGCGTTACGACTCAATACTACCTGTACAAAAACACTGTTTTTAAACTTTCGTGATATATACACTTCTTATACTTATTATTATTGACAACGGGTAATAAGTGCGTAAATCTAAATTAATACTAGCTTTTTCCAGGGACTCCACTCGCATTGATCTTTCTAAAAAATCCTCCCGAACCGGGATAAAAACTATTCTATCTCTCTAGCTGGTGCTGAGAGTCTCAGTTGAGTGGTTTCGGAAATCAGCGTGGACGCACATGTAGAGACTTATATATAAATCTCGTGTTACGATAATATATAAATCTCGTATATATATTATATATATTCTTATTTAATTTGTGTTAAATCTAAAATAATTTATATAGGTATTGTAATATTTTTTTGTAAAATAAATGTTAATAAATATTTTGAGTTTGATTTAATCGTAAGTCGCTAGCCCCTAAAATTCTCAACGCTCTTTTATTATATTAACTAACATACACATTGAAAAAATTCACAAATATGGACACACGCTTTAGTATAAGGGTAATCATCTTCAATGAAAAAAAAAACTAATTTCATGTAAAATATGTGGCTTTAGGAGTTCAGAGTTAGATAATATCTCAAATAACTCTCTTTTCGCAGGTTTTTGGTGGTTATATTGGTAACATCAGTATTAAGAAATAGTACTTTATGATAAATAAATAAACTCGATAATTTTCGCGATTTTAAAATTATCGAGTTTATTTATTATGGGGTATGTCTGGACATATACATTTGAGGTCATACATCCTATATGGCACTACCTACGCTGACCACTGGATTTATCACAGTAAATACTATCTAAACGATGCGAAAGCATATATCAAATGATCCGTAAAATAGTTATACTATTTTGTTTCATTGATCTGTGTTTAATTAATGGAAAACCATTTTACGAAACATTTATTGATAAAAAAATTACCTTTTGTTTAAAATAGGTTGTTGATAAGTACTTTAGAGAGGTAAATTGTGTTTTATTTGTTATGAATGGCCGTCTTTTATATTCCAATGACGAATTGCTTTATTTACAAAAGTAAATTCCTACTCTTTATTCTAATTCAATCAGTGAAATAAGGTCTCAACGTTGGCAACGTTCTAAACTTTGACAATATATGTATAACCGTAAGTATACCAAGGTGTAATTTCAAGTAATGATACTTTCCTGTTCGGATATAAAACGTCTATATTGGAATGTAAATAACGGCCACATGGTTTTTGTTCCAAGTTTAAAAACGGTATGAAACAAAGATGGCGCCTTGACAGAATATTTTAAATCGCTTAGCATAAGATTGTTTGTACGAAGTGCGTGGTTTACCACTGACTAGTAAATTGATCACAGGATTATTAATAGTGCATTACTATTTTTAGAAGGCATAATTGCAATTAAATTTAAATTAATTTCTACCCCTAAAGTATATTTATAATTTATATGTAACTAAATGGTGTTTAGTTATAAATATACATTTAAAAAAGCTTCGGTCGTCTCGTCGATGGTGAACCACGTCTATCCAGTGTTATCATTCCAGTGCCTCAATTATAAAATATGTTGAATAATGATTATATTTTAATAATATGATTAAATGGATATATTGTATGTTTGTGGATGACGGCATGAGTTAGTGTCGGTTTGTGATATATTTTAATATTAAATATTACTGCCATACAATAAATTATTTGCACTAGATATATGTCTTTTATTGGTATTTATTAGATCTGCAACCTCCTAAAAAAAAGATGGTCCACACTAGGGTTAGAATTTCGACGCCATATATTATTATATACATATACCCAGACTCAAAACAATAATTTTGAAATCCGTATGTGGGATTTGGAATTACAACACTCAGCGCGGCAGCACTAAGCTGTCAACCGTTTGCGCGCTGCGCCAGTCGTGCAGTCAGTAACTCGATAGTGAAATATCTATTAGGATACTGCTAGACTTGACCAAACTGCTAAGCTGTCCGGTAGGTAATGTCTTGGTTTAAATAACACAGGAGGAATTAATTTGTCTTATACTGTTAATTATAGCCTGTGTCGTTTTAATTGAACATCTTTTCCTACGCATTATTCGAAAGTAACAATGTGCGATCAATCGTAGTAATTAATTGGTGCGTCGCGCGACTAAAATTATCTATTGATTAGACGTGACTCGAGCTAAGTTCGCGGGTGCGTAACGTAAGTATGAGTATGCAATCAAAAGTAGGTACTGATACTACTGCAGAGTGAACTGTTAGCCTAATCGACAGTAAAGCGATAACCGACTCGCAATCCTCAAGCCCGGTTCAGATAATAAGAGTAGGACGCGTCCTGCCATATACTGGGTGTAAGGGACGGCGTACCGAAAACTTTAGCAAGACGTCTTTCTATAAGTACTTATCACAACGCAAACTTCAATTAATAAACAAACGCAAGATTTAAATGTAGTGTAGATTAACATTACCTATTACGCGGTACGCAATGGATTGCTACCAATACATCGCACTCGACGAATGAACTCTGCGTTCCGCGCGCATAAAAACAGCTGATCTATTTAAATCACGACCATTTAATTATATTGCTGTATTGTAGAAAAATGTGACAGTCAGAAAAATTAAAAATTGCAGAAAAGGAATTGTGATTGTTGAAAAAAATTCCAACGATTTTTAACTCAGAATAATGGTCTGAATCTACTATTTCAGTTTTTGGTACACCGTCCCTTACACCCAGTATTAGCACCACCATCCTATTACACCCGATAATCACGTGAAAGAGTAATAGACTTAGGTAAGTTCTCAAAGTGCCTACCTATTACATAAGATCTAAACATAATTGGCTAAATATATTTATATAGGCTTACATGTTCGAGGAAACTGCAAGAATCACGCAAAACTAAGATCGTGCTACGACGCCGACACTGGCGTTAGGTAATGTAGATTTCATCAATAGATTTCGGGAATACCCAACAAACATTTACGATGTTGAGTAGATGTTATTAGTATAATCTTAATGTTATTTAGTATAATCGTATAAATGTCATAAAGACGTTTACTCGACGGTATTAGGACCCATTTTATTCAACTTAAGGCGCTAAGAGTTTCGTGTAACAGTCATATAAATACCTACTTAGTCGCATAGTCGTCATATACTACATTTGACTATATGAAATGATAGCTGTCGCGGCGTGTGTTCGACTTCGCGTCGAGTAGGTAATGGCACACAATATGACTTTTATATACCTAATGTAATCGTTGTGTTATTGTGTACCTATATTGAACGAATATTATGACATGTCATATCACGTTAATTTAATTTGGGATTAAATATAATGATCATCAAAAATACTAATTGGTCAGCAAATATTGCACAGCATAACGAGCATCTATACGCCTCAAATCACTGCATTCCGTCTCGGAAGTGTTAGGTTATGTTAGGTTCCTTTTTTTAAACCCACCCAAAAATAGGAGCCCCGCCAAGCGGAGCTCCGTCGACTTACTTTGATCTCTTTAAAGATTGCTGGCCATGAGTTGCTGATCAATTAGCTATTTCTGCTCACAGAAATAGGTACCAATACTATGCTAACCATTTAAATAACACCCATTTAATTTGGCAGTGTTTTTGACAGCTGAGTAATTAATATTGCATTTTCTTTGTTATTTGAGGTGATAAAACCATTTCATCAGTTGTCTATTGTGCAATCAAGTTTACTGATAAATGTGACGTAAGTATGTAACAAATTTTTTATGCGCTTTTAAAATTCTAATTTTACTACATACATATTTTAATAATAATTTATTAAGTAACTGCGTTATATGACAACTATATAACTTCCCGACTTTATAATCTGTGTGTTTTTCGTAAATGTTTACGCCACGACAGTTGATTTAGGGATCAATAATAAAATAATAAACACCTAGCTAACGTAGTTCAAAGAATTTATAATTTAAGAATAGAAGGATTTGCGTGACATACCTTTAACTTAGTTAAGTCTAGATAATACTTTTGTTATAGGTACACCCCACAATGATCTACAATTATGCGGATGTTGATAAGTTTTTATCAAAAATGGACTGCATCAAAAGGATACGCGCCCATTTGAAATGGCCGTGGTCATTTACTCATTTTATCTTCAGTTCTCGTTGTCATGGATGTGCTTTCCAGATAGTCCGTCAAAATAGATCGTTACATTTTGTTTTAACAGACAACAATTTAAATAATTTATTACGTTACGGTTTATTTTGGTGCCTCCATTGTAAATATTTTGCTATCTATAATCATTTTCCAGAAGACGAATGCGAATATTGTAATTAGTCAGTTAATCATACCTACCTATTTAAATTTGAATATTTGCGTTCGGTTGTTCTATAAATTTAAAGTTGTTTCCTGTTTTTCTGTAATTTTTAATGATAATTTTGTAATCCAGCGAAATAATTAGATAATAACTTCTAGTTAACAGAATCCTTCCACTTCTGAATTATACAATTATTTAGCAAGTTAAAAGATTACAAACAAGGTTATTATAATAATAATAATATGCTGAGCAGCGAAATGTTGAAACATGGGACTCCACTAACACAACAAGAGTTGAAAGCTTTATTGGGGATACTGATAATAATGGGCTATCATATTCTGCCATCTATAGACCTATATTGGTCTTATGACCCTAGATTTCGAGTAAATGAAGTAGCGGATGTGATACCTATAAAAAGATTCCAAAAAATATTGCGCTGTCTACATTTGAACGACAAAGAAATAACCCGCAATATGACAAATTATATAAACTTAAACCGTTACTAGATCTTATAAATGATAGTTGTCACCGCCGTGGATTCAACATCTCAGAGCATAGACGAACCTATGATACTATTCAAAGGCCGCTCATCTTTAAAGCAATATGCCGTTGAAACCTATAAAGCGCGGCTATAAAGTTTGGTGTCGTTGTGATAGTCAAAGCGGATACCTATATGAATTCAAAATATTAGGGGTTAAAGTATGAAATTGCCGATTTGTACCGAAAAATTTAAACTCTTAATTTAAAAATTTAAAAATATTCTGTAGAAATATGCCAATGAAGCAATGTCCTACGGAGTTGCAGAGGTTCCAGTGAACTCGTGACCTCTGGATCTCCGATGATAGGGACAGCCCGCCGCTGTAACCGGTCGAGAGCGTCCAGCAAGTACTGCGCGGAGCCATCCCAAAGATGAGAACAGTACTCCACGCAAGGGCGCACTTGTGCCTTATACAATAGGCACAGTTGCCCAGGCGTGAAGAACCGTCTCACCCTGTTCAGAACTCCGAGTTTTCGCGAAGCTTGCTTAATGACGCTCTCGATATAGGTTTTCTGATTAAGGGAGCGGCAAAGATCCATACCTAAGATGGAGAGACTGTCACGTATCACCAGTGGAGTGTTCTTCAGAGAAGGGAGGGGAAGGGAAGGGAACTTTTTTGTGACTTTAACATTTAAGTATATTTGTATGATAATGGCATTATATGCATCTGGTACCTACAATAGGCAAAGAGCAGATCTGCCTCGTCTCCTTAAAGAGCAGGAGTCAAAAGATTTAAGCTGCCAAAAGGAAGTTTCAAGTGGAGGGTGAAAGAGAACGTAGCTTCGTAATTTGGCAAGATAATAAGGAAGTGTTATGTATGACGAACGCTTTTCATCCTAAAGTCGGTAAAACCTCTGTTACAAAAACGCAGGAAGATGGATCCAAAATAGATGTCCAGTGCCCTCTTGTGACGATAGAATCACCAAAAGAATGGGTGGAGTGGATCGGTTTGATTGACTAAAAACTTCTTACACAGTTGGGCGAAAAAGTAAGAAATGGTGGCTGCGTTTTTTTATTTCTTATTAGATGCCAGCATTACCAACGCATTTATTTTGAGTCAGAGTTGCCAAGTAAATCTTACACATTGCTTTGGTCAGAGGAATGATAAGTGGATTCACGAATCATAAAAGACGTTCAACCATGGCGAACTACATCGCCCGGAAGAAAGTCGTACAGGCTGACACTCGCCAAAAAGCTGTCGGTAATGTTGCCAAAGAGATACGGTTTACCAATGTTGGTGAGCACATGCCGTGTCCACTACCAAATTATAAACCGTTGTCGTCTCTGCAGCACTAAAATCAATGATAAGAGGTCCAAAATTATGTGCGAGAAATATCAGGTGCCACTATGTATAGTGCCATGTTTTTATGCATATCATAAGCAATAATACAATATTGTTTGTAGTTTTCCAATAAAATATTTAATTACACATCATTTTAATTATTTCTTTCCTATTTTTTTTTCATAACTGATCATATTATATCAAATCTCATCACTTTTTACAAAAATAACTACTTATTAGCACATTCGCATCCTAATAGCTTTTACACGCTTCATATGCTATACCACCATACATTCTACTAGTGGGCCCGCTAGCGGGATCTTCGGTATTATAGATGCGCTGGGGTGAGCCCACGATGTGGGTCTGTGGTATACAGCAATTACTCGTAACACAAAACCCTCTCGTTATTAAGAATATGGTCATAGTTCTTCTAGATATATGATTCCTGGAAGTATTCTATGTAGTGCCGTTTTCTAGTTAGAATGTACATATACTGCCTCCGTGGCGCAGCGGTAGTGAATGCGACTGCTGTGCATGAGGTCTCGGGTTCGAATCCCGGGTCAGACCAACAAAAAGTTATTGGGTTTATATATTAAGAAATCTCAATAGCACCCCGGAGTTAGGAAGTTGGCGGTGTTAGACACCCCGTGCCTCGGAAAGCACGTAAAGCCGTTGGTCCTGCGCCTGATCTCTCTCCGGTCGTGTCGGATTACCGTCCCATCGGATGTTGAGGGTTAGGGAACAGAGAGTGCACTTGTGTTTGCGCACGCTTGTGCACTGTAATATCTCCTGCGTAATTGGTCAGTCTCCGTTATGATTGGCCGCCGTGACCGAAGTTCGGTCTGGAGGACATTATCACAATAAGATATGGGTAAGTAAAGAGTTTTTTTATATTCGCTGTTATCATGAGACATGAATCGTCAACCTTTTTAGAAAGATCAATTAAAATTGTATATTTTTCAATGTATTTCTAAACCTAAATTTTTCACACCCTTCTATTAACAAATTTTATTTTTACTTAAGTATTCTTTTTCAGATCAGCATAAGATTATCAAACGTGGTAATAACTTAATTAGCGAAACGCAAAATGTTAATCCCGAATCTCAGAATATGTATACAGAATACGAAACTTTGCGAAAAAAACCAGGGTGTCAACAGACAGCCAGGAAACCTGTTTATCGCAAGATGAAATATCTGATTCTAAACTTTTTTGATGATTTATCCTATTCTAGAGAAATCGATAAATATATACACAAAAATACCACTATCACAACAAGAGAAATTGGTTTTATGACGGAATACGAAGCTTGCAACACGAGTGCAGAAAAGCAATTTCAATGTAACGAATATTTTTAATTAAGAGGTTAAGAGCACCTTGAACCGACGGGCGTGTATGAGGAATGTGATCAAAGTGAATGAAGCCAGAGAAGTGTGTCAGGATTGTAGCTAATAGAAATCCGTAGTCTCTGCCTACCCCTCTGGGAAACAGTCGTGAATCTATGTATGTATGAATATTTTAATAAAATTGGATAGGTACATAATATAAGATAAACACTAATGTTTTAACCTAAGTAAAATATAAGCACAAGTAAGTTTTTTATTATTTACGCAGTTTGAATACAAATTATTCGTAAACTTCAAATCATCGGTATTACTTACATATAAATTTCATTTGATAATAATTGATTAAAATGGGCTTAAATTAAGTTGATTTTGTGAATAACATTGAAGTTGTATGCAAAATATTATTATTGTTTAGGGTCCTTGGCATCTAGGAAGAAGTAAAACATATAAAATAATTAAATATGTTTAAATCTAAAAACCAACACCTGCATTAGGAAGATCTGTTAATTAAATATACTGTAGTATTTTATTTTTATTTTGTATTGTGTGTTTAAGAAAATATATTTTTAATATGAGCCCTCGATATGCGTTCCTGTGCCCTCAAAGGCGGCAATAGTGAGCCCACGACGTGGGTCCAAGGCAATGAATGTGTTAGCAAATAAGTATATATATAATAATAATTATAATTATGATATATGTCACGGGCAGAGGGAATGAAATTCCCACCATAGAAATAATACCTAATAATAATATATTTTTTAAATATATTTTCGTTTTTAACATGTAATAATAAATAAAACCACTAACAGCCTTATTTTAAGTTTATCAGGTTCATCTTCCTTATAAACGGGGAAGGTCAGCTTCGATGGTCTCGTGGCATGATTGTGGTTGTGATTGTATTGAGTAAAACTGACCCAGAACGGTTGGACGGATGGCGGGTTTTTCTATTCAATTAACCCATTCAATGCGGCGGACGCCGATCGGCGTCTTATTTTTTCATACTCGGATTCGGAGGACGCCGGTCGGCGTAATGTATAGTTGTTTTATATTTTACCCAAATTTAAAGATATTATATTAATAAAACAACAAATGTGTTTGGAATTTACTAATGATATGCCTGATATGAGTAGTTTTTAGATATTTTGGTTCAAGAAATGTTGAGTTTTCTTACTCTGGTGCGGAAAACGCCAATCGGCGTGTTCCAGGGATTGACAACTATTGATTTATAAAATGTCGTATTACCATAAGTAGTCTGTGATAAAAATTAGTTATGTTTTGTTTATAATTATCAATGTACTGTTATATTCATTGTTCATCTTTATTCACAATTAATTGCACTTTTCAAACTGTAAAAAGCTTTTCAAAGCATGTATATGTACTTGTTTTTATTAATATACGACTATATGTGTTTATTTTTCTAACTTCCTTTACTACAACACGAAACGACGAACTGTTTAAATTACACATAATGATTTTTTCAACTATAGTCAATGTTTGCCACTAAATATAAAAATAATTAATCATTGTTTGTCTTGGTCTGGGTGTTTCTATGTATAATATGTAGGTATTTACAAAAAAAGTATATATGTATGTATGTTTATCCATTGTCTAGTACCATTAGTACAAGCTCTGCTTAGTTTGGGCTAGATGGTGTTGTGTGAATGTGATAGAATATATATAATATACATGTTTATGAAATGAAAACAAAATGGTTTGCAACCTCTGATAATATGCAGAGTTATCAACTATATCAATTTTTATGCTTTAAAAAGGATGTTTATAAGATGAGAATGCAAAATAGAAACGTTTATCAAATAAAGACAAATTACTCACCATTTATACGAAAAAGGAAAACCGCAGATATTCCTTTTCTCAAATTTCTTTCAACAATATTTGCGAATCTTATATAAAACTGGCTAAATGAATTAAATAAATTATTCTGCTCTCTAAAACTCGTCGTTATTGCAACAGTTTTGGTGCATTACTGGAGATTTCTTATGGATTTGAAATTAATAAATTCAAATTCATAACAAAATGCTGAAAACGCCGATTGGCGTCTTTTTTATTGGCGCATTGAATGGGTTAATCGGAATAGCAGCACTTACCCGTAGATTCTTCCCCTATTACAACTTATAGAGAGCATGAAATATGGTACAGAAACATACAGACCTTATGCCTAAAACATCAATATTATTATTGATAGGTACTTAGTTGCGCAAGGGGCAATGACCAGAAGTCTTAAGTCATTTATACAAGTATAGGTAGTACCTCCTCAAGCAGTATTAAGGGTCAGTAGAAGTTCAAGACGAGGTCTTTGATTTGGATGCTGTAGGGTAATAATTTTCCCCAATCAATCTACTTCAAGATTGAACGGGGATTCCGCTAAGCCTTGCATCGATCAAGATTATATTTCTACATGTTGAAAGGGGAAATACAAGTTAGCAGATAAGCTAGCTTTATCGATAATACCATGCATGTATTACATGGTAATCGGGTAAGGCAGGTTTATACCCGGGCGATGACGAATATTACCCCTAGATAGGTTGCAAAACGGGCTTGAATCTGCGAAGGCGGTGATATTAGATACCTTTTATTAATTAAGATGAACAATTTTCATCAACACCCGCATCCGCAATTGCGGAGCTTCTGCATCGATTTGGACATCCGCATCCGTATCCGCATCCGCGGATGTGAGTCTTCAAATATCCGAATCCGCATCCGCGGATGTCAATAAATCTGCATCCGCAACATCCATGATAGGTATAAACCTACATAGTCAAAGATATATGAAACACGTCACAATTTGTTTATACTTATTTGTATTTATCTATATAATATATGAAACCGACACAACAATGTGCACTATACTAATTTATATAAACATATTACTTATACATAACAAGAATTATATACTTTACATAATATTTTAATAGGTAGATACATTTTAATTAATTTCTAATAAATTATATTAGAAAACATTTAGTTACTGAATGTCCGACAATGACCAACCCCATTCCTTAACAACTTAAGGTAAAATAAAAAAGAAAACGTCGAAATATAATAAAAAGCATATATCACAGCGTCATTTCTACTTTGGGAAAATCGTTGGGAAGCTTTTAGACTAGCGCGATTGAGTTGTATAAGAGCTAAAAGTAATTTCAATAATTGTATAACATGCATGTACATATATATTTTATAAAGTAACTAGAAGCTAGGCTAAAAGCATTCGTTATCTACGTTATACATTTCATACATAATCATTATTGTCGGACCTCCAGTAACTAATCGCTAAATAATGGTTTAGTAGTCGTTTCGCACGAATTTGTTCGCACGAATCGTGTGAAAAGACACTTTTAAAATTTTTTTTTTGTAGTCCTTTCGCACACATGGAATATATTTTCGTGCGAATCGTTCCCGTCTGAAACGCAGGTGTCGTTTCGCACGTTTTGTATTTTAATAAAGAAAAACAAAGTACAGTCATGCACACACTACTTTCAAGTGCATAATATAAAATTACTTATAATTATATATATTTTTTTGATTTATTGGTATACTTTGTTTTATTTAAAACTATCACCTTCATGCGCGAATGTACAATACTTCTACTATTATTAGCATAAAAAGAAAACACGCGAAACGACACCTGCGTTTTCAGACGGGAACGATTCGCACGAAAATGTATTTCATGTGTGCAAAACGACTACAAAAAAAATATTATTTTAAAAAAGTGTCTTGTCGCACGATTCGTGCGAACAAATTCGTGTGACACGACTACTAAGCCTAAATAATTAAGAAATTTTGTAAAATAGGTAAAAAAAACTATAAGGTACTTTACCATCGCGCTAATTAGAATGTCAAATAGCAACGTCCTGTCTATTGTACACCCAAAACTGTTAGGGTTTAGCCTAACTCAGTTTAGTATCCGTTAAATGATAAACAAGAAATATACAGCGAGGATGACGGCTGCACTATATAGCATTGACCGGTCTGACCTGAGCCATACGTCACAATATACAATTATTTATCACTCAGCGAATATGATACGTAGCTACAAGCTCAGCTAAGTGCTAAATCGCGCGATGACGATGATATCAATATGCATAACTTAATATAATTTGGCCTAGATGATAGAAAGTAGGCGATTACAGTCTATTATAAAGGATGTTTAAGAGGCACTAGTGTTTGATATTTCATTAACACTTTTGTATGGAAAACACGCTTGGCACGTAACGGCATTATTTAACACTATTTTTAATATGTGTTTAGATGACCTGACACATTCATGCGTAAATTAATGGATAGTAACTCATATATTTCATATCGAATATGATCATTAGAACATAACTGTCTTAACAACAACTTTCACATAAAAGTTAGCGTAAGACATGTCCATAGATAACTAAATAATTTTCTTATATTAAAAATTATTATTTCTGAATATAAAAAATTACGCATTAATTGTTTTGTGACGTCATGTCAAATAATAATAATATATAAATACAAAGTATATTATTATTAATATGCTAGCTTGTGATAATTTAAATCACGTTTCTTGTATTCAACTTCGAGAGTTCTCACACACACAAACGCACACGTTCTTTGTAGTACGCTATTAGTTGATAGCACACTAACGCATAGTCGTCGAGTTGTGCGAGGTCGCGAGGTGACATCTTGAAGCGTATGTGATGACGCGCATTTACATCAATCAAAAATATCATAAAGACTAAATACTATATAGATATCGTAGGTTTCAACAACATATAAACGGTTCACACTCGTTCAACGAGTTAAATTCCTTTAAGTTTCTCTTAATTTTAAAGCTGCTATACTCATAATACATGTACATTTTCCTCAAGTGTGATAAAATGGTGTTTATGAATAGCGCAGCGGTTGGTGCATGTTCAGTCGCAGAAAGAAAGCGTAGCGAGCAGGACGTCAGAGTGACAAAATAAACCAAAAACATATATCATTAAACAACATTTATTCGATACTAAATAAATATACAATTAACAGATTTTTACAATTACAACTATTAATTTAAATAATTCTTCTATAGTTAACATTCTTTCTACGACTGTACATGAGTCTTATAATTAACAATAAATGTAATGATTCACGGTACATAGCGCCGGGTTATTCCGAGCTCTCATAATCCCGATCACATTATATGTACATTCGTCCCATGAAACAAATAGAGGGCAAATCCGTATAACAATGACTCGGCACGACATCCTCGATTCTATGAACTCCCGGCGTTATGTACCGAGGAACATCACCAATTTTAGCAACATTCGTTCTTCAGACCTCACTTATATTTACAAACGACGAGTGAAGAGGAAATCTTCGCTAAACTAGATTAACTACAGCAATCAGAGTCTTTTAATGTACGGTTAATTTTATTAATCAAAGTACATGGGCACACATTTAGATAGTATGGTCACAAAACATTTAAATGTAGAAAATCTCAAGTTATTTGACTGATGTGTATGTACTATCGGCTCCAGCGACGGATGACCATTTAAGAAAAATTTTCGCTTGCACATGTTGACCAGTTGAGTTTGTATCGGGTTTTTTTACACTTTACATTTGTTTACTGATTCTAAAATCAGTAAACAAATGTAAAGTGTAAAAAAACCCAAACAAAGAAAGGGGCGTGTCACGGGTACGGGTACCAAGTGTTGGCCTGCTATGCGATTTTAACCTTAGGAGTGGTCAGCCGTCGCTGGAGTCGATAGTACGTCTGTGTTCATGCCTTATTGTCGGCCATCTGTACATATGTATTTTGTGGCAATACTTCGCCTACAATATGTGACCATTAGGGTCATCAGGTCAGGCGGAAAAATGCTCGAGCATTTTTCAAGTGGTAATAAATATCAAACTTATTCCATTTAGATAACGCTTAAAATAGTATGCAACTGTTTATTGGATAAGATTTTAATGTTGCATAGGTACTATTTTTAGGTATATCTAAATGGAATAAAGTTGATATTGAATCACCACTTAAAAGATGCTCGAGCATTTTTCCGCTTGATCTGAATTGACCCTTAAATTCGTTCATTAAAAGACTCGAGAGCGGCGGTTAGATCGTTGGAAATCAAACTTGGTGTCTCAAGAATGGTTGTAACAGTTTAATAAGTCTGTTCTGTTGGTTGCTCTCGCAACTACAGTCAGAGTTATACCGATTTGCCTACAAATATTACATGTATATTAATGGCAATTTAGGCGGAACTTGAAGTGGCCTGGCTCGGCCCAGGGTTACTTCATATGGCAGTGTGCTACGTTATAATACATACATACATATTATATATACAAGTTTAGTTTCCAACGATCTAAGCTGTATCGATAGCAAGTACGTAATCAATCTATCAAATCAGATCTATTTTTATTTCCAAAACGACTAAAGATGCAGATTTTTTTCATAGAGATGTTAATTTTTATAGAATCAGCTGACGCGGTAATTGGCTGCCACGGCGTCCCAGGGCCGCGTCGCTGCCCGCGCGCGGTACTGGGTTCGTTTCTGCGACTTGCGTATCGATACTATTCACGTAACTGTTTGGCATCGCGATACTTGTCTTAGGCGACGTTGATGGACGACGTAGAGTTGAGCCTGTCGCGTAGTCTCTCGAACAAGCTCTCGTTGTCGCTCTCATACTGTGGAAAAAGGAAAACTGCTGTTAATACACGAACTGTTACACATATTATCTTATCTATAACAGCCTAAACTGTGACTCATCATAAACCGTACACTTACTATCATGTCTGTTTTTTTTATTGTTGTAAATAAATGTTTTATGGAGTTGTCTAAACCTCGGGACATAACATAAGTTACTATGTGAACGTGAAGATGCGTCTTGTTAACTCATTAGTAATACAAACACAGACTACCTTCCTTAAATAGCGGTTTATTCTAGAAGCTGAGCAGTGCTATGTTTAAAGAAAATTTCTCTAGTAACAAAATAGGTGTATTTTGGTTATTTGATTGAGATTGAGATTGTAATTGAGTTAATATCATTAGTATAGTTAAAATAATGACTTCTATTTAAAATTATCTGTATATCCTGGATTGGACAGGAACTGAGTACGGTTAGATAAATGGCCAGACAGAACACATAGATATATTTAATATACACTATTGTGTTGTAATGTATTATTGAATTTAGTGAAATATCGCTAACTAAATGCAATCAGATATGTGGGATTCCAGAAATGCCGAATTCTCATCTGCCGTAATGTTCGGGTTGGAATTCGTCAAACAATCAGTAAGTAAACAGTAACTAGTAAAAGTGCTTAACAATAGTAGTTAAAAGTTTCAAAATTCTGTAATAATAGTGTTTTATAAAAAATAAACAACGGGATAAAATCCGTATAAATTTGTTTCAATTCAATCAGTATGTCTTATAGTAGGTGTGGTTCAAACACCCTTTATGAATTTAGCTACTGTTTGAGATGAGAAAAATTATCTTAAATTTAACCACAACACCAGAACAAAGTATGCAATTATTAGCGATTTACGAACACTTTACTAGTCATAAATCGGCGAATGCTTCGTTCGGCGAATGTTCGATTCGGAATTCGTCGAATTTTCAGTTCGGCATTTGTTCGGTTCGGCATTCACCGAATCCCACATACGTGGTGGCATGTTTAAGCTAGTATGCGTATGTACCTACATCGTCATCGGAGTCGTCATCGTCCTCGCTGTCGTCATCGTTGTCGAACAGTCTCGCGGCGGGCGTGTGCCGCGCGAGGCGGCGCGGCGCGCGGCCGGCGTGGTCGCGTGCGCGTGCCGCCGCGCCGCCGCGCGCGCGCAGGAACTGTGCCATGCGCACGTCGCCGCGCCGGCACGCTATGTGCAGCGCTGTCCAGCCTGCTAGGTTCTCCTGTACGACAAAAGGAATACATTAATAAACAATCATACGCAGGCAACTAAGTGAAAACATAAAAAAGTTTAAACTTAATTTATGTTAGAAATGGCGTTTTTGGAAAGGTATCCAAAAATATTGAATAGTAAGCGAAATAGACTACTCATACGTAGTATTGTGACTGTTTCTAAATGACAAAACTAACCTATAAATCAGAAATTAGAACCCGTAGGAAAGTCGACCTTTATTTCCTAGCTTAGAAAATATTAGGCAAAATTTATCCCATTGTTAGGCGAAAGTTTACCACACACTTTTCTAGAGATCTCTGTCTCTAGCATCCACCAATCTTTAAGTAAAGATTCATTTTTAGCAAGAACAACTTTCCTCTAGAAGACATTGCATGTCGACTTCTGCAGACATGCGTCACAAGTAATCATTGCAAATTCAAACCTAACCCATCAAACAAGCAAAACAGTATAAAGAATTCTCAAAGATACCCGAAAAACGTATGAATCAGCACCACCAATACATAATCCTAAAGCGATCTCCCATCTCAAGCAAAGATCCAGTATTTACAGGCGGCCAATGACATTGTATATATGTAGGTACGTATGCACAAACAAAAAAAACCCCGACGCACGAGATATCGCCGTATCAGAGATTAGCGCGGGTTTTCCGAACCTAACAATGGAGACACGCAAGTACCACGGAAACCTTCAACTGATAAAAGATACGGCGGTAGGCCCTCGATTTCACAACTTGGACTTCTGCGCAGTTACTTTAATACTATTATACTTCTTAGAAAATAAACCTTAGGCCATAGATACACTAGTCTCCGCTTAATAGGTCCTTAAACTAGGTAGCAGCGAGGTTTAACATTTAGAGTGCCTTTAAATTTGCCGCAATGTACAGCGCGGCTGCAGTGCTGCGGCCACGCTGCTTTGTAAAAACATATAAATAACAACGCGCGACTGGAGCGCTGCACCCGCGCTACTGCCGCGCATTAGTGCATCGATAGACTAGTGACGGCTGCGTGGCGGCAGCGTTGCAGCCGCGCGGCAAATTTGAAGGGCTTACTCCGAGAGTAGACTCAGATTAATTTACTCCATCCTTATTCCATGTTTATTAATACTGAAATTTGTTAGAATGGACTTAATACTTGGAGTAAAGTTAATCTTAATTTAGACAGTGTATAACTGTCTTATTAATAAACGAAGACTAAATTAAGATTAACTGTGTATAAATCAAACAATGGCTAAATTCATGCAACGTTTTCCTCAAGTTTGCCAACGATTCGTTGTATAAACTCTGGGCTTCAGGCGAATTGGTAGTCGTCTATTTTAGTGCAGCTATTTCGGCGGTGCCAGGAAAATGTCGGATAAGTCATCACGTATTCCCCGGCGCAATTAATCCGCCGCGAAAAACCATGTTTACCCGTCATTAGTGAACCGCGCAAGGTTTTTACGTGAAGCTCTAGTACGTTACGAGAATTCGTTCTTAAGCGTTTTCTCGTGCGACAGTAGCGTCGGGGGCAATCCGTACTGAGTCATTTTGCGGTTGTAGTTCGTTGTTCTAGCCGTGCATAGCAACTAGCTGAGCCGCTATATACTTTTGCTTTTGTTCACAACTAGCCTTGGGATGTGATAAGTATCAATTAGGGTTCTCGCTTTATCTTGCAGGTGTTAACAGGTATATTTAATGTAAAACAATTGTAAATTGTCGGTCGAGGCCGAGGCTTACTTTAACATTGACATCAGCTCCGTAAAAGACCAACTTCTGTAGCGTGTTCAAGTCGCCGGCTGAAGCGGCTAGATGTACACACGCTTGTCCTGTAACAAACAGTATAAAATGTTAGTATATACATCATTATGTATTTTATATGTAAGCTACGATTAGCTTCTATATATCTATAGTAATATATAGAGGTAAGACTTCTTTTTCATATAGGATGTGATCTCAGGAACTACTCAGCAGATCCTAGAAATTCTTCTACTAAAAGAAAGCTCTACTATTCCTAAAATACAGGCTTTGTTTAAATAACCTCGTTAGTCGAGAGCTATTGTATTATATTTAAAGATAACTGTCCAAAATCATTGCAATACAAGCACAAGTGTGTCTGTGTGAACATGTTCTCATCATCATGAAATCTTTACTGGAACGAGTTAAATAGCGTGACCGATAAGTGTTGGCAAGCGTTATCTATTAATTATGGGGAATTCTCAATGATACGTCGAACATTATAAATGCTTCCTACATTTGAGTATCCTCGTGATATCACGGACCTTGTATAGACATTCCCACCTACACGGAAACAAACGGAGAGACATAAAAAATATGACACTATAAACTTTCCGTTAAACAATTTCTATTGAAGTTGTCTTTATAATATTGAAATAATTATGATTTATTTATCGGAATAAGGATAAAATACATTTTTAAGAAACGCTTCAGTTCAGCAGAAATTAGAAAAATATTTATGTGACGCAAAACTGTGATACTGATAACCTTTAACAGTAATAAAGTTTAAACGAGTACGTCATCTCATAATTAATACACACGCACTCAATACTAGTTATTTTTTACGATACATACTAAAGACCCTGGCGTCACACAAAACTGTAAAAACATTGTATTATTTGCATACAAATAAATTGCAAAAATAACTGGATTTGGTATCGTAACATATTTTCGCTACAAAATATGTATATTCGTACCATAAAGTTAAATTAGTTTATACGGCGCGGCTAAACAATACCTCCATAAAGGTTTGTTTTCGAAAGCCTCATTCAATAAATTCAGATATATTCGGCGCATTCGAGATTTGTACAAACGTTCACAGACAGTCAGAGCACATTGCGCAAAAAGCAGGAGCACTGTTTATACAATCTGCTAGTGATAATCTTCGCCTTCGGTCCGTACTCGCTGGAACGGCTCCAAGTATATTTAAAACAAATCTAAAATAGATCGCTCGCACCAAAATGGCTGTGCGCTTTTTAAAGAACAAGAATTTAGGTGAGCTTATTATAATTCTTCCTGCTATTTTATGCCTGCTATCTTCATAGCGATCCGATGGTTCTAGCCAATCGGTTGTGTGGACGCTACAATAATGCTTTAAAGCGTTAATATTGACCGATGTTGCTTTGAGTATTCGTGAATAGATAAGCATCACAAAAACGAACCTCCGACGGGTGCCATTTGCTAATTCAATCTAAATTATTTGCTCAAAAATTCACACATACATATACAGAAACATATTACGTAGATAGTCAATATTAACTTCACATATCATCAAAAATATAGACATGAATCTTTATTTTTTATTTATTTCATTCTAAGTTGTTACTGGCAATATTCATTCGACTTTATTAATGTATATTGTTTATGCTGTTTCACATTTATAGCCGGGTTTACCCCGCTATAAATACAAGAGAACTATATGAAAATAAATATAGTATTTGAATATTATACAATTGCAGGGTTAGCACAAAATAAAAATTAGCTTTAAGCAGAAACACTGTTCTGTTTTGTATTGGGTTTACGATTGATGACACAAGAGCCGTTACATACAACGGAGATCCCACAAACCTTGACACATAACCATTATTTTGTCTCACGACAAACACATAAGTAATAAACGTTGCCAAATATTTCAGTATCCATTAATTGCAGAGTACCTAAAGCCTAAACTTCTTGTGGATAAAAGTAGTTCTGGGCCATTCGAGTTTCCAAATCGTGTGCCTAATTTAGTATCAAAATAATAAGCCGCGTCGAGCTCACCTAAATATAAGTCGATTTATTACAGCGTCGCCGCGACGTTATGAAAATGTACAAATTATTGTCTCCGTCCGAATGACGAAATAGGTGTTACATATAGCTCTAATGGAAGATTGAGCGGATGTGTGACTGTTGGGAGCATTTCTCTGTTGTCTAGTCATATTTTTTTCTTAGTAGGTGCTACTATCTGCATCTAAGAAAAACTCTAATCAAAACAGTGATGAGGCGCCAGCTGACGCGACAATAAGACGGAGGCGACGCGACAGGGAGCTCAGCAAGTAGTGGCATGTGTACGGTGTCGTCATGGCGGAGCGCGGGGCGAGGGGCGGGGCGCGCGGTGGGAGGGGAGTCTCGCCTCGGCCCGATGGGGTTTTCCCAACAATGTGGCAGCCGGCGACTGGCAAGCGCACGCGCACCTCTACACTCCTCACCAAATATGGCGCGACACCGCTGTATTTTCACTATTTCCGTATAATTTTAATGTTGACGGACATAACACAGCAGATTTTGATATCCACGACGCTTATCAGCATTCAATTCTAGCTCATGTTTTCTAAAGATGACGACCTAAACGGAATGAACTCACAAAATGTAACGCAATATAAACGTTTTTACATAATATTGTTAATAGCAGTTAGGTGACAAATTTTTCCTTGTTTACCAATCAAAACACGGGTAACCTAGGTTGTATGTTGTATCGGGGTATTGCCGATGCGTTGGCGAGCAATGAGTGTGGACCAATTATAGAATACAAACTATGAATAAAAAAAATTATAATTACTTAGTTTTAATCGTTAATTATATCATACATTTATTGTAATGGAAAGAATTTCAGCAGAAAGTCTCTGGAAATCTTTTAACATAGGTCTTTTTAAATGGCTTTTCCGATTACCACCATTACTTTGTAGTTTTGTTATTTTTCACGTAATCTACCCCGGTCTAAATATACTTATATACATGGACTGTGCGTCTATATATTCTAAATATAAAACGCATAGGCCAGATGTAAAATATCCCACAAGGTTACTGTTCAAAATACCATGCGGAACCCTGGCGGCGGCGGCGCGCGGATGTGTTCCAACTGGTTTTCTCGTAAAAACCCGCAGCCTTGTGTGGCTCGCAAACACAGCTAAGTAAAAATTCTCGACATAAATATAATTAATCGTCCGTCCGCAGGTGTCGTTAGCACTTTGGGAAATTTTAGTATAAGTATGGGGAATAACGTCTCACGTCTTATGACCTGAACTACTTATATTTTTTGAATATAATTGCAATTCTTCGTTAACGAGATGAATGCGAAAATATCTGACGTCACAGTCAACTTTTTTTAGCCCGGAGTTCCGTTGAGCTCGTGCGTCAGCCTCGTGATTAGTAACGGCAATAGATAAATTAAATTCTCATCCACTTGATAAAGGTGCGAATGGTTGTAGATTTTCTTATAAGAAATTAATTGACCAGACCTAGTAGGCAAAAAAAATGGATGATGTCAGCATTCCTATTCAGTACATTATCGAGGTAATTTAATCATATTATAAACGCTAAAATCAAAAAGTGAAATTGAATATAGTTTAGAGAAATGGTAGAACTGTAGTTTGTGGTTTAGCAATTAGAGTGAATTGATCATTGAATTTTTCGGACACATTGCCCGCAAAGACGGTCACAACATCGAACAGCTGATGGTGACAGGCAAAGTTGACGGCAAAAGACCAAGAGGCCGTAGTCCAACGAGATGGTCGGACCAAATCCGATCGTCGCTTAATACCAATCTCCACAAAGCCCTCCACGAAGCAAAAGACCGGAACAGATGGAGGGAATTAGTCCATAAGAAAGTGATTCAGCGGGGGAGTCACGACTCTCAGTAATGAGGAATACGACGCGAGAATAGGATCATTGAAAAGTACTTGTGGAACGCTGTACAGTTCAATTTTCGATATCTTCATAGCCGATTTAGGACTTACTAGTATTTGTCAAAACTGTTACTATGTCGACCTATAATATCATAAGCGAATAGTTTACTAAGCATATATGTATTTATAAGTAATATAACATTAAATAATAACGATAAGCAAAGAGAGGCACTTAAACGAGTTCCAAAGATTATTTGCTATGTAAATACAACGTGGAGTGTTGATATTTTCATGATAATGTATCGCGGCGGACGTGTGGGACATCGAAAAACCAGGTTGAACGTCGGAAAACCCCACCGCTTCATAAAAACGGTACAAGTGTTTAATACAACAGATATCGCCTCATGTTTACGACCTGTCAGGTAGATAACGCTCCGAGAACGCTTTTATTTAACATACAAATTATGCGTCAAACGAAACTAACACCTCGTACAATATGTGCATGGAAATGTCTACGTGACACAAGGCAAGAAACCACTATAGTAGATACACAACTACCCTCAAGTCAATACGCAATTAATATAATACTAATACCACTGAATGACTTGGTACATAGAAAATAACTAGTTTGTATGTTTATATAACTATTACAGCCATTAATATCAATTATTTAAATTTCGCTATTTACGTCTGTGGGAAATCCAAATAAAAAGATAATTAAAGTAGACGTCCTTGGATGCGAGTACGTCAATCATCTGAAGAAACTAACACATTCCTAAATATATCAATGACTTGTGAAGTTATAGACTAAAGTTCAGCAACAGTATGCAAGAAACTGGCTTCTAAATAGCCTACACCACAACAAGAAAAAACAAATTGTCTTTGGGGACTGGCGATAGAAGTGAAAACTTTAATCCTTGATCATAAACATGCGTTCGGTGACGATGACGCGAGTTCCATGATTTTTGTTCACACAAGAAAGAAGTGCTCAACGCGCCTGAAGAAGTTTTCACAAAAAAAAAGGGGCGGGTCGGATGCTAATTCCTGATACTCTCTTAGTGGTTATTAAGGGGGCCAAAATTTCGTTATTTTTTGCGTAGGACGCACCATTTCTGAGATATTGTTAATATTCTAAAATAATTCAAAAATGGAAAGCGTGGAAGCGTGATGATGACGCGGTTCTATGATTTTTGTTCACCAAAAAGAGCTCAACGCGCCTATAGAAGTTTTTATTAAAAAAAAAAAAGTTGTAGACTGCAAGAAGGATTTTAGAAGCTTGATTGTACTATATCTAGCTCATAACTCATAAGACAGATAGTACAGATTTTTGGTGAATTGCTTTGGCCCGAGATATAATTAGAAAGCTTGGTCCCACGTAATATGTTCATAATACACGTGAGCGGTTGGGATTTCCGTCTGTATGCAACCGCGCCGAGGCACACTTTCACATGGGTATTGCCCACAGTCATCATCATCAAAGACCACCATTGTTCACGTGCCACGAAGCGATTGCGGTTTTCCTGGGGATTTGCTAACCTTGGCAATTGCAACATTACTGGCACATAGGATCATACGCTTACGACGATATGCAAACATGTATTTTCTTAAGAGTATTTTAATGATGCTAAATAATTCCGAGAGATTTGTAATCGTATTAGTATAATCATTAATCACATATTAGTAGTATTTTGGATAAAGATTCATCCTTTTTGAGTAGGATGAGTTTTACATAAATTAAACGGTGATAAACATATATGTAGGTACATAGCGTACGATGCCACGACATTCATAATAATATAATATTGAATTTGTCTAGGTAGGGAAAACCATCTCGCTACATCGACTAATATTAGCATATTAGTAATGGCATTTCAATTAGCGCTCGCACAATGGACTGGGGTAACCCAAACTGTGTGTGCGAGCGACGTCTGCTCCGCTGCGGGCGTTACACGGTCAAAAAGTTAGCTTTCACTCGGCGAGCGGCCGGCCGTGCTCGTTACGCGGCCCGGTCGTCGTAATATTGGGAATACCCACGAGGCGCCGACCAACAACCTCCCCACCCGGCACACAACTGACGACGAGATAACCCATGTTACTGCTAACATAATTATGTATATTGACCTCTCGCAAACGTTCTAAATATACTAAAACGAACTCTCCGTTCTCACAATAATAACTTTACCCAATGTCCCCCCGCAAGGTCAACATTTCAGGAAAATCCATATGCAAATATATACGATTCTAAAGCAGCACCGAAATTCTTTAGCATCAGGTACGAGCCGTGTTGTTTGCCAACTTGGAAAAACCAGAAACAATAAAGAATGTTAATATTTTTAATGCAGTTTACGAAGGCAGGACTTGCCTGATTATTTTGGATTAAAGGCTTCATAGCTTAAGTACAAGGGTCACCTTTCAGCGAATATGAAGTGCGTCAAGAGTTCTTTTATGGCATTGAGCGTAATCAAGACCTTGACGAACGTCACTAGTAGGCACGGTGCGTTCACACGTAAACAATGTACGGCGGCTTTGTTTAGCATAGTAAACAGGTTCTAGTGGATCCTAGCACGACATTTCAACAGATATCCTAGAGAAGCTCCGCATTTTTTCTGCTGAACTGTGACACACGCGATGTGTTGTCGAGACATGCACACACAACCGTGTCCGGATCCAGACGTAGTACCGCAAACAACAATGCCACTCGCTGCACACGAAGGCGAACCACTTCACATTAACTATACACTTTAAAGATTACACGTACTTCATTTCTAAGAGAACACTCACCTAGACAAACTGTCTCCTGCGGTTCGCTACGATAGTAAGCAGAAACTACATAGAAACTACCAGATTATTTAGTATGGAGGAATGGTTAATTAAACGACTAATAACATGTTTTGGTCAAACCAAATGATAGGAGGCGAATACATGACACGATTCGTAGATAACAGAATACAATTCGAAACGACGCATTTACAGTTTTATATTGTCGTAATAAAGGGGTACAATAAACGAAGTAATTAGTAGCAATTACATCAACCGACAGTTTACGTTCTTTAACCAGAAAAAGCCAACGGTATATTAAATATAATATATGGACCAGTCCAACATTTTTATATTAATGAAACTGCAGCTTTGCTCAGAGTTGGAAAATACGTCGGCCGGGTTTTTACTCTCCATGATTCAGGTGAACTGTTGAGAACCTAACGTTAAAGGTTTATTTAAATTAAAGTTTGTTTGATGGTTTATAATTTTGTATTATTCAGAAGTTTGGTGAGTCAAGAATATTAAATAAATATAAGGCAGGTAAGTTTGTTCACACCACCGTACTTATGGACTATGTATTGATAAGTATCGGTAAATGTCCTATCAGTGTTTTTCCAGCAGTCAATGAACGAATAACATGAACTTAAAGTGGCAATATCAACCGGCCCGAGGTCATCACAATGGATGATGTCAGTGTCCATAACACGAAACATTCCTGCCATAACGTACAAGGTGATACGGAGGACGAAAATTATCCAAAACATGAATAAGTTATCGATTTAGAACATTTTGGATATTTAGAACGCGTCAAGCGAAACTTTCAACATTAGCATTTACTCCCTACCTGATAAAACTTCCAATAAGTCGAAGATGATGTCATGTTAATTCCCTTATATAAAGTAGCAATTGGCATAGATGAACATAAGATAATATATATAAGAAATTCCAGTGAGTAAACAGCATCGTAAACCTATATCGTATTGGTTCTTTGAACGGTTGTGAGGTAGTTGTAGTTACTTACCATTGTAATTTTTTTGGCTGAGTACTGGCGCTAGGTTCCTCGGTGGGTTCTCGTGGACGGGCGCAAGTAACGCCTGTAGGCAGTCGGCGTCTCCCCTTATTGTGGCTTTGTGTAATGGCGTCTCTCCCGTCCTGTCTCGGACTCCTAGCGAGAGTCCCGCTCGCACTAGCATCCTGGTGACGACGGCGTTCCCGCTCATCACCGCCAGGTGCAGTGGCGTGTATCCTTGATCATTTGATATGTCCAGCAGCTCTTTGTTGGGGCATATGTTTATCAGTGTGCCGACTGATTTCTCGCAACCGTGTACTGATGCGATGTGTAATTGTCTGCAACAACGATGGTGAATATTTATTGAATGTTGATCTGATACTAATGGGATCACAGTATTTTCTCATACATGACGTTGGATGAATAAGTATGCGAACTTTATATATAGGAGTGGACTGGTGGCATACGAGTGCGACGATCGCAAGGGGCCCGGCTAAACATAGCACGTGACTCGATCGACCAGTTGAGAGTCGAGACACATCTTAGCATGCTAGACATTGCTGGAATGTCACGTTATAAGTAAAATATTTCCTGCAGCTGTATACAACGCTACCAACGAATACCGAACTTTTTATGTTTGAATATACATAGATGATGATAAAACAGATATTCATGAAACCAAATGTAATTAGGCACTTAAGTATGATAATTTTCATACAACGACGTGTGTGTATTATCTACGCGTAGCGCCACGTGTGCTAGGAAATGTTTACGAATGCTAATGATTCAATGAGCGTAAAGGAAGTGTTTACTTCCTACCGCGGACAAACCAATGTGGCTGATATTTAACAAAAAAATATTACATCATAAATACATGGTGACCTCATGTTTAAGAAATAAATTTATACAAAAACAACACAGGAATATATTACGTGGAGTTCATAATAATAATATTATATTATAATATAGATGAATAGTTTAGTTACACAATACCAATCATATTTGTTTAGCAACTTCTGAGGGACTCAGACTGTACAATGTTATCTCAATAAGTGACAGTTTAATATCAGTTTAACTAAAACAAGCTCTCCTGAAGTTTTTATCATTGTAGAGATCAAAGTACATTTCAATGAGTACACTGATTATTATTTAATAGGCAATTATACTGCCTTGTAAATATTTTAACACATTGCATGCCATGTAGTCGATACAATAGAAAATGTACTGTTTGCAGTCATTTATGATCAGCATGGTGTATGTGTTAAGGTAATTTTCCTATGATGATTTTATGTACCATGTTAGCAGTAATTTGGCAGAAGCATTAAAGCAGGACTTGCCTTATTAAGCCCTTTTAAGCATACCTTATGTGCTTTGGTGAGCTCATGATATGTAAATAAATTTGTAGCTTAATAGGTTCCATGTCCAATGTATCACATATGAGCATAACAATAGATTTTCTATTGTGTCTATTATGGGGCAGCGAAAGGGTTAAAGAGGTAATAAGGTTAAGTTCACTGAACCTATTAAACAACCAAATTAGTTCTGTATTAACCTCAAAGCCTCAGCAATAGTACTGTTTATCAGAATTAATGTGGCTATATAGTCTAAGGCTTTATACCAATTTTAAAATGCATTTGGCTTTATAGCAATCTCATAAGAATAAATTTTAAATAAACTAAAATTCAGTGTAGGGAAAGTTATATAACATCATTGGTAAATACACACTGTCATAATATTACATATGTAATGCCATATAGTGATTTACGAAACACTCCTTGGGGTTTGCCCAAAGGTCAGCTACATGGCGTAAGCTAGGTACAGTTTTCCTTACTTAACTAGAATAGTTATATATTCCACTGTTATTCACAATCAGTATTGATCAAACAATGTCTCATGTATATGTAAAAAGGGTTTGCAATATAAACTAATTCATTTTCGATAGTGGCAAGTACTTTAATGATGTTATCGTAAAAAGTTCAATGACCTAGATGGAGCATCGGTCAGTAGAAAATAAAAATGACAAAGACATTAGAGTACTGTAGTTATAGAAAGTCTATATATTTTAATACATATAGAGATGCAACTTATTTTTGTTCCCATTAATACTGAAATGATAAGAATAACAGGTCATTGCTATTCTTATCAGTGCTAAGCTACAAACTTTACAGGCTTGATAAAGATATTAAAATTGATTCTAATGTTTGTATATTGTTGGCTATATTTCTCATAAAAATAACACATTCAGGATGACAGTGAGTCGGCTATAAAAGTGGCCTACCCATAAAACTAAACTATTTTCTTTGTTTGCTACTGTTTTGTTCATTGTTACAGTTGTTTGATTCTATTAAACAATAAACTAGTATAGGATGTTTCATCCATATATTTATATTTTTTACGAGTTGACAGTACAATGCAAAGAGTTACAGCTAAGTGCAAAGCCTTTGCTTCATTGGCTGTCTTTGTGTGGACTGTTGGAAACAACAACAGACTACATTGTTGTATCTTTATTGGTGTAATGCACATTTTAGTATTGTAGCAGGGAAGTAATAGAATGATTTTAAATGTGATTATGGGCAGTTGCTCTAAGATATAGTAATTTTAGTCATTTCATTATACTTGGTAACATGTGGTATTGAAATGTTTGTACTGATTATTAACAGACTGCCACAGCATTGTATGTTTGCAATATTTTTAGGCAAAATGTGCCATCCTAATTAAAATCATATATAGGATGTACTATATGTATCATAAGACTTATAAAAGAGTTCATTAAGTATAAAAGTTTATACTGAGAATTTATAAAAAGGAGTTGTTAATTAACCATAAATTGCTTCTACTCTACAATTAATTATTAAACTCTATGGGCAGAATTTAAGTAAAAGAAAGATAGGGAATGTATGTCTTAACTTTCACTTTGTCAGAAGTAGGTTTGATATAATGACAATCCTTTTAAATACCAAAATCCAGTTTGCGAACATATTCCCTATAACAAGAAACATGCAAGGAAGGAAGACAATATGAAGTACTTTTGGGAAATACCAATACAACAATCCTTATTTGCTGTAACATTACCAAGCACAAAAGCTGGCCTATCACATTAATAATAGTCACTTAGCCTCTACAGTCAAGTATAATAAGTATCATAACTCAAATAACTACTTGAACACTATTGGTCAACAAAACATAACTTTTATCCAGCTGTTATGAAATAACTGTTATAAAGTTAATAAACAACAATATGGCTTCTACATCTTATAGATAAGAAGTCAAATGTTGAACTTTATAGGCTTATAATTTCAACATTCAACATACAAACGTCCTCCACGGCCAAACATACGGTAGATTGAAAGAGTATAAATGTTTTATAGATACTTACGTATCGCCATCATCGTCTGGCTGGAAGAATATAACTAAGTGCTCCAAGGGGATGCTAGGTTTCCCTTGAGGCGACGTTACTGTGCACCTAAACGCCTCCGTTTGTGCGGTTTGTGTACTGCTAGGTTTAGTGTCATTTAGCTTCACTTCTGACAGGCACTCTGATAGTGTGTCGCAAATACCACTATCGAGCTCGCTCGTAATTACTCCACTGTCAAGCTCGCTCGTAATTACACCACTATCACTTAACACTGTTTTTTGATACTTGCTCGACTCCTTCGTGGAGTCCGTTGTTTCTGGTTCCGGATCACCCAAATTGTCAATAGGTCCCGAAAGAAAACCAGAGTCGACGCACTCGTCCTCGGGAATCTTGGTCTTGCAATCGTTCTTCATAATCGCACTCATTTTTGTTTCTTTTTATTTGCTACACTGAAGTCTATTAGTTACGAACGGAATGCGCGTATGTTTTTATAACTCAACAATGTGAAATCATGATAAAACAAAAAATATTTTCGCGTAGTAAACAACTGGTTTACATTAGAATCGCATGCGCAATGAATGATCAATGCGATGCGCCGTGAATGATGATGACTTCGCCTCCACTTGTTTTCGTTAACGCGTTCGGATATGCGCACGAGTGTACGATTGGACGTTACAAACAGAACTGAGTGTTAATGTAATCTCACATTCTTATATATGTGATGCTATTTTGGGGAAATTATATTTTCCCTTCTGCTCTTTCTCAATATTTCGTCTCTTGCGTCGTGATAACACATACACGTGTTAGTTATTCGTAGCGTTAGTATTTTACAAACATATTATGGCTTACAATTTTGCCACAATAGTTACCTATTACAACAAATACAAATGCAAATAAATAAATAAAATGCACTGTAAATATTATATTTCAGTTATAAATAAATGAGATAAATATCTATGAAGATGTAAAATAATAAAAGTAACATTTATCATTGTCTTATTCAAATATTTATTAGATTTGCATTTATGCAAATTATTGGAACGAAGTTCCTTACGGCAGGCTTGGAGGGGATAGGGATTTTGCTGCGCGACCGAACTGAAAAAAATGTGATAGTAAAACCGTAAGAAAAAATCCGTGGAAAAAAGTGCGTGGAATAAAACCGTTAAACTACATAAAATTGAGCACGATTTTTTTTGCAATTTGTGTCGATTCTACATTAGCCGAAGGAACTTCGTTCCTACCTGGTGTCCCACGACACCACATATTTTTATTTTTATTTCATAAAAATCAAATATAATAATATTTATAGAATAGGTATTTAAACAAAATGATGTTTTGTTTCAATATCGTAAATATATCGCGAGATAAGAACACAATGTGAAAATATTTTAGATATATTTACGTCCTCATGGTGAAATTAATATAAACTAAATAATTATGTTGTTTCTAGTATAATAATTTGACACCGCTTTAGCCGTTTGATTTCAGTAGTAAATGATCTATATCTAAATTATAATATATCTATATATATATTACACGTTGTAAGTAATATTTTAAAACCTGAAAAAAAATAATTTTGATTGTTTCAAACCGTTATAAAATCATATTACGTTTACATAATATTATTATAGTGCAATCGATAAATATAAATTAAGTATATATATATTTATGGATTTAAATTGAGGCGTGAATAGTTTTATTTTATGTAATTGGTTTTTTGTAACAGAAATATTATCGTATTGGCTAAAATAATTCTTCGTCGTAAAAAATATAATCTTAGAATTGGATAATAATGTACAACTTGAATGTGTATCCAAACGACTTTTGGATTGTCACTGTCATAAGTGTCATAACCGTCAATAAACTGCCGCCAAAAGTATAAATAAATACTTAAATAGTTTATTTGTTACGATTACATAGCTTCAAGTTTTAAGACTATTTAACATGTTTGGTGAGAAGGTGATAGAGTTGTTAAAAGAAGCAGAAAGGAATCCTGTCACTATAGACCCTTTTAATGTATGTTATCAATAAGTCATATTTTAGGTATGTTTTGAATTTTGGCTTTTAATCCTCTAATTTCACTATTTCCAGGATGATAAAATACGTCAAATATTAGAAGAAATGCACTCATTATTCAGGTTGAATATGAACGATGCGTAAGTAAACATATCTTAAGTTCCAATGTAAATTAATAATTATAACCTATATCATTCAAATTTGTTGCAACTTATCTGCCTTATGTGTTATACCTACGTCTATTTTCTAAATCTCTGTATTATTTTGATTACGCAATTGCTTAGAAAATAATTGCTCGATGAATTATAGAATATCTTCTATTTTAATCAAGAATATTATTTACAGAAATGCAACATTAGAGAATAAGACTCTGTGGACAACCGTACAAGTCAGACATTCAGCATTAGAACGAAACAAACGTTGCCTTTTAGCTTATCTATGTAGTAGAATGAACAAAATCAAGACCTTGAGATGGGAGTTTGGTTCGGTACTACCACCTGATGTCCGTGAACTTTTATCTGATGATGAATATGAGTGGTTCTCAAAGTATTCCTCTAATTTAGCATCATACATGAGATCTTTGGGAAAAGACATTGGCTACAATGGTATAGACCTTACAGAAAATCTTAAGCCTCCTAAATCGCTGTATATTGAAGTTCTCTGTATGGCTGACTATGGCAAATTAGAGTTAGAAGATGGTGATGTGATTCTATTAAAGAAGAACAGCAGACATTTTTTGCCAACATCTGAATGTCAAACTCTAATTAGACAGGGGATTTTGAAGCAAATTACTTAATTTTTTATTTTACTTCTTTGGAACTACTTTATATATTTTTTTACTTTTAAGGTTTTCATTAATATAAGGCTGCTGTTTAATTTCATGGAGTGTATTAATATTTCCCAACTTAATCATTGCAGCAACATAGGTGATCAATATTTTTGTATGTGATGACTGTGCTAGTGACAACTGAGCTGCAGGGGATACGCCTGTGGCTCAGTTGTCATTAAAAAGTCACATTCTTGCAAAAAACTAAGAACACTTTAGTTTATACCTACACCATAATTTCATACAGTAAGATTATACATCATGCTAGTATTTTAAGAAGTTGCACTGCTTTTCTATATTAGTTACATCCAACTGAACATGTTTGTTTAAAATAAAAATTTCAATGTTCATATTGAATAATGAAAACAATTACTTTATTGGTTCAGCTGAGCAGTTTAAGTGCTAAGTGCAAGTGCCAATTATGAGGTAATAATTTTTGTCCTAAGTCAGGAACAGTGTTTCCTGATAGGCTTTTATACTCTATTGACATTTGCAACACTAGCAGCGGGATAACGCTTGACATAGACTCATTAAAAAAAAAGTTGCCTAGCTGCCAGATCAAGGGGCAAAGATAGTACTAGCACTAGTGACAGTGCTCTGACTCCTTAAGTAAACTCCAAATCCTAGTCATCACACTCGCAGGAACAGAAACAGACGTGGCTAGCGGTGCGGCGCACCTAACGGTGTGGTCACGACTTCGGTCTTAGCAGCGAGCGGCGCGGCGCGGCGACGTGCGGCGCAACATCGGTAAGGGGAGCGTTGTGCACGCCACGTACCCTTAGTAGCGGTTAGTGGCAGCGGCCGAGGTGGACGTATTTTGGTAGTCGGAATATGCCCAAAATCATAGCGTTATCTAAATTACCCTTTGTTTTGAAAGCAGTATATTCTTAACTAGATGTTCCGGCGGTTTTACCCGCGTTTATCGTTATTGCGCCGCCCCCGTAGGTCGTAGCGTGATGTTTGAACAAAATTTTATAAATATACCTACAGTGCTAATTTAAAATCACGCAGAATAAATATAATAATAACAATAATAATATTCTACCACATACACACAACACCATCTACCCCAAACTAAGCAGAGCTTGTACTATGGGTACTAGATAATGGATATGCTTACATATATACTTTTTTTTGTAAATACATACATATTATACATAGAAACACCCAGACCAAGACAAACATCTGTGTTCATGCACACAAATGTTTGACTTGTGCGGGAATCGAACCCGCGACCTCTGGCGCGGCAATCGGTTACACCAACCACTACGCCATCGAGGCCGACCAGGAGAAACATCGTTTGTATGTCTATAATAAGAAATTATTTTGCTGCGATGTTATTTTAAAACTGCGATATCTCCTAAGATATTCATTGAAATCGAATGATGTAAAGGGCAATTTTGTTTTAAATTAAATACTTGTGATGAATAACGTATTTATTTGGATAAGGATTAATATCATGTTTATATTTTAGAACAAATTTGGTTAGTATAAAAAAGGTTATAGTGAGCCAACCTTAAAAGATAGACATATGCTGTCGGGGGCTTTTTTTAGAACATTTTAAGGGGAACAATTCTCTCATACATGATTTTTGCGAAACTTTAACTGTCTACGCAGCGCACGCAGCGGAAGCTCTCAAAAGGAAAAACACCCTCCGATTTTGAAACATTCTTCATTAGTCATAGTACATCATAGTACATCTTAGCGTGATGATATATAGCCTATAGCCTTCCTCGATAAATGGGCTATCTAACACTGAAAGAATTTTTCAAATCGGAACAGTAGTTCCTGAGACAAACAAACAAACTCTTCAGCTTTATAATATTAGTATAGATATGAGGGAAGGAGTGTACGAACTGAATCAACAAAACGAAATTCTTTCCACAACCTTTTAATCACGTTTTTATATTTATGTTGAGGATGTTTTGACATCCCTATAGGCGATCGATTTAAAATTTCAGTAGGTAATAAACGCCTTGGTATTCATTACCGCTACAAAATCGTCTAATATAGTTTGTAATTTGCTTCGCCGCTGAGTTCGTCCCTCCTACACCGCAGTCCGTGCCGTTCTGTGTCGTAGCATCGCACTCATTCGCTTGTACTTTTGTTACCGCCGCTCCCGGCACCGCGCGACGCTGCGCTGTAGCGATTCGCTCTGAAAAAACCGCGCGCGTTTTCGCTATTAACGGCGTCTCGTGGCGTGCTTCAAACATTTTTATACATTTGATCTTACTGCGTTAAGCTGCCGCTCACAGCGGCGAGGTCGTGACCGAGCCGTAATTGTATGTGTCAACCGCCGCTCATGGATTTCGGCAATGTCAAGGGTACACACAGCTAAACCGCTGCCTAACGTAATGGTAATACTATACTAATCAGCGGTAATTCCCCGGTTGGGCTACCCAGTTTGCGCAAAATCCCAATCTTCAATGGGGATTTTACTGTAATTCACCACTTACAAATAAATATAGTGTTATCTAACTATGAAAACGCGAAATATTTGCATGGTGCAGCTAGCAAGCTACTTGTGTGGAGTGTATTGAGTCGAATCTATAGGTACCTACAAATAAATGAAATTGAAGTGTCTGTAATGTCAAAATAATAGCTTTTTATCTAATGCATATGAAAGTATTTATGGTACCTATACGAAAATATCAATTTTTAAAATTTTTGTCTGTCTGTCTGTTTGTTCCGGATAATCTCCGAAACAGCTGAACCGATTTTGACAGGTCTTTCACTAGCAGATAGGTGATGTTATAAGGAGTAACTTAGGTTACATTCATTTTAGAAAAAAAAATAGGGTTCCGCGGAGACAAACACTTTTAGTTAAAATCTACGCGGACAAAGTCGCAGGTAACAGCTAGTTCATAATAAGACGTTTTTGAGCCATGTACAAATAATTGTTTCCAATCTGGTGTATTTGTGTCTGTTAATTGTATGTTTCTAAAGAATACACAGGGTTTGATGACTAGTGCAAGATTTGTCTTTATAAGAAAAATGGTAATTAGGTATATAATAATGTTTGGGTTATGGAGGTTTATGTATAAGCTCAATAAGCTAATGCAAGACACTGCAACTTTGGCAATAATTTCATTTTATGTGACACTAAAGTGTTTCGCTGATAAATCGACACGACGATTCGGCCGCCAACACCGCCAGTTTGCCCACGTTCCCGTTTATCTAAATTCTTTATGTTTCATAACACTAGATATAAAAGTAAGTTATTAGATCTGTTCACAATACTTCCAAAAAAGTCTTTCAATGGTTTATTGGATTAAGCGTGATCGCGTGTCCAATTGATTTGTGGTTCGTGAGTTTCCTGTCAGAAAAACCCAACTCGCTGTGGTAGTTTTCCTGTCAGGAAAATCTCTGTCTGGTGTAGCGGTACTTCCCCAGCTAGGTTCCTAGGATAGAGCGAGGATTCTGCTAAGCCTTTTTATGCTACGGTAGTGATGGTGTGCATACCGGTAACTATTTTAATTTCCTTCCTAAGGAATGAAGTCTCGTTATAAATCTACACAATCATGTACCTATGTATATAGAATACTCCACTCTGTCGTTGGTTCCGTGGTATAAAAATGTGCTCAGGTTTAGCGGTGATCTTAAGTTACCTGCCAGTTTTGAATCCTGGGTTAAGCGAAGTATTGTCGCTGTTCTTTTATTAGACAATTCTTACTGTCTGATACTGTGCCCGATATGTAGGCATTAATTAAGCTGCGGTCTATTACGAGGTTAAATGTGAATTTAATACCTCTTTCTCTACATATCTCTGTTTGTATTTGTTATGAAAGACATGTGTTTATCAGATCTGTGCGCCTATGTGTTTATGTATATAGAAATACCCAGTACCTATAAGAAAATACTATTTTTTTTGTTCGAATGCCATCAAGTATTCGGTACAGAAGCTACTTATCTGAAAAAATACGAATACAATTTATAGCCATTGTCGTAATCTAAAAGGACGCGACTGTATAAACAGATTTCAGGATGTTTTATTCAGTTTGAATCGCCCTTGCCAGTGCCAACCTGTGCTTTGCATTCTTGGCACATTTTTATTCCCTTTTGCCGGCGGAGTTTAAGTTTTTTTGTGGCCACTACGTACCGGCTGCTGGTGACAGTTGCCAGTCTCTCTGCCAACTTCGTTATGTGAAAAAAGTAGCGCTTAGAGCGTCCTCGTATTTCGTGATTTGCAAACTAAACGTAGATTTATTTGTCGAGCTATGTGAAAATATGTATATCGTTATGACAGATTTTACATTACTCAACACTTATGCTGGTATTTTATATCTTTAGGGTAACATGTTTTCGTATAATAGATAGAATCATCATGTCAGCCAAAAGACGTCCACTGCTGGACATAGGCCTCCCCCAATATTTTCCACACAGACCGGTCTTGGGCCACCCGCATACAACCGCATATAAATATATATATAATATATAGAATATATCAATAAAAAAGGACCTAGCTAGTTAATTTTGCCTATTGCTTTAAATACACGATAAAGTTTATCAGAAACATGTATCTATCTGTGCTTATATAATACGAGTACCTACCTACCTACCCTTCGCAGGTATGCCTATATATCTACCTATGTTTTAATTATGTTTGGAACACGTTGTTTCCAAATATTAATTTTGATTAGAATTTATCTAGGCGCCATATTTATTTTCCTTATAGATAGCTTTAACCGCAACCGGAAACCTTTAAAATAAAGTATGCTGCCGTAGTTGTCACGTTTCGGTTTTTTAGTTAACGCAAGGTGGAAAAAGTCCGTCCTTATTTCCTAATGGTAGTTAGTTGACATGGATATAGGGAACATAGGTATCGCTTTCGTTCGCATTCGTCACTGCTTAATATGTGCAAGGAATTAAGTTGGACATTGGGCCCTCTGTCGCTGACAACAGCACCTTTCTAAACATCTATAAGTAATATAGTTTAGATAAGATATAGACTATCCGACGTAACTATCTTTCTTTCTCTTGATTGAGTGTGTGAATGCGTCGGTATATTCTACTTAATCACTTGAAAGAGTGTCGATGAGTGACAAATAGTGGGGAATCTTCTCACTGATTATGTAAACAATTAGCAGCCAATTATTAATGGAATGTATACCTTTTTTTTATATCTGTATGGCTAGAAAATAGTCAATCGGCTATAGGTTACTCACCGGCGGGGTACGGATAGGACTGAGGTATAGATAGAGGTATTTTACATCCAAATTTCAGTTATAGTATTAGGTTCCACGTAATACGGGGCAAGCCTAACGTCGGTCGGCCACCGGGCACAGTTGCTTCTGAGAAATTTCTTGTGAGAAAACCCAAAACACTCTTCCCGTGATCTAACCTGGGCACTCCCGATTTTGTAGTGCTAATAAGTATTTTGAGACAGAAAAACCCAATAACATTTTACATTTTACCTGAGCCGGAAATTCGACCCGAGAATTTGAATTCACTACCGCTGCTAAACAGAGGCAGTCACTTATTGAAACGACTTATTAAAACTCGATCTATTGTTATTTGGTTGCTTCTGTAGAATGGATAAATCTTTGCCTTATCCGCTGTGTTCTAGGTACCTATCATACTGAACACTTAATAAGTTACTTATATAGTATGATGGAACTTTAAAAGGCTGTTTAATACCTAGCTGTAACATAAGGTTCTTCTTACGTCTCAATATGTTCGCCTTTCAATAGCCGATTACAAAGTCTCCGTTAAGCCGGGCGTCGGTCCGGAGCAGGAACACTGGGGAACACGGTGCATGCGGCGGCTTACATCGACAAATTCTCAAATTTACTGCCGCCGTTATCCGCTTCCAAGTAATGTTCGCTTAATAATATCGACTCATGAATTTACCGCATTTGTTCTATGTAATCTGTGGCGTGTTATTGATGGCCAGTGTTGCGGAGTTTTGGATGTTTCTAGCGCATAACTTTAAAAGAGGAGCTAAATAGGAATCCCTGGAAACTTGTTGGTCGTAAATCATGTTGGTACTCCCCCGGACCCCAGCGTTTCTCGCAGACGGTTCTTGAAGCATTTTCATTGTAAACTTCTAGTATCTACCTATACGTTCTTTGGTTTACTTCCATGTACCTACTTAAGATAGCTGTAATATTACAAAACTGTAAAAACAATAAAACCATTTTAGATAAACTAACTCTTAGGTATTAACGAGTTAAGGTTGGTTAAATCCGAAACTACCTATGTTATTTTTATTCATGTACGTTTGTTTGATATTTATGCAAAATCAACTGAACAGATTTTAATGCGGTTTTCACAGTTTCCTACTTTAAAAGCTGACTTAAAACGTAGGTTTCGCCTAGAATCAGATGAAACGAATGAACGATGAACTTAAATTTAAGTTGAAACGTAGCTTTGCGGTTTAGTTTGACTTGTGTAAATAACGAGAACGAACTATATATTACGGGAAAAGTTGCGGGCATAAACTAGTTTTAAATATTACAACTGTAAGAAGTTCAGCAGATTACCTGTTCACAAGTTTATTCATAGAGTTTCAAGATTATTATCTCAAGAACCGGATTGACGGGTACCTACGTATAGATCTATTTCATTGAGTGGATTCAGATCCGTCTAGCGTCTATTATGAGAACAGTATACCTACAATTAATTTATGCCTCAAGTTAATGATTGATCTTATGTAATTTTAACCTTTTTTTTAACGTAGTGAATGCCATCTACGTATTACTCGCCGCGGGAAAATGGAAACGGAGAGGGTATTTCAAGCTCACCCAGGAAAGATGGAAGTCCCGACTACTACCGACAATACCTTATGGTGCATAATGTAGGTACGTACTGTATTGAGTATGATGTATTGTAAGTAAATTATCTGATGCTGATGTCATCTGCCTAGATTAAGGAACCCTATTTTAGCTAGTGTATGAATATATTGTTATATATATTGTTATTAATAAAGTACCTATAATCTTAGCGTAATAATTGTATCATTACTCTCTCACGTAAGACCCTATAATCTACTCGCTGCCTTGAATGGTGGGTGGGTCGCTGGAATTCATTACATCAGTCATTTTATAAAGTTATTCAACATATATATATTTTAATTCTGATAAAAACTGGCCAAATCAAATCTAACCTAGATTTGAGATCTCTAGACTTTAAGATCTCACATTTTTAAATAACAGCAATTGTTATAGGTATCCAATAAAGCAAAGAAATAGAGTTTAATACTTGTTCATAATGTTATGTTGTTCCTATAAATACATATTTGGATTTTGCATAGAACTTGGCACTCATTTAGATCTCCATTCTTTTTGCGGCGAAGCCCACAGCCAAGCATAATTTTTGTATTGAACTTGGCTCTCCTTTTTTACATTTATGTTTTTGATGGGATATTAATATACATTAATTGAATATGTACCTAACCATAGTTTCAAAGTATAGTACTACATCAGCCGAACAATGCCGAAATACCTACTACGAACGCGATTCGACTGCGTGTTTTCGAATGCATGGTTGTGTGCGTGTAGTGATTTTTCATTAATTTAATGTATTTCAAATGCATATTTTATATAATATTAGGATTCGCCCCTCCTTTTCCATAATATAAACTTTAACTGTGACATATTTCATGCGCCTCCATCCACGCAATTTTCGTAAAAAGGGGAACTAAGTTTTTGCTTCACGTATTAATATATAGATTATTCTTTTATGTTATTTAGGCTGATATTTTTCTGTTTTGGAACAAGTAGATTTGTAGTATTAGTAGTTTCCTTTGTACTACTGAGCACTTACTTACAATTGAAAGATTGTGAATTTGAATCCCAATCCTTCAATTAGCTACTGTCGATGTGAACACACTCATCATAACAAAATTAACAAAGCATTCCAGCGTTTTCCATTTTATTTTTCACGTGCTAACGTGGACTACACAAGAATAATAATAAGTTATAAACTAAACTAGCTAGTAATCTTTCTATTTTAAATATCAGGCAATGGTACCAATTCTGTTGTCACAAAATTCTCTAATCTTAACTAAAAATCACAAAAATTTAGTTTAGTCCTGTCAAACGACATTTCGTATTCTGAAATTGTTAAAAGTGACAGGACTAAACTTATTTTAGCTTGACAGGATTAAAATTGGTTTATGTGTTATTACTAATTAAGGTTCTTTTTTAAAACACGAGATGTTGGTGTGTATGTACCTACCTAAGTGTGTTTCATGTATATCTATGCATTTTTCCATCACTCTTAAGTCTTTTACGCATTAAACAGTATGCATGTTTGCTTGATGGTAAACAACCTTACAGTCTATCTGATGGTAAGCAGTTTCCGTAGCCTTAGGATGTTTGCTATACTAATGACCAGTCCCACAACTAACAAGTAAAAGTTATCGTAAAGATAAATCGCAAGCTGTTTCACTCTTGTTAGGTTAAAAAAGTTTTTTAAATAATATATAATACTTAATAGATTTAGGTAATAGATTGACAATCCACAAAGGAGACCGACCACCTTGTATGGGATTCTGGCCTGGGCGTGAACAATTTTATATTGTAATAACAATTTTAATTTTGAGTAGCCTAAACTAAGTAGAAAATATTATTCTTAGAAGTTTAGTATCAAGTTCGTTAAATAACAAAATAAAACGCATTGTTTAAAATAAATATTGTTTTCATGTGTCACCATCACCTTCATAAATTATTTAAATATTTTCTAAAAACTGGGCTGGTGGAGTGACAGTTTCATACCTTGCCCAGCTTAGGTACCATATTACAGACATTATGTGAGCATAGCAACCAACATTACTTCGGCCGACTATGCAGTTGCAGTAATACTGCCTTATTGCTTCCAGGCTGTGTGTTTTATTTTGATATAATATATAAATAAAATAAGTCAATTTCGTACTACTGGATGGTTACCAATATTTTTTATATATTAAAATAAAACTTTCAATATTTTACTTTGTTTACAAAACGATTGTCCACGTGCAAGCCGAATATGGACGGTCTCCTTTATATAAATATACTACTTAATTGCAATTGATTTTAAAAACTATTAATTTAAACAAATAATTATGTTCAACACAATATTTATTGTTATGAATAAATGAATAAAGAGATGGCGAGACTTTTATCGTAAGTATAGATAAATGCTATATTTTGGTGGTGGTTGGACAAGCCCTAAAGGCGCGATTCCATTAGGCAAGTTACTTGCATGCAAGTTGCAACTTGCATACAACTTGTACAAACCTGCATACAAGTTACTACTTATATCGGGTAATTTGAACGTGTAGCGAAAAAATTCTAAGTCTATGGAACTTGTATATATTTTTATTCAAGTGATCTGCAAATTGAACGCGCAAACGTTAGTCGCACGTATCGAATTTCGAACTAGTGACGTGTACCCACATGATATTTATCGCTATACAAATTATCGAAACATTGTCTGTTAGGTGAGCGCACGGAAAATAATAATTTTTATTGAAAAGCACGTCTTCCACCCATGATGATCTACTCAATTGTTAAACATCTCCACTTGTATGCAAGTGAAACCTGCATGCAAATTGCACACTCTTCAAAATATGTTTCCAATGCATGCAACTTGTACACAAACGTGATGTCATACTAGCATGCAAGAGTGGCCTGATGGAACTGCGCCTTTAATGACAAACAGGATGCTGACTCCCTAAACAAGAGTCGTCGCATCGCTACTCGTAGCTTTGAGGACAACATTATACAAATTATTGAGTCAGTGCGGTAGTGAATGCGTCTGCTACCTATGCAGTAGATCTCTGGTTCTATTTCTGGATCAAGAAAAGTGTTTGTCTCTCTGTCACAAAATTTTTAATAGCAGCACGAAGTGAACTGTTTCCAGTAAACGACAATCACATCATACCCTAATGTGTGACTTAAAATCTGGGAGTAGTAGAGCCTCGCTGATTTCAGCATGAATGGGTCGGCTCGACCGGGGAAGGACTACCTTCTCATAGAATATCGACGTGAAATAGCAGTATACCTACTGTTGTGTTTCGTTCAGTGAGAGTGCCGGAGGCCCAATCACTCCCTTTCCCCCGTCCCGCTCCATCACCTTCCCACTTCCTTTCCTAAAGGGTCGGCAACGCGCAAGTGTTGCCTCTGGTGTCACAGGTGTCTATAGGCTACGGTGACCACTTACCATCAGGTGGGCCGTATGCTGATTTGGCAACTTAGGAGAAAAAAAATAATTGTTTGTGTATGTTTCCAAAATACACATATGAATGTAATTCATATGTGTATTATTCATTTCTGCCTACGCTTTCGGAAATATAAACGTGAAGATTATAGAATACTATTGGACGTTATTAGAAATCTTTTATACGAAAGTGGAATTTTCCATGACAATCTATTCGAGGTTTGATTCCGCTGTGTTCGAAACGGTTTTAATTCTTATCAGAAGTGACGGTTGTCGAAACATTTGAGAATTTTAATTACGTAGATAACGTAACCTAGGTTTCCAAATTGTCAGATATTTCTTTAGGGGAAATTTCCCAGCCAGGGCTCTCCTTTGTGATGAATTAATCACAGTCATTGTTTGATTGCGGCTTATCAGCAGTTTCTGAGTATTTACGGTTAAGCTTAGGCATACCCTTTATTATTTTTATTATAATAATTTCGATCGGCGTGTGTCAGCGCGTCCCTCACTTAATGTGAGATGGTTGCCAGAAATAGATATTTATAATTTCGTTTGCAAGAACCTAATTACTACACCTACCTAATTACTAAATGGTCTCGGTTTCGATTCTCGGGCAGTGTTATTGGAATTCCAATAAATCAATTCTAAGTAATAGTATGGAGTCTGGTATTATACTTATTATGAGATTTTTGTTTAGGAATATTTACCCATTCGGATAAGACAATTCTATACCGATTATTAAAAAAGTTGAAAGTTTGTTTTTGCGTGGCACCTAAAACAAAGCTTGTGGAGTGTGGGTGCAATACCATTATGTATATATATAATATAAATATATACTATATAATATCAGCCCTGTATTAAACTGTCCCACTGCTGGGCACGGGCTTCTCAGTGTGAGAAGGGTTACGGGGTAGTCCACCACGCTGCACGTTGGCCCAGTGCGGGTTGGCAGACTCCATATATCTTTGAGAACGTTATTGAGAACTCTTAGATATGCCAGGTTGCCTCACGATGTTTTCCTTCACTGTTAAAGCAAGCGACTATATAATACACAGATAACTTTGAAAAGTCAGAGATGCGCGCCTTGGCACCGAACTCGAGACCTCTGCGTGACAATCCAACGGTTTTCCACTAGGCTATTGCTGCTATTTAATTAATAATTACTCATTATTTGTATCTCTGTCTGTACAATAGTTCTTTATTTACTTTTCCTTATAAATATTAGCAATACAAATAACTGTAGTACCTACATTATCTAAATATCTGTAAGCTATAATTAAATGAATAAATCCTAACTAATATTATAAATGCGAAAATGAGTTTGTTTGTTTGTTACGCTTTCACGCCTGAACTACTCAACCGATCAACATGAAATTTTGCATACACCTTGTCAGGGGTACAGAATAGGACATAGGGTACCTTTCATCCAGAAAAAATTATTGTTGCAAATCTAAAATTTTTTTTTTTATTGGGGAAATCCTCATGGACTACCTCCGCCTGGGGAAAGGCGGAGGGGCGTGCCGGACTCTTACCGGCTAAAACCACCCCGGTGTCTCCTCGTACGTGCGCGAAATTCTTCCGCAGTCCCGCACTAGTGCGGGCCGGTAACCTAACCTTTTTTTTTTTTTTTTTTTTTTTTGGGAGGGGGGAAATGCTCCTGATGCATACCGTCCCACTCGGGGAGGTGGGACGGTTATGTCGGGCTCTCCGGCCTAGAGCGAACGGCCGGCATACCGACTAAAACCCCCCTGTGCACCGTCGCCTCGCCTTAGCGGGTGGGCCACCGGAACCTGATACAACATCAGCGACCCACCCAGCGACTGCCCACGACCCGCGGGCACCAACACTTGCGGCGGCGTCTGGGTGCACCAGAGACGCCGCGCCTACACGGAAGGGTGCGGGTGGGAGAAAAAATACCCCGATCTCCCACCCTCAGCCATCGCTAGGGGGGCATCAGACGCGCATCGGCGCGCCGACGCCGCCCAGCTCGCCGGCGACGGATCGGGTCAGCGAGGAGACTTTCCTCCCTGGCCCGCTCCGCCGCCGCCGGTAACCTAACCTAACCTAACCTACATTTACGCGAGCGAAGCCGCGGGTGAAAATTAATATTAAATAAATATATCTTTACAAAAATATTGTAGGTAAAGAATGATATTAAAACCCAACTCGAGAGGAGGGAATTTGCTTAGTATCCAGGTGATGTTCCTCAGTGTCGTATATTTTCTATATTAGTCTGTCATGTAGTTCTCACGTGGTATTACTTCGTACTCAAGTTTGCAAACAATAGTGAGGTCTTGCGTACTTAGTTTGCACTTAGGTTCAATTGTCAGGGTCGGCAGTGTTTATAGGAAATTTTCAGTTACTGTACGGGATCTGGCAATGTGTCCGAAACAAAGCAATTTGCTGGCCTCGATTGCGCGTCTAAAAGCATATAGATATAGCTATCATATATTATAATATCAGCCTTGTATTAAACTGTCCCACTGCTGGGCAGGGGCTTCTCGGTGCCAGAAGGGTTAGGCCATAGTCCACCACGCTCCCTTAGTGCGGGTTGGCAGTCTTCACATACCCTCGAGACCTTTATGGAGAACTCTCAGATATGTTGGTTTTCTTACTTAATTTTCCTTTACCTATAAAGCAAGTGATTATTAACTATGTAATACGCATTTACCTATGACAAGTCAGAGATGCGCACCTTGGGATCGAACTCGAGACCTCTACGTGGCAGTACACTACTCCCATTTCTAGATACCTAGCGTTGAGATAATTTCGATGATATTTAATCTAAAATAATCCTTCAACTGTTCACCACAAACTACAATATTTGTTTTAACTGATTGTGTTAGAAACATTGTTTTGTACACTGCGGAGACTTTTTTATTACGGAGAGAGAAGTGTCCTGAAATAATTAGTTGTAAAGGTAGCAATTTTTTTAATCCTTGGTTAATTCTCCAGTTTTAAAATCATTGGTATACATGTTATTCACTAAAGAACTGATGGCGATACGTATAGAAACCTATTTGGATTATGATGTACTTACCTGTTCATATTCATAGTTTTAAGAGAAGCTGTATTTTGATGCATAAATATATTTGTTCAAATATATTCGTGCAGTCCAATGGCCTTCCACCAGGCTATCGCTGCTAATGCTAGCTATCATAATGTACCTAGGTGTATTTATTTACTTATATTTATACACCGCTGACTACTTCTTCAAACTCTTCTTCTTCCACAGGCTGTCCGGTAATTAATGTATTATATAGAACTGATGGCTGATAAGAAAAAAAATATTGTTAAAAGGGCACTAGCTAGTCATACTTTTGACTGTCTATCTATTAGCATAATTAGTGTTTAATAATAAAACAACAAAAAGCCGATGGAATTCGTTCATTAATGGTCGTAGTGTACAAGAAAATTAAATATGGTAATTAAAAAAAAAACATATCTCAGGTATCTAGTAGAATTAGGATAGATTCTTTTCATATTTTTTTCTGAACGGCCATCAGTACTACTATAAGCCATTTCAAGGTTATCCATTAATTACCGGACATTCTGTATATGTAACCACTAGGTTTTGCGCACGGCTTCGTTCGCGTAAATGTAGGTTAGGTTGGTTACAGTGTTTTTGGCTGAAAGGTACCCTATGTCCTTTTATGCACCCCAGACAACGTGTATATAAAATTTCATGGTGATCTGTTGAGCAGTTAAGGCGTGTTACATATGTGCCTATCCCTAAAGCTGCTGATACATGTTTCCCCAACGTACTTTCGCAATAGCAGCCTCCTAGTGAGGGCACCGGACACGAGGCGCCGACGCAGCACAACGTGAGGCATCGAACACCGGACATCGCGGCCCCTTGAAGACACGTCACTTTTGATCCAACATCGATCGATTGTCGATTTGCATCTAAATATAATTAATTGTAATTTTAAAGTAATAAATTTGTACTAAGTAAATTTTGCATTTTTTTGCATCCTCCGGCTACAGCCGTCGTAATTGGCGTGAAAGCGTAACAAACGAATAAACAAACAAACAAACTCACATTCGCATTTATAATACTAGCTTTTGCGCGGCTCCGCTCACATGGTACCTACATCAATAAAAAGTAGCCTATATCCTTCCCCAGGTTTTAAACTATACCTATCTGTACAAAATTTAATCCAAATCGGTTGAGTCGTTTAGCTGTGAAAAGGTAACAGACAGACTGCGTGTTCTACCGACTCTTTCACGGGGAGTGCTCTGGAGAACTGTTTGATTTGGTACCAGCGGCCCCTTTCTATCACCGTACCACTCGACACCGAAGCAGGGTTCATCCATATCACCTGGAAGCGTTCAATTCTAAGACGGTACGCTTTCAGCGATCATTTCTCCCACGTACGTGCAAGCTCTGGAATGAACTGCCTGCTTCGGTGTTTCCCGAGCGCTATGATATGTCCTTCTTCAAACGAGGTTTAAAGAGAGTTCTTCTTTCACGGTAGGCAGCGGCTTTGCTGTGTCCTGACATTGCTGAAGTCCATGAGCAGCGGTTACCACTTTCCATCAGGTGGGCCACTTGCTCGTCTGCCAACAATGGCAATAAAAAAATAATAAAAAAAGACAGACAGACAGATAGACAGACAGAGTTACTTTCGAATTTGTAATATTAGTAAGGAAGTAAGGATTAGTTAGGATTAGGATAGATGTCTATATTTTATTTAATCATCATTTTACTCTCGGCCGTGCCTTACTCGCGCAATTATTTGTCTATCACGTCATAATGATAGTAAGATATTGGTTGCCTGATTTCATAATCTATAATATAATATTATGAACAATTATTTACGGAAAATTCCTCACATTTGTGTCGCAGTACAGTATCGACCTGTCTATTATATCGATAGGTTTTTACGTTTAATTAATACGTACCCATTTGTGTAGTGTAAAGCGACTGGCTATTTCTAGAAACTATTATGTGTAATTCTATAAATAATTTGATATTGTATTTTACAGCCCTATTGGTTCCGGGGCATATTTGTATTATATTTATTGAATAACAAAAAAATGACAATTCGCGCTCTAAGAATAATTCATGTGTTTATGACATGTGACTTTAATACAAATTACCCAGACTTGTAACAACTAAATACGGATCACACAAGCTTTTCTCCCGTGTTTGGATCAAACTCACAAGTCACAACACTGGGTGCAGTGTGCCGTTCGTGAATCAGTTTGCTGTAAGCAAAGAAAAAAGAAAGAAAGAAATAAAGAAAAAAAGAATTAAAGAAATATTTTATTTTAATGAGGCATTGCAACACACAATCAAAAACTATTTTATTACAAAATTAGTGTGTAACAGTAATAAATGCATTGATAAATTGATAAAAGTAAAAATAAAACTTATATACCTACATTATTATTTATATGAATTACTACATTATAATGCATTAATTAATCACACACATTATTATAAACAATATAGAAAACATTGAAATTAAACTACTATATACGGATTTTATCGCGTATTTTATTTGACACTTTATTACAACATTTTGAAAACTGTTACACTACTATTACTATTAAACTTTACTAATTTTTAAGCTAATTAAATTATTGAAACTATTAAAACTATTTATACTATTACTATACTATTATACTATTTATATTTGTGTTTACACTTTCCCCGACGTTTCGGTTGCTTTTCAGCAGCCATGGTCACGGGGAGACTAAGATGGCAGTTGTCTCAATGTTCCAGTGTAGTTATTTCAAAGTACCCGAACATAATTTAATCATGTGTGTTTCTATTTACGCAGAATGAGCTCAAAGTAGTTAATAGTTTCAATAATTTAATTAGCTTACAAATTAGTAAAGTTTAATAGTAATAGTAGTGTAACAGTTTTCAAAATTTTGTAATAAAGTGTCAAATAAACAACGCGATAAAATCCGTATATAGTAGTTTAATTTCATTGAATAACATTCGCGTAAACAGAAGACAATATTAAATATAGAATACACATAATATATACATGGAGTCCTTGCTGTTCAACGTGCGTCGCAGTGTTCATTAAAAAGTGATGTTGCTCAGCATAATGCCGCACCGCTTGCGATACAGCGCTGAGTACAGCATGGGGATTCTTTTTAAAGACTTCTAGCGATTTGACAAGTGTTTGAGTGACCTCTATCGTTCTCCTTGACTTAAGTTGTTTTTATTCCAAATACCATTTAAATTGGCTCAGCGGTTTAGGCATAAAAATCTACGAAACCCTAAAAATAATGGTCGTATTGGGTTATATCGGATAGAAGAGTTTAGAGTAGTCAACGCTTTGAAACCAACGTCTAAGTCTAGTTTATAATAATAGACCAAGGACTAAGAGTTCCAGAGCCTGTCATATGAAATGAAAGGAAAAAAACGGGAGAGGCGGTTCCCTTGTTCCTTTCTTTAATTTTATCCACAAATCCCTATTCCACGGATGGATGTACTCGTAGGTTACGGAAGCTGTTTTCCATGAGGCGAGCTTTATGATAATAAAAAATAATATACATCTAAATAATATTTCAGTTTACTTAATGTTTAATCTATACTAATATTATAAAGCTGAAGAGTTTGTTTGTTTGTTTGAACGCGCTAATCTCAGGAACTACTGGTTCGATTTGAAAAATTCTTTTAGTGTTGGATAGCCTATTTATCGAGGAAGACGATAGGCTATATAATATCACGCTACGACCCACGGGGGCGGCGCAGTAACGATAAACGCGGGTGAAACCGCGGGAACATCTAGTTATAATAAATATGGTTATAATATACTAGCTTTCGGCCATATCTTCGCAGGCTCGAGAATACAACTTTTTCTAAATGAAAGGCCTATATCGTTTTCCGTGCCTCTGACAACGCATATCCGAAATTTCATGAAGATCGGTCAAGTAGTTAAGGCGTGAAAGCGTAACAAGCAAACAAACTCACATTCTCATTTATAATATTAGAGATATTACTAATAATAGAATCAACTCATTATTACATACAGTGGTTACGTAATCACTTGCCCTATGACACGCGCCGTATTGTTCAGTACCGTTTGGGTTTTGCCAGAATATTACCCGTACCTACTCTTTTGTTTTCAATTACGTGAAACGTGGACTTTCCTTTGCCTATCATCCATGTTAAAATACGCAGAGGGAAAATAGAATATTGGGCGTTTTAACATCGATTAGACATTGTTTGTATTGCCTACGGCCCTCAAGGATAGAATGGAACGGAAACCCGTGTAATCTATACTAATATTATAAAGCTGAAGAGTTTGTTTGAACGCACTAATCTCAGAAACTACTGGTTCGAATTGAAAAATTATTTCAGTGTTGGATAGCCTATTTATCGAGGAAGGCTATGGGCTATATAACATCACGCTACAACCAATAGGAGCGGTGCAGCAATGAAAAATGTTGCAAAAACGTGGAAAATTTTCATATGAAGCAGACAAAGTTGCGCTTGTCAGCTAGTAAATAAAAATGCCCGAGATCCTAACTAGCCCTAACTATTACCTACCTCTATAAATGCGATTGTGAGTTTGTTTATTTGTTACGCTTTCACGCCATAACTGTTTGACCGATCATGATAAAAATTCGTATACACGTTGTCAGGGGAACAGAAAAGGACATAGGGTACCTTTCATCTAGAAAAAATACTGTTACTAACTTAACCTAATCTACATTTACACGAGCGAAGCCGCGGGCAAAATATAGTAATAATAATAGGGCAGACGCCGTTTTATCATCCATAGTTATCAATATACCAGTCCATCAAACACCCATACCCATAGCCCATATATTAGAATCCATGCGTAGCAATAGTCCTACGCCTGCTGCGGCTAGTGCCGCTGTAGGCGTTCCGTCCCACTTTTCATTAAAACTCTCGAAGGGCCTCTTCACGTTGGACCCATGTCTCCGTGTAAGCCTCCCAAAGGGCCGGGTATTTTCCCAACGTATTAGGAATATACCCGTGAAAGAGAAACAAAAAAATAATAATAAACTAGCTATTAAACTTGATAGTTTAATAGCTAATTTATTGTTATTTTTTATTTCTGACCATCCGACCAAGGCAAGTCAGAGTTGAGAGTCCTACAGGCGCTCTTGAAGTTCCTCCCCAGCCAACCAGTAACGGCAAGCCGGGAAAGTGGCCCTAACCGATACTCTGAGGCATTGAGGACCGCAGTGTCGCCACTCACATTCAACTCGCCACAAGCTGCCCTGCGATTATTGCGCTTTTATTTTATCTGGTGATACATTTTTTACAACAATGCGAAGGACTCCGTGGAACCCTCCCAAAGGGTCAGGTATTTTCTAATATAATATGATAGAAAATACCTGTGATAATAATAAGAGAAACATAAATAATAAATATTGTTTGCGTTCCGAATTCCACAAGCTGATACCTAAGCCTTGTGGAATTCGGAACGCTTTAGGCTGATAAGGTATCCGTACCACCCGTCTTCGGTTTATTTAATAGATCTAACAGGCTTCTATAGAATAACGTTCTGTAATTTTGGATAGAGGCAGGGTGTGCTTTTTACGATTTAGTAAATAGTTTTGATTCTTCTTTACTTTCAAGAGCTCTAATTTACATAATTAACAAATTAGAGTCCTTAAAAATGTTAGTAACCCTAATTTTTTAATTATATGAGTACCTGTCTTCGGTTCTTCTGAGGAGCGGAGTCGCCTAACAAGCATATTGTTTTGCTTAACAAGTAACTCCAATTACCTAAATTGTAAAAATGTACTTTTAGATTACACATCAGAAATTGGAAATAAACATTGTGATTATTTATTTTTTAAAGCTTTCCTATTTAAGTCACAGCTAAACTTTATTTATTTCAGCAACTTTTGGGAGTAGTATTCATATAATCTATGAAACGGTTACATGATTTTTGTGTTATACAGGTTTCCCAGTCTAGTTTTGAACTCTATTTGATTTCACAATCATGAGCGGCCAAATTTTATTTATTTATTTATAATAAGTACACAAACAGATTACAGTGTTAACATAGTAAGTAGTAATAATGAACATAATATATAAACCGGACAGTAATCCTAGAGTAGTGTACACAACATGTACATATTAGAGCAGATTACTCGTGCAAAACAAAAAACATTATTAAAATCATAGGATACAAGTGGATAATTATTGTAAGTAGGTTTTTACTTAATAACTGTAATTTAACATTATAACTAGACTTGGAACTTTTTGGAACTAAGTACACCTGATACAATCTTTTTATATATATTGTTTATCATATTATAAATAACATCTATACTAATATTATAAAGCTGAAGAGTTTGTTTGTTTGTTTGTTTACTTGAACGCGCTAATCTCAAGAACTACTGGCCCGATTTGAAAAATTCTTTCAGTGTTAGATAGCCCATTTATCGAGGAAGGCTATAGGCTATATATCATCACGCTAAGATCAATAGGAGCGGAGCACCAATGAAGAATGTTTCAGAATCGGAGAGTATTTTTTCCTTTTGAGAGCTTCCGCTGCGTGCGCTGCGTAAACAGTTAAAGTTTCGCAAAAATAATGTATGACAGAATTGTTCCCCTTTAAAAGTTCTAAAAAAAAGTCCGCGACAGCATATGTCTATCTTTTAAGGTTGGCTCACTATAACCATTTTTATGCTAACGAAATTTGTTCTAAAATAATGCATTATTTGCGAAGGTATTTTTATAAACATGATATTAATCCTTATCCAAATAAATACGTTATTCATCACAAGTATTTAATTTAAAACAAAATTGCCCTTTACATCATTCGATTTCAATGAATATCTTAGGAGATATAGCAGTTTTAAAATAACATTGCAGCAAAATAATTACCCATTACAGACAGTACAAACGATGTTTCTCCTGGTTTATTCTGCGTGATTACTACTGGTTCGATTTGAAAAATTCTTTTAGTGTTGGATAGCCTATTTATCGAGGAAGGCTATAGGCTATATAACACACGCTACGACCCACGGGGGAGGCGCAGTCACGATAAACGCGGGAACATCTAGTCATAAATAAAATAGTAAACAGCGATTTTTAAAATGATGGTGCTTTTAAACATATAAGTCTCCATGTGAACGTGGCTGCTCAAAAGCAACGGAAACGTCGGGGAAAGTGTAAAACGAAACCTAAATACGAGAAACTTGATTATCAATAAGATTTCTTAAATTCTTATAAAAAGCGCTATACAAAAAATTGCTTATTTGCTCCAGGACACATTCAAACGCACTATAATATACCGGTCACCAAGGTGTTGCTGAAAATCAGCGCTGTTTCGCTTATAAATGCGGACACAGCTTCGGGCTGAGCAACATTTTTTTTGACAGACACTGCGACGCACACTGCATACGCTAGCTTATAGCCAAGGGTTTAATATTTTTATTTTTATTTGTTTATTTGCATATTTGTTTTTTTATTTTTTTATTTCCTATTTGTGTTTATCTTTTTTATTTTTATTTTTTGCTTTCAGTTATATTATGTAATATTTATTTTAATTAATGATGCCGTCAATTTATGATATTATGTATTTTAAATTGTCATTTACTTTTGTCCTTTTGTCCCATTGTCTTTTCCTGTCTAACTGTATACCTCCTACGTTTATGCTGTCTGCAGTATGTGTTGTATGTTTTTCTGTCAAAATAAATGTATTTTCTTTCTTTCAAAATTTTAATAATTTTAAAGCACTACATATTACAAAACAAAGTTCACCATCGCTTCTGTTCACGATACACTCAAAAATCGGTTGGATTTTCATGCGGTTTTCACCAGCGTGGGGGCTGACATAGCGAAACGGCGGGACGCTGGTGAACGCGTTCACGTAGGTAGCCATTGACGCCATTGTAGCCAGTCCCTCACGAACACCCTTACTAACACGACGTGTACTTGTGAACGATTATAATATACGTGTTATGGACAAAATTAATCTATCATTTCGCTCACGACACATCACCTGTTAAATACCGATATCAATACACCAATATATAGAGGGACTCTACACCAGCAGATCATAAATAGACAGTGATTCATGAGGCAGGTTTAGACGGTGTATAATTGTTAAGGTTGTGTACTTCCTGTGCAAAGCAGGCTAGTAGCTTATATAGTAGCAAAGGACTACTACTGAATATAATATTAGTATAAAATATTTATTTATAAAATCTATACTAATACTAGCTGTCCCGACAGACGTTGTCCTGTACAAAAGAGAAAAAAAAGCAAATCTAAACCATCCTCGAATCCACTTGAACACACACAAAAAGTTTCATTCAAATCGGTCCAGCCGTTTAGGAGGAGTTCACTGTCAACACACGTACAGAAGAATTAATAACTATAAAGATTATAAATCTGAAGAGTTTGTTTGTTTAAACGCGCTAATCTCAGGAACTGCTGGTTCAATTTGAAAAATTCTTTTAGTGTTGGATAGCCTACTTATCGAGGAAGGCTATTAGCTATATAACATCACGCTACGACCCACGGGGGCGGCGCAGTAACGATAAACGCGGGTGAAACCGATCATCTAGTTATGTAATAAAAGTGTTAATAAATAAATCCACATAAAGTAGTTTAATTTATAACATTCGTGTAAACGTAAGACAATATTAAGCACTAGCTGCCCGGCGCAACTTCGTCTGCTTCATATAAGAGAATTTTCCCCGTTTTTGCAACATTTTTCATTGCTACTCCGCTCCTAATGGTCGTAGCGTGATGTTATATAGCCTATAGCCTTCCTCGATAAATGGGCTATCCAACACTAAAAGAACTTTTCAATTCGAACTAGTAGTTCCTGAAATTAGCGCGTTCAAACAAACAAACAAACTCTTTAGCTATATAATATTAGTATAGACTAGCTGTTACCTGCGACTTCGTCCGCGTAGATTTTAATTAAAAAGTGTTTGTCTCCGCGGAACCCTATATTTTTCTAAAATCAAAGTAGCCTATGTTACTCCTTATAACATCAGCTATCTGCCAGTGAAACGCCCGTCAAAATCGGTTCAGCAGTTTCGGAGATTAGCCGGAACAGACAGACAGAGAGACGTACAGACACATATTTTAAAAATAGATGTTTTCGTATAGGTACCTTATATACTTTCATATGCATTAGATAAAAAGCTGTTATTTTGACATTACAAACAGACACTTGAATTTTATTTATTTGTATATAGATATAACGTACTTGATAAGCGGTTATTACAGTCCATGCAATATCTTAAACTTTAGGAATAAAACTAGCAAGTTGTCGACGTTAATAACAGACCTCCGTCCACTAGGAACTCGTGCATTTCTCCACTAGGGAATATATTTGGTTCTTTTTTATCTACATACATAGATGCCTCTGATAAGAATGATCGACTAAGGGGATTCATTTGAATCCAATATGTAGTCACCGCTTTTAGCGTTAGAAACAAAGATGGCTGTTGCTTGCTGACATCACAGCGCGTTCATAAAAAGCTTTATGTTGTGTTGCTGCAGTGAGGAAAGTACCTATGGAACAAACACAATACAAAGCTGTAAAAACATCGACTGTATGGCATAAGCATTATTCCAATCGAGCTGGTCTATTTTCGGTGAAATGTTAAGTCAGCAAGTATGCTTCTGTACTCCTGTATGCATATTTTGCTTTCTTTGGACTTCTTTTTTTTATACAATTAATTTGGCAAACAAGCATACGGCTTACCTGATGGTAAGTGGTCACCCGTAGCATATGGATGCCTGCGACGCCAGAGGCATCACTGGCGCGTTGCCGACCCTTTAGATAGAGGATAGAGGAAAGGGGGTGATTGGGCCTCCGGCACTCTCACTCACCTAATGAAACACAACAGTAGGAATACTGCTATTTCACGTCGATATTCTGTGAGTGGGTAGTCCTTCCCCGGTCGAACCGGCCCATTCAAGCTGAAATCAGCGAGGCTCTACTACTCTTAAAACTTTTTTATTTAGTTGTTTTAAAGTTCCATAGTTACCAAATGACGGCATTTTAGAATTTTACATTTTTAAATGCAATCATTAAAATTAAAAGATATAATATATAATAATTTGTAAACTATAGTTTTTGCTTGTCTGCCTTGGACCTGTTGTATGTATTGTTTGCGTTATATCTTTAGCTTTTGGGTCGGATACCTGGGTCGTGTAAAGTGTAGGTGCACTGCGTCTATAAAGCACTCCGTGCTATTATTAAATTTTTATTAACAACACAAATTTTGGAAATGTGCCACCTATGTGGTATTTAAAACCATATCTGGCGAAATGTTGTTGAAATTTTTCCCTTCGTGAGACCAAAATGGAAAAATTACCGGTAATTATAGGGAGGTTGTCATCGCCGCGGTTAGTTGTATCCATTCTTATATACGCTGGCTATATACATATATGTATATGGCGCCGTACACGCAGTGTGTGAGAAATTGTTTCTACCGATGATCTAATAATTTAATAGGTGTACCTATACTAGTGTAAAGTATTAATGTTAATTAAAATGGCGTTCCTGTAAATCGGCAAAATACAATTGCGTCTATATAAACAAATAAAATAATTTCATCAAAAAATAAATGATTTTATTTTTAAATATCATCCTAATATTATAAATGCGAATGTGGGTTCATTCGTTTGTTCGTCCTACAAGTCTTAAGTACGCGACTAATCATCATGAAATTTTGCATAAGAACATGGTAGACACCATGTCTGACAGAGGTGTGACTTTCGGAAGTTATATGACTTTTCGAAATTATGTGCGTATTGATTGACAATAATTATCGCCTGCTCCGTCTCTCGGAGAGTACGTTAAGCCGTCGGTCCCGGCTGCCATGAACATCAATGGCAGATGTTATTGGGAAGTCAGTGATACTGGTCTAGCTTTAGGGCATCGTTAGCCTTCGGTTTGCGGAGGTCAGATGGCAGTGGCTCCGTGTAAAAACTGATATCCAGTCAAATCCGGTTAGACTAGAAAGCCGACCCCAAGTGACTTGGGAATAATAAAGGCTAAGGAGAAGAAGTCATGTTGTCAGGTGTACAGAAAAGGAAATCGGCTATCTTTTAACCCGAAGAAAAAAGTTCCCGAAGAATAGAAAGTAATGAGCAAAATCTGCATTAAAAAAAAAACAAAATGAAAAATGAAATTACATATGTACATAGATTCACGCCTGTTTCCCAGAAGGGTCGGCAGAGATTACGGATTTCCATATGCTAGGATGCTGATACTTCTCTGGCATTCACTTTCATAACGCAAGCAAAGGTGCGGTCCAAAATCTAGTTTCCAATAAATACTAATAAACAGACCTATAGGAAACACTTAATTATTAAATGATGTTCAGGTACTTTGAAATAACTACACTTAGATCATTGAGACAACCATCATCTTAATCTCCCCGTGAACATAGCTGCTGAAAAGCAACCGAAACTTCGAGGAAAATGTAAAATTAAATATAAATAGTTTAATAATTTACATAGCTTAAATAGAAGTAAACAGTAAAAGTGTTTAACAATAGTAGTTAAAAGTTTCAAAATTGTGTAATGATAGTGTTTTATAAAATCTGTATAAAGATGTTTAATTTCAATGTACACAGGTCCATATGGATGTATTATATCACTGCTTACCTATTCGAGAATATGCAGCCGTGATGATTTTGCGTCACTAGATGATTCAATCGTCATAACGGTACAGTAATTGCTATTTTTGATGGTGAAATCATAAAAGGATTTTTAGACATGACACATTGAAGAGTCGGAAATTTAGTTATTAATAAAATGAGTTGACACACATCTGCAAATGGTTTGTGAATTTGCTTAAAGTCAAAGTCAAAGTCACAAAGTAACACTTATGAACGTCAAAGTATATAGGTTAGTGAGTTTACTAAGTTACTGAAGCTACATTTAGGTTAGTTGCTAGGTTCAGGCAAAGGGTAGAGCCTATGAGAAGAAACCTGCAAGAAACTCACGGCCACTCTTTTCAATCGTCAGTTAAATATAATTTCAGTATTTTACAACTCAGATTAACAAGGTGTTACAGCCATTATGCCATATACTATTGACTATAAAAACTAAAGATAATAACAATAATAATTTAATAATATTATAGGGAGGAAATAATTTGAGCTAAGATATATTATTTAATATAAATCTAAAATAGACAGTAGGATGGCATGATGGCGCATACACTTAAACTTTGTGACTATGCAAAGGCTTAAATTGACTTATAAGTAATACAGATCTTTGAATCCTGTATGCAACAAGCAACTAGCTCCATGAGTTTTTGTCATTTAAGTAGTCGTTGACTGAATAATAACCCTTCCGAATAAGTTGTTTTTTAAGATTTAAATGAAACGTTGAACAAGAGTAGCGATGATACACCTCTTGTTTAATATGTTTTATTTTAGAATCCTGGATTAGTAATCAAGCCAAATAATATCGTCACTGTTTATGTAGATACCTATATGGAGACGATAAGTATAATTATTATTATTACACAGTAAACAACTCTGTCACCGATGACTCATTATTCTTCACGCGAATACTGAAGAATGGCGTAGTTGTTTAAGTGATGGCCTAGCCGTTGACACTGTGCCGTGTGTTGTAGGTTCGATACCAACAGGGGACAAAACTTGTGGGACCTACAAATAATCGTTCTGAGTCTGTGTGTTCTTTGTTGTTTGAATGTTTGTAAAGTCCACCGCGACACAGGAGTTAATCCTAGTGCGGGAATAGGCTCCTAAAACACTTTATTTATTAGATGATCACCATTTTATATACCTAATAGCCATAACTTATCTGGAGCCCGTTGAACTGCTACGTGTAGGTCTTAGGTTCGACTAAAATACTCACCTCTCACTTGTCGAAGTTATGTGCGTATTAAATATAGTCTATGCCAATAGAATTTGAGAAAAAGGTAAACAACTTTAACTTTGAGTGACTTTTATCATAATTTTCTGTAAAATACATTTATGGATATTTATCAAAAGAAGGACTTTCATACGGCTTATTGTATTCATTAAGTACTTTTTAAAGAGAGTTTAGATTTTCTAAATGACTTTATATTTAATTAGGCATGAAACGATTATTTACACAAACTATTAATTCTATTGGGTCAGAGTATAGTTAATTATTGGTTGCTTTAACGATGAAGGAAAACATTGCTGCATGCTGAGAGTTGTCCATAATGTGTCTTGAAAATATGTGAAGCCGAGCTGCACGGGTTATTCCACATATCCCCATTGAGTATCCCCATCAATGGGGATCTGTGAACTTTTTGTCCACAAATCCCCATTGACCAATCATCAACTTAGCAATGGGGATTTATGGACAAAAACCAACATAAAGTTCACAAATCCCCATTAAGTTGGCTCACCAATGGGGATATGTGGAAATCGATGGATTTTTCATCCACGAATCCCCATTATCTTGGCATCGACTTTGAAATGGGGATCTGTGGACAAAAAGTTCAAAAAACCCCAGAAGTGAAATAAACAAATGAACGTCTACAATACAAATGAACGTCTACAAAACAAAAAAACTATCAAAAAGCCACCGATATTGTTTACAAAAAACAGATGCATGCTATTTTCGACCTTATTGAGATTACCCAGAATTGATCATTTTATTATTAGTATTAATGTCAGTAAGCAAGAAAATACTCACTGCGCTCTAGTAGACTATAACGTGGCTCTTCTTGCACTTCAAAGAGGCTCGTAAGCAGCAGTGATATTATTGATTATAGACTTAGAGGAGCCAGTGGCTTTCCTGGCGATAAGTAATAACCGCTGCAGTGTCAGCAGCCTCTGTTCTAACGAGATAGTAGTTATTTCTTTTAAGCTAGTTTGAAGAAGGAACGCTCGGTAAACAGCACAGCAGGTATTCCATAGCCTACATGCGTGACAGAAATGGTCACTGAAAGCGTACCGAGCTTGATTGGAAATTTTCCAAGTGCAAAGCATGAACCCAAAGGCAGTAATCAAGTAGCAAACGATGCAGTGTCAAGTATTACATGGGATCTTAAATATATTAGACGAAATGTGAGTGGAATATTAGGTACCTATTTAGTTTTAATTTTGAGAATTGGCTCTCTGACGGCTAATTCTCGGAATAAAAACTATTTAAAATAGAATTCCGATCTAGTTATTAGGTACCTAATAGATAAATATCACTAATAGTATTCTCCTAAATAAGATTAAATGTCAAATGTGATAATCCTAACTAATATTAGAAATGCGAATTTGAGTTTGTTTGTTACGCTTTACGCCTTAACTACTCCGATCATCATTTGCTCTCAGGGGATCATAAAACAGAAAAAATATTTTCTCCCTAATTATAGTTATATTATGTCACTAAAATGTGTATGTATAGGAAAGTTGCCGGCTGGGACAGATAGTTTGTCATAATCGCGGGATATCTTGGCACACGATGTCATATATAATAATTATCACAAAATTATCGGGTCCGGCCGTTAGGGTCCCATTCCGGTACGCCCCCGGCCGGCACGCACCCACATTGAAAAATTTGTTATTCCGCTACGCCCCCGGCCGAGACGGTCCCATTGTAAAACAACCGGAGAAGACACTTGAGCAAATGCTGTCTAGACTAGATCGGATCTCCATTTTAATATAGATATTTTGACCTTTGAGACAGATGAAAGAATGTTAAGTGCATTGAAATTAACTTTCTACAGATTTTATCATCTTAATTTGTTGAAAAAGCATATTTTAGATTATTAGAATTACATACATAAGATAGATCTTTTTTTTTCAAATATTCTTCTATAATATCTGTGTATCTTCTTCTATAATTATGTAGGTACATTAGTTTAATTTCAATGTGCCTACATTATAACATTCGCGTTAATGTTAGATGCGCCACACAATCTGCAAAACAACAACAACAATTAATTGACGCCGCGATTTGAATTTTATCTATAATATAATGAGTTGTTTATTTTGCTATCTAGATTCTCAGGATCCAATCAGCAGTACTAAGATCCTTTTGACGTAAGATCGAGACATGACATCATCATCATAATCTTGTGAATGAGTAGGTATAACTTACGAAGGCTCGCTTTAAAACGAGTCTCAGCATGTTGAAGCATGCGTGAATATAAACAACGTGAGACTTTCCTGTTTGTATCTCTGTCATCATAATACGTGACGTCAGTGATCGTATGATTGTACTGCGTTTGAACTTAGATCCTGCATAAATGTCGCAGTGGGCAAGCAGTTGTTTTGATGCCGCCGCTGATGTGTTGTGGGATCGAATGCAAATGCAACAAGCTGTATAGTTAGTTTGTGTGATATGATTGTTCTGAGTCTAGGTCTAGTCTGTTATATGTTTGTAAAGTCTATCAAAGCTTGATCCCTAGAGGGTTTTTATAAACCAAGTTAACTAGAAAAGGCCTGGTACGTTCACACGATTATAGAGGATTGTAAAATATGTCTGCCTTCAACAACCCTTTCATTTATCCCAAATTTTAATTACATTCGCCGATTTCAACTCCATGTCTATTGCACTTATGGCGAACGGCTATTAATAAGGCCGGTATACCTTAGCCTAACAGGCCTGACTAAAGGACAAGACGCCTAATGTAAATAGTTGTAACTCAGTACGAGATCATGACAATCTCATATAATAATATGACTTGCATGAGGTCATTGAAATGGTTTTAACACTTGGAAATCTGTAATCGATACAGTATAGTTTATTTAGGAATAACAGGGTTTGATGGAATTTGTTTATTGGTGTGTCGTAGGTAGGTCTAGTACTAGTAAATATTTAATGTACTTAAATATTTTTTAAAGTGAAAAAGTCTTTAGTCGCGTTGAGTACTTCTTGGGTGAACAAAAATCATAGAACTCGCGTCATCGTCACGCTTCCACGATTTCCATTTTTGAATTATTTTAGAATATTAACAATATCTCAGAAATGGTGCGGACTACGCAAAAAATAACGAAATTTTGACCCCCTTAATAACCCGTAAGAGAGTATCACGAATCTATGCAGCCATTTTTTTTTGTAAAGTAGTGTTTATGATCAAGGATTAAAGTTTTCACTTCTATCGGCAGTCCCCAAAGACTGCCACCATTTTTTATACAATATACTCATAGCGTAGCTAACCGTACTTAAAAAAAATGTATACAATAGACAGAGGCAGAGCCAGCTTGAATGGGTAAACAAAATTATAATTATTTTAATGGCGATTTAAAACAATGGCCGTTAATTTGAATCCTTAAGAGGAAACACAAGGGCCGTTTTTCCATACAAACGTAGTCCCCTGTTTCTTCCCTGGATAATGCTAGTAGAGCAATATATTTTCCAAAAAATGTGTGGGCTCTATTAGCATGTCCCTATGTTTTCCTTTTTTTCATAAATTATTTATTAAAAGAGACATGAGCCTTCAAAAACCTCAAAAATTTACCAGATTTTCTGCTGTGTTCAAACATCCAGAAAACAAATTTGACTAGATTATTACAAAAAAAGAAAATACAGGAACACAGCCAAAGTCTTTCTTTAATTTTTAATGAAAAAGTAGTTAAATCGGTCATGTTTTGGAGAAGGAATCAGGGAACTACGAGACGTTGATTTTGTTTACTTTTAATAGGTATTTTCGGTCCAAGCTGCAGTTGTCTCTATCGCGCTCATGATACTGTACATGGCACTGCGCGACAGCAATAGATTTAAAAAATACCTATTTTTCAATTCTCTCGCCCTTAGTGTTTCCTCTTAACCTACCTAACCAACTAAGTATATCTTTAGTGAACTAACAAACCAATAAACTTTGATGTTCATATGTGTTACTTTAAATGGTATGAATGATTTTTGACTTGGCTGGCTTCAAATAGTTTTGATGATTGGTCAATGACGATTTGTGGACAAAAGTTATATATGGAATAACCCAACATAATCTTGCTCTTAAAGTGACTCCAGGAAGACTCCTTGTGGAGGCCCTGGAGTGAGGCTCTGTAGCATCCACCTGAGACCTACGTCATATATTTTTTTAAATTCTTAGAATGCTAATGAAGCTGCGAGCAGAACCTAAAAGGTATGTCGTAAACACGGACGTTGTTAATAGTTATCTCACATTATGTGACGTATTCATTGTGCAAATAGTACATCGATTTGATTGAATAAGCTCGGTTGAGCTCAGTCAACGTTTTTCTAGGAATCGGCATTTACTATAAGTTTACTCGATCCTTTCAGAGTGGACGCTCGTAATTGAGTTCGGAGCAATTTTATTAGTCATCGATACCTACTAGATATCATTAAGTAAATATATGATTTTGAGTAGTATTTAACTGCACAGCAAAAAAATACTAATTGCACAGCAAAATATGCTTACCAAAAATACTAATTGCACACCAAAATATATTTAAAGAGATCAAACTAAGTCGACGGGGTCCCGCTTCGCGGGGCTCCTATGTTTGGGGGGGTTTATGAAGGAACCTAACATAACCTAACCCTTCCGAGACGGAATGCAGTGATTTGAGGCGTATAGGTGCTCGTTATGATATATTTTAGTAACCATATTTTGCTGCTCAATTAGTATTTTTGGTGGTCATTATATTTAATCCCTTTGGTTTTTATATGTTGTATACCGATATTAGGTCTTAATCCAAATCTTGAGTGTTACTTATTAAGGGCTAAGAGGCTGCTTCTATAGCGGAGTTATAGGAAATGTGACTGCTGCATAAAAGGTGTCGGGTTTTACTAAGTACTAGATCGGGCAAAAATTTATTTGTAATTTTGGCAAACAATCTCATTAGCTGCAAGGAGTTTGGTATTGTCCTCGGTAGACGTGAATAGGTTTGACCTTTTTTATGTACAATCTATAACCTTAGCTGGTGAATTATGGGTGTACTACACGTGAGCCTACCAGCTTACTATCTTGTGGGTTACAAAGTAACACTTGTGAACGTCAAAGTCTATTGATTAGCGAGTTTACTGAAGAAAGTGAGGTTACATTTAGGTTAGTTGCTAGGTTCAGGGTTGATTATATGGGAAGATACCAAGAAACTCCGGCCGTATGTATTTACAGAATTCATTTTTTGTACCTTTATTTCATGGTGACGTACAAAACCTAATGGTTAGCCATTACCTTGAACTAAGGTGGCAAACAAACATACGGCCCACCTGATACGTGTACGTACGTGGTCACCGTAGCCTTTAAACGCCTGCAACACCAGAGGCATCACTTGCACGTTGCCGACCCTTTAGGAAAGGATGTGGGGAGGAGAAGGTGCGGGAAGAGGGAAAGGGGGTGATTGGGCCTCCGGCACTCTCACTCACCGAAAGAAACAACAGTAGGAAACTGCTATTTCACGTCGATGTTCTGTGCGAGGGTAGTTCCTCCTCGGTCGAGCCGGCTCATTCATGCTGAAATCAGCGAGGCTCTACTAAGACTAAGACCTTAAACAGTAGTGACATTTTAAAAAACTTGACCGTATTAACTGAAGGATCAAACAATAGAAGTATATTTTACTAGAATTCACTACAGTGCAGACTTACATAGAATATTTTTTTGTTTTATATAAATGACAACTCCTGCTCTAGGCATTAACCCTATGCCACGGAGGACTTTACAAAAATTTAAATAATGGACCCAAAAATCCTCAGATTTGTAACAATAATTTGTGGAACACACAATTTTTTTATTGCTCAAAAATCGCTCACTTGCAACGTCCACTTAAATCACTACGCTATCCACACGGTTTTTTTTTTGGAAAACTACTAATTTCTTTTAAAAAGAGAACTGCAGGAGTTGTCTTAGAACTAACTAACTAGGAATAATTTTTGTATCGCGGCTGACTTTACAAACATTTAAACAACGGACATAAAGAACATCCAAAGATAATGTAAGTTTCTAAGATACCAGTCATAATGAATATGACTGACATCTCAGAAAATTGCTTTATTTTTCCATTCGCCTATCAAACCGCAACTTAGCGCATTATTTTCATACTGTTGTACCCACCATCCTGTCATTACCATTGTACCTCAATAGATATAAATTCCCATTACCTATATTAAAGTGATTCTGAATTCCTCGAGTCTTATTCAACAAAGCTTTGACGTGGATTATTATTATCCATCTTATTACGCGGGAAATTCGCCATAGGTATTTGATATACAATGAATAACAGAAAGTGAATTAATTAACTATTAAATAGTGGACTTTAATTATTGAACTTGTGACCGCAGAAATCCATATTTGCAACGCCCATTAAGAATATTAAATTTATACAGTTAAATAATGATTATATGCTTGTCATTATGTCGAATTACAGTGAAGCATTGTCTTTTTGGTTTTCCCAAAAATTTAATTACCTGTGGTATCACATAATGTGTACTGTAGTTATTCGTTTTCGTGGTAAGCCTATATTTCTTTATAAATAATAAACATTATCTGTGATTAGTTTAGTTTTGAAACGTGTTAAACATTGGACTAATGATGTAGATAATCATTAGTGTAATTAGGAATTTCCGAACTGTAAATGTAATGACAGATATGACTAGTTCGGTATGAGGTAAGTTTATAATGAAACCAACAAACCCACGAGTTGATTTTGGTGAATATATTTTTACTGATTCACCGTAGATATGATAAATGCAAGAAAAACCCAACTAATACGTGGAAGTATACCATCCAGATTTGGTTGTGGTTAATATTACTCACAATGTTATTATTTTATGATATGATTAAATGTCTCGATAGTGCAGCGGTAGTGTCTGACTTTCTGTGCATGAAGTTTCAGGTTCGAATACAGAGTTGGGCCAACAAAATTTTATTGAGATTTTTTGACAACAAAATGTTATTGGGTTTTTTAAATATCAGCTAACAGTTGGCGGTGTTACGCACCCTCATGCCTGCAGAACGTAAGCACGTAAAGCCTGGTTGGTACTTGTGCCTGATCTCCCTGCCGTCGCCGTCCGCGTCGTGTGGGATTGGCGTCCAATCAGATTATGAGGGTTAGAAAAGAGAGTGCAATAGTGTGTCTGCGCATGTTGTCTTAAGTTTACCTGAATCTTACACAATTAAATTAAACTACTCTATTACTATTAAGCCGTAAGGTAGACTGTAGCCGATCTCATCAATTATGTACAACATCTTATACCTACATTCAAAGCAAATAAAGATCTGATTCTGATTCTGATATTTAGATTTTTGTAGTTTAAAATCCGTATACAGTTGCTTCATTTCAGCAGCCAATCAAATCATTCGATAATTAGCCTTCTAGAAGACAGGTTTAGTGTAAATCACCAAACAATGCATAGAACCTTACCTAACTCCCAAGTTGGGAATGCGTTGGGAGTCCCAACGCATGAGATTCTGCAAAAGAAATCGAATCTATTGTGTAGAGGTCAACGTCCGCTGATAAAAACTAGTACTGTACTCAGTCGATGTACTCGTCAAACATACTGAAGGAGAATGACTGAGGTCATGGTTCTGACGTCACGCGGTTGTGACATAAGCAGGTGAGTTGTCAGGCGTGACGTCACAAAGCTTGGAACTAGTGCGCTGCGCACGCGCTTCTTCACGTGTGATTCTATTGCGTGCTCAGTGGGTGACGTAGTGCACACTGTATAAGTGTGGAGAATGTTATAATATAGGCTGGAAAGACACTTTTTAGGGTTCCGTACCCAAAGGGTAAAACGGGACCCTATTACTAAGACTCCGCTGTCCGTCTGTCACCAGGCTGTATCTCATGAACCGTGATAGGTAGACAGTTGAAATTTTCACAGATGATGTATTTCTGTTGCCGCTATAAAAACAAATATTAAAAAACAGAATAAAATAAATATGTAAGGGGGCTCCCATACAACAGACATGATATTTTTTCCGTTTTTATAGATAATGGTACGGAACCTTTCGTGCGCGAGTCCGACTCGCACTTCGCCGGTTTTATTGTTTAATTTTAAAGGCTATTGTCTATTGCTATTATATAAAATGGTGATAAACTGATAAATAAAAGTGTTTTCTTTTAAAAGCCTACACCTGCACTAGGAATAAATACTGTATATGAATAATATGTATAATTGCTCTTAATAATAACAATAATATAATGTAATATGAAGAATTAATAACCACTATGCAAAAATTAATTATACTTAATGTTATTTTAATATTCTAATTCTAAAAAATATTTCTACACCGGACACGGTAATGTGAAACACTGTATAATATTTGTAATATCTATAATACCATGTACTAAGAAATAAACGATATTCTATTCTATCGCGGGGGACTTATTATTATGCGGGGGAATTTAAACAGGTAGGTACTCATAACTTATAGCTTGCTCTATTTGCAAAAGCGGGACATTTTTGCCCTGGCTGGGGACAACGGGACATATAGCCTAAAAGCGAGACTGTCCCGCCTAAAGCGGAACGTATGGGCACGTTATTATATGTGTAATTCTTTAGTTAGGTTATCAAGGAAGACTATTATGAGCTGACAATTAGGTATATTTTAAAACACTCCAGTGTGATCAGGCTATCTGAGGTCTCAATATTGCGTCTTGAAACATATCATTCTGATATACTTCTATAGCATGTCTGTACGGATGGCGTAGTGGTTAAGTGGTTGCCTCGCCACTGCCGCTGCGCCGAGCGCTGTGAGTTCGAATCCCACACGGGACAAAGCTTTGTGTGATTAAGGCCGGCCATACACGGGCAGCTTAAAGCAGCTAGTATCGACTGCTTCAAGCAGCGACTGCATAGTATACTACAGTCTTCTATGTACACACATACACGAGACCACTCGAGCAGTTGTGACTGCTTCGAGCGGTTGGCAGCGCGCTGAAATTCCATCGTGCGGTCAAGCAGTCGCCAGGAGTACACTGACTGCTCGAGCTGTCAACTGCTCTCGCGCAGTTACCTGCCTACTGATTTGAATGAAATTGAAATTGTGACTTGCTGAGCAGTTGATACCAACTACTGCAGTTATTATCGACTGCTCCAGCAGTTATTAATGGTAGCTTCCAGCTGTTGACTTTGACTGCAACAGCGGTCCGTGTATGTTGATCACTGGCCAACTGTTTGAGCAGTCCATGTAGGCCGCCCTAACAAATGGTTGTTTTAAGTCTGCGTGTTCTTTGTGTCCGTTGTTTGAATGTTTGTAAAGTCCCCCGCGACACAGAATTTAGTCCTAGTGCGTATGTATTTTGTAATTAGAACATACAAACAAAAATCCTAAGTTATTAATGTTATAAATGTGTATGCGTATGCTAGTTTATTTGTTTGTTTGTTACGCTTTTACGCCTTAACTACTTGATTGATCATCATGAAATGCATACGCGTTGTCAGGGGGACAGAAAAAGACACAGGGTAGGTACCTTTGACCCAGAAAAAAAAAATGTTACTAAACTAACGTACATTTACGCGAGCGAAGCTTCGAGCAAATTTAGTAGATAATAATATATTTTAGAAGTTTTAATACGTTTACTGTCGCCCAGTCTCAATGGTTTTAATACGTTTACTGTCGCCCAGTCTCAATGGTTTTAATACGTTTACTGTCGCCCAGTCTCAATGGTTTTAATACGTTTACTGTCGCCCAGTCTCAATGGTTTTTCGTTGACTACTGTTACCGCCTCCTTAGTATTGGAACTACCACCTCAACTTCTGCTACGTCATCGCACTAACTGATTTTATTGTATTACTAATGTTAGATTAATTAATTATTTTACGTACTAATAATTCATACTAGATTATTGTTAAGAATATAGGCGTGTTTAGTTTATTTTTGTGTGTGAATGCTAATGGTGTATTTGCTGTTATATTGATCACGCAGTTATCAATAAAAAGAGACGTCGGCCATTCTGGTGTTGGTGCATTACGTTGAGTGCGTTTGGTATTTCTATTTCTGCTACACAAACCTTTAATAATACTACATAATATGGTTAAATTTACTCATTAAGTACATGTCCAAAAACCAATCAAACGAGCCACGAGCTGCATATTGTATTGTGCAAAATTTATAAATCAATGTTTGTAACTAATTGCTTTCCCAATGTTGTTGACCGTAGCCGTTAATAAAAGCGCTTAACATTTTAATTCCGACCAATCATCCGCAATAATACTGTAGTATTTGGCATGCTGTATGACGTCATTAAGGAGTTATCAATGCACCCATCAAGTGTAATAGGGTTGCCAAAATTATAATTATAGAATATTTTATATATAACGGAGGGAAAATTCTCTGGCGTTTTTGATGTGACTGGTGAAGTAACTACGTCATATGAAATACGGGATTAGAATTTGGGTGATCAAAAAATGTTGTATCCAGTCTAGGCTTTCCTTGTGACATTTGCTTCAATGTCGAATTGTCTCCTGACGCAATATAATGAGCGTAGTACGGGTGTTGTCTGCCTATTTGTCTAATTATTGATGTTGTCCACAGGTGAGGTCTATTTAACTTTATTTTCTTAGTATTGTAATACTTTTTTTAAAAGACACCTTTCTGTTTTAGTTGCAATCCCTATGTTACGAATTTAGGAATAATTTCTATAATGGGAGGTAATAGAGAATTATCTGCCTATTGGTCTATTATTCTTGTTGTTTATAGATGATATCTATTTTTAACTATATTTTCTTGATATTCTTTTTATAAAGATACCTCCCTGTATTAGATGCAACTCATATGTTACAAATATAGGAATGATTCCTATAGCGGCAGATAAAAGAGAGAAATTATTTTTGATAAGGGCTCTGAACCGCATCTAACATTGGCAATGAAAAGAATAAGAAGTTTTATTAGTCTATTCATAGCCTTTGCTAGCGATGTTTTGACCAAAATATTTGAGGAAACTTGAACACATGCCAGCCCTATTCTTTAATATGGCGGCAATTCCGTAAAATGAACAAAACAGTGTTGCACAAATGGATTTTTGATTCAAAACGAGTTGTTTTAAAGTCGCGATGCAGGAATACGTAATTCGACACCGAATTACTGAGTGTTTGCAGACAGTATGTGCAACTAGGACAATGTCTATAGAAATGTTCCTGCCTATATTTGAAACAATGAGAACAATTTCTGGAAGTAATTTGAATGTTTCAGGAAATTCAATGACGTAAGTAATATTAGGTCAGTTTGATGGTATATGACTCATTATATTTTACTGTCTACTGTTAGTCACTGTGGCTTTTTATATGATGCATTATGCACATGCCATTTCATAACAATGTACTGGCCGGTAGTGGCTGTATTTGGATACGTGACGTGTGAGAGTCGAATCAACAAATTGCCTGAAGTCAATGAGGAAAGATGCACTTAGCAACTATTAAATTACCTACGTATTCGAACATTAACAATTATAACAAAATAACTCTATAAGTTGATTAAGCGTTTAATGATTTACGTACATGGCGAGTTTTTAATCAATGTTTTATTATTATCCGCATGTAAGTGACATTGTCTTTTTAGGGAATAACCTTTTTTTTTTTATATATTTTTTTTATTTTGCTCGTCAAAATGACCACACTCCACCTGATGGTAAGCAGTCGTGTGGTCTAAAAGCAGTGGCCTCCGCATCGCCCCCACAGTAGCCGAGGCGATGTTGAGGTCTCTACTTTGACGGCCTGAGAAGATGCTTTTTCACGCCCCGCGCCCTTTTTCAGAACCCAGGATTGAAGGAAGAAGGAAACACGTGCCTTGGCAGAGAATTCCATGCCTTGGTCGTTCGGCAGAGATATGAGGACCCAAACTTTTTGGTACGCGCTCTAATCGACTCTACCGTGTAAGGATGGCATCTGAGCCTAGCACGCGTTGTTCTGGATAGGAAAGGGGAGGGCGGGATAAGGTGGAATAACTCTTCAGAGCACTCCCCGTGGTATATTCTGTAGAAACATGCCAGTGAGGCAATGTCCCTACGGAGTTGCAGAGGTTCCAGTGAACTCGTGACCTCTGGATCTCCGATGATACGGACAGCCCGCCGCTGTAACCGGTCGAGAGCGTCCAGCAAGTACTGCGCGGAGCCATCCCAAAGATGAGAACAGTACTCCACGCAAGGGCGCACTTGTGCCTTATACAATAGGCACAGTTGCCCAGGCGTGAAGAACCGCCTCACCCTGTTCAGAACTCCGAGTTTTCGCGAAGCTTGCTTAATGACGCTCTCGATATAGGTTTTCTGATTAAGGGAGCGGCAAAGATCCATACCTAAGATGGAGAGACTGTCACGTATCACCAGTGGAGTGTTCTTCAGAGAAGGGAGGGGAAGGAACGGAGACTTTTTTGTTGAGAACGCGCATGCCTGGGTCTTCTTGGCGTTGAACTCGACCAAGTTCTTGGCACCCCATTCATAGATGCGGTCCAAGGTCTGGTCAAGTTCAACGACAAGATTCTGCCTTTTCCCCTCAACCTCAGCCTGTTTGGACTTCTTTTGACATAACTTATCTAAACGTAACCTCAGTAAATTTTTAGGAAAGTCACTAACGACTACATTTTGACGCTATTTTGTGGTACTTTGTGACCTAAATAAATTAATGATTCTTAACTTAATGATTCTTAACTCTAGCCTTGGCTGTTAAACTAAAAATGCAAGCAATCGTCCATGGTACACATAGCCTACGTATATAGATTATCCCTGCCATTACCTAATAGCATTAGTGTCATTGATTATCACTTACATACAGGACTTTTAATTAATATCTATAGATATCGCAAATTTATTTTCGAAGCTTGTCCTCTAGACTTAGGCACATGGTAAACCTGATCAAACATGCATGAAGAGACTATGCAAACCACTGAAAATTTTTCTGCTACAAAGAGCTCATATCTATAGACAATACAAATACATACAATATTAGTGTATCCTATGAATATGATATCGCTAAATCAAGTTGCCACAAAAAAAAACAAAACTTAAGTGTTTTTGGAAAAAGACGAGTTTTGTTAAAATTTAGTAAAATAAAAGAATTGGTACGAACATGAAATTAGTACGCGATGTTTTTGATGAATTCTTATAATAATCTATTGATTCTTCTTGATTATAGTAACACAGGCAGATTAATTAAGGGATATAAAGCTAGCTGAGACCTTGAATTTTTTTAAACGGGACTTTTAACTTACTATAAGTCGCTTTTTATATTAAAATACTTATGTTAAATGACGGTATCATATACGTGGATAATTTCAAATTTATATATTTTCAAAATAAATTCTTTAAGCCTCTGGAATTTTCTTACAGAGTTTAAAAAAATATTTTGTACGTAATTTCTTTGTTAGTTTAAGAGTGTTCAATATAAAAAATAATGATTACTTAATTCAAATTCCAAGCTTTAAAGTTTTGCGTCAACCATTTGATGAGCCCCATAGTATTTTGGCTTTTATTCTACTGTTTGTTTTAATTTTATTATATTTTTATATACATTAAGTTTTAGTCCACAAAATAATCCAGACGTCAAAGTTTTTAAAAACCTTGATGATACTTTAAAACATTTATCTAATAGCACGTAGGCACACAAAATACCCATCCCGTGATACAGCATTTTCCATTTAGGAAATGTTGGCGCCAGTCTGCAATACTCATTGCTATAACAATGACTAATTTTATTATTGTACACTAGTAGCACATATCTACATATATATGTATATGAACTATTAGGTAACTCTATAGTCAGTACCTAATAGTTCACATGTCAAGCACGAGATACGTTGAAGTGTTCACTCATATGTCATGAATCAGCACACGTGATGAAAGATTGTTGGTGTAAAATTCTGGACTTCCCATTGAATGGAAACCACATCATTTAATGATTAAATCCAGCCACGTGTAAACCTTTGTTTATATTTATTGGATGAATGATGTAAATAAATAAAAATATGTACTTGCTTGCTATCTAAAAATATATGCAGTAAGCTAATAATAGACTATAATTACATAACTAACCTTTTTTTTAAATGTGGAAACTTCTTTAGGCGCGTTTGGAGCAGCGATAGCTCAGTGGGGAGACCAACAGACTGCAATGCAGAGGGTCTCGGGTTCGAACCCACGTCGCGCACCTCTGACTTTCGGAAGTTATATGACTTTTCGAAATTATGTGCGTATTGATTGACAATTATCGCCTGCTCCGTGCCTCGGAAAGCACGTTAAGCCGTCGGTCCCGGCTGCCATGAACATCTATGGCAGTCGTTATTGGGAGAGTGTCCACACAAAAGATCCCACTGGGTCGAAGTGTCGCCGGTCTGAATTGACTGGCCCCCACATAAAATAAGATAAGATAGGCGCGTTGAGCACTTCTTGGGTGAACAAAAATCATGGAACTCGCGTCATCGTCACCGAACGCTATAAATGATCAAGAATTAAAGTTTTCACTTCTATCGGCAGTTCCCAAAGACTGACCAAAATTTTTTTATTAGAAGGCTTCGCCCGCGCTTGTAATAATTCCTGTGTCGCGGGAGACTTTACAAACATTCAAACAACGGACATAAAGAACACGCAGCCTCAGAACAACCATTTGTGGATCACACAAAGTTTTGTCCCGTGTGGGATTCGAACCCACAACACTGGTCGCAATGGCAGAGGCGAGGCGACCACTTAAACCATTACGTCATCTGTACAGTCGGTCACTCCGTGCAGTTTTACGAACTATGATCATTTTTGGGATAGTCCGATTAGTATTGGTGTGACGCGTTCAACGTTGGCGCCACCGCGTTAGGTTGCCCCGCTCGTGACTAAGATTTTCCATTTATTCTTGTCGGGATATCCAGAAAACACTCATGTGAGTATTATAGTTAGTAAATACCGAAAAGTTGTAGGCATAGATGATTAATCATAATCACACACATATTATTATTTCCTAACATTTTTGAAACCGCACGTAGCAGGGGAGAGCCTGTGACCGTTTGTTCTGTACGTCACCAGGCTGTGAACTGTGCTATTAAGAATTACCCAGCAGAAATTTCCAACTAGAATAAGGAGCCAGTCACACCAACACCATGTTGCTTGTATTACATAAGTATGTCGAGACAAAGCGACACCTGATGGTAAGTGATGACTCATAGACTAGGATTCATAGAATTTAGGGTACGATGAGGCTGGCATACTTTATAATGTAAAAGCCTCTAAATAAAACAGAATTTAAAAAAAACCCTCTTCTTCTTCTTCCTAGCCTTTATTATTCCCAAGTCATTTGGGGTCGGCTTTCTAGTCTAACCGGATTTGACTGGATATCAGTTTTTACACGGAGTGACTGCCATCTGACCTCCGCAACCCGAAGGCTAACGATATCCTAAGGCTAGACCAGTGTCAGGATATTAGAGGGCACTGACTTCCCACTATCGACTGCCATAGATGTTCATGGCAGCCGGGACCGACGACTTAACGTGCTCTCCGAGGCACGGAGCAGGCGATAATTGTCAATCAATATGCACATAATTTCGAAAAGTCATATAACTTCCGAAAGTCAGAGGTGTGCGACGTGGGTTCGAACCTGAGACCCTCTGCATTGCAGTCTGTTGGTCTCCCCACTGAGTTATAGCTGCTTTAATTAAAAACAAAAAAAACAAAAAAAAATATATTTTCCTAAAATAAAATACACCAATCATGTGTGTAGGTGGTTCTTGCGTATCGAGGGTTGCCTGTTTTAGAAGAAATGATAGAGAATGACATGTATACTTAATTTACGCTTTAATCAGAGGCAGGCAAAGGTGTATCACAGTCTATTTCACCAGCTGTATGTATTTATTTATTTATTTTGGTTCGCTAACAAATGTAACAATAATACATTTTCACAATTATAGACACACTAGCTTTTGCCCACGGCTTCGCTCGCGTTAATTTAGAATGACAATCAATTCAGGTTGTACTCTGCTTGTATATAATAATATAATTCAATCATGATTCGAAAGATATGTGGCGCCATCTATTATCATAAGAACGTTATTATTGTTTTCCTCGGGAACAGTATTTTTTTTCGGGATGAAAGGTAGCCGTTTCTGTACACTTGACAACGTATATGCAAAATTTCAGGATGATCGGTTCAGACCACCAACTATTAGGCGTGAAAAGATAACAAACAAATAAACTCATTTTCGCTTTTATAATATTAGTTAGGAAGTTAGGATAGTTAGGATGAGGTTTCAGACAAAAAGTTACATCCAACTACAAGCAAACACTACATGTAATAATAAAGATGCCTTTTACTAAAAATATTAAAAAATATTACCTATAATGTAATGTATTTTCATGTCTTACGTGGTAGTGGACGAGCCTAGGCTCCCTCAGATCGGAGCTGTACCTAGTTCCAATATCCTTACTACTACTGTCAATTTCTATTATATCCTACTACATTTTACCCGCGGCTTCGCTTGCGTTAATGTAGATTTTAACAATAAATTTTTATCCCTCGAGAGCAGTATTTTTTCCCTGGATGTACTCTAAGTCCTTTGCTGTAGCCCTGATAATGTGTATGCAGAATTTTATGATGATAGATCGAGTAGATAAGGTGTGAAAGCATATTCGCATTTATAATATTAGTTAGGATTTATAGGATATCACTTTGTCATTGATATTTCGCTGGCTCACTATTAAAAGGTTCTATGCAATTTTTTTTTTACTTTGGGCAATTGAGGTTTTAAAATTTGCATATCAGTAAAAATAACTTAAAATGTAACTTAGAACTATTTGCGATTTAATATTGTGAGGTGGTAAGTGCTTCCATCTATTACTATATTAGTCTAAACAAAAAGTAATGACATATAGAACCATGCAATATACGTAAATAATGTTTTTCAAAAATGTAACATAGAGCCTTGTAATATTGGACCAGCGATTTCTTACCATAGGTCGAAAAATCTGATCTTTAATTTGTAAATGCACGTTTTTTAATTTCCTTCACGAACATGAACCTCCTTGCAGTACCTAAGTAGCAATATTTGTAAATATTGGGTAACAGATATGGAATTTTACTATGGCCATTAGGCACTTATTGAATCATTTGTACATATTAACCTCAATCTCTTGTTGGGCATAGACCTTGGCTTTATTATGACTGATAAGAGTATTATACCTAATAGTTTCAGTCGTTAAACTTTTGTGTGTTCATTAATATCCAATAACTGAATGCACAAAACACTTAAAAAACTATATTACGTATACCCAACATCTGGTATAGTACCGTTTAAACTGGACCAATCCATTTAAACCGATATAAAAAACAATAGGGTCATTGCGAGGGGTAAACCGATAATAATAATTGTGGTATTACCAAGTGAGAACAATGTGGAAAAACCACTTTATAATCTATAAGTGTAATCAAACAGCGATAAACAGTGTTTAACGAAGGTTATACAAAACATAGGCATTCCGATAGTGTCAGTGCTTGACAGAAAAATAAATCGCTCTTTTTTATCTGCGTCTATTGAGCACAGATAAAAAAGAGAGCCAAGGTGGTAATAAAGGGGTAATAAATTAATTGTTCGTCGATATTTCTATATATAATAATAATTATATATATAGATTTTATTTTATATAACCGATTATTCTTTAAATAATAATAAATATAAAAATATTTATTATTATATATAGATTAATCGGTTTATTAATTATTTATAACTAAGTATATTTAAAATTACATAATTATAATAGCTGAATGTTGTAGGTTCATTCCCTACATGGAACAAGCATTTTGTCTCATGTTTACGCGAATGTTTTACATTGAAATTAAACTACTTTATACGAATTTTAGGGTCCGGCCGTTAGGGTCCCATTCCGGTACGCCCCAGGCCGGCACGCACCCACAGTGAAAAATTTGTTATTCCGCTACGCCCCCGGCCGAGACATTCTTATTGTAAAACAACCGGAGAAGACACTTGAGCAAATACTGTTGAAACAAAAGTGTTTTACAACAACATTTTTTAAACATATTTTTAAATAGTATACTTAAAACTAATCTTACTAATTTTAAAGCTTATACATGATAGTAAAAACACTTTTGTTTTCAACAGTATTTGCTCAAGTGTCTTCTCCGGTTGTTTTACAAAGCGTAGCAAACAAACTCACATTCGTATTTTTATAACAAAATATATAACAAAATATCCCATGGCTCTCTTTGCAGATAACAGCACTGTGAGAGTTCTCACTGCTGCTAATAAAATTGAACATGCGAAGGAAATAAACAGCACAATTAAATCAATAATTACGTGGATGAATGACAATAATCTGAAAATAAATCTACAAAAAACTAAAGCTACGTTTTTCAGTCAGCGCATCCTCAACTCCCGATATTAAAATAATCTACCAAGAAACAGAAATTGAACAAGTGGACTCAACTACATTTCTTAGTTTAACAATAGATAAAAATCTATGCTCTATAGAAACTTACCGCCACTGTAAATATTGAGATATTGCATCTTATTTTGGGGAAACTCCAATAATAAGGAAATAATTATCAAATCTCAAAAGAAGTGTTTGTTATGTTTAAACTTAACACACTTGATAGTTTGATAGTTGTAAACCTTACTTCGTGATATATAAAATTCTATTCTATTCGCTATATATATATATATATGAAGTAGCACAGTAGCTTTGTCAAATCAAAACCTCATCTATTTGATAAGTTATCTGAGGTTAACCAACGTAACCGCCGAGACAATGATAGATTGTGTTGTGAAATCTCGGTGCATCAAAGTGTTTTTTGTACGGCGCCAATTATCTTTAATAAAGTGCCTAAGCACATTAAACAACTAAGCGCTAAGGATTTCAAAACTCACTTTAAAAACCTCCTAGTTAATAAATGCTATTATAGTACTTATAAGGGATTTCCTGGACGACTGCGGTCAAAGCTGGCATTATTATTAATACTATGACATTCACTATTAAATATGACATTTCTTTTTCCCAATTTGACACTGGTATTGTTGACATGTGTTTGTTTTTTTATTTTTATTTTTATATATTTTTATTTCATGTCGTATTTTTAGCATCCTTTATTTAACATTGGAATAATAACAAGTGAGAAACGGCAATGAATTGCCGTAAATCTTAGAGTTAAAAAAAATGGTATCACGTGACCTTGAGGTCAGAGGTCAAAGATCATAGTTGAATTATGACACACTTCGTGACCTTAATCCTGACTAATAGTATAAATGCGAGTGTGAGTTTGTATGTTTGTTACGCTTTCACACCTTACCTACTTGACCGATCGTCATGAAATTTTGCATACACGTTGTCATGAGTACAGAAAAAGACATAGGGTACATTTAATCTAGAAAAAGTACTGTTTCTATAGGCAATAAATTTATTGACGAAATCTACATTAACACAAGCGAAGCTACGAGTTAAATCTAGCTAATAATTATTTTGCATAATTGTTGCAAAATAAGGAAATTCTGTTGACCAAGTTTTATTCGGTGAATTTTTATTATTCATTGAGAAAGAAGTCATGATAAAAATATCAGGCGAAAAATGATGTGCGTCATATGCAAACCTAACGCGCCATTAGAATAAGACAGGCAATGTCTGAAGATGTGACCGCCGGATACATAATAATATACCATTGAACTATTAGAACAGCAATTTAGAACAATATTTGTGTTCCACTCAACTGCGGTGTATTGCGCATCTCAGTCTACTCAATTTAATACTATTGCAGCGTACTTATATTTTTGTACCAATATATTGGAAAATAAAAGTTCTTATTATTATTATTTATATTTATTTGATTTTATCCTCGCCCATTTCTGGGGAAATTCGGCAGAATTGTGGGCTTTTGGCGAAAACAACTCTGGTAGTGTGATGACTAATTTATAGATAAAAACTTATTAGTATTATAAGTTTGGCAAATAAAAAGAGAGTCTGTGAGTATCTTGTCAGTTCTTCGCTTTTGTTCTGCTGAAAATGGTAACAGGTAGTTAAATGTATATTAACATTGGTAAGCTGAATTTTGACGTTCATAACAACATATTTTAGATGGTTTTGATTTTTTGGCTATCGCGGGTGTTGTGCTTTACAGAAAAGAAATGGATTAATACCTATATATTTATACTTCTTACAAAAATAAATGGAATAATACATTTATACATTGAAGGTCTGTACCTAAACCGGGGTACTGTATAATATGTTATTTTATTAGAATACCGAATGTGACGTTTTATTTCGTCACACGCATATTGTGTCAACATGTCTATTAAGCAAAAATACTCTCAAGGTTATCAGCTGTTCGCGGTCATAGTACTCACAGTCCGTTCGTCTACGTCATTTGGGTTTTTATGTTTTCTCTCATGCAGCTGATTGCTTAGTTTGTTGTACATTGAATAGAGCAATATGATTATTTTGTCCGTAATAGAATAGCTTATAGATAAACTTTAGCCCGCGACTTTATCTGCATGAATCCCCCGAGATCGTGTACCAGGATAAAAAATAGTCTATATTTTAATCCAAGTCAAAGTATATTTGTGTCCCAAAATTCATTCAAATGGCTTTAATAGTTAATAATACACATACACATTTACAATAGTTCTCAATGGTTAGTGATTTCGGAGTATTCCGCTTTCGGCACCTATGGTTTCGGCACCTAGGCTATTCCACTTTCAGCACCAATAGGTATTTTATTCCACATTCGTCAGCTTCGACACCAAGCAAAAATACCTATTGGTGCTGAAAGTTGAATAGCTTAGGTGTCAAAACGACAGGTGCCGAAAACATTGGTGCCGAAAGCGGAATACTCCGTGATTTCGGCTGAGAATATGCAGGGTAAAAAAGTTATCTGTTTTAATGGTCTATCTATGTGTTAAAATTAATTCAAATCGCTTCAACAGTTTACGCTTTGTGAAGTAACAAACATGTAAAATTCGTCGCAACCTTTCACATTTATAAGTTTATATAGGTATAATGGTTGTTTGATGATCATGATGTCTTGCTTTCAATATCTGACTCAAGCAGCTTTGTTTGTTATTAAGTTTTTATTAGGAGGTTTGCCTTGTTGGTTTCGTGGCATTCATTTATTTTGGAGTCATTCAACATTATTGGGGATTACTGCTAGGTAATTCCCAATGGCAACCCAGCATCTCTAATTTTGCAAGATTTGTAAGAGACTGAAAAAATCTCACTCGCCTCTTCTGAATCTATAATAAAACTGGCGAAATATGTGTGTCATACATATCTGTCTTAGGTCTACTGTGTCAAACTTATGCCTTGGATTTTAAAGCACAAAGACTTTGTTAGAAATCCTTTATCATTCTCTTATAGCTCTTATAACTCCAGCACAAGGAATAATTCCTGTATCGCGGGGGACTTTACAAACATTCAAACTACGGACACAAAGATCACCCAGACTGGGAACAACCATTTGTGAATCACACAAATTTCTAAGGGTAGTATTTAAAATTGCACAGCAAAAAAATACTAATTGCACAGCAAAATATGATTACCAAAAATAGTAATTGCACAGCAAAACATATTTAAAGAGATAAAACTAAGTCGACGGAGTCTCGCTTCACGGGGCTCCTATTTTTGAGTTTAAGAAGGAACCTAACATAACCTAACCCTTCCAAGACGGAATGCAGTTATTTGTGGCGTATAGATGCTCGTTATGCTGTGCAATTAGTATTTTTGATGGTCATTATATTTAATCCCAATTTTTAATAATTCGAACCCACAATGCAGTATCAGTGGCGAGGCGATCACATAAACCACTACGCCATCTATGTAGACAAATAGGGTCAAAATGGCGGATAGCATCTTTAATGCCGCGGCCACACATTGGATTCAACTTTGCGTCCAAGCTTGGGTCTAATTTGTAATGGCCAATATTGAATCAAACTACTGCACTACACATTGGCTTCAATACCAACTTTGCACCAAACACTGGAAATAGACAAGCGCGGACCTCTTTGTTCAGTTGACGCAGAGCGGACTATGGACGATAACTTATTTGCACTAGCGGCTTATGCATATGGTTTAGGTACATATGCTTATTATTTGCATCGTACAAGAAAACAACGAAAGAAAATTCGGTGGTGGATGATTAAAATGACCAATGTGTGGCGCGCGCGACATTCTGTCCAAGATGCCCGCACGCACTCCCCTTCCATTCCCCTCGCCTTTGAACTTGTTGAAAAAACTGACTCTTTGCACGTCGGTGTTGGACACAGGACGGTGATTGGACGCAATGTTCACATTGTGTCAAAGACTGATCCACACATTGGAGTATTGGCCGCAATAAGCTAAATTGGTGCAAATATAACCAATGTGTGGCCGCGGCATAAATTAAAGATTAACAAAGCGATATCGTCGTTATCGTATAGTCATTAATATAAACAAGTGAGACCCGACAATGAATTGCCGTAAATCTTAGAGTTCGAAAAAATGGTATCACGTGGTCAGAGATCGAAGGTCATAGTCACTTCGGGGTATATCGACTATGCTGAGTCGAATGGCGTTGACCGTCTCTAGCTTTTACGGTTCTTGAGTTGAAAGTTGTATAACATACAGACGGACGGACGTACGGACAAAGCTGTTGTATAAGAGTTTTTCGAACTCTAAAAATAACAACAATAACCTACGATGATATCTATAATGTCGTTTTGCATATCGGGCGTTATATACGGCAACGCGCATTGCCGTTAATTTTTTTTTTATACAACTATTTTGGCAAACAAGCATAAGGCCCACCTGATGGTAAGTGGTCACCGTAGCCTATGGACGCCTGCAACACCAGAGGCATCACTTGCGCGTTGTCGACCCTTTAGGAAAAGAAGTGGGAAGGAGAAGGAGCGGGAAGGGGGAAAGAAGGTGATTGGGTCTCCGGTTAAATATGCATTATGTTACATACTGTTATATAAAAGTACTAATAATTGTGCCGTGATGTTACACCCATTAACCGCCAAAATAAAAATAATAGTGATATTTTTACGAAACATTTATTTTATTGTTGTTTAAAAACGAAATAAGCAATAATAAACGAAAAAGAAAGATAATAATAATTAGGCTCCCTAAGGGGAGGGTGTACTTAATTGGGTACAGCGGCGTATTACAGGTGACATTTTTCAAAACATTCCTTTTCAACTCACAATGTCCTAAGACACTTTTTACATTGCCAGCGCTCTCTTGCGTGTCATAAAACGCATCTTAACGGGTTTTGGAGCTTCTGAGAATAGTGTTCTACTCCATCTTGAGGCAAGCCTGGGATCAATGAATACGAAAGTCGAGCCCTATGTTGAGTTTTTTGGCGTAAGTGGTACCTTGCAATGGAGCAGCGAAACATTTGTTGATTCATGCTATTACTGTGACTCATTACATGTAAACGCAAAGGGTTTGAAAAGGCCATATCCAACATGAAGGTAAATAAAATCCACCACTACTTCTTTCCATGTTTGGCAATTCTATAAAGCGAAACCGACTGATCGTAAGTCTGAAATAGTGTTGGTATATTGAGATCAGTCTTTACATGTTATACAGGAATCTCGTGCATAGCACCCTCCCCACTGAAGTAATTAATTAATTAGAATATTAGCTAACATTTTGTCCCTGGCATTACTTGTTTTGTTGTAGTTTGTCAAATCAAGAGTCCAGTTGGCACGAGTGTATATTGTTTGATTAGCATATAAAATTGTGTTTGTAAGTATTAGACTAATCACTTCTTCATCAAAAAATCTATCAAATATTTGTACTGGGTGATATTGTCGAGCTGTTCGTTTCCCACTGCCAGTTTCCCTAGTACATCAGTTTTATCTTCAATTGTAGAAGAGTATGCTGGCGAGCACTTACGCCACACTGGCTGATCTGGCTGATGACGACTTTGCTTTACCCTCTTAGCTAATGGTTCATCATCACTGCTGTCGTCGTCACATTGAATGTCCTTATTGCTTCTAAAAACATCTGTATTACCAAGCACATCCCGAGGCAAAGATACGGTTACCATGTCGTCTTCGGCACATCTTCTTTCATGCGTCACCGCCAGGTCGAAATCGCGAACTGCTTCCTCTAAGCCGTTATTAATATTAGACAAGTTAAAATATTTCAAACGAATTATTGCAGAAACAATGCATGCAATCTTTACATGCATTCGGCCGCTGTACCCAACTAGGTACAGTACTGTTTCAATCACGATTTCTTTACAGATATAAGTTATACAATGTTTGAATAGTATTTATTTTATAAGTAAATATGTAAACTACAAAAATAAAACATATATAAGATAAAAAAGTCAAAGGCAAACCCAAAAAATAATAAAATGTGTACTTACCTTCTTAAGTGGTTATACTACTAAAACAGAATCCACACAGGGACAAATATTATTGTTGAGGACACGGCGCTGCACACACTGGCGGTTTGCCCCGCCTGGGCATCGCAGCGCCGTGAGTTGATCGCGGCAGTCGGATCGGTTGCCCTCTCGCTCCCGGCCGTAGTTCTGTCTATGGTCCGGAGTGAGAGGTCGTGGAATGCCGTCGCCTCCTTTTGTGAGGAAGTCATTTCCATCAAGGAGGCGGCGGAGCGGGAGAGGGAGCGTTTAAACCCTCTCCCCAACCGCAGAGCCGGGCGCCGGAGGGCGCGAGACGACCTCCAGCCGCCGTGAGGTTTGACCTGGGGGTGGCGGGCTTTGTGGGCCTGCCCGCCATCCGTTCAGCACCAGGTCCGAGAGGCGGCGTGCGTGTTCCCACGCGCGCCTCTGTGTCGAGTCCGTCTCCCCTCTAGGGGGGGGACAGTAGGGAATATGTAGAGGTACCAGCGGGTAGATCGTTCGTGTAGTGGCCTGCCGTTTCATACGGCGGGCCGTAACCTCGGCGGGGTCGCGACTGCATGTGAAAGTGATTCGCGCGGCCCCGCCGATAGTGGTTTGTCGAGGAACACCGTGGTAGGTTTAGTCGGTATTCCGGGAGGTCCATTTTATTGTTAACATCTTTCTTTTTCCCCGGTGAGTCCGACATAACCCCTCCGCCCGCCCCCGCGGAGGCGTATGCGTCATAGCATTCCCCCACGTAAAAAAAAAAAAAAAAAAAAAAAGGGACAAATATTATAAATATACCCACATAAACGGTTATTATTTCGCTACACTATCTATCTTCTATTACAATAAGCACAAAAATTAAACTATATCTCAACTAATTGGGTAACTACCCTCAATTGTTTTGCTGTACACAATCAGGTACAGCGGCGCCTAATGGGTTTAGCGTAGCCTATTGTAGCGTAGTACTTGTAATACTGGACGTATCATTCACAATACATGTTGCCAAGGAAAACGAATTGCAGATAAACATGTAGGATAAATTAACCAGAAACCAACAGGCGGCCCCGTAGTTAGCTTAGGAATATTAAAAAAAACCGGCCAAGTGTGATTCGAACTCACACACGAAGGGTTCCATACCATTATCTATAAAAACGGCAAAAAAATAATGTCTGTTGTATAGGAGTCCCCCTTAAATATTTGTTTTATTTTAATTTAGTTATTTATTTTTAAAGTGAATATATAACTAAATATTCTGTAAATATTTCAAGCGTCTACCTGTTGCCGTTATCAATATCAAGCAAAAACGAGCAAAATAATCACGTTTGTTGTATGGGAGCCCCCTTAAATATTTATTTTATTCTGTTTTTTGGTATTTTTTGTTATAGCGGCAACAGAAATACATCATCTGTGAACAATTTCAACTGTCTAACTATCACGGTTCATGAGGTACAACCTGGTGACAGACGGACAGACAGACGGACATACAGACGGACAGCGGAGTCTTAGTAATAGGGTCCCGTTTTACCCTTTGGGTACGGAAGTCTAAGAATGAGTGCAATTAACAGAGGACTCTCTTTCTAGCTTTTATTAATCTTCCATTACGGTGGGTTCAGATTTTCTTGGTTATTCTTCTCACTCTTTCAGGCGGCCTCGATGGCGTAGCGGTTAATGTAACCAACTGCCACGCCTGAGGTCGCGGGTTCGATTCCCGCACAAGTCAAACATTTTACGTACATGGACATGGATGATTGTGTTGGTCTGGGTGTTTCTATGTATAATATGAATGTACATATTTACAAAAAATAGTATATATGTATGTTTATCCATTGTCTAGTACCCATAGTACAAGCTCTGCTTAGTTTGGGCTAGATGGTGTTGTGTGTTTGTAATAGATTAGAATATTATTATTATTTCTTTTAAAAAGACAAAACCGGCAATTACTTTGATTGTTGTGTCGCGGGAGACTTTACAAACACTTTTAAACAACGGACACAAAGAATACCGACATTCAAAACGACTATTTATAGATCACGTAAATAGTTGTCTCGTGTAGGAACCGAACCCACATTACTAACCCACTTACACTTTTAATTGTAAAGAAAATAACTAATAGTTATTGAAATATGTAAGCTATTAATTAATCATATTAATGATTATTATTTAAATAGCCAATATAATGATGTTTATACTATGATATTAATAATAAATTTGATAATTTTATTATTATATGGTAATTTAAAATTCAATAAATATATTTATGTATAATTAATCATTTATAGGTATAATTAATTTGTACGCCCGACAGGGCGAAACATAGTAATACTTTTTTAATCCTTACTTCCTTACTTAATATTATAAATTCGAAAGTAACTCTGTCTGTCTATCTGTCTGTCTGTCTGGCTGTCTATCTGTCTGTCTGTTACCTTCTCACGGCTAAACCACTCAACCGATTTAGATGAAATTTGGTACAGATATAGTTTAAAACTTGAGGAAGGACATACGCTACTTTTTATTGATGTAGGTACCACGCGGGCGGAGCCGCGCGCAAAACCTAGTATGTTATAATTTGTACCTCAACCACCTATGTTTCACAAATAAAACAATTTGAATTTGAATTTGGCACAATGGCAGCGAGCGGCGAGACTTAGAATGTAAAAATACCCACTATTCTATCTATTAAACAAAATGTCTGACACTACAGTAAACAAAAATACCAAATGCTAAAGTATGTTTAATGGAAATCTGTTTATTTGACCGAAAATAGATTACCGGCGTTAATAGAAATTTACCCGTAAATCCCTGACTACGCACGCTTCAGCTGAAAATAGATTTGGGAAACTCCATGATGTTTGTTTAAAATTCAATGAAAACGATCATTAAACACCACTGAAAAATTATTTCTTATTTATTTATTTTAAAAACTTCCTAACTGTTTATAAAAGATTCATGAATGTATTTTTGCGTCTGGGCTTTTAGCAAGTAAACTTTGATATAATTATAATTAGACTAGATTGCCCACGTGGTTTTATCCATGTTTATGATTACTGCCTACCGCGTGCGTATAATAATAATATCAGCCTTGTTTTAAACTGTCCCACTGCTGGGCACGGGCCCCTTCTCAGTGTGAGAAGGGTTAGGCCATTGTCTTCTATCACGATGTTTTTGAAGTGAAAACTTCTTTAGCGGCGTTGTGCACTTTTTTTGCGATGGGTAAAAAATGTTAAACTCGCGTCAGGACACGTGACCTGATCAAAAATTCGTAAGACGGAGGGAGAATTGTCATGTTTGTGTACGATAGCGCAATAAATGAATATTGTATTTTACCACATAAATGATAGTACTTTTATACTGATAATTAAAGCAATTCGTGCAAAATTATTCCCTAACCATTCCAAAATATCAAAAATGCACAACGTTAATATTCAAGTTTTCACTTCTGTCCGAGTGCAACCCGTTGTTTTTTGATCCCCATATTGTTGTCTCTAATAGTAGATGTTCGTTGAGTCCCCCGCGGTACAGGAAAAAGAGTTATTGCAGGATATGTCTTTAAAAATATCTTAGTTTAAGATCACGTCCTGTCATATTTATTTTTAGTACAAATTATTTACGTATGATAAGCCTTTTGGCATGAAGGTACACCAAACCGAATATAATAATTGTGTAGTATTTAACTGCACATCAAAAAAATACTAATTGCACAGCAAAATATATTTAAAGAGATCAAAATAAGTCGACGGAGCCCCTATTTTTCCTATTTTTGGGTGGGTTTAAGAAGGAACTAACATAACCTAACTCTTCCGAGACCGAATGCAGTGATTTGAGGCGTACAGGTGGTCGTTTTTAGTTAGCATATTTTGCTGCGCAATTAATATTTTGGTGGTCATTATATTTAATCCCATAATAATTTATAATCGGACAGTTTTCAATTATTTGACACGGATGTTTTTAAATAAATTTTTTGGGGCTTATTATTTACGTCAGCTGATTTTAATGTGGATATTTTTCTTAATACCTGTCATAAATACATACATAGCTACATGCTTATATACACCAACAGCCTCCGTGGCGCAGCGGTAGTGAATTCGACTGCTGTGCATGAGGTCTCAGATTCCAATCCCGGGTCGGGCCAACAAAAAGTTATTGGGAGATCTCAATAACAGCCCGGAGTTAGGAAGTTGGCGGTGTTATATAATACCTCGCAAAGCACGTAAAGCCGTTGGTCCTGCGCCTGATCTCTCTCCGGTCGTGTCGGATTACCGTTCCATCGGATCATGAGAGTTAAGTAACAGAGAGTGCACTTGTGTTTGCGCACACACTTGTGCACTATAATATCGCCTGCGCAGATGGCCAGTCTCCGTTAAGATTGGCCGCTGTGACCGAAGTTCGGTCTGTAGGACCTTATTATTATTATTACACCAAGGGGTACGCAGTGGTGTTTTGCACCCACTAATCACCAGAGTTGGTTTAGGTTCCACGTAAAAGGACGAGACTATTGCCGTTTACCGGACCCAGTTCCAGACCAAGTTCTACTACTGAAAATTTCTCGATAGAAAACCCAATAACCCTTTGCCCGAGCCGGGATTCGAACCCAAAGTCGCAAGCACAGCACATTTACAATTAACGGACATAAAGAGTAGGAACAATCATTCGAATCCCCAACAGCACGACGGCAGTGGTGTGACGACCTACCATACGTCCGAGCATTTTTAACTTTACTAAGCCTGGTATCTATACTAATATTATAAAGCTGAAGAGTTTGTTTGTTTGTTTGAACGCGTTAATCTCAGGAACTACTGGTTCGATTTGAAAAATTCTTTTAGTGTTGGCTATCTATTTATTAAGGAAGGCTATAGGCTATATAACATCACGCTTACGACCCACGGGGGCGGCGCAGTAACGATAAACGAGGGTGAAACCGCGGGAACATCTGGTTACATATATATTTATTTAGACCGCATATTGTAATAAGACGGTATATGTATATTTTTTCATTTGGATATCTGTACATTTCTTTTTTTTTTCATACAACTAAGGTGGCAAACAAGCATACGGCTCACCTGATGGTAAGTGGTCACCGTAGCCTAAGGACGCCTGCGACACCAGAGGTATCACTTGCGCGTTGCCGACCCTTTAGGAAATGAAGTGGGAAGGAGAAGGAGCGGGATGGGGGAAAGGGGGTGATTGGGCCTCCGGCACTCTCACTTACCGAACGAAACACAACAGTAGGAATACTGCTATTTCACGTCGATATTCAATATCTTATATAGTTTTCTTTTTTTCTTACAAAGATTTCTAGCAATTTGGGTTTGAAATTACTAGTATTCTCATTAACTCCTCCAGCTATGCTAGAATGCTTGTGTTAGCAGTGCGTTTACGTCAGTAGTACAATGTGTGGGATTCGAACCCGCGACCTCTCGATCGCAAGTCCAATGCCTTATCCATTGGGCTACCGCCGCTACCATTTTCTTTTAACATAACCAGACATATTTAGTCTAATTTTACATAATTTCGCTTTTGATGTCTTCTATTTGTGTATTTAGCAGCAACTTTACAAATGATATTTACTATTTTAACAAGTTTTGTTATCAAGAGCTGAATCGCTCTAGTTTGCAACGTCAGGCCACCTAACTTTACTTAACTTTAGTGTCTGCAAACTATAATTATCAGAGTTAATTAATAAAATTATATCATCTGTTGTCACTTTGTTACAGATTGCTTGTAAAAAGATTTCTTTTAGGTGATAAAATTAATTTGACGCTGCTTTTAATAATAATATAATAATATTCTATCACATACACACAACACCATCCAGCCCAAACTAAGCAGAGCTTGTACTATGGGTACTAGACAATGGATAAACATACATATATACTTTTTTTTTGTAAATACATACACATAGAAACAGCCAGACCAAGACAAACATCAATGTTCATGCACACAAATGTTTGACTTGTGCGGGAATCGAACCCGCGACCTCAGGCGTGGCAGTCGGTTACACTAACCACTACGCCATCGAGGCCGTCATTCACGACTATATGAATTTAATGACTTGTCTGCTTGGACGGCGTCGTGGTTTAAGTGGTTGCCTGGCTACTGTTACTGCGCCGACTGTTGCTACTTCAAATCCCAGACGAGACACAATTTGTGTGATCCACAAATGGTTGTTCCCAGTCTGGGTGATCTTTGTGTCCGTTGTTTGAATGTTTGTAAAGTCTCCCGCGATACAGAATTATTCTTAGTGCGGGAGATATCTTTTTAATAAATAAATAATGACTGCCAGATTAGTATCTCACTCTTTAAAAATCATTTGAAAACGTATTTATTTAATAAATGTTATTTGTTCGCGACAACGTTATTATTAGCTTGAATCGTATTATTTATCGTATAAATATAACGTATCAATAAAGTTTATCGTTACAATAGTGCCGAATTAGGTCATATATAGACCTAAATAGTGTAGATAAATAGTGTAAATAACATAATATTATGTTTCTTTTATATAGTTTATAAGAATATCATGTTTAAAGCATAAATATTGCCAATAAAATGCATTTTTACCTCAAGTTAGGTATGTTAGGGTTCCTAGGTCTTAAGGTTTTAATAAAAGGTTTCACTTGTGTGTTTTATTTTGTACACTACTAAAAGCACTACAAGATACTGAAGGAATCATATTCCTACATAGTATAGTTAAAAAGTTATTACACTTTTTTATATAAATGTTACCGCAAAATAGATTTTTAGCCTAAAACAGAATAACTATATCTAGACCTAACTTCCGATAGATAAAACAGATATCAATAGGTAGATCTTTTCGTGCCCTACACGGCACCTCTTATATCATCACGCTAGCTAGTATAGTTCCGTAGTTATAAGCAGAAATATGTACATTATATAGTTAAAAATAAACTTGTTGACCGTGGTTTCTGGCCGGCTCTCGTTATGGTAAAGAATAAAGGCACTTAAGCGGCACAGTATCGATCGACCGCAGGTGCTCAAGAAACCTCATCTTCAAGCCTCAAGAACCAAACGGAGCCAGCCAGAAACCTTCAACCAACTGAACAATGAAGCTTGTTTTTATTTGAATGAAGTCCTGATCCTGACCCGCACATCGAACCCGCAACAACACGCCTTTCAGAGCCTCCGACATCGTAACCAGTAATCGCTATAGTACAGTCTACACATCGTGTACAGGACGTCAGCGACTCGACGGTTGTTTTGTAACCATCATATAGTAACCTCAGCCCCGAGTTCGCCCGTCCGGTACAGTTATTAATGTTATTGTAGTATAAGTGAATTCCTATCCGATACTAACTAAACATCAACATTGACTTTGATTTTGACTAATCCACTCGACCCAAATGTTTGAGTAATATTTGTTAGGATTAGGGTAGGATCTTTTATTTATCATTGACACAAATATTTACATTATTAATTTTAAAACGAATTAACCTATTAAACGTATTAAAAAAGGTAACATAATTACAAAAACACATATATTTATACTACTGAATATTTACAGAAAAGGTTTAGGCATCGTAGAATTCTTTAGCATCGCTGTCAACTGGTAACGTGCCCAGAAGACTGGCAGCATTGCCACGTTGAATGGCAATGCTGATTCAATGCAATGTTTGAGTTGATTGAATATAATATTTATACCTAAGTACATATTTGAATTGAATATTATTTTTAACTACCAAATCCAAAGTGAGGCGCTCATAGCCAGTTGCACTCACTGATCGGTGAACGATTAGCGAGGTTAAGCAACGTTGGGTGCGGTCAGTCTATAGATGGTAGACCGATTAGTGGTATTTCATCTGAGCGTCTCAGTGCTTCGGAGGGCACGTAAAATGTCGATTCCCGGTTGTTGCCAAATTGACAGCAGTCGTTAAGCCTGTCAGATGCTTGAACAACTCTTGACAACAGGTTGGCCACTAACCACACGAAAAGAAGAACTATCAAAGACTTTTTTTTTTACCTGGTTGAATATTTTGACGCATACCCCTCCTCAGGGGCGGGCGGAGGGGTTATGTCGGACTCGCCGGTGTAACAGAAATATGTTAAAACGATAAAATGGACCTCCCGGAATACCGACTAAACCTACCACGGTGTTCCTCGACAAACCACTATCGGCGGGGCCGCGCGAATCACTTTCACATTCGGTCGCGACCCCGCTGAGGTTAGGGCCCGCCGTATGAAACGGCAGCCACTACACCAAAAGACCTACCCACTGGTCACCTCTAAATATTCCCTACTGTCCCCCTTAGAGGGGAGACGGACACGACACAGAGGCGCGCGTGGGAACACGCACGCCGCCTCTCGGACCTGGTGCTGATCTGATGGCGGGCAGGCCCACAATGCCCGCCACCCCCAGGTAGAACCTCAGGGTGGCTGGAGGTCGTCCCGCGTCCTCCGGCGCCCGGTTCTGCTGTTGGGGAGAGGGTTTAAACGCTCCCTCTCCCGCTCCGCCGCCTCGTTGATGGAAATAACTTCCTCACAGAAGGAGGCGACGGCGTTCCACGACCTCTCTTCCGGACCATAGACTGAACTACAGCTGGGAGCGAGAGGGCAACCAATCCGACTGCCGCGATCAACTCACGGCGCTGCGATGCCCAGGCGGGGCAAACCGTTAAAGTGTGCAGCGCCGTGTCCTCAACAACGTCGCGGCAGTCGCCGCAGTGGTGACAACCGGGCGTCTCTTGCCGGCCTATCCGACACAGGAACCGGCCAAAACAACCATGGCCAGTCATTATCTGTGTCAGCCGGAAGGTGAGGGCACCATGCCGCCTCTCCAGCAACTCCTCAAACACGGGACTTACCGCCACGATCGTGGCGTGCCCGAACTATCAAAGACATATTTTAAACTATAACTACCTAATTTTAATTTGTAATTTTTTTGACATTTAGTTTATCATGACATTTAGTTTATCATGTACTATTTATATTTTTAATATTTTATTAGCTAAATCTTGTAATGTATTTATTGTTTCTAATCTAATATCGTATATTATATCTAATATCGTGTCTTACATAAAAATAAAATAAATAGGTAATAACTTAATTACCAAATTCAATACTGTATAATAATATAGGTTATGATTATTTTTTTATTTTATTTTATTTATTTGGTTTATCAACAATTGTATAGACAATTACTTACACTTAATACAATCGCATAGAAAATAAATAACATTGTGTAACAATTACTTATAGGTAAACACCACATGAGTTATTTAAATGTTAACTAAATAATGTTATAATCTAAACACGGTTGCTAATATAACACAAGAATAAGAAAACTCTGCATGATAAAAATAAAATATACAAAAATAACAAAGGAATATACAAAGATATGTAAGAAAAAGAATATGTAAACAAGACTGTGTTAAAACTTTTATAATTTTGTACACCACTATGGTCAAACATGTAGCTACTTCTAAGTATCCATAACATCTGACATGTAACATAATTGTTGTATTTGCACTCATGTTTAAACAAAATAAATTATCATTATCATTATTATTATCATTATGTATTTAAATTATTAAGCTTTCAACTGCTGTTCCTACCTTTTTAACAATATAATTAGGTATCTACTTTGATGTTTCCTGTAGAGTTTGCCTTTTGGAAAAACCTAGTCTGCTACTTAATATCTACCTACAGACTACAGAACATCTGTTTGTCGGCCAACGTTACTCGTTTCTAAGAACCTGATCGGTTAACCGCACGATAAAACTTTTTGATTGTCTGCAAATGCAGCTGTTTTTTTATATTTTCTAATGGTGCATTTGCTTCAGAAATATACGTAAACGAGGTGATTTTCAACTAGCGAATTAGCATTTAATTTTTATGTTGGAAATTAGATATACTCTTGTAACGCATATTTTGAAATTATGTCATTGTGTGTAGGTTCCAAATGATAGCTGTTAGTTATAGTTTGTAATTAAAACTATTACCTAAAAATATATTAAGTGAGTACCAAGTTAGACACAGTTTTTCTGTATATCAAATTTCTTCAATTCCAAACTAAGTATATTTTTGTCGTTGTGTTCAATTCCTTTAATGTTTAACTCAGCATAGCATTCTCATGCTAGTTTTTTTTTGAAAACTTGTCAGCTTTTAGGAATTGAAACGTAAAAATGATTAGCGCTATTGTTATTATGTACCCATAGAAAAGAAAACAGATATGTTACTAGTGAACGCAGAGTGAACACTCAAAATGATCATAATTAGGACAATTTTCTATTAGCCTCAATACAAAATCGGTTCTACAAAATCCTTTCCAACACATTTAAAGCGCTATTGTTCGAATAATAGCTATCTCTTTAACGTAAACTCTTTCCATACCTATAGCGGTATTAAAAAAGACAATTCCAGCTCTAGTAATAATTCCTGTGTCGCGACTCGCGGGGGACTTTACAAACATTCAAACAACGGACATAAAGAACATCTAGACTCGGAACAACCACTTATGGATCACACGAGGTTTTGTCCCGTGTGGGATTCGAACATACAACACTCGGCACAGGGGCAGTGGCGGGCAACCACTTTAACCACTACGCCATCCGTGCAGTTAAAATTAATTAGTTCAAATTTATCAATACAAAAAGAAAAGTAGTCACCAGATTTTCGCCCGAAAAATTAAAATATAACTACATCTATAATAATAATTAATAATAATAATTATTTGTTATTTCATTATTTGTATATCATTATTTGTATCTCATGATTTGTATTTCGTTATTTGTAATTCATTATTTGTATTTCATTATTTGTAATTAATTTTTAATTAATTATTAGTAATCTGCTATTTGTAACTTTGTCCAATTTCGCCAACTGTATATGTACGTTTTTACTTTGCATCCTGTGGCCTACTGTAAGTGAGGGTTCACACTTAATCTATTGACCTAACACTTTTGTATTTAGCTTTAAGTTGTGTGTATCTTTGTAGATGGTCCAATAAATAAATAAATATGTAGCAAAAGCCTAGTAGACGGCTATTGTACTGCCACTTTTTTGACACGTCTAGCCGAATGTAGTACATTTCCTATATACTATATGTGTTTTTAAAATTTATTCAAACAGAATTTCAACTTCTTCTCCCTAGCCTTTATTATTCCCAAGTCACTTGGGGTCGGCTTTCTAGTCTAACCGGATTTGACTGGATATCAGTTTTTACATGGAGCGACTGCCATCTGACCTCCGCAACCTGAAGGCTAACGATACCCTAAGGCTAGACCAGTGTCAGGATATTAAAGGGCACTGACTTCCCAATAACGACTGCCATAGCTGTTCATGGCAGCCGGGACTGACGCCTTAACGTGCTCTCCGAGGCACGGAGCAGGCGATAATTGTCAATCAATACGAACATAATTCCGAAAAGTCATATAACTTCCGAAAGTCAGAGGTGCGCGTCGTGGGCTCGAACCCGAGACCCTCTGCATTGCAGTCTGTTGGTCTTCTCACTGAGCTATTGCTTGAACCGAATAAAATGATACGGATCATGTCATTGAACTTTTCTATTCGATCTTATGTTTTGAAACCTTGAACATTTAACTCGATGAGAAAAGTTCAAAATACATACTATGGAAGTTGAATTTTTTTTAATATTGGCATTAATTTTCAATAGAATAAATCTTTACTAATATTATATTATAAATGAAATTTCGCATACACGATGTGAGGGATACAGAAAAGGACATCACGCCATCCGTCCAGAAAACAATTTCTTTTGCCGAGCGAAGTCGCGGGCAAAAGCTAGTATTTTAAATATATTGTTAAAGTAGTTCAATAACAACGACAATAATAAGTACGTTTAATATAAGAGACGCTATAGTTTAGTGTGGCCTTTGTGTAGCCTTATCTAAGGTCAAAAGCGTTTGAGTTCAAATCCCCCATACGCTGCCAAGCCAGCGGTGAATAACTGCAAGTTATTCTCCGCTGTTGATATAATATAACGCAAATTCATCATGTATCTCAGTGTACCCTGTCTCTGTATCGGCTCCGAGGCATCATAAACCAAAGTGCTATTAAGCTTGGTCGAGCTAAGCGATTTACGACCGAGGATAGTAAGCATCCATAAAGTTTTATAGACCCCTATTGTTCACGTCATCCATTCTGCCCCTACACGGAGTGCCGTCCGTCGATTCAATGCAGCCGGTCCTTGCAGGACTTTGGAAATCAATTGTGGGCTATACCAGAGCTGCCTTAATAGTTTCTCGTCTGATTTGTCGTTTTTGGAACTATCTGTTTGGATAAATTGGATTCTGGAGGGTTTTGTTTTCGATCCATTTGCCTAACAATCAATTTACAGCTAGATTAATGAATAGAATACTTTTTAAATCCTAGGTTTGTTCATAAGTCTGTGAATGTTAATTGACGTGGCATTATTGTAATATTGATAAGATTTTGATATGCATAAAATAAATATATATTATATTGATGATGCATGTCATGATGGTACAAAAATAAAAATCTTTTCATTTCGTCATTTGATCAACTAGAGTTGTCCGATGTACGCTACGCTCTTCAGCAATTGAAGCCGAAGACATCGACAGGGCCGGATGGCATTCCGCCGTATATTTTTAAGGACTGTCGATCAGTATTAGCTATGCCGCTTTTAGATTTATATAATAAATGCCTGAAAGTAGGTGTATTTCCAAAGGCATGGAAACTAACCAGGGTTGTGCCAGTACTTAAAGGACGCTCGGGAAAGCAAGTAAATGAGTACAGGCCGGTGGCAGTACTCTCGACTACTGCTAAAGTGTTTGAAGCTGCTATCCATAAGAAAATATATCAGCAGGTAAGCGCACAACTTTCAGACGCCCAGCACGGGTTCCGACCAGCTAGAAGCACCGCGAGTAACCTCCTATGTTATATGACTCAGGTACTGCCGACAGTAGATAGTGGGGGACAGACTGACGCGGCCTACTTCGACTATAAAAAAGCATTCGACATGGTCGATAATGATGTCTTGCTTAAAAAGTTAGCCGCAGTTGGTTTCACCCCACAGCTACTCAAATTTTTTGCAAGTTACATGAGTGATAGACAACAGTACGTAGAATATGAGGGACATAGGTCAGAACCGTATTTTACAAGGTCTGGAGTGAGTCAGGGCAGTAATCTTGGGCCTCTGCAGTTCTTAATAATGATAAATGACCTACCAAAAGTAGTAAAAGACGCCCAATGTTTACTGTTCGCTGATGACCTTAAACTGTGTTTTGCTATAAAAACCGTGGAGGACTGCATGAAGCTACAGAGGGATATAGACAGAGTCGTGGCCTGGAGCAAATTAAATCTGTTGCAGTTCAATACCTCAAAGTGCGCGATTATGTCTTTCTCTAGGGCGCACACTCCTATACTGCACAATTATAATATTGACAGACTACCGCTAGCTCGTGTCGCAGAAATTAAGGATTTAGGCGTGACTCTTAACACAAGATTAACATTTCAGGACTACATAGTTAAAATCTGTAGAAAAGCCTATAGGAACCTAGGCTTTATCCTTCGTATGGCTCGTGGGTTTACTAATCTTAAGGCAATTGTGGCATTATATAATGCTTTAGTTAGGTGCCAACTTGAGTGTAACGCAGTCATCTGGTCTCCACATGAAACTAAATATAGGCTCATGTTGGAGAGAGTACAGAACAAATTTGTAAGGTACCTTTATTTGCGTCAGTATGGGGTGTACCCATTTTATCCGCTAAGGTACCCAACCTTATTTATTTTAGGAATGGTAGGATATACTGAACTTCAGGTTAGGAGAAGTCTAGCATTGACTAAATACTTATTTGAAGTGTTTAGAGGAAAAGTATATAACGCAGATATACTAAGATTGCTGGGTTTGTGTGTACCAGATAGGTATGTGTGGCGACGCCGAAAACCGACCCTACTGGTCGAGCCGCGAGGGCGTACAAATCTGTTGGGAGAGGCGCCACTGACGCGTGCTGTTCACACTCTAAACCTTATAGCTAAGGAAACAGACATATTCTGTTGTGCTCTGAGTGAATTCACAAAGGTAGCATTATTTGTAATTTGTTACAGTAAGTAATTAGTAAAAATATAATAGTACATATTTATATATATATAAGATAGCTACACTATTGTATTAGGCTAGTCCTGTAATGATAGTTGTTTGAGTAAACAAATAAGTAAAAAAAAAATAAAAATAAATAAAAAATTTCATATACCAACTTCAACTTTTATATTGCGCCAGAGAGATACCATGTCAAGGCTCGAGGTAAAGATGAGATAAATGTTATATAATCATTATTTTAAATGGTACCTACAGGCAATGTTGCATTTGTTATCGATTAATCTAATTTAGATATATTCCTGTACTAAAGTAATCGTTTTAAAACAACTGTCTCAGTAACACCTATCTTATGTTTCAATTTAATTCAGGTTAGTTTAAAGATATTTTGAACGGTGGATTGCATTCGGTGGGCAACACACGTTTAGTGCTTTTATTTAAGACCTAAATTATATAAGTTGCAGTGCGCAATAAAAAGAAAATACCACAATCGTACTTCCAATAGAGTATTTGTGAACATCACTTACGAAAATCATGATGTCGTAAAACTATTAGTGCAACTAACCTGGTGGTTCACGTACTCCTTTCATTATTTTCCTTTTATCCTATCTTTAATTTCTTTTCTTTTTAGGGTCTGCAACGCGCGAATAATAAATCAACCTTTGTTTGCTAAAGAATATTATTTAAATAACCTGAAAAGGAGATGTATATGTAGGCGTAATGGTAGACCTGTAGTGATCTCACTGTTTACAACAACACAGACAGTATTCGTGTCTTGTGTTGTGTTATGACTAGCGCACAGTGAAATTATTTTGTCCGCCATTTTTATGGTTCATGTTGCCGTATTGACCCTTTTTGTTCCGTGCCGGAACGTCCGGACAACATGAGCGTAAACACTTTGGATGCCTTCCCGGTCAATCAAAACATTTTCTATAGAGTCTAATATATGACATTTTAATGTGTTAAAAAGACACATTTAAATATTCATGCGTGCTTTTGTACAGTAATTCAATTGATATCAATGAGTAAATCGGAGTAAGTTAGATGAACTTAGTGCATAATTGACTTTCGAGTTTAGTTCTCGAGGGATGCGCGTGAGCCCGTGTGGGCACATTGTCCTACGGGCGTAGGACAATGCTTTTGACAAATTGACAGTAGGAACAGTTTGTCAAAGACGAATAGATGATTGCTTGCAGTATCTTGATGTATTCTACGGTCCAAGGTATGTGCCCCTTTGCTCGGTTTGTGAACATGTAGAACACGTAAACACTCCTTTAGGTTCGACGAGCGACGAGCTTCTAAATATTATGATCTGACAAACGTTCATCTGTAAATGATCGCGAGTGGATCAGAAGAGGGTGTTTGAGTTACATTACAGCACATTTCTGCAGTTTTTTTTTTGTAAAAAACTAACGTTACGTGAGGTCATCCTCGCATCATGTTGGTTGTATACATCCATGCTGCTGCAGGCATCTTGAGTGCTTTAGGCACCACTGCTACGCTCAACGCTCAGCACCACTCGTCGATGTAAGCTCTGCGTCTCTATAAACATAACCTCAGCCATGCATGACGACAGATAGGTATAACAAACCTAAATAGTTTGCTTTGCTGCTGCATGTTTAAATGATAAACAACGGGAAAACCAATGAGATTCATCATGAATGATTGTATTCAATGTTTGCTTACATTTGTTCAATTTAACTGAACGTTGATTTATAAACGAAGTCATTTATCGGTCGTACAGCTGCAGACAGTGAGGCGGGTGCCAAAAAAATGTTTACGCTATCCAATTTGTTTTAATATAACATCACTTTAAACCTCAAAGGTGAAAGTCCTGTATAAACTCTTTCACTGCTGTGTACGAGGCCTCTTCTCAGTGTGAAAAGGGTTAGGCCATAGTCTAGCACACCTAAAGCGGGTTAGCAGACTTCACACAATATCAAGTAAATATTTACATTTCTCGTCGTGTTAATGCGCTTGGTTATACCTAGAGATGATGCACGTGTGTGATAAACAATGTTTTTGGTTGAAGGTCGACATAGATGGTCTTCTTCTCCTTAGCCTTTATTATTCCCAAGTAACTTGGGTCGGCTTTCTAGTCTAACCGGATTTGACTGGATATCAGTTTTTATACGGAGCGACTGCCATCTGACCTCCGCAACCTGAAGGCTAACGATACTCTAAAGCTAGACCAGTGTCAGGATATTAGCGGGCACTGACTTCCCAATAACGACTGCCATAGATGTTCATGGCAGCTGGGACCGACGGCTTAACGTGCTCTCCGAGGCACGGAGCAGGCGATAATTGTCAATCAATACGCACATAATTCCGAAAAGTCATATAACTACCGAAAGTCAGAGGTGTGCGACGTGGGTTCGAACCCGAGACCCTCTGCATTGCAGTCTGTTGGTCTCCCTACTGAGCTATCGCTGCTAATGTAAAATATTATTATATTTTATGCTCCTGTTAACTATACACTAGCAACTCAATATTGTGTTAAAGATATTTTGTCCGGTCTGGAGCTCATATCCGGATTAATCACATTTATACTATCATTTTTATTTATTTAACTGAAAGGAAGTATTAACATGATCTTGCCCGAGCATGATCATAGGCTTGTTGTTTGGGGCTAGGTTGCACAATGGTGATGGGCGTTGTCAGGCTGTGAGGTAGATGTTCCTAACTCCATCTTCGCATATTTTGGATTCTCGTTCAACTGGCGAGCCATTTAGAAACAAAAGTGTAGGGCCAAAGTAGTATGCATGATGGAAACATTTACGAAAACCTAGAAAAATTCCGACAATCTGGTGACCCATCTACAGTGTGACTGGTTAAACATTGTATATATTAAGGACATGATAATTTATGGTCAGACGTAACGTATAAAAAAGAAATAAAATAAAATATGTATAACCTGCAAAGAAAACCTTTATGAAAATTTTTATCCATAAAATGTAGACACTGCGCACACAGCTGTCGAGGCTAATGACTTTTGATAAGAAAAGGACGGGCGGGGGACCGGGGTGCAAATTCGGGATAGTACGGGGTGCGGTAGCTGGGGGTGGGGGCGGAGGTTTTGTTTAGCTTTAGTATATGCGCAAGAGTTTTAATCCTAATCCTAACTAATATTATAAAAGCGAAAATGAGTTTGTTTGTTGGTTTGTTACCTTTTCACGCCTAAACCACTGAACCGATCATCCTAAAATTTTGCATATACGTTGTCAAGTGTACAGAAACGGACATAGGCTACCTTTCATCCCGAAAAAAAATACTGTTCCCGAGGAAAACAAAAATAACGTTCTTATGATAATAGATGGCGCCACGTGTCTTTCGAATCATGATTGAATTATATTATTACAAGCAGAGCACAACCCGAATTGATTGTCAAATTCTAAATTAACGCGAGCGAAGCCGTAAATAAATAAATAATAGTAATTTAATTTACATCAGCTCTGTCGATGCAAATTAATATGATGTAAATACTTTTCTGTAATTTTCAGTCGCCTGGAGTTTGCCCGGTAGTCGGTAATAGGCTGGCCAAACACGAAGTTATTAAAAATAGTTATAAATATGGTTTAATAGTTATTTTATTAAATAAATATGTAACGTGAACAATGATTATGTTTATATTGCAGACAAGCCGTAATATAAATAAATAAAATAAACAGCAGGCGAAATGTGAGAGTTAATTCTGCCTCCCCTAAAGAAAAAAAAATCAACGGGTTGCAATCCGGGAGTGCCGGTAGAAGTGAAAACTTGAATATTAACGTTGTGCATTTTTGATATTTTGGAATGGTTAGGGAATAATTTTGCACGAATTGCTTTAATTATCAGTATAAAAGTATTATCATTTATGTGGTAAAATACAATATTCATTTATTGCGCTATCGTACACAAACATGACAATTCTCCCTCCGTCTTACGAATTTTCGATCAGGTCACGTCTCCTGACGCGAGTTTAACATTTTTTACCCATCACAAAAAAAGTGCACAACGCCGCTAAAGAAGTTTTCACTTCAAAAACATGCGTCAGGTAATGTACTTACATACATTTATATGAGCAGTGGACATTTCATCATTAATATTTTTTTAAACAGTTGAAAAGGTTCATAAAGTTAAGTATTGTAGTTGCTTATCGCTTGTCCGGAATTGATATTTAAAAATGATTGACACATTGTAACATGCAATTCTACGGAATGATACCGTACTTGACTCATATCTTAAAATTACACGGGAATTCAGAGTTTCAAATGTTTTTTTTCCAATGAAGCCAGAGAAGTGTGTCAGGATCGTAGCAAACGGAAATCCGTTGTCTCTGCCTACCTCTCTGGGAAACAGGCGTGAATCTATGTACGTATGTATGTAAATCTGAATCCCTATCTATAATAATCATCTCTCTCTATAATAATCATCTCTGAATCCCTCAATAAGTGTTATGATTTCGGGTGAAACTGTCGAGCGTGTTTTTGAAGCACGTAATCTGGGCTTGCACATGGATTCCGATCTCAGATTTGAAAAACATGTTGCAAATGCAACCAGAAACTGCTTTTACAAATTAAAAATATTGTATAAAATAAGACGATATTTGAAAGAAGGACTACGTATCCAGCTAGCCGAATCACTTATTTTATCTAAATTAAATTATATGGACATAGTTTATAGCCCACGATTGCTTTCAAGAACACAAAAACTCATACAGCGTATTCAGAATGCCTGTGCTCGCTTCTGTTTTGACATTCCTTTGAGAGCTCATGTCACTCCTTTTCTAAATAAAGACAAAATTCTGAAAATGAAACATCGTCGCAAACTTCACTTAGCCTGTCTTCTTTTCGGAGTAATTAAACATAGACAACCTTATTACTTGAATGTAAAATTGAAACAGGTTTCAAGCCTAAAGTCATATGGACAACGTTAATATTCAAGTTTGTATATAGTAAGTTTGGATATTATAGGGCATGTGTCTTTAAGAAAACACGTTGAAGTTGCAGGTGCAATGTAATTCACATAAATGGATACGCAATACATTATACGCGGCGCGGCGGCCCAGATACGTCTGGATTTTCCTACATGAAAGATTTATTTGAACGTTGCGCATTGTGAGGTCTGTATATATCTGTAGATATTGTTAGATCAAACTAACCTTTGCCTGCGACTTTCACCGCATCGACAACAGTTAACCTATGATGTCATTTATGTCCGTGTATAAAATATCCGTGTATCTGCAGTCTTACTAAATGAAATCTAATAAAACGTGGTTTATTTTTTAGGTTGAGTGTCAACCATTATACTTTGTGAACCGCATTAAAATTCATTTATTAGTTTTTGTGTGATAATAATAGTAATAAAACTATTCAACACATAACTGGTTCATGTAAATCCATAGTACAAACTGATTATAAGCATAGACACGATCAAGTGGCAGCAATAATCCATCAGAATCTAGCCCACAAATATTCCTTTATTGTAAAAAAATCTGCCTATTACAAATATAAGCCCAGTACTGTTTTAGAGAATAATTCCTTTAAAATGTACTTGGATAGGACCATTGTTACCGACAAAACCATACACTACAATAGACCAGACATAACTATACTAGACAAAACAAAAAAAACTGTTTTCATAATAGATTTGCCTAAGTTTTGGCAATAGGTATAACGAGACTCAGATGGTGTTATAGTCTGTTTAGAGTGTGGCGCGTGTATATATTTGCATGCGTGTGCATTTTTAACTTATCTTAAGATGTGCTTTATCGGAATACGTGTAATAATGTAGTCGCTACAATAGACATCGCAGTATGTAACACACATAATCTCCTCACTACGCATGCGGAAAAAATGTCGAAGTATGTAGATTTAGCTACCGAAATAAAAAGGCAATGACAGGTAGACACTGTAAAAATCATATCTATTGTCATATCTACAACTGGCGTAGTCCCTAAGACACTTCGACATAGCCTGAGCACACTTGACATGCCGAAATCTACAATCACACTCATACAAAAAGCCGTTCTTCTTAACACATGTCGCCTCACACGTAAATTTCTTGCATCATCTTTTTCTTAACTCTTTCCCCTCTGGCACACTTGGCTAAGGCCCGTGTGTCAGGTTTTTACCCCTTTTAAATAAAAGGGAGACCAAATATAAAACAAAACTATAATAATAATAATATTTTACCACATACACACAACACCATTTAGCCCAAACTAAGCCGAGCTTGTACTACGGGTACTAGACAATGGATAAACATACTTAAATACTTTTTTTTTGTAAATACATATAAGTGATGTTAGCTTATATAAATATAGGTAAATAAATACCTACTATAAACTAATGTTTCAGCCTCTATAAATAGATATCTTTCAGTATTAGTTCTTAAAATACACTGAAAAGCAAGAAATAAAAAATATATTTCAAGTCCTAACTTAACTTTCAATCGAATTTAATTAATACAGAGTCGTTGCCAAGAATTGAATTATCTAAGTTGGCCATTTGGTTTGGTTTGGTATCAACTACATACAAATTGGTTGGATTCGAATATTGCTCAATGATTATTAATGACACGTTGAACTGGTAGCAAGGCTACCTATAAATTTTGTCTTTGCGTTATTACGCTTTTGCAGCGTCTCAGTGACTACGATAGAGAACGTGAAAGCAGCAAAATCAATTTAATAGATTAATAAGTCACGTTATCTACTTTAAAATCAAGCTCGCCTGATTGGTTGCTCTCAGAGGTATCAAACCTATACAAAGTAGCCATTAAATTTGCAATTTTTCATTAATATTTATAGTTATAGCATTTAGGTTGCAAATGAGAAGTATTTTTTTAATCTCTCCGTTTATGCCAGAATGCTCTTGTTAAGAGAGAGTTCACGTCAGTATTTTTTTTTCGTCAATATGACCACACTTCACCTTATGGTAAGCAGTCGTGTGGTCTAAGAGGAGTGGCCTCCACACCGCCCTTATAGCAGCCGAGACGATGTTGAGGTCTCTACTTTGACGGCCTGAGAATGATACCTAGAATTAATACCTTCGCTTGGATCTTTACAAACATGGAACAAAAGCGCATTTTATGCACATTATGCGCATTTAAAACCAGTCAGCACACTAACAGTGGCGAGAGCTTATATCACTGCGCCATCTCCGTAGCTCTTTGCGTGGTTCATTCTCATTACATTCCTCAAAAAAGCTCACCAGTCTCTAAATCTAGCCTTTCACGAGTTTCTTAAATTGATTTATTTGCAAAGGATCACTCTCGCACTTGGATTAAATTCAGGCTATATTTTGACCATGTGGGGATCGAAAATGCGTGGCATGTGCCACGGCAACCACTTACGAGTAAATCCATAGACCATCCATGTAGTCGAATGACCGTCGTACGGTGTGTAACCATACAGGAAACTAACAAAATTCGGACTACTATCGTTACTCAGAGTGTTTGTCTTTGCAAGACTACACGGCCGCTATTCAGTCATCCCTTACGTGTTTTACAAGAATTATTAATAAATTGATGCTTTCACAGTGTACTTTCCAAGCAGAAGAGTAGCGCGTGCCCTCGTTTCAAGTTTTCCTTAAGCAACATTTATAAACAATACTCTATATTAGCCATAATATAAGAACTCGTAGCCACAAAGCACAAACGTAGTTATGTATACTACCTTCTAGTTACTACAAATTAATTGTTTTGTTAGCAGTTTATCGTGAATTTGAACGTTTACTACTGTAGTTTAAGCTTTACTGCGCTCCTTGTGACGAGCAGCCGTACTTGTAAACCAGTCTCAAATATTTAAGTGGTAGCTAAGTATTAATTAACTACTAATCCTAACTAATGTCCTAAATGCGAATGTGAGTTTGTTTTTTATGCTTTTGCGTCCTTACTACTTGAACGATCATCATGAAATTTGAAATTTTCGCATACACGTTGTCAGAAGAAAAGAAAAGGACAGGACACAGGTACTTTTCATTCTGAAAAAGTACTGTTACTTTACGTGAGTAAAGCTGCGACCAAAATTTTGTTATAAATACGAATGTGAGTTTGTTTGTTACGTTTTCACGCCGTAATTACTTGAATAATCATTATAAAATTAGAAATTTTCGCGTAGGTACACGTAGTCACGGGAACAGAAAAGGACATAGGGTAACTTTTATCCAGAAAATGTACTGTTCCCGAGGATAGAAAATTGACATAACCTAAATTTACGCGAGCTGAGTCGCGGGCAAAATCTAGTCAGAAATAATCGCCTAAGAACATTACGTGACGTTGAGTTTAAGTTAAATATTAGCTAAGTAATAGCTATTACTTAACTATTATTCAACTGAGATCCAACGCTGAGTAACATTAATAGGTGATTTATTTGTGATTACTGATTAGCCGCTAATTAACATTATTTATTCAACAATACTTAACGTTGAGTAACGTTAATAATTAAAATATTCCTGATTAGTCGCTAGCTAATACTAGTAACTACTCTAAATATAATTTCAGAAGACTCACTATTTCATAAGCTTTGACGTTCATAAGTGTTCCTTTGACTTATGAATATGATCGTCAAAGCTTGACATAAATGAATAAATGATTTTAACTTTGACTTAGTCGTAATATTTTAGACTCTAGTTACAGTTACATTCTAATATAGATATTTTTTTGTCCTAAAATAATTACCTAAAACAACGTAAATTATTATAGTCATCCTTTTCTTTGAAAAGTCGAAATAAACGAAAATGTATCACAATTCAAGGCAATAAGGTTTTTGATGCAATAAAGGCAATTATGTTAGACTAGCTGACCCGCGCAACTTTGCCTGCTTCACATAAGAGAATTTTCCTAGTTTTTGCAATATTTTTCATTGATGCTCCGCTCCTATTGGTCGTAGCGTGATGTTATATAGCCTATAGCCTTCCTCTATAAATGGGCTATCCAACACTGAAATATTTTTCTAATTTTTACCCGTAGTTCCTTAGATTACCGCGTTCAACCAAACAAACAAAATGTGAGTGAAGTCGGCGCGTGAGCGCCCCCGCCTTTTTATAAATGCAGCGGATGGCCGTTTCGCGCGTTAAACAACAATCAACCGTATAGCCGTACCCATACTGGCGCGGCGAGATTTGGAAGTTTTATTTCATCTATATCTTGTGTGTTTATAAACCGATTCCTATATTTTTTTTTATAATATAAATATTAAAGTGTACTTTTTGAATATGGGAGTTTGATAAAGATATATCTATGTGAAATACAATATATTTATGTATTTTAATACACTTTGAAGAAATGCCTAACGATTAAACACGTTATTGTGGCTAATTTATAAAAGATAGATATATACTATTAAGGACTTTTTTGTAGATCTTTTGAAGACCATCATCTTTGTAATACATACTTTTGGTGTATGATCAACGTATGCGAGGATAAGAGCTCGAAAGCGCATTTTCGTCCGACTTGCTTCAAATTTATCGTCACTGCTCAGCTCCTATGTGTCTTAGCGTTATGTTATTATAGCCTATAACCTGCCCAGGAGTATGGACTACAATCGTACCAAGTTTGGTTAAAATCCCTTCAGTAGTTTTTGACCCATGCGTGCACATACATACAGACAGACAGACAGACAGACAGACAAAAAATTTACTGATTGCATTTTTTTCATCAGTATCGATCACCATTCATCCTACAATATTAATTTTAAATATATATTCAATGTACAGAATTGACCTCTCTACAGTTTTATTATAAGTATAGATTTATTGTAATATACCCATACTATTTGCGCTATTGTGCGCGGATAGTATGGGTAATTGGGTGTTAATTCGTTAAATTAAAATATTTAAGTACATAAAAGTAACATTTTAATGATTATATTATTATTACGATTTAATAATCTAATTGGGGTATTTGAGGTTGTGCGTTATATCTGTGACATGTTGTATAGGTACAATTAAAATAGTTTTAAACAATGCGTATTGAGTTTATAAGGAAGGAGACATTGTTTATTTTTTATTTTCCTACTCTATTTTATTTCAGAATGACTAATTTAATTCGGGGAATATCCAATTGCCCACTGCGTATAACTAAAGTTAGGTAAATATTTTTGTAGAAGAGGAAACCGCAACGTGCCCTGTTGATCCGTAGTATTTGCACTTATATTTGTGTACGATCATGATGTCTCGGATTCAGCTCTTTAACCGGGCATTGTTTTTTTTTTAATGGCGGTTCTCATTAATATTAGATTCTCCTTATAACTTAGGACCCGTAATATAGCTGGCGAAATGAGAGTAAAATAGAGCTCTGTCTACGGGTTCGGGATATTTCATATAAATATATATATATGTATGTATGTATGTATGTATGTGTGCCATTCTAAGTCTCTAAATAAAAAGAGACATACTAAGAAAAATTGTGAGCCGTCACCGGACGCCTGGCAGATGTGAAACATCGAAATTATTTTGTACAAGTAATATGCATAAAAGAACAGATTACGACTGGAATTAATATGGCATAATGTAAAATACTATCATATAGCGTGGCGACGCGTCGTCAAGGCATGCGTCGCCACGCCAACAATTGGTTTTACGTGCGGTTATAGATGTTTCACATCAATAATTTAGGGACTCGGGGGACTTTAAAAACATACAAATAATGGTCACAAAGGACACGCAGATACGACAACTATTTATAGACCAAATTGTAAATAGATCAAACTATATCAAAATATAGTTGCGGAGGCAAATGCGGATGCGAAGGTACGATTTCTTGCGGAAGTTCCGCACTTACGGAGGCGGAGGCGAGGTTCCGTTACAACCCTAGGTAAAAGCACACTTATTCCAATATTATATAAATTAAAATTTAACAACTACACAGTGATTTTGTCGCGGTTTATTTATAAACATTATTATCAGTTATTTTAAACGCCAATTACGTTTTCATTACATTTAAATAAGTTTAATTTCGATATACAATGTTCAGGTAAATGTTAGTATATAAAACATGGATGCCATTGTTAAATATTGTTACTAGTTACTGTTTACTTCTATTTAAGCTATTTAAATTATAAAAATGATTAAGATTTCATTTTACCATTTTTATTGCTTTTCAACGGCCATATTTACGGAGAGACTAAGATGTCGGTTGTCTTAATGTCTTCAAGTATAGCAATAATGTTTTAAAAATAAACTTTTCCCTAGCCTTTTATTATTCCCAAGTCACTTAGGGTCGGCTTTCTAGTCTACGTAGTTTTACACGGAGCGGCTGCCACCTGACCTCCGCAACCCGAAGGCTAACGATACCCTAAGGCTAGACCAGTGTCAGGATATTAGAGGTCACTGACTTCCCAATAACGACTGCCATAGATGTTCATGGCAGCCGGGACCGGAGGCTTAACGTGCTCTCCGTGGCACGGAGCAGGCGATAATAATAATTGTCAATCAATACGCACATAATTTCGAAAAGTCATATAACTTCCGAAAGTCAGAGGTGCGCGACATGGATTCGAACCCGAGATCCTCTGCATTGCAGTCTGTTGGTCTCCACACAGAGCTATAGCTGTTCTTTTTTAAAAATCGCGCTGGTTTAAAAATAAACACCGCGATAAAATCCGTATAAAGTAGTTTAATTTCAATGTATAATATTCGCGTAAACATAAGACAATATTATATGGATACCATCTTCGCATAAGTCGCAGGTCTGTAAAACACTGCGACACAAGGCATATACTCAATGCGGGCGTAGTCAGTTTAAAAAGTTTTCTTTCTTACTACACTCGTTACGTAATTCTAAGGCGAATAATGGTAGTAAAAAAAATTGTCGGTGTTGGCAAGCCAGTAGAGTTACACTGAAACTGCTGACTCACACAACTCCAACATTGGAACACAGCCAAAGTAAAAAGCGACCGTCACGGGAATTATGATGAAACAGCTTTCTGCTGGACTATCAAACAGCACTGATAAATGGGACTGTCCACAGACCGAATGCTTCCTACATTTGTCAATGTTAAGCATGGTTTCGGTTGACTGATTTGTAGTTTTTTTTTTGCTGTCGTAAAAGCGTTTTAGTTTATGCTTTGTATCTTCTTAATATGTATATAAAAGAGCAAACAGACTGATTGATTGATATATCAATGCACAGCCCATTGCCTGGGTAAAGATACTTAAAATGATGTACTGGGGTTTCTTATGTAACGTATGCGTACACGAAGATATATTGAAAAATAAAAACTCTGGTGTTGCAAAATCGAGGTTTGATGTAACCGAATTATACGCGAACAAAGCCGTATGAGACAGCTAGTTGCATAGTAAAAAAGGCGAAAAGAAGCTTACTATCGTTTGTCTTTGGAATTCCAAGATAACACTGTAAGGAACATCGATATTAGCGATGTGCAATTGCTACGAAAAAAGAAAAACGAGAATTTGCTTTTAGTTTTTCTTCAATACTTCTATAGTGTACACGGTTGTCCCTATGACCAAGGTGGTATCTACATTTGGGTTTGCGTAGTCTTCTTCTCCCTAGCCTTTATTATTCCCAAGTCACTTGGGGTCGGCTTTCTAGTCTAACCGGATTTGACTGGATATCAGTTTTTACACGGAGCCACTGCCATCTGACCTCTGCAACCTGAAGGCTAACGATACCCTAAAGCTAGACCAGTGTCAGGATATTAGACGTCACTGACTTCCCAATAACGACTGCCATAGATGTTCATGGCAGCCGGGACCGACGGCTTAACGTGCTCTCCGAGGCACGGAGCAGGCGATAAGTGTCAATCGATACGCACATAATTTCGAAAAGTTATATAACTTCCGAAAGTCAGAGTTGAGTTTGCGTAGAGCATAACCAAATAATCAACCAACATATGTGTTACAATGTGAGTAAAGTCTGCTGTGCTATAGGACTTAATGATATTGTGGTAATTCTCTTTTAAATAACTTTTAACAAAAAAACATAGAATACATTTTAAAATTTACAATCATGTATTTTGTAATATTGTCTTCTGTTTACGCGAATGTTATTCATTGAAATTAAACTAGAAACACCCATGATTAAATGATGTTCGGGTACTTTGAAATAACTACACTGGAACATTTAGACAATTACCATCTTAGTCTCCCCCTGACCATGGCTGCTGAAAAGCAACCGAAACGTCGGGGAAAGTGTAAACATAAATATAAATAGTATAATAGTATAAATAGTTTTAATAATATAATTAGCTTCAAAATTAGTAAAGTTTAATAGTGTAACAGTTTTCAAAATTTTGTAACAAAGTGTCTAATAAATAACGCGATAAAATCCGTATATAGTAGTTTAATTTCAATTAACATGTATTTTGTGCCATACTTTTTTATTTTGTTTTACTTATAAGTAGTTATGTTTGTTAACATTAGTTAAATTGTATTTTAAAGAGCAGCGATAGCTCAGTGGGGAGACCAACAGACTGCAATGCAGAGAGTCTCGGGTTCGAACCCACGTCGCGCACCTCTGACTTTCGGAAGTTATATGACTTTTCGAAATCATGTGCGTATTGATTGACAATTATCGCCTGCGCCGTGCCTCGGAGAGCACGTTAAGCCGTCGGTCCCGGCTGCCATGAACATCTATGGCAGTCGTTATTGGGAGAGTGTCGACACAAAAGATCCCATTGGGTCAAAGTGTCGCCGGTCTGCACTGATTGGCCCCCACATAAGATAAGATAAAGTTATCATTATTTCTTGTTTTAAGTCTTAGTACCTAAGTGTCACATCGTTTTAATAAAAAATCATATAAAGCTATTGTAATAATCTGTTACAATAAAGTAAAAAATGATACAAGACAAAACAAGACATAATTATGACATTTTGTTACGTCACTGCCATATCGGCCATATCGGCGATTTCTTTTTAAAAACCATTAACGTGTGTACTCATCGTTATCGTTGCTCCGTATCGCATTATGATTGGGGCTACCCCGGCATAAGGATAAATATTAACACCGTGCGTTAGTAAATCGATTGTTCTATGCACTTTCCAACTGCAGCAATTCCAAGCAATTTTATTAAATCAAATCAATTATTCCACAAATTTAATCGAACATACATATCTAGTCTGAGGTCTGTACTTATCCCCAAAGACGTAAGTAGAGGGTACATAATATATTAGACTTACATTTCACCGGCTATGTTTTTAAATAAGAAGGCTATAGGCTAGGTATATATAACATCAAGTTCCGACCAATATGAGGGGCGAATCAATGGAAAATGTTGCAAAAACGGGGAAAATTCTCTTATGTGAAGCAGACAAAGTTGCGTGGGTCAGCTCGTCAATAATGAGGTTAAAGAATTTATTTTCAAAAGGACATACAATATGTCACTTACATGAAAATAACAAGATGTCGGCCTCGATGGCGTAGTAGTTAGTGTAACCGACTGCCACGCCTGAGGTCGCGGGTTCGATTCCCGCACAAGTCAAACATTTGTGTGCATGAACATGGATGTTTGGCTTGGTCTGGGTGTTTCTATGTATAATATGTATGTATTTACAAAAAAAAGTAAGTAAAGTATAAATGTATGTTTATCCATTGTCTAGTACCCATAGTACAAGCTCTGCTTAGTTTGGGCTAGATAGTTTTGTGTGTATGTGGTAGAATATAAAAAAAAAGACGTCTTTTAGTGAAATACAAATAATTGTCGCTGAAGACTCCCTTAGTAGTTCAATTGTAATTAAATTACATGCAGTTGGTCACCCACCACTCGATACAAGCTATGCCTGTAACTCATGGCAAAAAGTGCCCAAATACATACTGAGACAGTTCTGACTTAAAACTGCTAAGTGAGTTTACATTTTTTATGTGCGATGGTAGTTTGTTGAATAGCTGTGCTCTTTCAAATGTAATATAACTTTTTGCGTAATTAGTTCGTACTTTTGGTAATACAAGTAATACAACAATAATACATTTAAAATAACGTAAAATTTAAAATTACTTTAGGTGTGTACGCTTTTTTTATTAACAAAGTGTCGGAGATGCTACAACCTTATTTGTTTATTGACTATGTTAAAGGCTAATATAATCGATACGCTCTCTATTACGTAGGACCTAATCCTTTGACCTATTATTACACAGTAATAACCAGTGATCGGAGTAGGTAGATTGATTTTTGGTACTTGTATCATAAATGCACACAGAAAGAATAACATGGATAAGCCATTTTCCCGGAAAGTAATTCCGGTATTTCCGGATTCAATTAAATATTGTTAATGTTGGTAGTGATATTATTCCTACTCAATTCAAAATTTAGAGGAAGGTATCGAAACTAAATTAATTCATTATTTATCTGTTGAATAATAAAAACAATCGAATTCCGATCGAAGCTTTAATTTTTATTTTTTTATTTTTAGCCTTTTATGGCTAGAACTTTTATAGATAGACATAAATTGTTGCACTTAAATTTAAATATTTTCATAGGGGTCATGGTAATTTGCATTAAGGGTAGAATAAATGACGGGGCCCCATAGAGGGCCAATGCCTGCTGGGGTCGTGAGACTGTTCTAAGGATGCACCACGACTCTGAAACGTAAAGGGCATACGAAGGAACAGGTTGATTTTAGTCAGATTTTAGGACCAAAAAAAAAGGGGTAGAATAAAGAAAAAAGATAAAAATCAACATTGTTTATTGTTAAATATGTACATTTTACATTTATTCACATTTTTAATCTTCATCGATTACAATGTCAGCATCCTGGTAATCCTGATCTTTACAATTAAAATATATAACTATGAGTTTCTCTATATTTTCTATTTTCAACCTATTTCTTTTAACATCTAAAGTCCATTTATAAATGGAAAAAGACCGTTCTACATCTGACGATGTCAAAGGAGCAAATTTTAAAAAAGGTATTAAATTATGTGCTTCATTTTTTTCAATGGCCTCACTATATTCTCTGTGTGTCTAAATCTGGGTTTCGTTCCATAACACGTTCTATTTTATTTTTTATATTTTCTGAATTGCACTGATTTATAGCATCTCTGACGTTGTCAAATGCTAAAAGTGAATCTGTCAACGATAAATTATGCTTTTGCAATTCTTTTAAAGACAAATGAATTATAAAATAATTGTCTTTAATGTAATTTAAATCTTCTTTTAAATTTTCTTTTTCTATAAGATATTTTTTGCCTCTCGAATAGATACCGCATCAGAGCTGCTTAAACAAGATAATACTTCTTTTATTTTTTCAAAGTTTTGAGCGTAATAAAATGCTGCCTGTTAGAGGCAGCATTTTATTACGCTCAAAACTTTGCCCCATCTTGTAACAACTGGTTGGGGAGGTAGCGGCAAATCTGGATATTTTTCTTTTAAAATTTTGACTCTACTTGGGGCTTTCAAAAATACCTTTTTAACATTTGCTATTAAAATGTTAACATCGTGATATTCTAACCTAATTTGCTCAGATACGCGATGAAGAGAGTGCGCCAAACATGTTACGTGCTTCATTTCAGGTAAGTATTGTTTTAAATTTCGTCCTGCAGACAGCATATATGCAACGCTATCAGTGCAGAGGACAAGAATGTTACCTACCTTCGATTCAAAAGAATCTTCCCAAAAGTTTTCCAAACATTCTAACACAAATTGCGTGATTGTTTGTCCATTAACTACAGTTAGCATTTTACATGCTACCAAATAAAGTCTAGTCAAATTGCTAGGATTTAATGGTTTTATTAAAAAATGGACTATATAGCGACCTAAAAAGTCTGTCGTTTCATCTAATGATATCCATAGTTTCTCATTTTTATAATTTTGCCGAATCGAATTGATTTTATTCTTAAAAAACTTGTCCAAGTAAACTTTCCGTAACTGTGATTCATCTGGCAGAGTACGATTAGTACACGTACAACAACAGGTACTACACATATATTGTTTAAAGAAATCTTGAAAAGTAGTATTTTTCATCTGAGACCACGGAATATTGCACAAAATGAGAAATTTTATAAGATCGAAATAAAATTCCTCTTCGGGCCGCTTAAACTTTCCCTGGTGTACTGCTCCTTCGATATGTCTTTTAACGTTTCCTTTATTTATGGTTTTCAAATGGCTTTCACATTGTACCACTAGCGTGATCGTAAAGTAGTTCGGGATGACCGGATATCCATTTTTCTACAGTTTCAGCCTTGACGTTTGCCATATCTGAACTTTGTTTTAGAGATGGAACCTCGTATATATCACCTAAAACAAAGACATGAAAAAATTACATTTTATTTAGTTTATTTAGCTTACTCCGTTTGTTTTATTTTTCGTGGATCAAATTTAGTCATTGAAATTTCACCCTCTTCCTGTCAACCGATTGATCTAAAATTTGGTATTCGCCTTTGATTCTGGTGACAATACAATTATGTATATTCAATATTATTGTCAATCCAAAATGGCTGCCGCTACAAGATGGCGGACAACTTATTTTTTTTTTCAATCCCATCAATATGGGTATCAAATGAAAGGGCTTGTTACGTAGAATATTTTGTAGAGAAGTAGACAAGGCCTATAGTAATTTATTTTACCAATACATTGCAAGAGGACACAGGGCATTCAAATTATATACGGATTCCAGTAAAATGTCGGTTAATAGTGGAGTTAGCTGAATTGCGACTACATTACTAGAATATCATAATTTTGTTTCGCACTAAGCTCACTGGTTCATACTCTATTAAAGATTTAACAATATTAAGACTCATGGTATGTTCAGCAGGTTAAGCGAACAAACACAATACTAAAAATATTCTTATAGTACATCCAAACATGCTTTATACTCCTTGTAACTAGTAAAATATTACTTACCAAAGCTTGGTTTAAATATGTAGATCCAATGCAATAGTGAAAAATCTGAGTCCGTATATTCGAGCCAAATCGTGGTTTAGAGCAGATTCCAGAAGTCAGTATGTACACAAGCCAGGGTCAAGTAACGTTTTCACAACACAGTAACAAACAAAGATGCGCACTCTACGAACCGAAGTAAACGAGTGAGCTACCTGGCATGTCGTCGGCGGGCGTACGCATTGTTCTGATAACCGGTTATTGTACCACCCATGATCCTTTGTTCTGATTGGTCGTTGGGTTTTGTCAAATCGTGACTGTGTGCCGTTAAAAAAAATATGAAGAATAATAAAGAATAATATTGCTCATTTTATTACAATTCCTACCTTTTTTTTGAGGATGGCAAATTATCAAATGTCTCCTTCCACTCTGGCAGAATAAAATTCCTACATAAGTTCCGGTTTTTTTTTAATAATCCACCAATTTCGGAGGAATGTCCATATTAATATATACGTTTCGGATCAATGACCCCATTTCAATCTACCTACTCCGATCACTGGTAATAACATTACTACAACAAATTAACCACGTTAGAAGAAGCTTCAAACAGTTTAAAAAGCAATTTGTCTTAGTAAACGTTTCTGCATCGAGTTTACAGTTCAGACATCCTTTGATACGAACGCTGTGCGAACAATACTCAGCTGTTATAATATAAAAACCGATTAAACTTCGGTTTACAACAGTTGCGGGATCTCCCAGCTATGCATACTAAACAAGAATGCAATTATTTTTAGAAGTGGATAATATTATATGGAAGAGTAAGGCGAAGCATACAAATGTATTACATTGCTGGTTTATCTCTTCAAGTAAACATGGAAGTCAGGCGTATGAACACACTCCAGGTGGAACACTTTTTATTTTGCGATTGTATTTCAAATTGTTTAGTCTATTGGGCGACTCGCAGAGGTCGCAAGCTCGATCTCAAGGCGCAAATCTCAAACTTTTTGAAGTTATGTATGCATTAAATAAGTTATGTTATTATCGCTCGCTTTAATGGTGAGAAAATATCGTGCGGAAACCTGCTTGTCTGAGAGTTCGTCACAATATTGTCGAAGATATGTGAAGTCAGTCAACCCGCACTAGGCCAGCGTGGTGGACTATGACCTAACCTCTTCTCACTTATATTATTATTATTAACTTTATACCATCTTCTTCTTTAGCCTTAATCGACCAAATATTTGGTGTAGGCCTCCTTCAATCCTCTCCACTTTCCTCTGGCTTGGGCAATTAGGGTCCAGTTGCTGCCCGCCACTTTTTTGATGTCATCCTTCCATCTCATCTGTGGTCGCCCTCGAGGTCTTTATATAAGCTATTGAAAATATACTCTATGACATGTTGCTTCTACCCTGTAACTAATGGTTAATAAACAAGAAACATCACTATGTTCTATCGCTTTTCGGTTGCAGAATATAATATCTATCTAGTGCACAAGTGTGTCCAACAACACAAGTGTATTTTTAATTTCGTCACTCTCATAGTCCGATGGGATGGTATATATATGACTATAATCTAGTCAGAGTACCAGAGAAATCACTCGTGCGTGGCAGTGCTTAGCACAAAGGAATGGAATTACAAAGGGTTTAACTCAAAAACTATTTAACTGATTTAAAAAAATATTTCACCATTCGAAAGTTATATTATCACTGAATAACAGGCTATATTATATTTAAAAAAATATACCTACTTTCACGCGAGCGAAGCCGCTGGAAAAATCTAGTGAATAACAAAATAACACAATACAACTCCTGCATTTATAAATAGAAAGACAATACCGGTAACTTCGTATGACTTTAGCCCTGAGGGGTGACATTGGCCCTTAATTCGAAAAAGCTGTTTAATTGGAAGAAGCTGTTTTACTGACAGTTATCTATTGATTTTCACGTGTATTTTTTCGGCAAAAAGTATGATAGTGGTCTGGTGGGAACTTCAAACTTTTTCCAATTAAGAGCCAATGTCACCTCTCAGGGCTAAAGTCATACGAAGTTAAGGTACATAAAAGATATTGCCATTTAGATAAAGAGTTTAGAAGAAGACTAATCCATAACCGTAACAGGAAAATGTACAAAGAAATGGGTATTCTGCGGTCATAAGGAAAGTTTGGATTTTTATCATTTCATTATTGTATTATGATTTAAATCATCGCGTGTTTCCCAGTTCATTAAACTGAATACAATGTTGTTCTCAATTCGATACACGAGTTTTTTTAGTTTAGCTTCTTATATACATATATGGTCTCACTCCTTCATCCCCGAGGGGGTAGGCACAGGTATCTGACACCCACACTTCAGTCGTTTGTTTTCAGGCTCACGTAAAAGAGGGCAAGCCTATTGCCATCTATAGGGCATGGTTCTAGGTTTGGTGCTGCTGCTGAAAAGTTCTTGACAGGGAAACACGATTACCCTTTGCATGATCCGGGAATCGAACTCCAGACTGTACATCAGTCGCATTTACTACCGCTACGCTACAGAGGCAATTGCCTACGTAAATAATCTGAGGGAGACTTATTTTATTGTTCTTGTGTTTAGTGTCTTTACGTTGAATAAACCCATGACAGAACATCATCGAAGTGGTGGTTATTTCCTTAAGGTGTAAGTTTTGCCTAACATTTTTTTTTATACAACTAAGGTGGCAAACAAGCATATGACCCATCTGTTGGTAAGTGGTCACCGTAGCCTATGGACACCTGCGACACCAGAGGCATCACTTGCGCGTTATCGACCCTTTAGGAAAGGAAGTGGGAAGGAGAAGGAGCGGGATGGGGGAAAGGGGGTGATTGGACCTCCGGCACTCTTAATCACGAAACGAAACACCACAGTAGGAATACTGGTATTTCACGTCGATATTCTGTGAGAGGGTAGTCCTTCCCCGGTCGAGCCGGCCCATTCATGCTGAAGTCAGCGAGGCTCTATTTATAAACCTCCTCGGGGATGTTCTATTCATGGGTAATATTAGCTGGGACAGCCGTGGTCAAAGCGACTGCTCTGCAAGAGGTTTCGGGTTTGATGATCGTATTATAGCAATCTTATAAAGTTTTCTTTCAATACATTTTTAGGAGTCTGGTATAGCACATAAAAATAATAGCAATACATCAGCTCTACCTACTTATTAAGTATAATTATACGTATGAGATGATGTATGTACCTATATTATAAAAAACTAGATTTTGTCCTCGGCTTCGCCCAGGAAAAATACTTTTTTCTGGATGAACTATATGTCCTTTTCTGTATCTACCTCTGACATCGTGCTACGTATACCTTTTGGAATGCTAAATTTCATGACGATCGGTCGAGTAGTTAAGGCGTGAAAGCGTAACAAACAAACAACCTCACATTCGCATTAATAACATTGGTTAGCATTTTCTACAAAACATCCAATAAGATTGCCCGAATCGGGAATAAAACCGCAGACCACACATAAGTGGCAGACACGTTACCTTAAAATACACAATAGCTTCAATAACCACATAATGGGCAACCGGTTCACACCTTTCTCAGGTAAGTACAACTTTTAAATAGAACTTCTGGGAATACCTATTTAGGATAGGCTTCTCTTTGTTCAAGAACTAAGTGATTTACGATATAGTAACTACTAGATTTTGTCCGTGGCTTTGCTCGCGTTTATGGAAATATTTTATAGCCATTAAGTCTCGTTACCTAGCATTATATTAAGTACTAGACGTGCCCGCGCTTTCACTCGCATTTATGGTTACTGCGCCGCCCCCGTGAGTCGTAGCGTGATGTTATATAGCCTATAGCCTTCCTCGATAAATGAGCTATCCAACACTAAAATATTTTTTAATTCGGATCTGTAGTACCTGAGATTAGCGCGTTCAACCAAATAAACAAACTCTTCAGCTTTATAATATTAGTAAGTATAGATGTGTAAAAATGGCAAAAGTCTAAAAACGTTTTATGTAACTTTTGTACCAAACGGTAATCTATGTCGTTTTCTGTACCCCTGGGAATGTGTGGAAATTTTATGATGATCGGTTGAGTAGTTATGGCGTGAAAGTGTAACAAACAAGCTAACTCATATTCGCATTTAAAATATTAGTTAGGATATTGTACATAGAATATATATATATATATATATATATACATATAGAATTTCCTGTAAATAAAACTAATACCCAATTTGAGAATTAAACCACGGACCTCACGATCTGCAATAAACAGTACCTAGTCATGTTTACTTTAAAATAAACAAACCTAATTAGAACGGAAATGGCCAAGCACCTTTCCAAGAAGGTACAAGTTTTAAATAGAACTTCAGGGAATATCCTTTTGGAATGTGAAGGAAACTGTTCGAATACATCTCCCAACATACAAAAATAGCTTTCTCCAAAGTCACAATTTCACTCCCAAAAGGCTAATGTGACTATATAATGTATGTGTGTAGGTACATCCTAATCCTAACTGATATTATAAAAGCGAAAATGAGTTTGTTTGTTTGTTACCTTTTCACGCCTAAACCACTGAACCGATCATCCTGAAATTTTGCATATACGTTGCCAGGTGTACAGAAACGGACATAGGCTACCTTTCATCCCGAAAAAAATTACTTTTCCTGAGGAAAACAAAAATAACGTTCCTATAATAATAAAAGGCGCCACGTGTCTTTCGAATCATGATTGAATTATATTATTATATACAAGCAGAGTACAACCCGAATTGATTGTCAAATTCTAAATTAACGCGAGCGTAGCCGCGGGCAAAAACTAGTAAAATATATATAATGTAAATAAATCCCAACAGGATTATCCCAATCGGGAATTATGCCAAGGTATGAACCTCCGAGTCTTCTTCAGAGATTAATGAAAGCACTATGTGGGTCTGTGTGTCTGTCTGTTAGTGATAGGCATAACTCCAGAACCGCTGGATCGATTGACTTGTAACTTGGTGTGCAGACACCTTGAGGTCATACCTCGGTCGAGTTTGACTATGGGCCTTGTGGATCAAAAGATCCCCGAGATATAGGGGTCACAAGGTCACATGATGTACATTTAAGACGAAGAGGTTGAATCCTGGATTTTTACACCCATTTCTTTCCATTAGAGATTCTATCAAAAAGTGACAAAGCTGTCCTACCCGCCTACTAATAGTTTAGGGATATAATCGAATCCTCTTATCTAGACGAGCACGCATGTATCCGCGGATTCCCTTGTTTAAAATAAACAAAATTAATTAGAATAAATGGGTCTAGCGACTTGCCAAGTGAGTGCATGGATGGCGCATGGCGCAGCGGTTTAAGTGGTCGCCTCGGCGCTGCCACTGTGCCGAGTGTTGTGGGTTCGATTCCCACAAGGAAAAAAAATTGTGCGATCCACAAATGGTTATTCCAAGTCTAAGTGTTCTTTGTGCCCGTTGTTTGAATGTTTGTAAAGTTCCCCGCGACAGAAATTATTCCAAGTGCCCAGTTTTTTGTGAATAAGAAAAAGAAGGTACTATTCTTAAATAGAGCTTCTGAGAATATCTGTTTGAAATGTGAAGTATACTGCTATCGTAAGATAAAATTTGGGCCATACTTAATTATTATTAAGTTATTAAAAAAATTTGCAATGTTCGATATAACGACCAGTTAACTAATGCACAATATACTTGCCTAACTAAACCCATATCTAGAAGGAGCGGCTTATTATAACACATATATATATATATATATATATATATATATATATATATATATATATATATATATATATACGATAACAAATAGATATTATACATGAGTAATATCAGGATTAGCTGTTGTAGAAGGCTGCGTACATCAGGATCCTGACAAAACAGAATGGCATCTTGTAAGGAGGTAAACACATAATACAAGATTAGGTTAGGTTGTATCTTCTGTTCGCCCAGGAGTTGTCGCCGGCAGTCCACTTCTTTTCTGCATCGGGCCCTGCTGGGTGTGTCGCTGATGTAGTTCTAGTTCCGGCAACCCACCCATCTTACAAAGCAGCTGGTACATCGTGGTGGTTTTAGTCGATAGGCCCGAAAAGTCTCAGGAGAGCCCGGCATAACCCTCTCGCCTGGGTTGTGGCGAGGAATTATGCATCAGGAGCATTATACCACGTTAAAAACAATATCTTTTGTATATGGCAGACTAAATTAGAAGTTGCCGCTTTGTGTGAAGAAAATCGGTAACGTTGTTTAATTCCTACTAACTAGGTATTTCATCAATATTTTTCTTGTATTTCTCTTCTGTATAGGTAAGGTAATCGATCTGCTCTATATTTGTATAGAATTCATAGCATGCTATGACCTATCCCTCCTTGAGATAGAGACCACAATATAAGATAGAGAGATTTACATGATATTAGGTATGTTTTGGTAATTCACAGTATTTATTTTTCATTGTAAACGCTGTTGTGATTGGTGTGTATAAAGTTTCGGGTATTTTCTGGGTCGGACAACATATTATTGAACTTTACTGTAGAAGAAATTCTTGAAATTAAATAATTAAATAAAAATAATAATTAAATTAATTAATTCCCATATGTTAAAATCCATACGTAGCAATAGTCCTACGCCTGCTGCGGCTAGTGCTGCTGTAGGTGTTCCATCCCACCTTTGATTAAAACTCTCGAAGGGCCTCTTCACGTTGGACCCATGTCTCCATATAAGCCTCCCAAAGGGCCGGGTATTTTCCTAACGTCTTAGGGAAATACCCGTGAAAGAGTAACAAATTAAATTCTAAATTCTTAGTAGTTAGTTGTACGAGCTCTAAAACTGTCCAGTATATGGCAATAGCATCAACCTCTATTACATGCGACCGGCAACCATACACGGTTCCTTCTACTGTGAGATGGGATATCCCACAGTAGAAGGCACCGTGTATCGGAAGGCAAATATCTAAAAATATTTACCAATATTTATGTTTTATTTATATTATAGACTAGCTTTTGCCCGCGGCTTCGCTCGCGTAAAAGTACCTTTTTAAAAAAATAAAATATGGCTTATGTTAGTCGGTGATAATATAGCTTTCTAATGTTAGTAGGTGGAGTAGTTTTTGAGTTAAATCGTTACAAACAAACAAACAACAACCTACTGGGAAACCGTTGGACTGCCACGCAGAGGTCTCAAGTTCGATCCCAAAGCGCTCATCTCTGACTTTTCGAAGTTATGTGTGTATTAAATAGTTAATTATCGCTCGCTTTAACGGTGAAGGAAAACATCGTGAGGAAACCTGCATGTCTGACAGTTCTCTATAATGTTCTCGAAGATATGTGAAGTCTGCCCACCCGCACTAGGCCAGCGTGGAGGACTATGGCCTAACCTTTCTCACACTGAGAAGAGGCCCGTGCCCAGTAGTGGAACAGTTTAATACGGGGTTGATTATTATTATTTATATAACAAATATAACAAACAAAAATCAAATTTTTCGTCTTTATAATATAAGTATAGGTAGTATAGGTACAGTGTTTGTAGGTAGTTAAGTATAGTAAAGTAGTAACAGTACGTATAATATTATACATAGACAGTTATTTAAAATATTGAAGTATAGCTTCTATCCTTTCTCCAGATTCATTTTAATGGACATTTGAATGACAGAGGTATGTATTCTTTATCGAATTTTATCGCGTTGTTTAATTTTTATAAAACACAATTATTACATTATTTTGAAACTTTAACTACTATTGTTAAACATTTTTACTAGTTACCGTTTATTTCAATTTAAGCTATTTAAATTATAAAAACTATTTAGATTTAATTTCACACTTTCCCCGACGTTTCGGTTGCTTTTCAGCAGCCATATTCACGGGGAGACTAAGATGGTGATTGTCTCAATGTTCTTAAGTGTAGTTAAGTATATCAAAGTACCCGAACTTAATTTAATCATTATTGTTTCTATTTACGCAGAATGAGCTCAAAGTATCATGATGTCTATCTGTGTTTTGCTTCTTCTTGGGTTTGACTATTTGGGTTTCTGGGTTCCAAGCTGGTGGTACATTCCAACCATCTTCTCTATTGAAATTAGGATGTTTTTTGATTCCAATAGCCTCGCGAAGCATCTTCGGTAGGAATCGGTGCTTTTTTGCGAGTATTTGTGGTTTCTCAAATCGGAGATAGTGATTGGTCCCCTGTTGCACGTGTTCACACACAACAGACTTCAACGAGCGTTAGTGTAATAAATGTATTGTAAAAATAATTTAGTCATTAATTTTCTGTACATCTTTATTATATACAGCATCGTTATTAGGCAAACAAGCATTCTTATGCATTATTATAAACAATACTTTTTGGAATTTTTACTTAAAACGACATCATAACCCTCTTGTAAGTTTTATGAATATGGCCGTTAGTGTTCAAACCTATTCTTTGTTTACTGTAATAATTACAATGTCCAAGTAAAAATGTCTTATTGTGTTATTGTTCTTAGAAATATCGATAACATTACAAAGCTCTAAAGTTTCGGGTTTTCCGGACGTTAAGCTTTTGTCGACAAATTCACAATAACAAAACTAAGAAATGACCAGTTTACAAGTGGGTTCTCCCACTGAGCTTCTACGTTCTAACTTGTAATTGTTAAAAGGTTCTCTTTACACAGCTGAAGGACTTTGCAGTCGCTTGTAAATACTGTAGGTAATTATTCTTAATCATAAGAATCTTTTGTTCAGGCGTTGCATTGTTTGCCCAGAGGGAGGTTTGGTTGGTATCCTGGCTGATAGCCAAGACGTGCTTTTTTAATGAACATGCCTACTTATAGCAGAAACACAAGGGTATATGGTGTGATTTTCTTAGAGTATATGTACTTTTTCAATCCGGCTACTTAGCAAGTAAGAGAAAATATTTTTTAAAGTAAGTAAAAGTAAGCTTAGAAAAAAGATAGAAAAACATCGAAAATAAAATAATCAATCAATCAAAATAATGTATATATAACAGTAATATTATAAAGTAGAAATAATTTATAAGTACTTAATAAAAAGGGTATCTTAATTCTGAATTTGTGGCGATGTTTGAACTCGCCACAAAGATAGACCTTTGATTAAAGTTAAGAAAATTTATTCTGGTAACGCTAACTTCGTATGACTTTAGCTATGAGGGGTGACATTGGCCCTTAATTGTGAAAAGCTTTTACTGACAGTTTATAGTGCTATCTATTGATTTCCACGTGTATTTTTTCGGCAAAAAGTATGATAGTGGTCTGGTGGGAACTTCAACCTTTTTCCAGTTAAGGGCCAATGTCACCCCTCAGGGCTGAAGTCATACGAAGTTACGGTATCCATTATCGTGGGAGCAACACCGGTGAAGTCACAGGTAAAAACTAGTTAAAAGGAAGAGAAATATGTGAAAGCCAGCAAAAAGGGTCCCCTTTTAGAATGAATAAAGACAACTTTTTGTCGTCATTATAATTTTACTGTTGCCGACGGTTTTGCCCGCGTGAAACCCCCGGTACACAAACCAGGATAAAAGTATTTTGAAGTTATGATTGATTAGGGATTAAATATTCCTAGTGGACTAAAGTTTATTTTTCATGTAACCTCTACTACTGCAACCAGCTTGTTTAAATAGTCTCTTATTTTCCTTTTTAATTAAAACTTATGTAGATACATGATAGGTAGGTACGTCTATAATTAATATCAACGCAATTTTTTTGGAGATTATGTCTGTTACGACTACGCCCAGTAACTAGCAGATACGTCTTGTTGTTACCTCTAACGATAGGTACTAGATTATCCTAACTAATACTATTAAAGCGTATAATGCGTAAGTTTGTTGGTTTATTTGTTTGCTTGTTTGTTACGCTTAAGAGGAAACACTAAGGACGGGAGAATTGAAAATAGGTATTTGTAAAATCTATTGCTGTGGCGCAGTGCCATAAGTATAGTATCATGAGCGCGATAGAGACAACTGTAGCTTAAACCGAAAATACCTATTAAAAGTACACAAAATCAACGTTTCGTAGTCCCCTGATTCCTTCTCCAAAACTTAAACGATTTAGCTACTATTTTCATTAAAAATTAAAGAAAGGCTTTGGCCGTGTTCCTATGTTTTCCTTTTTATATATAGGTAATCTAGTCAAATTTGTTTTCTGGATGTTTGAAAACAACGAAAAATCTGGCCAATTTTTGAGGTTTTCGAAGGCTCATGTCTCTTTTAATAATTAATTTATGAAAAAAGGAAAACATAGGGACATATCAATAAAGGCCATACAATTTTTGGCAAATAATTGTTGCTCTACTGGCATTATCTAGGGAAGAAACAAGGGACTACGTTTGTATAGAAAAACGGCCCTTGTGTTTCCTCTTAACGCCTTCACTATTCAACCGATCTTCGTGAAATTGCGCACACACGTTGTCAGCGGCAAAGAAAAGGTTCGAGTTAGGGTTGATTCCAAAAGTGTTCCCAAGCGAGCGAAGCCGCAGGCAAAGGTACTACTAAATGCTTAATATACTAGATTATAATTTACCAATTTACACTATGAACTAATAATCCATTACCTCGGTTCTTCTGAACTTAATTAAATGAATGAAGTTCAATAGTTTTGCGTGAAGCTCGAGAAAACAAACAGTCATGAACACAAATAACTTTGGGATTCAAAAACTCCTAATGACTTGATCTGAATTTGTTTTTATGGTGTAGGTACTAAATTTTATCCGCGGCTTTGCTCGCGTTAATCTATAGTTGTTAGTAAATTTCTATCGCTCGTAAACAGAAGATTTTTCTGGATGGAAGGCACCTTATGTCCTACTCTGTACCCCTGAGAAAGCGTATGCGAAATTTTATCATGATAGGTCAAGTAGTTAAATAATTTATAAGACTAGATGTGTCCGCGGTTTCACCCGCGGTTATGATTACTGCGCCGCCCTCGTGGGTCGTAGCGTGATGTTATATAGCCTATAGCCTTCCTCAATAAATGAGCTATCCAACACTAAAATAATTTTTCAATTCGGACCAGTAGTTCCGGAGATTAGCGCATTCAAACAAACAAACAAACTCTTCAGCTTTATAATATTAGAATAGATTAGTATGGATCTCTTAAGTAGGGTCACAGCTTATTCAGTTTTAAAATAGTACCTAAAGATATACCTATAATCATTCTGCTAGTACTTATAGGTGTTGTAGTATGAGCACAATGTTTTAAGAATAAACACGTAAACAGGGAAAATTCTCACAGCGTTATTAGGTATGAAAGATTTCCGTCCCGGTTTTCTTATAAAAAACCAGATGAATAATTAATAACAATGAAAATAAATATAGTTATAATATACATTTATTAATGTATATTTATTTCAAGATTTAAGAGGGACTTGTTCCTTTTTTGGTTCGGACCTTAAATTAAATAAATAAATAATATTAATTACATGTAACTGTTAGCACATAGATTATATATATAGTCTTACGCCTATATCCCCAAAGGGGGCAGGGTGGGTAGGCACGGATGGCGTAGTGGTTGAAGAGGTCACCACGACACAGAAAATATTGCTAGTACCGGACATGAAATTAATAAATAATTCTAAAATCACTCATTTACTGCCTTCAGACTATATTTGTTACATAACAAAAATACAGACATCTATACATCTAATTATAATCTATATAAATAAATAAAATTGAAGTGTCTGTTTGTAATGTCAAAATAACAGCTTTTTATCTAATGATATGCATTAGATAAAAAGCTGTTATTTTACAGTATATAAGGTACCTATACGAAAACATCTATTTTTAAATTTTTGTCTGTCTGTCTGTTTGTTCCGGCTAATCTCCGAAACGGCTGAACCGATTTTGACGGGACTTTCACTGGCAGATAGCTGATGTTATAAGGAGTAACATAGGCTACTTTGATTTTAGGAAAAAAATAAGGTTCCGCGGAGACCAACACTTTTTAATTAAAATCTACGCGGACGAACTCTCAGGTAACAGCCAGTTTATGATAAAACGGATGGATAATAGAAAGCGATGGATTTTTATGTGTAGTCTCAAAATCAAAACAATCAAAATATCTACATATTATATTATTTATTCACGTTACCAAGTAACACTTATGAGTTATGAATGTCATGGTTACAGTAAACTTTACGATAATGTACGTTTACCTGTTGTCTTGCCACGTTCAGCAAAGCAAGAGCTTAGAACTAATGAAAGAAGGGGCACTCTTCTTAATCCCCAATTTTACAAAGATGCTTATTAACCTCTGAGTCTTCTTCAAAGGTTAATGAAAACACTATGTGGGTCTGTGTGTCTGTCTGTTAGTGACAGGCATAACTCCAGAACCACTGGACCGATTGACTTGTAACTTGGTATGCAGACACCTTGGGGTTATATCTCGGTCGAGTTTCAATATGAGCCCTGTGGGTCAAAATACCCCCGATATATAGGGGTCACAAGGTCACATGATGTACATTTAAGACGAAGAGGTTGAATCCTGGGTTTTTACACCCATCTCATTTTATAAATTATATATATGAGAAACTCTAACTATTATACTTATATTTTATAAATTTCACTACCTGAATACACTGAAGTATTAAAAAAAAGTTAGAAAATGTTAATGTCAGCCCCACTGCCTAACAGCAGATACAGCAAAATAAGAGCACAAGCCTATAAAGACATAAAAACAACAAGCGACCATATTTGTAGTCCGGGTGACGTATGGACTATTAAGAATTTTAGTTAGCAAGAAACAAAAACCGAAATCTACAAATTCACGGTCCAGTCAGTCACCACAAGTAACAAACGATCGCAAGTCATGGGCCATGGTTACCCGTGTAAGGATAGTACTTCCCCGGACAAGTCGGTTCATTCTCATTTGTACCGTCACCACTTCTTAATAAGGCAATGGGCTAGAGCAAGCTTTTCCATTCGGTTGCAGAAGTAGTTCCAATTCTAGCGATCCACCCACCATTTAAAGCAGCGAGTTAGCATACTGTGGTTGGTTTCCTCGGTAGAATCCGAGATTTTACATCTTTCTCCAGAAGAGCCCAACATACCTTTTGGTCTTGTTTTGTTGTAGTATAGCCTCGCTGATTTCAGCATGAATGGGCCGGCTCGACCGGGGAAGGACTACCCTCTCACAGAATATCGACGTGAAATACCAGTATTCCTACTGTTGTGTTTCGTTCGATGAGTGAGAGTGCCGGAGGCCCAATCACCCTCTTTCCCCTTTCCCGCTCCTTCTCCTTCCCACTTCCTTTCCTAAATGGTCGGCAACGCCCAAGTGATGCCTCTGGTGTCACAGGCGTCCATAGGCTACGGTGACCACTTACCATCAGGTGGGCCGTATGTTTGTTTGCCGCCGTAGAAGTATAAAAATAAAACCTTCTCCGCTTCCCTGTTTTCCGGCGGAAAGAGAAGCGTAAATAGTTGAATCCTTCGTTAAAAAAAGGCTTTTCTATTTAAAACGGCGGGTTCATTCCCTATATTCTTATGACTTGTCGTTTCGTATGCTCCTTTGTATACAAATAGTCTTGGCGCCAATAAGCCTGCTTAGTTAAATTCGTAGAATGTCTAATTAGTAAATATTATAAGTGTCAACCAAAGTTAGGTGAAGTAATTACTATTAAAAAAGGTAAACCGCAGCACTCAATAACTTTTCGTTCAAGTTTAGTCCCAACTTTAATTAGACCGCACCTTAGTAATTGGTGATATTAATGACTATTCTATGTAGACATACAACCGCAAAAACATTTTCAAGGTATTGGTAATAACATTTGCATAACACTGTTTTTTACACATCAATAAATAAAAACAAACAAAACAACTTGATGAGTTTTCTATCACATTTTCCCTGTTAGAGAATTACGGAATTAACTTGTGTTTATTTTAAAATGAATAAACAGCGCAATTCCCAGGGCAATCCCAATCCGGTGTAGGGTAATCCCCGGTCAAATCTGGAATTTCCTTTAACTCTAGATCCGGTCTAATGCGCTGGATCATTTGACGGCAACAATTCTATACTAATATTATAAAGCTGAAAAGTTTGTTTGTTTGAACGCGCTAATCTCAGGAACTACTGGTTCGGTTTGAAAAATTATTTTAGTGTTGGATAGCTTATTTATCGACGAAGGCTATAGGATATATAACATCACGCTTAGACTCACGGGGGCGGCGCAGTAATCATAAACGAGGGTGAAACCGCGGGCACATCTAGTATACATAATTATTGTATATGTGCCCTCACCGCACTTACATCGCGCGAAAAAGTATTCATACTAAGAAGTGAGCTCTCACATTACCTTTTTCAGTAATTTTTTCTTACCTTATTTCGGTAAAGAAATAATTAATTATAAAATAATAATAATATTCTATCACATACACACAACACCATCTAGCCCAAACTAAGCAGAGCTTGTACTATGGGTACTAGACAATAGATAAACATACATAATAATATACTTTTCTTTTTGTAAATGTTATACATAGAAACATCCAGATCAAGACGAACATCCATGTTTATGCACACAAATGTTTGACTTGTGCGGGAATCGAACCCGCGACCTCAGGCGTGGCAGTCGGTTACACTAACCACTACGCCATCGAGGCCGAAAAGTTGTCTTTTTAAGAAAAATAAAAAACGATTGTGTGCAATTTTCAGCACGATTAAGCGTATAAGCCTGGTAACAGTATATTTTGTAATTCAGCTGATGTGAAGTTGCATTGTGTGCCTGGTGGCAAAGCCGCAGCGTACAGAAAAGTGATCATAATATTGAAACGTACGACTAAGGCGATTAACACACGGCACCGCGCACCACCGCGGTAGGCGGTAAAGCGGATCTCATGTCGCATTGGCCTCTACTAAATCCGTTGATGCCTAACACACGTACACCGCCCGACCGCGCGGTCGAGCGATGCTCTTTCCTTTACCGCCACCGCCCTCCGCGGTGCGCGGTGCCGTGTGATAATCGCCTTAAATGTTTGGATGACAACACGCCTCTAGGTATTTTATGATAATGACGTAACGTAGGTATGTACAATGTATATAGATATCCAAAATTCCACAATACAGTTTAGGCATTAGGCATGATAACACTGTTATCTACTAAACAGTTTCTTCCCAACTACTGGTAATCCCCGCAAACATTCCAGGGCTTACTTTCCGGGTAGGTAACTTTAAAGTTGTCAATGTAGGTATATTATGTTTATTTTGGGTATTATTATGATTGGTTTGGGTATTCTCGGGTTAAAATATAATTATTATGCTGAAGGTTATTTATGATAAATATTCAAGCGCTAATGTTGTATAAATAAATTTATAATATAATGTACCTATGTATATGCGGCGATCGCCTAGTGGGAAACCGTTGGACTACCACGCAGAGGTCGAAGAGGTCTCGGGTTCGATCCCAAGACGCACATCTCTGACTTTTATTTTATTTTTCTTTATTTGGAACAACAAATAATTACACAGTAGGTAATACATAGTATATGAAGTTATCTTAAACTAGCAACTGCATAATCGACTACGTTATTAACAGAATACATAGTAAGGTATATGTGAGTAGCTGTACAAACTAACTTAGATTAAACACATAGATAAAATAAAATCATAAAAGGAATAGTAAAAAAAATGTTTCAAACAACGAAACTTCTACAAAACAAAAGCAAATAAATTTGATACTTTATATAAGCGCTTAGTACGGATGTATCAACTCTTTGGTTGTTTTTAAAGCAAGATTGCTAAACTATCCAGGTGACATGGAAAACAAGTCTAAGTCCAAAAAGTATTTATTATAATTGCTTGTGTGGCGTCGCAGTGGAGCTCGTAGGCCCGCGTTAGTACGACATCTGGTTATAGCAAACTAGATGGTCCTGCGGTTTCACCCGCGTTTATTGTTACTGCACCGGGGGTCGTAGCGTGATGTTATATAGCCTTATAGCCTTCCTCGATAAATAGGCTAACCAACACTAAAATAATTTTTCAAATCGAACCAGTAGTTCCTGAGATTAGCGCGTTCAAACAAACAAACTCTTCAGCGTTTAATATTAGTATAGATAAGGGCTGAATACATGCAGCGCGCCTATAAGCTGTCCTACGAACTAAGTAACATATTTTGTTGCATACATCTGAGCAATCATATTTATTACTAGCTGTTACCTGCGACTTCGTCCGCGTAGATTTTAACTAAAAAATGTTTGTCTCCGCGGAACCATATTTTTTTCTAAAATCAAAGTAGCCTATGTTACTCCTTATAACATCAGCTATCTGCCAGTGAAAGTCCCGTCAAAATCGGTTCAGCCGTTTCGGAGATTAGCCGGAACAAACAGACAAACAGACAGACAGACAAAAATTAAAAAAATAGATGTTTTCGTATAGGTATCTTATATACTTTCATATGCATTAGATAAAAAGCTGTTATTTTGACATTACAAACAGACACTTCAATTTTATTTATTTGTATAGATTACAAAGATCGTACAAAAGCATAATCTCGAGAAATATTCGCCGGCTTGTTAAGCAGGGCAGATCATAATAATAATTATGTCCTAAGTAAATCCACATACCCGAAAACAACTATAGTGCGTAGCTTTTAGAAACTTTTATATTTTTTTATTTATTAGAATGAGGGCTCTAGACCGTAACTACATACACTTTTGTGATCTTATAAGTGACTTAAATAAATGTAGAAAAGTCGTTGGGCGTATGAACTCGGTGGTCGACCTCATATCTTATCTTATCTTATGTGGGGGCCAGTCAGTGCAGACCGGCGACACTTCGACCCAGTGGGGTCTATTGTGTCGAAACTCTCCCAATAACGACTGCCATAGATGTTCATGGCAGCCGGGACCGACGACGGCTTAACGTGCTCTCCGAGGCACGGAGCAGGCGATAATTGTCAATCAATACGCACATAATTTCGAAAAGTCATATAACTTCCGAAAGTCAGAGGTGCGCGACGTGGGTTTGAACCCGAGACCCTCTGCATTGCAGTCTGTTGGTCTCCCCACATAGCTATCGCTGCTCTTGCTTGACCTCATAACAAAACCATACATTCGCCAAGCATTGCTAACAATAGCATCTATGTGTGTATCCAGATGGTGTTTATCGTCCAATAGAACACCGAAATCCCGACTTTATGTGCGTATTAAATAGTTAATTATCGCTCACTTTAACGGTGAAAGAAAACATCGTGAGGAAACCTGCATGTCTGAGAGTTCTCCATAATAATAATTAAGAGTTCTTAATAATGTTCTCGAAGATATGTGAAGTCTGCCAACCCGCACTGGGCCAGCGTGGTGGACTGTTGCCTAACCCTTTTCACACTGAGAAGAGGCCCGTGCCCAGCAGTGGGACAGTTTAATACAGGGCTGAGATTATTAATTTATTATACATACATACATTTATGTATCATCATCATCATCATCATGTCAGCCAAAAGACGTCCACTGCTGGACATAGGCCTCCCCCAAAGTTTTCCACACAGACCGGTCTTGGGCCACCCGCATCCAACCGCTTCCCGCGACCTTTATCAGGTCGTCGGTCCACCTTGTGGGAGGCCTTACCCCTGCTGCGTGTTCCGGTGCGTGGCCGCCACTCTAGAACCTTTTTGCCCCAACGGCCATCGGTTCTGCGTGCTATGTGCCCTGCCCACATGTATACGCCCATATTATCATCATGAAGGCAGCGGTGTATACATCCATACCCGACCTGCGTATCGAACTTGGGGCAGTAAAAGTATAAACATGGGTAAAACCGCGGGGGCCAACTAGTTATATAGAAATGTCACCTCAATAAAAATAATATTATACAATATGCGAATGTGATATTGTTTTGTTTACGCTTTTACGCCTTAACATACGTTGTCAGAGTTACAGAAAAGGCCATAGGCCATTCATCCAGAAAAAACGTACTGTCTCTAAGTGAGTGAAGCTGCGGGCAAAAGCTAGTATAGATATATTTTTATAATGACCAGAGCTTATTGGAATGACAGTCTTTATAATTATTGATTTAAAATATAATTATATCTAAAGTAATCTGGATTGTACGACTTCAACCAATGTATTGTTTTGAACCTAACAGTTATGACAGTATCTTATTAGTTATTATGTTTAAGTAAATACAAACAGACGTGTTTATATTGTATATAAATATTCAGAAGTTATTTTAGGCAAATATTTTATATTTATAATAAGTATTTATTTTAAAGTGTTTCTGGCTTTTCCCCCTATTTCGTTGTTGTACGGTATTTTCCCGGAGGAAACTACTTAGGTACCTATACATAAGTTCATATCAAATTAACTTTGAAATTCGCCTATCAGTGTACACACTCAAAGTCAAAAATCATATTTTATTCACTTAGGTTACAAAGTAACACATATGAACGTCAAAAATAGGTTAGTGAGTTTACCTGAGTTACTGAAGCTACATTTAGGTTAGTTGCTGGTTCTGCCAAAGGGTTTAGCTTCTGAGACGTAACGTAAAGGCACCTAACACTTGTTTTTTGTCTTAAAATGAATTATTTTGTTAACACCCTATTTCTATTCTAAACTTATTGAAGATTATTTTTTACTTATATTTGATTTTCTATTAAACATAGTGTTTTATAATAACTTACTATTTTTCGCCCGCGGCTTCGCTTGCGTAAATGTAGGTTAGGTTAGGTTAGGTTAGGTTTGCAACAGTTCTTTTTTCTGGATGAAAGGTACCCTATGTCCTATTCTGTACCCCTGACAACGTGTATGCAAAATTTAATGTTGATCGGTTGAGTAGTTAAGGCGTGAAGCCGTAACAAACAAACAAACTCATTTTCGCATTTATAATATTAGTAAGTAAGGATAAGGATTATTTCTATTTATTTGTAGTGCGATCCGCCATATATACACGTGACGGTGTCAGCTAATTCATATCAAGACAATGATGAATGCATTGTATCTGGACGTCGACGCGGTCCGTATGCTGATTCACGAATAAAATCAGATAGAACCCTATTGAGGGCCACGCCGATGACCTACAAGGATGTCCGCAACGGACAGCAAAATGTACTAATCACGGACGGGATTTCACGCGGAGAGCTCCGCGTAGCACTGGATGCGCTGTATAGACTGTCCGTCGCGAACATCCGCGTAAGTCAACCGCGTTGCACTGAATAGCGCCTTAGAGAAAGGACAGACAGACTTAACAAGGTCTCATTGTTATCTTTCGAGTACGAAGTCTAAACACGATGCCTCTACCATCCTTCCAGGAAGATACAAACGTTACGTATAACTTGATAATTTCATCGTTATGTCATGATTTCTTATTTTTGTTAATAATTCTGTTCGGGAGTTTTTATTTATTCAATTGGCAACACAGCCAACTATCATTTTTAAATAGTGGGGTTATTGTGGAGGAGAAAAATAACTCGTTCTCTCGGCGAAAGATCGCTCAGCAGTAAGGAACTAGCATTCAACTGAGTAAGACGTTCTCAATAATCCGTGTAATTGCTGTGAGTTTGGTAATATAGTCACATAATATTTTAGACGATTGAGTTTTCTTTATAGTTATAACAAACTTTAATATATGTGTTCGTTAAAAGTTCCTGCACCTGATGGAACCGATCCAATTTGGTGCCCGAACAACTTCATCTACTCGGCGACGACCTAAAAATGCTACGAATTTAACGAACCCACAGTTACGCAGTTTGTCAATGTCACCACACATCACCGAGGTTCTATAGCAGTTTATGTTTACTACATATCGTGCGTCAAATCGTAAATACCAGTGTAACAATCCTGGATAATAAAATATAAAGAATTGCGACGTATTCGGATGCGAACAATCTATAAATGTTACGAAGCTCTTTTGTTTAAGAGTAATAAAGATGTAAAGCCTCCAAGCTATCATTACTTTCGTAGCCTTTACTTAGTGCTCCTGGAAACAAACGTCAGTCCATGTATAAAGAGGCTAACTATAAAGTATGGTCATATTTTAGGGTCATAAAGTATTCGAGATAAATTTACCGTTTAATATTATCGTGAGGTAAAAATGGACATTTTGGACTTGCCGCTAAAATATATTTCTTTATCGAAACGAATTTGGACAGATTCGGATATGCCTTTAACAGCCCCAAGAGTTGATTACAAAATCAACTTCATTATCGTATGAGAAATTCGCTGTATCGAAAAATTTTCAGATTATCTTATTTTCACAATATGACACTTAGGAAGAGGTACAAACAGTAAAATATTTACTACAATGTTATGATAGTAAAATGAGTCGCAATATAATTATGCAGCTATTTGTACGATGTTGTAACAAGCGCATAAGTCATGTTACGTGAGCTAATGGGTACATACAAAAAAAAAACCTTGTACCTACGACGACGCCGACGGGCGTCGAGTCCGTTTAGGAAATCCCCATGATATAGCTGCCTCGTTAAAAAAATGACTTTGGAATGTAATAATACTGCAGGCCTTGGCCTCAACTGTGATGTATTATGTTAATGTGATTATTGAAGCGACGCGCGACGGTTGCCCAATGAATAAGGCTGTCTATTTGTGGCCGCGGGTTCGAACCCCATTCATTACGCTACCGATGTGAACTTACCCTTATTACAAGCATATCAGCTTAGATGGAAGGTTTAACAAGAATACTAGTACCCAATGTAGTTATTAGTTGCGGGATTAACAGTTATCAAACATCCTCGAAATATGACTGGGCCGGCTCGATCGGGAAAGGACTACCCTCTCACAGAATATCGACGTGAAATAGCAGTATTCCTACTGTTGTGTTTCGTTTGGTGAGTGAGAGTACCGGAGGCCCAATCACCCCCATTCGCCCATCCAGCTCTCCTTCTCCTTCCCACTTCCTTTCCTAAAGGGTCGGTCCATAGGCTATGGTGACCACTTATGATCAGGTGAGCCGTATGCTTGTTTGACACATTAGTTGTATAAAAAAAATATTCTATCCTAACTAATCCTAATACTAACTAATCCTAACTTCCTAATCCTAATCCTAACTAATATTATAAAAGCGAAAATGAGTTTGTTTGTTACCTTTTCACGCCTAAACCACTGAACCGATCATCCTGAAATTTTGCATATACGTAGACAGGTGTACAGAAACGGACATAGGTTACCTTTCATCCCGAAAAAAATTACTGTTCCCGAGGAAAACAATAATAACGTTCTTATGATAGAAGATGGCGCCACGTGTCTTTCGAATCGTGATTGAATTATATTATTACAAACAGAGTATAACCTGAATTGATTGTCAAATTCTAAATTAACGCGAGCGAAGCCGCGGGCAAAAGCTAGTATCTAATATATTATTATAAATGCAATATTCTTATACTAATTATTAATACCTGTTATACACACTGTTATTAACTATGAGATAATATACAATAAGTTATATTATTAAAAGCAGAGTACAACTCGAATTGATTGACAAATTCTAAATTAACGCGAGCGAAGCCGCGGGCAAAAGCTAGTAATATTATAAATAAAAATAAAATAAAACATCATTATTGATAAATTAATTAACAATATTGTATATTACTCATTGCCCCCCCACTAAGCCGACCTGTCCTATGGCTACCCGTTACGATTACAATTTTGACTTTACTTTATTTGCTCGGATATTATCAGATTAATCATATTCAAAAATAAATTTATTATATGCAAGGCGGATATATGAACAAAACAAGAAACAAGCATTCATAATTAAAATACGACGTACCTATGTTTATTTATTGTGTTTATATGTCAATGGCAATATAACTCCGTAACGGATGGACCGATTCCGAAGCAGCTTTTTTATGTTTGTTAAAGCAGTGTAGTTCTTATCTGTTATTTTGGAAATCCGTCTATAAATTAGACGCTCTTTTTACGTTTTGTTTTATTACAATATAATAATGCCCTCTAGACCATATTTCGGTCAGAAAACCTAATCATTTTTTGTTGGCCCGACCCGGGATTCAAATTTTATATTAGTTCGAAATTAATCATATTTATTAACTATAAAAATCGTAATATTTAAATTTGCAAACAAATCTTTATCTCTTTGATTAATGAGCTAAAGAAAACAATGTAATCATTGTCATCCAAGGCACACGAAGCATTGCTCGAAGCAAGATCAGTCAACGCCGTGACTCATCAATGAGAGCTAGTTTCGGTTAAGTATTCGATTGTGATTCGAAATATAATCAATGACAAACTTCGATCAAATATACCATAGATGCACATTCTCATACAAAAACCACGTCAATATGTGGCACTGGCCAGTACTACTTACTTATAAGTGTCTGCATTTATTATGCAAACCAAGAAATAAACCGGTATAACCATTGAACGCCCACTGATAAACATTTTGTAATAGTTTAGTTAAAACGCGTCAATGTAAAGCGTCCTAAGTGTGTTACTCGCGATACGCAAGCGTACTAAGTATATGGTACGGTTTCCACCGTAGTAGTGGTGTCGATTCGCTCTCGCTTACGGGCAGCGCACGCAAGAGTGAGTGGGACAGGTGCATAATATAGCGCATACGACTGATATATGCACAGTTTTGTTGGGGCCGTTTTTCGAGCGACGATCGTGCATCTATGGTATATTTGATCGATGATGACAACGAATAAATCAACATTCAAATGCAGATCATACAATTTATAAATATTCGAATTTCCTTTTTCGTAGCAATAATAGTATACTGCCGTCATAAGGGAAAGAGACATAACTAATTTTTTTTCGAAATTGAGGTATTACGTTAGTATTTGGTATCATTGAAAAAAGACGGTGTTTGTCCCTTTTGCTTTTAACACGGTGTTTGTCCCTTTTACTTTTAACACAGCTGGTCTCCCTTCTCCTAATTTTTTTACTCTTAAAGCCCACTCCTGCGAAAGCTATTCGACCTCTCAAGCCTGTGACTGCCCAATTATAACAAGGTGCACCAGCGTGAAATATCTTGGAAGTCACCATTGACAGCACAATAACATGGAAGCCTCACTTAGAAATACTTACATCGCGAGTTCGTAAACTGATAGCCATCTTTAAAAAACTTATACACGTCTCAGATTACGATCTTTTAAAATCTGTTTATTATGCTCTGTGTCAGTCTCTGCTCACCTATTGCATAACTGTGTGGGATGGAGCCCACAGGACTCATCTTATTACAATGGAGCGATCACAGAGAGCCTTACTAAAAGTTATGACCTTTAAGCCCTTTAGACATCCTACCGCTGTTCTTTATTCTGAGTGTCAGGTTCTGACAGTTAGACAGCTTTTCTTGTTACAGACAGTCTTACGTCGACATTCTTCTCTTGTATATGTTCCATATGCTAAAAAAAGAAGATACTATCAAGTATGTCCCATCCTAAAAGCTAGAACAACACTTGCTCAACACCATTTTAATATTTTGAGTGGGCATCTGTACAATAAAGTGAACAAACAATGGAACATATATCCACTTTGTCTAAATGAATGTAAGCGAAGGATCTATAAATGGTTGCAGACACTTAATTACGACGACACAGAAAAGCTCCTAACATTGTCTGTCATCTAAACTAAAATCATATCACGCACACATCAGCACACATATACATAAACACACACTCATACACACAAACACACCCTTACACACATACACACACACCCCCACATACACACACGCATACACACACATACGTGCAGAATTTTACTGCTACTTATAATCCTTATGTTTTTATTTCTTTTTTTATGATTTCTCTTATTAATTTTGTATATTTTTAAAAAGCATCTATTTATATTATTCAATAACACGTCTATTTTGTCGTTTTAGTATCAATTTCGCAACTAGTTCATACTGAGAGAGCACTGATACCCATAACACAAGTTTATTCTTATCATGGGTATCAGAGTTCAACCTAACACTTATGTATAGTAATTTTAGTTGTATCTGATTATTTTTACCTTAGTTTTAGTGTTATTGTACAACCCCTCTTTTGTCAAATAAAATCATTTTTATTTATTTATTGAAAAAAGACGCATCATATGTTTTTTAAGTTATAAACGGAAAACTTTTTGTAAGACTCTACATGTGGATACCTACAGTCAACACTGCCTTTCAAACAAGCAGTATTTGAAATAGGATTTATTCGTTTCGCCGGAGCCACACAAATAGTATCAAATATCTTTGCACTAAACTTCGTATTTCGTCTCTGTTCTATTCGACACGTGCCGTTCAGTGTCCACGTATTCTCACCGGGCTTTATAAAACTATGGGGACGCGGCGACGCGACGTACTGAACGGATATTTAAGATAAATAAATGTTTAGATGTGTTGCAGAGGAGGGCTATGAACGGTGTGTCTGCTGTTATGATGAATCACGTGTTGATGGCGTACTGTTTGTTTCTTCTTTTGCTGGATTTCTTGAAAGTATTGTCGTCGAGCTATATAATATGGATTTATTTAACAAAGAATGAGTATTAATGAGATCAAGCTTGTCGTCATGTACGCCTTTTAAAAAGGTATGTAATGAAAAAAGTATAAAAGTAATTAGACCTACATGAATGTTTGCAAGAAAAACAGGAGTATTCCGCTTTCGGCACCTATGGTTTCGGCACCTAAGCTATTCCACTTTCAGCAGCAATAGGTATTTTTGCTTGGTGCCGAATGTGGAATAAAATACCTATTGGTGCTGAAAGTGGAATAGCTTAGGTGCCGCAACCATAGGTGCCGAAAAAATTGGTGCCGAAAGCGGAATACTCCGAAAAACATACGAGATAGGTATTCATAAAATAGCCCTGATTGTGGGATGTGAAAGGATGTTTCACGAGGCGATTAGAAAAAAAGAGGATCCTAATTTTAATAGAAAAGATGGTTGGTATATACCAACAGCCTGAAATTTAATATAATTGAGTTAAAAAAAACAAATCTCATATCCAAGAACATTTGTTTCTTCTATACCGCAAGACTTCAACATACTTTAAGCTCTATCTGCGAAAATAAGAACACAAAAAACTTAATTATATTTCTTTGAAATAACTACACTTTAAAAGACGATCAATATCTCAGTCCCTTTGACCACGGCTGCTGGAAAAGTATAATATCGTAATCTAATTCGTTAAGAATTAGATATATTCAAAATATTCAAAAGAGTTTAAATACCCAATCAATATTTATATTATGTTTGGCTTATTATACTTCTGTTACAAAAATTTTAGTAGAAATTGGCATATGCGTGTGTTAATAGGAGTATACAGGTATAAATCTACATATATACATATGTAAGAAGTTTACTAACTTACAATTTGTTATAAAAGTTTTTAGACTATCGCGATTTGTACACATACTTAATATAATGCTAGACAAAGGGTCTTAGTCGCGATAAAGTATTTAAAAGGTAATAAATACCTATTGATTGCTCGACGTTCCGACCGACTTGCATCGGTGATGGTCACGGGTCGACTGATGTGAGCTCAGCGCCGGCGCCGCGGCGGCTCTTTCGTGAAGTGCGGGTTTGGGCGACTACCCTCACTTGGTCACTGTTATTTATATCCGCACTGTCGGTATTCGTAATCGGTATCCGATTCACATGTTTCGGTAAATTCGAGAATAAATTCGCGACTAAAAAGGCAATTTTGTATATATTAAATCAATGCAATGTCGTTACACAACAGCTTAACTAACAAACCATAGCTTAGTAAACCTTCGCAAAGGTAAAAAAGGTCCAAATGTAAAACCAAAAGATTTATTTACTAAATGTTTCATATACACGTTGAATATTCGGTCCAAACAGTTTTATCCACGATTGATGGTAGGGAAATGCGTCTAAACGTCTAACCAAATCGCGTTTGACCGATGTTGGTCGATTTTGTATCGAGTTGAACTTTCGAGTGGCAGGAATCGATATCGCGATGATGGATAACACCCTTTTAATGGTAATGGAGTCGTGTACGTCCCTGGTAGCTATCGAGAGATATATCTTGGCATTCGATTTGGGTACTCGTATTTAAATGGAGTTATAAACGATATTGGTTGTAAATAGGACGATTCGGATGTATATCAAACTGAACTAGTTTCTATTCCGCTTTTTCATTTTTAATCGAATGCTAAGCGATAGTCAATGGCGATGGGAGCATTTTTAGGTCAACGAAAACCAGATTAATGTTTGCAAGGATAGATTAGTAGCATGTTTTACTGTTTATCTGTTTGAGTGAATGTGATGTATGGTGTACTAGCCATTCTTCGGGAATAGTACTTTTTTCTAAATGAAAAGTACCCTATATAAAAGATATAGCAAACTTTTTCTTCTGTACCACTGACAATGGGGATGCGAAATTTCATGATGATTTCATTAATTAATTTAAGGCCTCGTTTCGATTCCTAAGTCAGACAAAGTGTGATTAGATATTTCTGTCAATACGTTTTCAGTAGAAACACAGAGTTTGACCCAATGGATGGCAATAGACTCGTGCCCTATATCGTCCGTAACGTCTGAGACTATCTAACATTCCTTCACATAATGTTTTGATGCTATCTGTTGACAAACATTGAAACCGTTGAGATGATGAGATTTTTTGCTTCTTCTAGATGCAGTAGAGTAAGATCCCAGGGCCAGGCCCCCAGGACATTACTTATTTTCTCTAAAATAAAATGAATGAATAAAATGAATTAAGAAAAGTGAGTATTATCTTTACCTACGTTCAGCACCTGGTAACGGACAAATGGCCGCCAGAACAAGCTAGCAGGTATGTACTCAAAGTATATATTAACACTACTTTATCTTAAACATTTTATTTCTGAGAAAATAAGTAATGTCCTGGGGGCTCTGGGATCTTGGACTACAGGTACTTCTATTTCCTAGTATCCTGATGCATTCCTCTATTACATCATGTCACGCGGACCGGTCGCGCCATGGCGGCTTGTGCGCGTCGAAGTGGTGGCGCCCCTCTCTCGAGTTCTCCTTCCCAACGGCGTTCCATATATAAGCCGACCGCGCCCTGGGTCCATCCCGCTTCTGCTGCCGCTGCCGATTAAGTTAAGCAGTCTTGAGCTCTCCAGCCGGACCACGTACGAAGCCTTACCACTAGGACAACGCCCTTTTCTTTTTGTTTAAAGTATATGCGTATACTCCTAACTGGAATTGTAAAACTTTAATTACAAACCTTTTAATTGCGAAGTATATGTTTTAATTATCTCCGCTAAATAAATTCCCTAGTCAACAACGTGTCTAAAGCATGATTGACCAACTATAACATTACAACCAACATTTCGCCAATTCTGGATATCATCCGTGACTGTCTTATACCTTCATTTCTGCGTACTCCTTTTGGAATCTTCTGGGATAAAAGCGTGACACTGTTGTAACCTTAAGGGTTTAGTTAGGATTACGACAGGCCACGTTGTAGGGGCGTGGTGTCTTGAGGTTACTTTAAGCAGAGATGATTCAAAGATAGTACAACAATTAATACTTTTAATAACAATGAGTATATAAAATGCACTTAAAGCAAGCTACATAAACAAGACTCAGGGCGTGGTTCTTAGAGGCTTCCTACGTGGTTCTTATAAGGAAGAACCACTTAACTTTGTTGTGCAGCTCAGCGGAAGGAAGGAGGACTCCACCAGGGCGCGATCCACTTATATAGGCCGCCGCGCTCGGAGGGGGACTAGTGATGCCACCATCTCGCCGCCGCGCACGCAGCCGTGCGCCGCGAGTCGATTACGTGACACTGTGTATGAATATATTTTATTTACATTTCATATATATTCGTTAGTGATATGAAAATCGCTGCCTATGTACAAGTTTCACATGTAAATAGGTTTGCAAACTCAAAGAAAGTGTTTATATAATTGAAGGTAGTTGTAGATTGTTTTATTGAATAATTAATTTAGATACTGGTTAATTCTATAGTGGTAACTTTGCTTATTAAAATATTGAACTGCAAAGTTCAGGTATTCATATTAGCTTTTGATGATATCGATATACATAGTTCACAATGTAACTTTTTTAGATATGTTCGATATTACTAACTGTACATCTCTTACTCTCACTTTTTCACAAAAGACTAGACTTTTTTAAGCACAGGATTTTTCCTAGTAAGGCATACTGCCATGCCTTACTAGGAAAAATCCTGTGCTGCGGGGAATTTTACAAACATTCAAACAATCGATACAAAGAACATTCAGATTTGGAATAATTATTTGTAGATCACACAAATTTTTGTCCTATATATGGGGATCAAACCTATACTACTCAGCGTAGAGGCGGTAGCAAGGCGACCACTACATCATCGGTGCAGTTAAATAGAACCAAACTAAGTATATCAATATATACATAAATAGCTAAAGACGGTTCAGCACCATTAATTCACATGATGTCGAACGATTTTTTTAAAAGGAATTAATGAAGGGATGTAGTAGGTATTAAGTTTAAGTAATAAGTATTTTATGTTTAAGTAATAAGGATACTACCTCTAGCTTTATTTCTAAGTATTTTCTCAGTCTCGATGGCGTAGTGGTTAGTGTAACCGAATGCCACGCCCGAGGTCACGGGTTCGATTTCCGCACAAGTCAAACATTTGTGTGCATGAACATGGATGTTTGTCTTGGTCTGGGTGTTTCTATGTATGATATGTAAAAAAAAGTAAAAGTAGGTATATGTATGTTTATCCATTGTCTAGTACCCAAAGTACAAGCTCTGCTTAGTTTGGGCTAGATGGTGTTGTGTGTATGTAGTAGAATATAAAATATGTAATATCAGGGTGTTCTTGCCAATTAAAATACGCTTTGAGAGCGCACAGCGTTCATAATGTTATTAACTTTGTGGTGAACTTATTTCGGCAGCAATTTCATAAGATCCTGCGACAAAAGCCGACGATGTCTTTGAAGTAACAATCTCATAATAGAAGCTGATTGTGTTTCGAAGATTGAATGGTACGAAGGAGGGGAAGGCTGCATTGTATCGATATTTTAATTTACTTAAAGAACAGCTTTACTTATAAACCGACCTCAAATATTTATGTGTCTAAGGCTGACTTGCACAATAACTTGCAAAATATATTTAGCACTGAACAGATTTAAAACACTGTGCCATCTTATTTCTCTTCAAACAGAAGACAGGGACAGTACGGAATTTTAAATGTATTTAGCGCTAAACGTATTCAGTTTCATTATATAATAAGCTGCCTACAGAATTTAAAAGTATTTATAGTGCAAACTTATTTAAAAATAAACTTAAAACATATTTATTGGGGAAAGGCTATTATAGTGTTGACGAGTTTATTAATGACAAACAGTAGACATAATAACATTATTTAATTACCTGTTGACATCTTCCATCAAATTAATTAATTATATTAAAATGTATATTGCGAATTGTTATCGAAATTTAAATTATTATTTCTTCTTCTTCTAAATATATAAATATAAGAAGAAGAAGAAAATATTATTGAAATTGTGGATTATTATTGAATTTTGTATAGTTTGTAATCATTATTAATTTTATTGTTATTTCTTGTATAAAATATTTTAAAAACAATGTATATTGTTAAGAAATAAATAACTTATGACTTATGACTTATTTAAAAACTTGTATTGCAAACCACCCTTAGTATGAATTACACATTAATTAGAAAATTATTACTCATAAATAGTTCTTAACGTTGAGCGTTAGTTGAATATTAGTCAAGTAATAGCGGCGAATGGTTGATTAAAGAGAAATCATTGAACAAGGACCTGAGAACTATTCAGTTTCGATGTATTTAACTATTAGTAAAGAATATAATTATTGTAGCAATCATTATACTGCGTCAAGGAGTGTTATGAAAAGCAGCGATAGCTCAGTGGGGAGACCACCAGACTGCAATGCAGAGGGTCTCGGGTTCGAACCCACGTCGCGCACCTCTGACTTTCGAAAGTTATATGACTTTTTGAAATCGTGTGCGTATTGATTGACAATTATCGCCTGCTCCGTGCCTCGGAGAGCACGTTAAACCGTCGGTCCCGGCTGCCATGAACATCTATGGCAGTCGTTATTGGGAAGTCAGTGCCCTCTAATATCCTGACAACTGGTCTAGCCTTAGGTTATCGTTATCCTTCGGGTTGCGGAGGTCAGGTGGCAGCCGCTCCGTGATAAACGCTAACGCTCTGTGATAAACTAACTCTGTAATAAAAACTGAAATCCAGTCAAATCCGGTTAGACTAGAAAGCTGACCCCAAGTGACTTGGGAATAATAAAGGCTAGGAAGAAGAAAGAAAGGAGTGTTATGAATCTTACTTAGACTTATAGGTACCTGTATAAACTAACGGGTAGGTTATAATTGTATAATTTTATGAATCAACTATGCATTTAGATGAGTCTAACTTTTGCAATCGCTCAAAAAGCAAAAACAAATTTCATCATCATCATCATCATCATCAGGCTATAATAGTCCACTGCTGGACATAGCCCTCCCCCAAAGAGCGCCATAGCGCCCTGTCTTCAGCTTGCCGTATCCAGCATCTGCCTGCAGTCTTTCGCAGATCGTCATCCCACCTGGTCGGAGGGCGTCCTACACTACGTTTGCCGAGTCGCGGTCTCCACTCAAGAACACGCTTACCCCAGCGGTTGTCTGTTCTTCGCGCGATATGGCCAGCCCACTGCCACTTCAGCTTGCTAATTCTCTGGGCTATGTCGATGACTTTGGTTCTCTGTCAGATGTATACAGATTTAGTAGCCTGAATTTATGCCAAGTTGACATGTTGCGTAGTAAACTGTTAGCAATTAATGAAATACATTACAAATATATTATGGCAATAACTATTTTAGAGTTTATCTGTGACGCCCACAAAACAGAGATGACGTCCCAGGCTGCACAAGCCGTTTAAAACAGTAAAAATGAAAGAAATTTTACACCCTGCTGACGTGGGTCTTTATAGAATGGCTCTAATTTTACGACAGCAACAAAGAAATAAAATGAATTTCACAGTTGTACCTTACATGTTATGTCTTTTTCAACTTTGTATGTAATAGATGTAACGAGAAAATTAACATACATCATTGTAAATAGATTGTGAAATAACACATACATTGACATCTACACCGTTTACCATGAGTATGAAAGAAATACTCTGGCAGGGAATCTAGCCCTGGTTTTCAGCATGACAAGCGAGGATATTGACCACTTTACTATCGAAGAGAACTTAACAAAGCCGTACTGTAGCAAGTACCAAACCAAGTAAACTTATTATACTATATTAGGGTTTATTCCGCATTCGACGCTCATGTTTCGTCCGGAATGTAAGAATACGCATTCGCCCCGAAAATTGTTCCTCATGATTATGCCCCGACATTTAGATAAATATTAATTTCTTAATGTAATTCCTATTTCGTCCCAAATTATGTTCCTTTTCTGACTCTGTTTTTTTTTGTATAGCAGATTTTGATGTACCGTCAGCCGAAAAATATTTTAAAATACCTCCTTGATCTCTCGGCGAAATTTTGGTCTTATTATTGCATGACACCACGAGGCCGACATTGAAAAGATTTAAAATAATTTTTAAACATGTTTTGTTTTGCTAACCATGTGCTCAAAAATGTAGGACGAAGAAGGAATAATTAAAAAAGAGGGGCGAATGAGGAACTTTTTGGCATGTGGGGCGTAATGAAGGGGCGAATGCGGAACAAACCTATATTAGTGATCAATGCCTGAAACACATAATTGTGCTCAAATCGTAGATATATTATGCTTATACGGTAGCGGTACAAAGGAGACCGACCACCTTGTGACCCTGGCTTGGGCGTGAACATTTTTATATTGTAATAACAATGTTAATTTTCAGTAGCCTAAACTAAGTAATAAACATTATTCTTTAATGTTTAGTATCAAGTTCGTTAAATAATAAAATAAAAAAACACATTGTTTAAAATAAATATTTATTTTCATGTGTCACCATAACCTTTATAAGTTATTAAAATATTTTCTAAAAACTGGGCTGGTGGAGTGACATTTCCATATCTTGCCCAGCTTAGGTACCATATTACAGACATTATGCAGTTGCAGTAATACTGCCTTATTGCTTATTGAAAATCATTTTTATTATACGTCAATTTCATACTACTAGATGGTAACCAATATTTATTATTTAAAACAAAACTTTTAATATTTTACTTTGTTTATAAGACGATTGTCCACGTGCAAGCCGAATATGGACGGTCTCCTTTAAGACACGATTATGTTGCTTCATCCTCAGATTATCTTATTGAAAAGAGACATAAAGATAAGGAACGACGTAATAACTTATCATTGTTACAGCATGATCCAATCATAGTGATGCGATTACTAGAATTCATATCGGTAATAACAAGACAAGACGGGTGGAGCTCTCCGAATCGTACGAAAACAAAGATTTCTTGGAACAATCTGAAGGGCCTACTGAAGCTTATAAGGAAAATATGCTGAGCGTTAAGTGTGTGTATCGAAGGAAGGATCGATCGTAGGAACGAAAAAGATATTTATTCTTTCACATACACTTATATGTACCAGTTTCTCTGGTGTGACAAAAATATAATAATAATAATAATAATAATAATATTTTATTGTCACAAAAAGATACATACAAAGGAATAACCCATGTGGTTATAACATTTTAACATGTACAATAATTTTGTTGACCACTGGTACCCAAAGTAAGATTTAACTTGTGGTATGGGTACCAGGGCTCTCACAATTAATTGCAACAGGTAGATATGTGAAAGTGTAGTGTATCGTGGATGCATATGCATGTGCTGAATTGCTAAGGTAAGAATAATATATAATTATATAAATATAAATAATAATACTATATCAGCCTTGAAAATAATCTGTTTATGTGTAATATAATAAATAACAGACTATTTTATTATAATTTTAGCCTAGTGCGAAGGGTTATGCTTAATTTATGATATGTTTAAAGTCTTACCGTCAGTGAATAAATGCTGTAAATAAAATAATATTAAATGTATTTATTGGTTGAAATTAAAGTACTATATACGGATTTTATCGCGTTGTTTATTCGACATTTTATTACATAATTTAGAAACTTACACTACTATTACTATTTCATATTGGGATCCAGTAATTCAAATAATCAAACCCAAGAAGAAGCAAACCACAGCTAGACTTCATGATACTTTGAGCTCAGTCAGCGTAAATAGAAAAACCAATAATTAAATTATGTTCGGGTACTTACTTTGAAATAACTACACTGGAACATTGAGACAACTATCATGTTAGTCTCCCCGTGATCATGGCTGCTGAAAAGCAACCGAAACGTCGGGGAAAGTGTAAACATAAATAGTTTTAAGAGGTTCAATAATTGAATTAGCTGAAAAATTAGTAAAGTTTAATAGTAATAGTAGTATAACAGTTTCTAAATTATGTAATAAAATGTCAAATAAACAACGCGATAAAATCCGTACATAGTAGTTTAATTTCAATGAATAACATTCGCGTAAACAGAAGACAATATTATGTATTTATTGGGCTATAAATGTATTTATAAAAAGTAATATTTATTAGTAATATTCTAGCAATACCTCCGCAGCGGTCGTTGCCCTTAGTCGGGGAAATTCATTTTCAGCGACCGTAGCCATATGACATGTAGGTAAGACATATTATGGTGACCGCATCAATAGTTATCAAATAGGTATCAAATTAGCTGAATAACTATCTCCTGTGAGTCACTCTCATTCTATAGACAACAAACGGTAAATGAAATGCTAACTAAAATAGAAAGGTCTCAGTACATTCTGATTTATTTATTAAACATCATTTTATATTTTTATCTTTTGTACAACGTAGGCGTAGACTTTGTAGTACACAAATATTTAGGAAACTTACTAATTAGACGCTTCTTGTTAAAAAAGACTACATTTATAAAAAAATAGACTTTAATAAGCATTGTAATGGAAGGGTCTGGTGATAATGAAAGTGTTTATTTATAACTTCTAATGATAGTTTGCTTTCTAGCTAGCTGTATATGAACTAGGCCGAACTTAAAATACCTACTAACTAAAGTATTTCTCATTTGTAAAGCCTCTAAAATAAATTGAGATTTGAGTTTAAATGAAATAAATAATAAAAACTTCGAAAGTTAAATTGGATTTCATTTCATTTATATTTTACAGATATATATTTTTTTTAATTTTTCACCAAACGAGGGTTACTAGCTTAACAATCCCTGCGTAAAAAAATTAAAATATTAATATCCAGCATATTATTTTTATACACGGCAAAGGCTTCCTCACTTCCCTTCCAACTCTCTCTATTCAGACTAATCTTTTAAAGAGTCTAGCTCTTCATGCCATGCATTTCTCATCTCATCTGGCATGGTTTATAATATTTCCCATTTATAAAATTTTATCTTTAATTAAGTTCTATAAATATTAATAATTTATAAATATTATTTTATAATTAATTAGTATAAATATCTAGAAATATAATTTTGTTTTAAAGTTGAAAGTTAAAGTTTGAAGTCCCCGACTTTACGAACTGGCTCGTAACAACTATTGCCGCACATTTTTTTGCCCCGTTTCGGATCGAACCAATAACATTTGGCGCCGTGGCAGTGTCGAGACAAATACTTAAACCATCCGTGCAGTCACTAAATATCTTTAAATGCTGTAGAAAGGTATATTATAGTCGACCGTTAGTAGATCGTTAGTAGAGGTAGAGCCTCGCTGATTTCAGCATGAATGGGCCGGCTCGACCGGGGAAGGACTACTCTCTCACAGAATATCGACGTGAAATAGCAATATTCCTAATATTGTGTTTCGTTCGGTTTTTCCCCCTTCCCGCTCCTTCTCCTTCCCACTTCCTTCTTCTCTTCTTCCTCTCCTAAAGGGTCGGCAAAGCGTAAGTGATGCCTCTGGTGTTGCAGGCGTCAATAGGCTACGGTGACCACTTAGTCTATTTACCGTCAGGTATGCTTGTTTGCCACCTTAAGTGTATAACAAAAACATCTGAATGAATATCTAGAATACGAGTAATATGAATTTGGCTTGAGTTCCATCGAGGCTAAATAACAACACAAAATATATAATAATAAGGATGTAATGATATCTTTTTCATAGCAACATATTTTCCTACAATCAAAATAGACACAAAAAAACTGAGTTTTCCATGTAATATTCGACTATACGTCGTAATTGTTATTTCAACGCGCTGGTACGACAGGTGACCCCATTGTGTGAGACTCACGAACTAGTTCTGTGTGTATAATGATGTCGACGTTTCTATTTATATTCGTGCGATGTAAAGTACGCCTGATAATATACTGTGATGATGGATAACGTATTGCTATGTATTTTTTCGCAGGCGTTTTGCTTTTTATAATAAAATATGATAATAATATTCTACCACATACACACAACACCATCTAGCCCAAACTAAGCAGAGCTTGTACTATGGGTACTAGACAATGGATGAACATACATATAATATACATTTTTTTTGTAAATACATACGTATTATACATAAAAGAAGAAGAAAGAAAGACTGATTATGAAAGTTTATAAGGCTAGTGTCAATGGAACAGTTGCAAGAGGAAAACCTAGGCGAACGTTTCTCGATCAGATCGGAGGCGTTCTGGACAAAGGCCAGGTTAGGAGCACCTTGAACCGACGGGCGTGTATGAGGAATGTGATGAAAGTGAATGAAGCCAGACAAGTGTGTCAGGATCGTAGCAAATGGAAATCCGTAGTCTCTGCCTACCCCTCTGGGAAGCAGACGTGAATATATGTATGTATGTATTATACATAGAAACACCCAGACCAAGACAAACATCCATGTTCATGCACACAAATGTTTGACTAGTCCGGGAATCGAACCCGTGACCTCAGGCGTGGCAGTCGGTTACACTAACCACTACGACATCGAGGCCGACATATGTTTCGTATGGTTTGGTAACACAGTGGCATATCTGCGACTGCACGGATGGCGTAGTGGTTTAAGTGGTCGGTTGTGGGTTCGAATCCCATACGGGACAATAAAGGCGCTCATAGCTAGTTGCACTCACTGCTCGGTAAACGATTAGTGAGGTTAAGCAACGTGGGTGCGGTCAGTCAATAGATGGGTGACCGCTTAGTGGTATTTCATCTGAGCGTCTCCGTGCTTCGGAATCTTCGCTGTTTGAATGATGAACGCAAGAGCTATGAATTGTCTATGAAAAATACTGGCATTTGAACGGAGTGGCTCAAAATTGGATTAATTGGATAATTTAATAGCGAAGATATCTTATTTAAAGAAAAAGTAAATGTCTTTCTCCTAAGTTCAAACTATCTTTATAAAAAGATTTTTAAAGATGTCTATACAAAATAACTAGCATTTGCCCGCGGCTTCGCTCGCGTTAATTTAGAATTTGACAATCAAGTCGGGTTGTACTCTGCTTGTAATAATATAATTCAATCATGATTCGAAAGACACGTGGCGCCATCTATTATCATACGAACGTTATTATTGTTTTTCTCGGGAACAGTATTTTTTTCGGGATGAAAGGTAGCCTATGTCCGTTTCTGTACACCTGTCAACGTATTTGCAAAATTTCAGGATGATCGTTTCAGTGGTTTAGGCGTGAAAAGGTAACAAACAAACAAACTCATTTTCGCTTTTATAATATTAGTTAGAAGTTAGATTAGATTAGATAGAATTAGAATAGTTATAAATAGAATAATTATGACTAAAAGTGATTACTTTGCATTTTTAATAGCAGTCAGAATATATCACACTGATTGTCAAAAAAGACGAGTCTATTGCCGAACACCGTGCAGCTAGCCTAGTTACTGAGCTACTGGCTATTTCCTATTTCAACTACTGATTATTACGAAAAGTATCTGAAAAGGCACGTTTGGCTGTTCATAGAGGTCTATTAGTGCCTACGCTTATGCATGGAAGTGAAAGTTGGGTATGGCAAAAGAAGCATGAGAGCAGAATAAATGCTGTAGAAATGAGAGCGCTGAGAGACATAATTATGTGGTGTGAGTTGTGACGCTGAAAGATAGAATAAGAAATAGTGTGATTAGAGAGATGCGGCATGAAAGTGGATTTAGTGACAAGAATAGAAAAGGGTATGTTAAGCTGGTTTGGACATGTAGAAAGAATGGACGAGTAAAGACTGACTAAGAAAGTGTAGGCTAGTGTGAATGAAACAGTCGCAAGAGGCAGACCTAGGCGAACGTTTCTTGATCAGATAGGAGGTGTTCTGGACATAGGCGAGGTTAAAAGCACCTTAAACCGGCGAGCGTGTATGAGGAATGTGATGAAAGTGAAGGAAGCGAGAGAAGTGTGTCAGGATCGTAACAAATGGAACTTCGTAATCTCTGCCTACACCTCTGGGAAACAGGCGTGAATCTATGTATGTATGACTATTTCCTCATACGAAAATGACTACTACTTTGCTGAATAAAAGGATTGAACCCGAGATCAAACGGAGGCAATATCACCACCGGTTAGACCGGTTACTTTTACATTAACCCCTTGTAACAGTTGTAATTGTTAACGCCTCCCGGTATGGGGTCTATACAAATCTGGGGCCCGTATCAAGAAAAGGGCGACATTTTTTCACGATGAAACGTCATGTCCAGCAGAGACGAATTTAGGTATCCCTCCGAAAATTAAGTTTTCGTTCACATTACTTACAAGTAGATTAAACACTAGATTTTCGCCGCGGATTCGCTCGCGTTAATGTAGATTTTGTTATCTTATCATATCTTGGGGCCAGTCAGTGCAGACCGGCGACACTTCGACCCAGTGGGATCTTTTGTGTCGACACTCTCCCAATAACGACTGCTATAGATGTTCATGGCAGCCGGGACCAACGGCTTAACGTGCTTTCCGAGGCACGGAGCAGGTGATAATTGTCAATCAATACGCACATAATTTCGAAAAGTCATAACTTCCGAAAGTCAGAGGTGCGCGACGTGGGTTCGAACCTGAGACCCTCTGCATTGCAGTCTGTTGGTCTCCCCACTGAGCTATCGCTGCTCTTTTAGATTTTGTTAAAAAAAAAAAGCTTCTATACCCCGTACACAGTAGTTTTCCTGGATGAATGATACCCTATGAATGTCCTCCTCTGTACCTCAGAAAAAGTGTATGCGAAATTTTAAAATGATCGGTCGAGTAGTTAAGGTGTGAAAGCGTAACAAACAAACAAACTCACACGCGCATTTATAATATTAGTTAGGATTACTTTGAGTAAACCATGCTTAGTCATCAAAATGCTTATAGAGAAAATTTACAATTGATGAGGCAGGTTGTAAGATAAATTAGTTTACCTATGTCGTAGGTTCGTTTCTAATTTATAGACTACATCGCCGTTTAAATATGATACCATAGACTCATGTCTGGTTCTCGAAGGCATGATAACACTTACTGCCTTGTATTTGCTACAATCCAGACGCAACTGTGATGAGCGTCCACCCGTCAGCACCGAGACGTGTACAGCCTTCAGAAGCACTGGCGCCAACTCTATAGGACTTAGGGTGACCAAGTCCCTCCAATGGCGCTGTCGGTAGGACTGAGCCCTTAACAATTTGAGTGCATGGATGGCGTAGTGTTTAAGTGGCCACTTCTCCGAGTGTTGTGGGTTCAGTCTCCACACGGGACAAACACTTGTGTGATCCACAGATAGTTCCTCCGAATCTGAGTGTTCTTTGTGTCCGTTGTTTGAATGTGTCGATGGTGTCCCGCGACACAGGAATTACTACTAGTGAATGAGAAGTTTTGTTAAAAAGAAAAAAATATATATTCTGTGAGCCTAGGCAATTTACACTAACTGTATAAACACACGGTTACCTAAACTATATTATAATATTTGATCGATGATAATATATAAAAGAATATACATATTGATGAAGCCGACGTCCCTATTCACAAGAAACCACTTTAGGAGACAAGATGTACAGTAAATATTCTCTTTAGATTAATAATGAGTCACACGCGACATTACTCCGTCGATTCCTTTTATGAACGTTGCCAAAATAAGCAAACATTTCGAGAAACTCGAGCGTCAGTATCAATTACCACTTAGCACCAAGTCCGGCTCTGACTCAGAGCTCAATCGTCCGGATACCTCATGGAATAATAACGATGAAGGATGCGGCGTACAGCTGCCATGCGTGTGCCACAATTCTGAGCAGATAACCATAAGTGGCAAGTTATGGCAGCTGGACTACATACAATATCCATATTTAAAAAAGTGGCCTTGAGTTTCTTGCATTGGTATCTTCTCATAGGCTCAACCTTTTGCCTGAACCATGCAACTAACATAAATGTAAATTCAGTAAATGTAACAAACTCACTAACCCCTTTGACGTTCATAAGTGTTACTTTGTGACCTAAGTGAATAAATGATTTTTGACTTTGACTTTGACTTACAAATAGAATAGCTATTTGAATTTGAAATAGCATTCAATAAGTAAGAAAGCCATTTCAAATTCAATTGAGTATTAACTCCTCTGCTAGATGGATTATCTATATTTTAATACGTGAAGCAAAAACATTGTATCCCTTTTTACAAAAATTGCGCGGACGGAGGAGTATGAAATTTGGCACAGTTAAAGTTTATATGGAGAAGGAGGGGCGAATCCTAACATTTATATAAAATATGTATTAGAAACACATTAAATTAATGAAAAAACACTACACGCACACAACCATGCATTTGACACACACAAGCGCGTAACTATGGTTACATATATCAATATATAATGACATAGGTATATCAGCAATATCTTACAGGCAAACTTTGGTCAAATTTCGAGCACTAGGCGACCGCTAGTTTATACAGTTCTTTCAAATTTTGCTTAATTTTCTTCGCCATAGACATTCTATTGTTATATCCCTAAGTAGTGCGTTTACTCATTGAACGCCATTTCGAATGTCCCTTCTAGCTTTGGACATACTAGGGTCGAGAGGTTGGTTGTCCACCTACTGATCTATCCATGTGCGCCCACTTCGAAGATGGCTATTTAAGTATAGCTGGAGAAAACTAGTTATTTATAATTTCAGTCCCTAGTTATCTCGTAAATAAAAATACGTCATTTTATTTAAAACCAAATAGATATTAAATTTTTAGACAGTAGTTACCATCTACTAAAATATGGTGACATAATAACATCATTGGGTTAAGTATTATCGACTTAATACCTACAGTAAAAAGTTCAATTTCAAAGTAACAATAATGAGTTTTACACCCTATTGCTATGCTACTACATTTATTTTCGGCGACACTGGTCCTCGTTCTAATAAAGTTCAACGCCATATCCATCGAGTTGTTCACTCGTTATTCTGTGGAGTACCCCTTACTCTGTCAACATCATATTTTATCCGGTTATTTTCTCTTCGACTGCCGTTAACATAGCCAGAATGCTTTATGGGGGCATTGTGATCTCTATTAGTTGATGGGGTGTACTATTTTTTATGTCCGGTGACCAGCAGCGTAAGTAACTGAACAGATTTCTAAAATATTTTCGTGATCTATACGTATAATAAAATTGGAGCTGGTACGATGAGATATTAAAGAAAATAAGAAAATAAATGTGAATAACAGCTATAAAAGCCAAATCAATTATTAAGTATATTCGTCTGCCAGACTGTACGTTTGCAACGATAGCTCAGTGGGAAGACCAACAGACTACAATGCAGAGGGTCTCGGGTTCGAACCCACGTCGCGCACCTCCGACTTTCAGAAGTTATATGACTTTTCGAAATTATGTGCGTATGGATTGACTATTATCACCTGTTTCGTGCCGCGGAGAACACGTTAAGCCGTCGGTCCCGGCTGGCATAAACATCTATAGCAGTCGTTATTGAGAAGTCAGTGCCCTTTAATATTCTGACACTGGTCTAGCCTTAGGGTTGCGGAGGTTAGATGTCAGTCGCTCCGTGTAAAAACTGATATCCAGTCAAATCCGGTTAGAATAGAAATCCGAACCCAAGTGACTTGGGAATAATAAAGGCTAGGGAGAAGAAGTCTGTACGTTTGTACATAAATGAGGCAAAAATAACTGCATGAAATTAAATGCCGCTTTTCCAGTAGAGGTATTGGAGGTCTGATTTAAAACCTGACTCATGTTTCATCTTGATACGCCGCTTGGAAGTCAAGTATTAATAATAAGAAGTTTTGTATGTTATTATCAATCAATATATTTATCAGAATATATGCTTTATGTGTGTATAACAGTTTCTTTATAAATGCACAAAAAAAGAAAATTTGATACCTACTTGGTACCTACTTCTAGGTTTAGCTTTTTCGAGTACCTATTTAAGGCGTAAAAGCGTAAAGGCGTAGCGGAACTCACTTGTCCATCCTAACTTCCTAACTAATATTATAAAAGCGAAAATGAGTTTGTTTATTTGTTACCTTTTCACACCTAAACCACTGAACCGATAACCCTGAAATTTTGCATATACGTTGACAGGTGTACAGAAACGGACATAGGCTACCTTTCATCCTGAAAAAAATACTGTTGCCGAGGAAAACAATAATAACGTTCTTATGATAATAGAAAGCACCACGTGTCTTTCGAATCATGATTGAATTATATTATTATTACAAGCAGAGTACAACCCGAATTGATTGTCAAATTCTAAATTAACGCGAGCGAAGCCGAGGGCAAAAGCTAGTTAATAATATTAGTTAAGATAACATTAGAATCATAGTGTGATCAGTTCCCTTCGAGATGTATTTGTTTAGTATTTCGTGAGATGATGTATGTCATATTCTAGAATATTCGTTGGGAGTTCAATAGAAACAACGTCCGTTAGCTTCATGCATTTATTTCGCACTGCCTATACATTCTTTCATACGAACAAAGATACATAGTTACATTCATATATTTACACATACCGCCATTGGTATAATGTTAACCAATCATAGTTGAGTACATCACGGTAGAAGGTAACTACCTACATTACACTCTTCCACACCAACCAATACCATGGGTATTCCATCAACCTTACACTTAAAGTAACTTAACCTAAGAATACAAATTTAGCTACACTTACATCTTATAATTAATTTTATTTTTAATTCGACATAATCTGACCGGTCGGCTTTGGGCAGGTGAGGCTTCAAGCTGCGCGTCTTGAAACTCCGGTGAAGCCGGAGATTCAGCCATGTCTGAATCCACCCCTCTTCCTTTCGATACCGCTTTACTCGTGAGTGAATTACCGAGGTCCGCCGACTTTTCCTCCGACTGACCCTCACTCGCCAGTGAATTCGGTTCACCGTTCAACTCTATCTGAGAATCTGTGCTAGGTTCTGTCACTATCACCGATGGCTGACCACAGCTAGCCAATGACAGTCGTGAAGATCTCTTTTTTAGCTGGTTAATATGTCTGTGAACTAACTCCCCTTCCCTACTTTTTACCTTATAATTATTGGAACCGGTGACGTCAACTATTTGACCTGGAACCCACTTTTCCCCCTTCAAGTACTGCCTGTACCATACTTCCTCTTGAGGTTGAAGTTCCCTATTAACCCCTCTCGCCGATTCTAACTGCCGCTGCTGAGCCTTTCCAACCCTACTTCCTCTATCCGGTCTAATAACATCTAACTTAGTACGTAACCGTCGTCCTACTAATAACATAGCTGGGCTCTCGCCCGTGGTTGAGTGCTCAGTGTTCCTATAATGTAACAAGTATGTACAGAGTGCTTTGTCTACATTTTGTTTTTCCGAAATAGCTTTTTTAATGACTCGCTTTAAAGACTTAACCGCATTCTCAGCTAGACCGTTCGACGCGGGATGATACGGTGCCGTAAAAATGTGATTGATCCCTTGATTTCTGTTAAAATTATTAAATTCTATACTCGAAAACGGAGGCCCGTTGTCCGTGACTATTTGTTTAGGCAGGCCCCATCTACTAAACAACTCGGACAACTTATCGATGACACTGGCCGCTGTTGTACTGGTCATACTAAATGCTTCCACCCACTTAGACATCGCATCGACCACTACCAAATATGTTTTACCTAAAATTGGTCCCATAAAATCCAAGTGCAACCGTGTCCACGGGCGGTGTGGCCATGGCCACATGCGCGGTGCTTGCCGCGGCGGCGCGTCCGCCTGCGCCGCGCACACCTCGCACTCGCGACATAAGCGCTCAATGTCTTCATCAATACCGGCCCACCACACGTAACTACGGGCTATCGCCTTAGACTTAACAATTCCCATATGGGGCTCATGAATCATCTGTAGAACCTTTTCCTTACAATCATGCGGAACTACTAACCTATGTCCCCACATAACACAACCTAACTCCTCATAAAGCTCCGTCCTACGATTAAAATAAGGTCGTAAATTCAGAATTTCGCAGTCTGCAGGCCAACCATCTCGCAAATACCTAAGCACCCTAGCTAAAACCGGGTCCCGATTAGTTTTATTCTTAATCTCATAGTAGTCCAATAACAATGTTTGTTGAACAAAATGCAAGAATGTTTGCTCGGGCGCCGAATGACTCATCTGTTTACTACTAGTCGTCACAGGTAGCCGCGATAGGCCGTCCGCACCGTTCTTATCCGTGCGCACGTACTCAATAACAAAAGAATATGCAGATAATATTATTGCCCATCGCTGCATCCTACTCGCAACCATCGTTGGTATGCCCGTATGAGGCCCTAAAATAGACACAAGTGGCTTGTGGTCAGTCCGTAAAACAAAATGTCGGCCATATAAATATTGATGAAACTTATTTACCGAAAATATAATAGCCAATGCCTCTCTATGAATTTGTGAATAGTTTTTTTCCGCGTCATTCAGAGTGCGCGACGCATAAGCAATGGGCCGTTCCGTCACCCCGTCTACATCGAGCTGCGTGAGGACCGCGCCGACTCCGCGCGCGCTCGCATCACATGTTACTATGAGCTGCCGCATTGGATCATAATGAGATAATACGTCCGCGCTTGTTAATAATATTTTTATTCTTTTAAAAGCACGCTCACAATCTGTTGACCAGCGCCATACTTTGTCTCTTTTTAATAAATCGTATAACGGTACTAGTTCCGAACTCATATTCCTCACAAACTTAGCGTAAAAGTTAATTAGACCCAGAAATGAACGTAATTCAGTAACATTTACTGGCCTAGGGATTTTTGTGATAGCTTCTACTTTACTGGGATCCGTTCTAATGCCGTCCTTGTTTAACACGTAGCCTAAGTATCGAACCTCATCCACTAAAAACACACATTTGCTAGTTTTTAACTTGAAACCGTATTTATGTAATTTACTAAAAACAGCCTCAACCGCCTGAAGGTGTTGGGCCCTATTAGGCCCCCCAATGATTATGTCGTCCAGGAAGACCTCTACATAAGGAATACTACCTAATAAATTGCACATAATGCGCTGAAATATACCCGGACTCGATGCCAGACCATACACTAACCTATTATATCGATATAGGCCACGATGAGTATTGATTACCGTGATTTCTTTACTATTATCCAATTCGATCTGACTATAGGCCTGTGATAAATCGATTTTAGAAAAATACTGAGCATTGCCTAAACGCACCATTAAGTCCTCGATTTTCGGTAAAGGATAGCGATCTACTAAAAGAACAGGATTTACCGTAGCCTTAAAATCTGCACAGATTCTCAGTGAGCCGTCCGCTTTATTTACCGGTACTAACGGTGAGGCCCAGTCCGAGGCGTCGATGGGCTCGATGATCCCGTCGCGCAGCATCGCGTCGAGCTCGGCGTCGACGCGCTCCCTCAGCGCATAAGGTATCGGGCGCGCGCGGTGGAATACCGGCGCCGCCCCATCCCGAAGTCTCAACGTCGCCTTACCCCCCGTGTACCTTCCCAAGCCGCCACTGAATAACTCCTTATATCTATGAACCAAAATTTTTAAATCAGCCTCCATAGTAATCTCACTACCGACATTATGGCAATTAGTAAATCTTGGTAGCTTAATATTTAATTCTGTAAGCCACTGCCGGCCTAACAAGGAGGTAGTACCCCCATCTATTACAAAAAGTTCTAGAATTTTCTCCGTGTTATCATAGGCAACTAAAGGTTTTATTATACCCAAAGGTTTCAACCTCGATCCGTCATAAAACCTCAATCCGACACTGGTAGGCTCTAACCACAATTCACTGAAATATTGCTTATAAATTTTTTTACTAATGCACGACACTGCCGTACCCGTATCGACTTCCATATTAATAATTACATTTTCAATGGCCACGGGTAAACTCACCGGTTTGTAATCGTTTAAACACAGGTGATGAAACCCTTCTTCACCCTGCTCGAACTCGCTTAAGTCCTCCTGTACCGTTCCATAGTGTATGGCCTTGTTCTGCTGGCCTCCAGAGGCACCCCCCGGGCACCTACGCCGTAAGTGGCCCGTTTGTCGGCACCGACTGCATACGTAGCTCCGATATCGACACATCTCATAATTATGCGATGTTGAACCGCACCCTCTACAGCCGCTGCCCCCGGCCGCGTTTCCGTGCCGTGCGCGTACTCCCGCATCGCGATGCACCGCCCGATGTCCGGGCGCACCGCCCGCGCCGGAGCCGCGGCCGTCCCTACCGCGTCCGCGCGGCGCCATCGCACCTCCGCGCCGTTGCGCGTCACCACTAACCGCTACTGTATGTAGCCCCGCTGTTTCCTCACTGTGAGCCGCTGTAGCTACTCCCGCCGTCCCTGACGTCTGAACTGCCGCGGCATCCCGTTCCGCCGCTTCCAGAGATGTTGCCAGTTTTACCGCGCCCGTAAAACTCAAGGAATCTTCCTCCGTAAACAGCCTCTGTCGAGTTATTTCGCCATTCAGTCCACATACGAATTGATCCCGTAAATTTTCATCGAGACTATTGCCAAATTTACAATGACGTGTCAACTTTTTCAACGCCGCCACATAATCCGCGATGGTTTCTCCCGCTGCTTGTCGCCTTTGCCTGAAGCGATACCTCTCTGCCAACGCCGATGGAACCGGTTGAAGATGGTTTTTCATAATACCGACCACCTCCTCATATTTCAATTCCGCGGGCTTCTTCGGGCTTGATAGATTCGCCAACAACTCGTAAGCCGCCTCACCCATCACCGCGATCAATGTAGGCAGCTTCAGTTCTTCCTTAACGGCATTTGCCAAAAAGTACATATTTAGCCGTTCAATATATGACGACCACACTCCCGCGACCACATCGAAGTCCTTTACTTTTCCGATCGACATCGTAATTACTAATAATGCACGCCCAATTTACTTTTAACTCGTCGCCACTGTCATATTCTAGAATATTCGTTGGGAGTTCAATAGAAACAACGTCCGTTAGCTTCATGCATTTATTTCGCACTGCCTATACATTCTTTCATACGAACAAAGATACATAGTTACATTCATATATTTACACATACCGCCATTGGTATAATGTTAACCAATCATAGTTGAGTACATCACGGCAGAAGGTAACTACCTACATTACAATGTAAAGATAAGTATAGCAGTTATAAGTAGGGTGATAAAATACTAATTAATAACTTAAATAGACAAATATTTTCACCGTTTTGTTTACGTCGTAAAAGGGCAGTAGAGTAAGGCCAAAAAAAAATTTATTTTAGGCAAATACGAAACATTGTCACGTACAACGATTAATCGAATCGATTACAATATGTAATCAAGTTTCGAATATTCAATTATGATCCGAATTATAACCAGTGACGACGAATTGATCACATTCGTATGCTGCAGGGTTCATAGGTACCTACATAATAACTTAAACTTTCGGAGTATTCCGCTTTCGGCACCAATTTTTTCGACACCTATGGTTTCGGCACCTAAGCTATTCAACTTTCAGCACCAATAGGTATTTTATTCCACATTGACAGTTTCGACACCAAGCAAAAATACCTATTGGTGCTGAAAGTGGCATAGCTTGGGTGCCGAAACGATAGGTGCCGAATACTCCAAACCTTCGCGGTGCATGATATATATATAATATAATAGGTACCTAACGGGTATTAGCGCGTCAGCTTGTGACCACGGCCGGTGTAACCTGGTCGAAACGTCAAGCCTATAAAAGATAAACATTATGTATGATCGCGGTAATACCCGTTACCTATTATATATATTTCATAGGTACATGTTTCATTGCACATCGCATTAGTTGCAGGTTTTTCCGAATTAATAATTATAATTATGTTTAGGCATGGTGGGTAACCGCAACTTTATGATAAACACACTTGTAACTATGTATTATATTGTTAGATCATCGGTAGTACCCAGTACTCATAGTTGCAATGTGTGTACGGCGCCATTTATATCAGAATTCATATAACTAACCGCAGCGTTGACGGGTAATGGAAACTATATCTTTTGTTTTTTATTAATTAATTAACAAAAAAGAAAACCGACTTCAAAAAAGAATATTCTAAAACTTAAAATGCACTAAAAAGTTAATAAATAATTGCATATTCTTGTGAATAATTAAATTATTGTTATTTTTGGAGTCAGTGTCAGCAGCCCGCGCCGCGTGCTGCGTCTATGTGTGCAATTGTGCATGCCAATGTTATGTTATGATTATAGTAAGACATCTTATGTTTAATTAGGTACAAACCTACCTTGGCTGAAATCGACTCCAATAATAACAATAATTTAATTATTCACAAGAATATGCAATTATTTATTAACTTTTTAGTGCATTTTAAGTTTTAGAATAATCTTTTATGAAGTCGGTTTTCATTTTTGTTAAAATTTTGTTTATTTCTCGGTTTTTAGTGAACCTTGCCAAATATGAGAACATCATCAATGTAGCCAAATACGCATTATTAAGGATAACTCGAAAACGAATGGTCAAATCTTGATCAAAATTAAATGGGACCACACGGGAAGCACCAGCTTTCAAATAAAAAAGAATCATCAAAATCGATTCACCCAGACGAAAGTAACGAGGTAACAAAAAAAAAAATACAGACGAATTGAGTACCTCCTCCTTTTTTTTAAGTCGGTTAAAAATACAACTCTCGCGTTAAGAATAATTCTGGAGTCGCGGGGGACTTTACAAACATCCAAACAACGGACACAAGGAACACGCAGACTTAGAACAGCCATTTGTAGATCACACAATTTTTTGTTCCGTGTTGAATTCGAACCCACAGCACTCGGCGCAGGGGCAGCGGCGAGGCGACCACTTAAACACTACGCCATCCGTGCAGTGCTTCGTGTACATCTTATTAAGGACTAGCTGTTATCTGCTGTTAGATTTTAACTAAAAAGTGTTGGTCTCCGCGGAACCCTATTTAATTTTCTAAAATCAATGTAGCCTATGTTACTTCTTATAATATCAGCTATCTGCCAGTGAAAGTCTCGTCAAAATCGGTTCAGCCGTTTCGGAGATTAGCCGGAACAAACAGACAGACAGACAGACAAAAATTTAAATTAGGTGTTTTCGTGTAGGTACCTTATATACTGTCACATGCATTAGATAAAAAGCTGTTATTTTGATATTACAAACAGACACTTCAATTTTATTTATTTGTATACATAACTTTACTGAAAATTACTTGACAAATAAACTTAATAATGCTTTGCTGTTTAATTAATCCTTATATTCAGCAGTCGCAGTTACTATGCTGTGCTGTTCCAACGATGCAAGTTTATTGAAGTGAAAACTTCTTTAGGCGCGTTGAGCACTTCTTGGGTGAACAAAAATCATGGAACTCGCGTCATCGTCACGCTTCCACGCTTTTTTATTTTTTTAGAATATTAACAATATCTCAGATATGGTGCGTCCTACGCAAAAAATAACGAAATTTTGATCCCTTAATGACCCCGAAGAGTCAGGAACTAGCATCTGAGCCGCCCGTTTTTTGTTTTTTTATTTGGTTTATGATGAAGTATTTATTATCAAGGATTAAAGTTTTCACTTCTATCGACAGTCCCCAAAGACCGCCGCAAACTTTTTTTTATTTCTTTAACAAAATCAAGTAAATATAGGTACATATATCTATGAGCGACCAATTACCGTTTATTTTCAGCTGAACCGCTTGTCAGCTACTATATTTGCTTAATTTGACATAAGACGAGTCTTTGTGAGTCCTATTCACATTTGACTATATCTTAATATATAAAAAGCTCGTGTCACGATGTATGTTCGGGATAAACTTTGAAACTACAGAACCGATTTTGATCAAACTTCGTAACTATCTGTAATTTGGTCCAACTTAAAAGATAGGATAGTTTTATCTTAATTTTTTTTTCGTGTTTACAGGACAACATCTGTCGGGACAGCTAGGTTTTTATATATTATCGATCCTGTTTATAACATATCTCACAGCTGGGCATTAGCATCTTCTTAGAAAGAGATGATTTGGGCTGTAGTGTAGTTCACCGTTAAAGCCACTGATAATTGTCAATTTTATGTAAAAATCTTCTAAAAGCCAGATATATGTGCCTTGGGTGCGAACTCGAGACTTCTGCGCAACAGTTCAACGGCCTAAACTAGATTATTGCTGCTTATCTATGAGAATAATTACTATAAATTATGGATTTCAACTCAATAAAACAGTCCTATTATAGCATTACACAGCAGAGAGGCCATGCTGAATTTTAAAACTATAATAAAGTTCTCGGTTTCTTTATGCGCCGTACGCTGCGTAAGACGCATGCGACAAATGCTTGCCGCGTCTGTGTCGCTCAAGATGGCATGCATCTCACACGGGCATTGACGCTCAGTTTAATGCATAAACCAAAGCGAAGCAGTTATTTTACCTTTATATATAAAAAATCAGCTATCGATTGTTGGTGTCCGAATAATAAATTAAAAATATTTGATGGATTGACTTGAATTTTAACACCATGTTACACTTCTATATAAAGGTATTTCTATATACTTTTTATATCGAAGTTTCCATGAGAATAGGCATTTCAAATATTAAACTGAGCGACTGTAATCGTAGCCGGGTTAAGCTAATATGTAATGAAATAGTACGTGGCAATCGCAATGCATGCAACGCGCCGTATGATGCGTAAAAGAACTGAGCGCCTAAGATTTTCTTTTAAGTTTCAGATTAAAATTCAAGTCACGTGTGTAGTTTATACCTCACGTAATGGCTACGAGGTATCGCGGTTCGAGGTTCGACGTGTTATACTTTACAACTTTGTTGTTCAAATAAATTGTGGCGTTGAAAAATGTATGGTTTAAATACGAGTTCTACTGCAGTTCGTTTTGTTGGATGTGAGGTTTTAGAGCGTCGGGAATAAGTGTCAGTTTGGATTTTATATTGCAAGCACCTTATCTTGTGTATGTGAGCCAGTCAGTACAGACCGGCGACACTTCGACCCAGTGGGATCTTTTGTGTCAGCCTTAGGTTTTCCTGTTTTAAAGCACTGTTTTAGTATATGTATTTATATATATAATCAAAATCAAATAACTTTTAGGTAACAAAGTAACACTTATGATTGTCTAACTTTAATTGTTTAATTGATGTACTTGTAATTATTATAACTGACATTGTTGTATTTTCGTTATATATTATTATGTTTTTATATTGCATCTCCTTTTATTGAGGATACACAGGCCGGAGATGTGGAACCTGGAGAATGTAGTTGTACTAATACCTACACCTCTACCTGCCTACTATACATGTATGTAGTTTAAAATATACTTAAGTAACCTCTTTAGTAAAACATATAATTAAAAAAAGTATTTGTCGACGTCGACTATTCCCCGCCAACATATTGGATGTAGCGAGTATGCCCCAATATTGCGAACACGCCAAAGCCTGTTACTCCTTTTATTATGTATTCGCGGCTATAAATTTTGAATAAGGCTTTTATTGTGATTGCTTTGTTAACGAACTTGTGGTGAAAACATGTTGTAGGTGCAATCTCAGCGCACAAATTGATATCCTCAAATATATAATTCACGTCGCTTTATATTGTGTCTCTACTACATGAATGGCTTGTGTTATAATATATTATATTATATGTCTCATGCGGTTTCACCCACGTTTCTGCTTTACTTCCGTGGTTTGTAGCATGATGTTATATGAAAATGAAAAATGGTTACTTTGCGTAGGTCATAACCTATTTAACTGAGCAACAAATGCAAAAGAAAATTTAATTCCAACTGGTAGTTCTCGAGATAAGCACGTTCAAACAAAAAACAAACGAGGACAACTCTTTGAGCGTTATTATATTAGAATAGATCTTATTGGTCTGGTTAGACACACGTGACTGCAAATGATGATGTTTTAGATTCCAACCCAACAAAAAGTAATTGGATTTTTCTGTCCAGAAGTTCGCAATGTCAGTATGGTGTTACAAAGTTGGCGGTGTTTAATAGTCTCGTGTCATTAAAAACAACTAAATCCACATTCCATCCACATTCCTGCAGCAGTTTCACAGTAGTATTGCTGGAGGTCTAACTTAGAGTCTGGTGCATGATTCATCTTAATAACTCGCTCAGAAGTCGAGTATTATGTGTGTAGATCAACTTTTTCTTAAGCAGCGATAGCTCAGTGAGGAGACCAACAGACTGCAATGCAGAGGGTCTTGGATTCAAACCCACGTCGCGCACCTCTGACTTTCGGAAGTTATATGACTTTTCGAAATTATGTGCGTATTGATTGACATTCATCGCCTGCTCCGTGCCTCGGAGAGCACGTTAAGCCGTCGGTCCCGGCTGCCATGAACATGTATGGCAGTCGTTATTGGGAAGTCAGTGCCCTCTAATATCCTGACACTAGTCTAGCCTTAGGGTATCGTTAGCCTTTGGGTTGCGGAGGGCAAATGGCAGTCGCTCCGTGTAAAAACTGATATCCTGTCAAATCCAGTTGGACTAGAAAGCCGATCCCAAGTGACTTCATATTAATAAAGGCTAGGGAAAAAGAAAAAGAAAGATCAGCTTTTTCTTACATGCATATAAAGAAAACATAGACAGGATATATGTATCTGCGTCCACGTGTATAAAGTCGCGGGCAAAAGCTAGTTTTGTATATAATTTTAAGTTAGACTTTGTTTTTTACTATTTGAAGTGAATGCTGTCATAAATCTAAAAAAGCAATTGTTTATTTCTCTAACACCGATTGAGTCTATAAATGTATGATATGTAAATGATTCAATCTCGTAGGAAAATAATACTCTAGCAATGTATTTCCACAGTACGGTCAAACGATACAGAAACATATGAAGCAAATATTGTTTTACAATATGGGGAGCCGTAAATCGCGCTATGCAAACTGGGCTTCAATCAAGCGTAGTCCATTCAGAACCCAAAATAGTAGTTAGATCAAAATGTTTAAAGGCTTTAAAAACGTTTCAAAGGGTTCTCTGAAACAAATTTGTACGATTTACGTTGGTGCTGTTTGATTCGCTGACCGATTAATTGCAAATATGCTCCGGGATTTGGGTGAAATAGTCTTTGGCTTCAGAGGTAAAGGTAAGGGATTATTATGTTGGATTAACAGTTAAAGGCAAAGTAACATAATTATACTTGTTATTATGTTATTCCTTCAATTTTAATTGTACCTTGTGCAGGAGCTCACCAAAATCACCAGAGGCACCGCTAAGGCCCTTCGTACACAAGCCTACGCAAATCTTCGATACCCGACGATTTTGGTCTCTAAGCGACTACCGCAATACAAATTCATAGAGGTGCGTACACAGACACGCGTCGTCGACATTTGTACTTGTGTACGAACCTCTATGAATTTGTATTGCGGTAGTCGCTTAGAGACCACAATCGTCGGGTATCGAAGATTTGCGTAGGCTTGTGTACGAAGGGCCTTACGGCACGCTATATTATATAATGTAATCGATCAGATCAGATCTAGCATTTTATTTTAACTTTTACTTGTCAAAGTCAAAACTCATTTATTTATTTAGGTCTCAGAGTAACACTTATGAACGTCAAAATATAATATGTAGTGAGTTTATTAAGTTACTGAAGCTAGGTTCATTTAGGTAAGTTGCAAGGTTCTGGCAAAGGGTTGAGCCTATGAGAAGAAACTTGGTAATTAGTTCTGGAGTAGAATATTAAACATGGTTTTAAATTTTTAAGTTTGCCTTTAGTTTATCATAAGCGTTATTATAATGTAAATTGATTAAACTTAAAACAGTAAGTACTTTCTCGCTTGAAACATAGGTTTAGCTTAGTTCGGGCAAATGTCTATAAGTGTAATTTATATAATATGTATTATTTAATAATATCAGCCCTGTATTAAACTGTCCCACTGCTGGGCACGTGCCTCTTCTCACTGTGAGAAGGGTTAGGCCGTAGTCCGCCACGCTAGTTCATTGCGGATTGGTAGACTTCACATATCTTCGAGAACATTACGAAGAGCTCTGAGACATGCAGGTTTCCTCACATGTTTTCCTTCACCGTTTTTTTATTTTTTATTGCCATTGGTGGCAGACGAGCAAGTGGTCCACCTGATGGAAAGTGGTAACCACTGCTCATGGACTTCAGCAATGTCAGGACACAGCAAAGCCGCTGCCTACAGTGAAAGAAGAACTCTCTTTAAACCTCGTTTGAATTGACCTCTATTTATTGCACACATAACCTCGAAAAGTCAGAGATGCGCGCCTTAGGATTGAACTCGAGACCTTTGCCTGGCAGTCCAATGGTCTACCTCTAGGCAACCTCTGCTTGTTTTTTGAATTTATACATTTATTAGGATGTAATTGAAAAACTAAGGACTTTTTACTTAATAAATAAAACATTATTATTAGGCATTTGGTCTCATATGAAGGTGCCGTGCATATTTAAGGTGGAATACCAAATTCAATGTGTGAAGCAAGTATTAGTTTAGGTAGTTTTGTAGCATGCTTAATAGATTGCATCTTGCTGTGACGCAAATTGCTAGAACTTTTTATTTATTAAGCGTATGTATAGGTATATAGGTCTTTTAATGCTGTTGTGTTGTACGCGAATAGTGTAATAGTTGCTTCTTACATAATTACATGATGTTTTTTTTTCTTTGCTCGTCAAAATGACCACACTCCACCTGATGGTAAGCAGTCGTGTGGTCTAAGAGCAGTGGCCTCCACACCGCCCTCATAGCAGCCGAGGCGATGTTGAGGTCTCTACTTTGACGGCCTGAGAAGGTGCTTTTTCACGCCCCGCTTAAAGGACCCAGGATTGAAATAAGCAGTTTTGTATAAGTAGGAATTAAATCATTTTCAGTTTTTGGTGAAAATTTTTTTGTCCGCTTGGTATCGGTCAAAGGAAACGAGTTTCGATAATTAACATAGCATTTTGAATTTGTCAGTAGAATACTCTGTCTTTATACGATTGCTTTTTGCTGTATAAAGCTCCATCTACTTTATTGCCTGTTCTTGTATCATTTTAAATCTACTTATCCAATGTTTACCGAAAATTTAAATATATGCAAATATGAGTTGTTCGCTAACTATACTCATCTTTAAGTAGCAATATTAGTACTTCGGGAAGCTCAGTTCAAATTAAAAGTAAACAAAGTACGTTTTTTCGGCAGTCTTTAAATGCAAAATGATTATTTGCAATTTTACGAGAAGGCCCGAAGCGAGTAACTAAAGCAGTAAAGTTTAAAACCCTCCTAATGACTTCATAAAGAGGCCGTAATATAGTCTTTATTGAATAAAAACTGCGGAATAGGTTAAACGTGTTTGTTTACTTTCTTATAAAAAATATAAGACTTCCTATTTTTGTAGTATAATGTCCGTGATACCTACAGCGTTAGCTCAGTGGGGAGACCAACAGACTGCAATGCAGAGGGTCTCGGGTTCGAACCCACGTCGCGCACCTCTGACTTTCGGAAGTTATATGACTTTTCGAAATTATGTGCGTATTGATTGACAATTATCGCCTGCTCGGTGCCTCGGAGAGCACGTTAAGCCGTCGGTCCCGGCTGCCATGAACATCTATGACAGTCGTTATTGGGAAGTCAGTGCTCTCTAATATCCTGACACTGGTCTAGCCTTAGGGTATCGTTAGCCCTCGGGTTGCGGAGGTCAGATGGTAGTCGCTCCGTGTAAAAACTGATATCCAGTCAAATCCGGTTAGTCTAGAAAGCCGACCCCGAGTGACTTGGGAATAATAAAGCCTAGGGAGAAGAATGTCCGTGATACCTACGTATTAATGGTTGGGAAAATATTCTTTATCATCGTGGTTTAACTTGAATAAACGACTTTTTAAGTTTAAACAAGATGAAGTATCGTACCTAGAAATTCATAATAATGCAAGCCCAGTAACTACTTTAATCTGTCTAGTCTTATAATACAAAACATAACTAAAATGACCGTAGGTCTGGCGACACTCACATCTAAATATAGTCTTTTGAATCACAGCAATAAACCGGCGGACGGATACAAGAGTTTTAATTATGTCTAGCATTTAAAGATTGACAGGTAAAGTTTCTTTGTAAGTAAACGGATTAGTCCATCAGTTCAGTCGACAATAAAAAATCAATATAAGAAAAAGTTAGGCTCACTTTTAAACTATCGAATATGCATACGTTGTTTACATACACATTCCATAATTATTAACTGTAATAAATCAGCTATGCTAAAGAGACGTAGGCTTTAAATCTTGTAGTAACTATACAAGGTTGATTAAACAGTGAGGCTTTAATTATATCTACATATAGTATGTACCACATACAAGCTCTACACCAAATTTCAGTTCAATAGGAGCAGTAGTTTAGTCACAGCATAGATTTTTAGTTTTTGCTAAATTGCAACGGGTTGTATCTGCCCTAACAGTTGACCGAGAGTCTAAGCACAGGTATCTAAGGTCATGCACCTTAAAGCGACAAAAAATATAGGAGACTTGCCCCTCTGATACTTAGTATACATTATTACACTAGCCAACAATCACGCCAAAGTGAGTCTTAATCTTAGCGCAATAAGAATGAAAACACAAGCATAACATTAGTTTGTGAAACAAGGATGCAATAAATTAAACCCGTGACAACAATGAAACAATGAAAGTCAACAGATGTTTATAAAATATGGTGTTTGCGTATTAAATTGATTTAATTTGTTTGAAACAAGTGATTTTCTATTTTTATCTTTATCGAGTTTTTAACCGTTTCGCATTAACACTGAGCCCATATGGAATACTCTGTCCATTTTAATATCCTTGGATCATAGCAATCTTGTATATTATAACAGTAAACAACGTACGTTCGTTCCCTCTTTATTCCTAAATTTCCTTGCATATCGTGGATGAGGTTCAAAAAGTTTATGTTTAACTATCTTTTAGCATAAAAGCTAAGCTATGAAGTATCCATTCTTTAGAAGTAAACTGCAAATTGTTAAACAGAATTTGAATGACTAATGGTCCGGAAAGGAAACTTTTGAGAGGGCCAAATAATGTAGTGAAGTAGTTAGGTGTCTTTAAAGTTTAACATGAAAAAAGTTTGATTGGTCCGTTTGGCCGCGGGTCACGCAGGGTGGTACATTTAACAGAGTGGCCACATTTATTGGCGGCTCACGTCTCGAGAAAAGGAGTCAAGGTGTAGTCAGATAGCGGGTATGAAACAAAAAGATTTTTATTATTTTGGTCTAAAGCGAGGCAGAATTTTTGAAGTGAAAACTTCTTAGGCGCGTTGACCACTTCTTGGGTGAACAAAAATCATAGAACTCGCGTCATCGTCACGCTTCGTCATCTTTACGCTTCCACGCTTTCCAGTTATGAATTATTTTAAAATATTAACAATATCTCAGAAATGGTGCGTCCTACGCCAAAAATAACGAGATTTTGACCCTCTTGATAATCCTAAAGAGAGTATCAGAAATCCGACCCGCCCCCTTTTATATTATTACTAGATGTTCCCGCGGTTTCACCCGCGTTTATCGTTACTGCGCCGCCCCCGTGGGTCGTAGCGTGATGTTATATAGCCTATAGCCTTCCTCGATAAATAGGCTATCCAACACTAAAAGAATTTTTCAAATCGAACCAATAGTAATCACGCAGAATAAACCAGGAGAAACATCGTTTGTACTATGTCTGTAATGGGTAATTATTTTGCTGCGATATTTTAAAACTGCTATATCTCCTAAGATATTTATTGAAATCGAATGATGTAAAGGGCAATTTTGTTTTAAATTAAATACTTGTGATGAATAACGTATTTATTTGGATAAGGAAATTAATATCATGTTTATAAAAATACCTTCGCAAATAATGCATTATTTTAGAACAAATTTCGTTAGCATAAAAATAGTTATAGTGAGCCAACCTTAAAAGATAGACATATGCTATCGCGGACTTTTTTTTAGAACTTTTAAAGGGGAACAATTCTGTCATACATGGTTTTTGCGAAACTTTAACTGTTTATGCAGCGCACGCAGCGGAAGCTCTCAAAAGGAAAAAATACACTCCGACTTTGAAACATTCTTCATTGGTGCTCCGCTCCTATTGATCTTAGCGTGATGATATATAGCCTTATAGCCTTCCTCGATAAATGGGCTATCTAACACTGAAATAATTTTTCAAATCGGGCCAGTAGTTCCTGAGATTAGCGCGTTCAAGTAAACAAACAAACAAACAAACTCTTCAGCTTTATAATATTAGTATAGATTTTTATTTTTTATAAAGAAGTGTTTACGATCAAGGAGTAAAGTTTTCACTCTTATTGGCAGTCTCCAAAGACTGCCCCAATTTTTTTGGTATGATCTTTATTGTTGCATATGTATATAGACTTACGCGTGGGTCTACATAATTCTTCTACAAAGCACTTTTAATTATTATTTAATAATACAATCTGTCTATCATAGTCTAAGGCTGGATGGGCTTCTTCCAAATATATATTTTTTTATAAATATTTCCGAGTCTAACCGTCGACTTGGGAATTATAAAGTCGTTTTATTATTTAATACCTAGTCAATGTTCTTTGAGATCTTTCGTAGGTTTAAGGTGTTCCGGTCGCACTGATGGTAGTGTTTTATGGTTTTAAAGCTCCTTGACTTTATTGGCATCGTTTTAATATTACAATGTTATTGTAGATCATCAGGAGTTACATAGGTGTTTATTTTATATACATAGCGTGGTATAGAAAAAGCTAAACCATAATATTGTTATTGCAAATTATACTTTTAACATGCTAAAATTGTGGAAAGCTAGTGCTACACAAGTTAAAATTTGGTTGGTTCAAGTGCTAAACTCCAAATAATTATGAGACTTGTACTTCTGTACTTTCTTTTCATCCTATCTTTCCGCTGCCGCTTATACCTCGCAACCCTACTCATTGCTAACTCGCAGGCGGCATACAAATTCATCAGCGATGTTTGTTACTAACTTTGTTCTCCTGATAGCTATAAATTGGAAGGGCGACGCCGCTGCTTTCGTGGCCCAATCGGCCTAATTGAACGTCCATTTGACGGATGTTGGAGCAAAGAAACGAGGATATAAACCAGGGGTCATACGTGTCCCGACCAACGTACAAAAATGTATTAAATATTTTCTGGTAGTCGTAAAGTGTGATTGATCGCTGTTTGGTTTGCTGTTTTGAATTATTCCTTTTACTGACGACGGCTCGCTGTTAAAGGCAGGCCTTCTTCTCGTAAGAAGGAAGCCTTGTTTTTATCTTGATGCTTATTATGTTATAATAAGATTTCTAAAAAGTATTTTACTGAAATGCTTATAACTGGTAACTTGCTTAGTAATGATGCTGTACAAGAACATAATGAAGGCTTACAGAGCTTTAATTATTTACTGAGTATTTGACTAGAAGATAATATATTAAGAATGACTAAACACATAATTTATGTTTAAGGAGGCAGTGCATTATCAGCAGTAAGACCAGTGGTATTTGCCCCTTGCGCTGATAGCGCAAAATTATTTTAACATAGTTGATATTGCCTTAAATAGACATTGTTAATGATCATCATCATTAATATCCTTGAGATGTATATCCTTTTTACAATTTATTCATTACATTACTTAAACCACCGATTAGCAAATATGATCAATGTATTACACCTTCTGTGATCGACAACAGAACCGAATCTTAGGTCAACATTGCTTTAATTTAGCGCACGTCATACATGGGTAAAAATGTATTCACTCATGCCACCAACAGTGTTACCGGTATGAACCAGAAACAATCTATTGATGATGAATATTTTTAGTTCGTTCACAGAAAGTCATCTACGAATTTTAATAGATTTTGTCACACCTTGACAGGTTTCATCATCGCCATGTTATTTTTTATACATTGTGACTAATCCATTGACGTTCCGTTGACTATCAGTCGTGTTAAGTGCATTTACTACCAAAAAGTCATGATAACCCACAGTTTGCTAAACTACCTACATACTGGTACTTCCTGCAGGGGTAGGCAGAAGTGCATTACATCCATATTTTGCAACAAAATTTTTATTTGATAAAGGTACAATAATTATGGTTCATTTGTCACTCACCTGAAAAATTTATGCTGTAAAGAAAGGCAGCGTAGGAGTAGTAACAGAGTGTAACAGAGTGCTAACAGATTGTAATATGCACTCAGAGATGGAAAAAAAATGTATTCAGAAAATAAAAATTTGGTCGTCTATCGTTTGGTTTGACGAAGCGAATGCATAAACCTTCACGATATCTGCATGCATTATAGAAAAGATATATTGAAGTCATCGTAATACCGGTAATATGTAAAGTACACAGGCATAATGCCAATACTAAACATGGAAACGGGAACTCATACCGGTTTTCCATAAAGCTAAAAGTATACATTTCCGCACTGCAAAATGATCTGCATGCATTCATAGTCCGATTGGAATACGTTTCAAAACATTTAAATAAATTGTATTTCGAATAGATTTTTACGTAGCATACAAAATGTTGGCAGATTTTTACATCAATATTTCATACGCTATACCGACGTTTAGTATCCCGTCTATGTTCAACATACATAGATCTGTGGATATTCAAATTTAACTTTGAACGAATGTACTCTATATGTTTGTAGGATTATGGTTGTTAGGACATAATTATGTACTCGTGTTTTAACAGTGGTTCACACTTGTAAGTTAGTTTTGCCCAGCTATTACTTAGCTTGCTGTCTGTTTTCTTAGCTTTGCAGAAGCAATTCCAAGGAAATACAACCAAGATGTTGTTTATCGTAAACCACATAAAAGTCAAAGTCAAAATCTTTATTTCCATAAAAATGTATAAACAATTCTTGGACACGTCAATTAACTGATATATGTATTGATTAAAATATAATAATACATAAATAAAAGAAAATAAAAGATTAACATTGAATAAAGCCTCTAAAACAGGTTTTTTTAATGTTTAATTTTATTAATTCACGAAAGCTCTACTGAGCTTTTATGAGAAAAAGGCAAACACGGTAGACTGTGTAGTTGAGTGTACCGTGTATGACCGAGGTGTGTTGTGCCCCTTATTACTATCGGACTAGTTAAAGACAAGTCTAGTCTACAAATACAGAGATACGATTCTTTTAAAATAACAATACCTCGTACTAAGTTATTGGGGAAATAATGCCGTTAATAACCTTGTTTTATGAGGCCGACATAAAAGCTGTCTTATCTAACTACTAACTAATTACTAACTGAGCATGCAAGCGCCCGAAATACGACATGATGCGTTTTTCGTCACCATTCCATTTATTCTTAAGACAACTCCTCGCTATGAAGGTACCGTTGCAATTTAGCACACAGCCTTATGCTTGATTGCTTGTATAAATTAAAACAATCAAATCTATTTTTTTTTGGTGTACTGATGGCGATGATGATGGTGTCACTTTGATGTGAGTTTTTTTTGTCTGTGTTTGTGTAAGGGAAGTCATTCGGGGATCCTTTGGATGTTTTAAATTTTTAATTAGACTCGATGGATGGCGCTGCAATCGGCTTCTAAGTTTATTTGTTCGTTCGGGTATACTGGCAGACCCAAAAGACATTGTCCTAATGTCTTTTGGATCCGCCAGTATATATTTTTTAATTTATATTGATTTAAATTTTATTATTAATATGAAATATTTAATTATGTACATATCTTATATTCTTATAACAGTGATAATGTTGTGTTTTATGTAAATAAATACCTAATTAATGATCTACATAAAAGTAAAACAAAATCCAATATTTTTAAAATTTTCAAGTATGCTTATTCATGTGAGAAAATTAAATACAATGACACAATAACTTCAACAAGCTTCCATTTGTAGTAGACAGACAATAAAATCCAATTGAAGGCTCTATTTACTGCAAAACTTAATATTGTAGCCTGTTTTAGTTTCTTGTCTTGTGCGAGCTGGTGGAACGAAGTGCCAATATCACAAAATTCAATATGTGCCATAATCTGACGCCCTTCGGACGCAGGTCATTCGCTTCGTGCCAGAAAACATAAACTAGAGTTTATTTTGTATCCTGTCTTGTGCTGGAAATCGTTGGAAAATATACAGTGCTATAACTGGAGCGCGGCGTTTTTTTTACAGGCTACTAAGGTAACAAGAATTAAATAAAAGAAAACTTGCCCTAATTGCACTTTTAGCAGTTGATTGTGAGGTCTTCGGTTTAATTCCTGATTGATACTATAGACTTGATATTGGGTTTTCTGTTAAGAAATTTTCAGTAACTGTACGAAGTAGAGCCTCGCTGATTTCAGCATGAATGGGCCGGCTCGAACGGGGAAGGACTACCCTCTCACAGAATATCGATCTGAAATAGCAGTATTCCTACTGTTGTGTTTCGTTAGGTGAGTGAGAGTGCCGGAGGCCCAATCACCCTCTTTCCCCGTTCCCGCTCCTTCTCCATCCCACTTCCTTTTTCCTTTCCTAAAGGGTCGGCAACGCGCAATTGATGCCTCTGGTATTGCAGGCGTCCATAGGCTACGGTGACCACTTACCATCAGGTGGGCCGAATGCTTGTTTGCCACTTTGGTTGTATAAAAAAAATGCTGTCAATTTGCCCAGTAGACGGTAACAGCCATGCGCTTTATTACTTAAAGCCTAAAGCATAATTAACGAAATATAGGTAGGTATCAAATACAAAAACATAAAAAGAAATATTTTATCAAAAGGATTTAAGTGTATTTAAATCCGTGTGATGAAATATTTCTTTGCCTATCCTTTCGGTTATTCTGAAAAATTGTATGAAGTCTGGAACAAGGGCATATAGACAGAAATAGGCTCGCTTCACATTACGTAACACCTCTGCCTGCCTTCAGATACATATGCGTGAGACTGTTTATATTTTTATTAAGGGTAGCTGATGATCCTCTCTCTCAAGAAACTTTGCAGCCACTAGTATCATGTAAGCGACCAAAATTGAATTGCTAAGCTGAATTTACTCGAAACTGAGCTTAATTAAGTTAAAAATGTTAAAAGTTAAACTTGGCGACTGCTAGACAGTAGTTTGTTTAAATTCAGCGTCGGGTTCGATGTTAACTTGTGGGCTATATTGCAAATTAGTTCTGTACCGTCTCTGTAATTATGAACTTTCGAAAGATGGAAAAAGTTCTTTGCGTAGCTAATAATCATTATGGAGCAAAATAGACATGATTGTTATTTTGAAATCGGGGATTAGCGATACCGCATTTTTTTGTTTTTCAAAGTCAAAGTCAAAAATCATTTATTCACTTAGGTCACAAAGTAACACTTATGAACGTCAAAGGGGTTAGTGAGTTTGTTACATTTACTGAATTTACATTTATGTTAGTTGCAAGGTTCAGGCAAAAGGTTGAGCCTATGAGAAGATACCAGTAAGAACCTCAACTCATTTAAATAAAATCCCCGTTTTATTTATTATCCTATTATATTTTTACCGCGGCTACGCTTGCATTATAGTATATTTTGTCAATAAATTTATATGCCTTGGGAACAATACCTTTTTTCTGGATGAAAGAATAACAGGGATACAGAAAAAGGCATAAGGTTTTCTAGATACCTTATTTATGCCTTTTTTTTATATCCCTGATAACATGTGTGCAAAAGTTGGTGATCGGTCGAGTAGCTAAGGTCTGAAAGCGTGTCAAATAAGAAAGCCCCTATTGCCCCTGCCCTGCTATATAAACTGTCACTCTGCTGGCTACGGGTCTCTTCTCAGTGTGTGGAAGATTAGGCCATGGTTTACCACGCTGGCCCACTAGGAGTTGGCATATCTTAGAGAATATTATGGAGAACTCTTAGAACTGTAGGTTTCCTCGACCTACATCTCTAAGAGAACACCTTCACCATTAAAGCGAGCGATAATCTCTAATATGCACATCACTTCGAAAAGTCAGAAGTGCGTGTCTTGGGGTCGACCTCGAGATCTCTGCGTGGTAGTTCAACGTTATCGCATTGGTATATCGTTGCTGCCTTTTAGTTACATTAACAATATTAAAAAATCTACTTATTTATACTTATGTTTAAGAAGTTATGCTTAAGTGTGTAACATTCGCATAAGTTTTGTTGGTTTAAGCGTATTTTGTTTCAGCAAGTGTGAGACAAATGTCTACTGTTGGTTTTCAGCCAAAGTCTTGTTTGATTAAATTTGTCGATCACGTAAATCTGATTTCCTCGATATTGTTCGTTATTTTGGGATCAACGCCAAATATCTACTATAAGCTTCATGATCCGTTGTGCTATCTGTAAGTTCTATTTATTCATCTGAATCGAGCTTTTGAATAAAAGTGAGTTCGATGATGAGAACTCACTTTTGAATCTGCCCTAGAACCTTTGTTTTATTGTTTTTCCTCTTTAGTTATTTATATCCTTATCCCTTTATCCCGTAACTTAGATCTATTACAGTTTTATACTCACGTAACGTAATTGTTTAACGGCGAGACACGCTCTAAACATTTTACGTAAAATAAATATAAACACAGGTAAAATATAAATGCAAAGAAAACTATAAACATAATCCCATTGACTGAAATTTCATTCAACAATGAATACTTATAGAGAAACAAAGTAATTTCTAAAAAAATATGACACTATTTATCTAATAGGTACTTAATATTTAATAGCTACTACTACCGGTTGTTGTCTGAATCTATTTTATTAGGAGTATTACTAAAATATTGCAGCAATTTTGGTGATTCCCCTAGGCTATGGTGATCGCTTATTAAAATTTAATATTACTCGCTATTTTCTCTGTGCATTGTAGACAGTTTAAGAGAGGCAAAAACACAACTCAGATGGGTGTATACCTTCATTCTACAAAAGATAACAGCAACAACAACTTAGTATAGTATTCTTACGATAAGAACGGCTTCAGGTAACACTATGGTAGCAGCATAGGATCTGGTGCCCCAGTCTGCTATTACAATAGTGTCGGAATGGTCCATTGTGGCGGTAAATGAAACGAACGTCTTATCTGGAATACGACTCATTTATTACTGACTCTCCACACTACATCATCCCCCATAAAGTAAAAAAAATATAATACTAAACATTGTATTTTTTATATTTATTTATTTAGGGATAACAAACAGCAGCGTATTAAACATTACTATGATAGTACTTAGTAACTAAATGTACAAAATACGCGACCCACGGGATTATCCACAGATTACCATTGAGAAATGTTGTCTACTAATAAAGACAGCTTACATAGATAATACACTAATACCGGGCAAACAGCTTAAACGCTTATGCTATACAATATTAATGCTAAACAGCGAACAAAATAATAACAATAACGGAGAAAAATAAATGTCAGAAGTTGTGTTTATCAGAGATCTATGGACAAGGACAATTATCCAATACATTAATAATTCCATTTCTGAACATGGCTTTGGTAAGAAACATAATATTAACAGAGCCAAAATGTTTGTTATAAGAATCCACTAAACGGTGAAGCGGAGAACGGACACCAGAATTGCTACGGCAGAAACTGGTTGCAAACAGATGTCTTGTACGTACTTCACGACCATGTACCGTACGTGGAACCAAGTAGCTTAAACTATTGACAAGGTCAGGACAGTCAATTTTATTACGACATAAGTTGAACAGAGTCATCATATCTAGTAGAATTCGTCTCGATTGTAGGGACATGAGATTGTAGGATTTAAGTAAGAATGAGTAAGTTATATTGTTCAAATACATTTACATAAAGTTATAGGTACATAACTTTAATAAACTTACACCTACATAGTGTTCTCCACACTACACTATCATTGATATCATAATAATCATTGTTGATTTTGACAAGTTTGGTAATCTACTAATATAATGACGACATTATGACTTTCCTATGGTCAACCACTGACCCTCCATTGAAAAATTGCATAGAATGGTAATCTCGTACATAATGACAAATGAATGACTGACGTATGCGGTAATCTGCTATTTTGACAGTTCCTTTGATCAAATTGCTTTTAACACTAATAAATAACATGTAAAAATATATATAAACGAAATCTGGTAATAAATGATCAAATTTAGTAGTAGTTTTAAAAAAAATCACTTCTTCTAACGGGTTTTATAATAATGGTAAAACAACATGTCCTTTTACCACAATCCTATTACGAGACCATTGACCGACCAATGATCGACCATTATGAATTTAGGAGATTACCAAATTTTAGCAAAATGACAATAGAATTGTAGTTACGTCGTGTCGGAATGACGAATATATAAAAATAGCAGACTTGGGCCCCAGTGTGCATCCTGCATATTTGCCATCATGGTCGTATAAAGAATATTTCAATAACACGAGCATAACATTTCAGTTCATGTGAACGAAACTATTTTATGGATTAATAATCATTAACGTAAGATTTAATTAACTTTTTTACATATTCCGGCAATTAAAACAAGTTTCAACGTTCACAGTCGTAAAAAATAAACGATCTGCGGGGCAGTATGAGAAACTTAATTTCAATTTTAGTTTTTAATGCCGAGATAATGGGATGAAGTTCTAATCCTCTTATTTCCGTCGATTTCTGCAGTCTGGTGTGCGAAAATTCGTAGTCTTATATTAATTGAATTTAGTATTCATTGGGCTATGCTGTGGAAGGATTAAATACTGTATTTTGTGTAAAATACGTGGGAGCTCTTGTATTTATAAATGTTTTGAAGCTAGAGCAAAATGATATGGCAGCACGTAGAAGAAATAAACACAAATATGCGCTTCTTTTTATACTTCCAACTTTTTCGAAGACATAATTTGCTCTACCATTCAATGTCTGTGTCACCAAGGACTTTACATATATGCAGTTAACGTACACACAGTACATCCAGACTCAGTGAAACATTTGTGGATCATACAAATAATAGTTCCGTGTGAGAGTCGAAGTAACAACTCGCGGCGGTAGCTGCAAGGCTCGGCAAAATGATCCCATGTCAGGACATGGGATCTACTTCAGCAGGCTCCATCTGTGTATCGATTGATTTAAGCATTAACCATCGGCTATCTATTAACGTTTGCTACACTAAGGCAATATGCAGAGGCATTTTACATCCACATTTTGCCAGTTATGTATAGCCGAACGTTATAGCGAGCGAGCTTGACTTCTACTGGGCACCGTGACTCAGTATAATATCAGCCCTGTATCAAACTATCTCAGCGATGGGCACGGGCCTCTTCTCAATGTAAGAAGGGCTAGGCCATAGTCCACTACGCTGGCCCAGTGTGGGTTAGCAGACTTCACATATCTTCGAGAACGTTATGGAGAACTCTTAGATATGCAGGTTTCCTCACGATTTTTTCCTTCACCGTTAAAACGAGCGATAATTAACTCTTGGAAAAGACAGAGATGCTCGCCTTGGGATTGAACTCGAGAGTCACTCATTGCTGGTGCTTAAATTATCTTGATAAATAATAACAACAATTTGCTCGATTACAGAATCGACCTCGAAATCAAAAGCACAGTGGTTGCGTTATCTAAAGTTGTGCCATACAAGCAATCTTACAAGTTTTATCAAAAGCTACAGCTCCGTCTCAATACGGTCTCTGTATGTTTTCTGCAGCATCCAAGTAAAGATATTCTCTCGCCCGTATGATTTGGAATACGTTTGTGCGATACTCCTAACGTATGCACATAGTAAGTGATCTGTACTAACTGTGATGACGTCACGTTGTCGCATGCATTACACTATCGTTTTATGGAACTGCTTAAAGAATGAACCGCGGTGTTGTGTGGAACACAGACTTAGAATTTAGTTTCAGTTTTACGTAGTATTCAAACTTACCAGTCAGTGGCCTGATATGACAATGCAACCTACCTCTCATTTAAGGCAGTATAGTAGTGCAGGTGGCAGGGAGTCCACAACCATATAAGGTGGGTGGACCATGGAAGGCCATGTTCCTTCGAAGACCAATTATTAAAAAGTCGAACACCCATCGAAGTAATTGTGTTAGTGTGAGTAGAAGGCATTTGTCATCACATGTCAATAACTACGAATTTTTATTAATTGGCCTTTGAAGGAGCATGGTCTTCCATGGTCTATCCACCTTATACAAGATTTTTTTACCAATATAGATTTATTTAATAATATTGTATTTTATAGCATATATACATATGTATTATTATAATTATATAGTCACTCCGTATTCCCAATGGGAAGGCAGAAGTATTGCTCACCTATTTTCGGTTGTTATTTTTGTCAACATAGTAGGGATCAATTCTATTGTCATATAATTGATACAATACAAACATTCCCGCTGCTGCTTATAGGTACATGTTTTTCACTAACTTTTTTTATACAACTAATGTGGCAAACAAGCATAGGGCCCACCTGATGGTAAGTGGTCCCCGTAGCCTATGGACACCTGCAACACCAGAGGCATCACTTGCGCGTTGCCGACCCTTTAGGAAAGGAAGTGGGAAGGAGAAGGAGTGGGAAGGGGAAAAGAGGGTGATTGATCATCCGGTACTCTCACTCACCGAACGAAACGCAACAGTAGGAATACTGCTATTTCACGTCGATATTCTGTAAGAGGGTAGTTCTTCCCCGGTCGAGCCGGTCCATTCATGCTGAAATCAGCAAGGCTCTTCTACCATATAAAAAAGAAAAGAAAGAAAGAGTCTAGAGTTCCTGTTCAATTCTTTCTCTTCATCTTATCGTTAACCTTAACCCTAGGGACAGGAAGGCGCGAGTAATACCTACCCCTGATATTGTAAGCGATCATATGCTTCAATAACTGCTATCAGGCGAACCGTGAGTATATTTGCCATCTTTTTAGTATCATAACAATTATCAGTAGTGTAGATATTATAATTTGGCTGTTGGAACTTTATTATTATACTAATTTAAGTTGTATCTATACTAATATTTTACAGAAAAAGATTTGTTTGTATTTGATAAACTCTGAAACTACTTATCCAATTTAATAGTACTGTAGAGAAACAGGGTGTGATATCCTTCCAACACAAAGAGAGGATTCGACGACCATGCTGGGTGATCGTGCCTGGCGGGCCGCGGCCCGACGGTTAATGTCGGGAGCTTGTATATACACTTAGTCGCTGTGTAAATGTTACTTGTGCGATTCAGGATTGTGTGACGTCATTTGAGCTCTTATTGTATATAACGCCATCTGTTGGATGTAGGCGGCACTTCTTCATCTGTGCGGCGTCGCTACAGTACTTTTACCATTAGAAAAGTACTTCATCTAGAAATAACATACGCAACGTCACGCTACGAGGCACGTGAGCGGAACAGTTATAATAAACGTGGGTGGATGGATACCTAGTTTTATAATAAACTAAGTTTATTCAAGTAGTTACGTCTTTAAAATAATTAAATTATGTCATTATTAAATATTTGCGCAGAAACCTTGAAAGTAAGAGAATGAAATAAGTTCTTAAATATAACTAATTAACTTAGGCAAAGGAAAATCATAACTAATTTAATACTAAGTATTTTGTGTTAATTATATACTGTATAATTAAATATAATGTATTTTAATTAGTTTTGTATATTCGATTTAATTTTAACTAAAATTATAAAGAAGGCATGTTTTATACATTGCCAAAATAAAAAATATATTATTAGTTTCTGTCTGTGGGTCGGCCGAGTGAAGCCTGCAGGAACAAATATGGGGATAACGTATGTACTAATTTTATAAGCGTATGAAGCGCTTTATAAAGGATGAGTTAGGTATTTTACCAGACTTTATTACGACTTTATTTATTACTATTTAGTACACACACAAGACCAGCCGGTTATAATAGCTTATTTCGTGGAACCTAACTATAGGTTTTAGTCTCGTCCTATATCTATACTCTGTACTCCGTCTGTTTGTTAGTAAGGGTTGAACTCAAAAACTAAGCAGCCGAAATAAAAAGCCTTATGTCTTCTACGGGGCTCATAACCAGTCTCCATCCCCATGCAATGAGTAAAGTCCATGATACTTAAACAGACACGAGCATCAACCTTTGGACCTCATTATCAACCCTTAGCGTAATTTGACCACGGTAGTTTTGAGTGTGCAGTGTGTAATCGAAACCGCTATAAAATATGTATGTGAAGGCTGTAATTACCAATGAAACAAGGCTGTACTTAAAAGGCTTAGTAGGATTACCTAGAAAAATAAATGAAAGGCTGAAGATGTCATCCATTCAAATGTGTAGTGCCCTCATGTATCCCGGTTCGTATTAGGGTACGTGGAATTGTCGACAGCGGTCGCTCTAAAGATATAAAAAAGGTAAAATATTCTTTTAGGACGACCTAAAGATCAAAGCTTTGCGCTTAGACCTTTCAATAAGTACACTGCCTTTGTACGATACGATAAAAGGATGTATGGATAGCCTGGCTCTATTCGATTATAGGATTTTAATAAAATCGTTTTATATACGCTGTAATCTCGATGGCAGCTGAAGGGTTAGATATCAATCAATATTTATGGAAAATAAAATGCCCTGACTTACTTACTGACTGTATTATTTACACAAAGTCCAAATCTTTGGACCTAGAAAGGACAAATTTTGCACAAATGTTCCCTTAATGACGTAGAAAAATCCCTTGTAAAAGAGAATACAGTGCTTTAAAGTGTGAATTTTGCTTTAAAATTGCCTTGTGTATATATTATTACTAGGTACTTCAAATTTGGTATGTTACCATGTAGGTGAGTATAATCCCTAGTAACAAATTTTAGGATCCTTTGAAATTCACCCATACAAATACAAAAAGCATTTAGCAACTGCTAAAGGTCATACAGAATTGGTATATACTGAGAATGGAGCCCTATCTATTCAGGGAGGCTGATATCCGAGGCAAACCGATGCAATGCTGACAATCAGCTACGCAGCTGTGGCGTAGCTAGTGCTACGACAGGTGTTTCGTAGCGACATCGTAGCTTATTGATATACACTAGCTGGCTCGGCTGTCGTTGTTCTACCCTTTCCGGTAGTTGGTGTACAACGGTGGCTTAACTCGACCACAGTGATACTACTGTGTTCATTACAAAGTAGCAGCGCTTAGTCGAGCGTCGCTAGGAGTAGACTGATAGCCTTGACAATTTGCTTTGTGGTTAAATTTACACCAAAAAAAAACACTTTCAAAGTGAAAGTACGTGCTCTCCTCCTTGACAGTTTATCAAATTCATCTCAACAATGATATAGTACATATTACATGTGTATGTATGCATGTATATATATACATACATATATATATATATATATTTATATATATATAATATGTTTATTGGTTTGTATATATTATGTAATATATCGTTTTTATTATAGTATTCTTTAGTATAATAATATGCTTAGTATATGTAAATGTATATTTTATCCTAATGTATGCACCTACTACTTTTTATCTCTGCATCACCCAATAGTTGACTGGCAGATAATGCCCGTGCCATTAAGTCCGCCGATGTACTATTTTGTGCATAAAGTTTTAAATAAATAAAATAAATAGATGTTAAAGTTAGAATACCTACACGAACTTCACATCTGCAGTTAAGCTTTAGTGGGCTCATGTACACACATATAAATATAAACAGTTGGTTTATATAGGAAATAGTATTTACCGCAATGATTCAGATGAAGATCTCACAACAATGCCTCGCACCTAATTTAGTAGGTCAAATTTCTCAACGTGAAATGGTTTAAATACCGAGATTTATTTGAGCCTACCAACACAGATTGGACATACTAACACAGAAGCCTTCTTACATAAAGAAAAATAAAGCAACTTATGGTCATCGACCTCCACGCGGTTAATACACCTCGTTTATAGCACGTAATAAAATAAAGGATGTTCCATAAACCACGTTACCGGACAGACTACCGACCAACTTTACCGAATAAAAACTCATTACGGCATCACTCCTTGGATATAAATTACTCCCTCCGAGGTACTTTGAGGCTGTTATAATGAATTCTAATTTATAGCCGACATGATGCCGACACCATAATAATAATAATAATTTTGTGGTGTTGTTGCTCCCGTTTCGATGGTACAGCGGTAATGAAGGCGACTGCTGGTTTACCCGGGATGGGCAAAGTGTTATAGGGATTTCATTATTTTTATTTACTAAAAAGGGCAAAAATAAATCCTGAGTCGTGGGGAATTTTACAAAAATTCAAATAACGGACTCAAAATCGGAGCAAAATTTTGTGGTTCACATATATAATAGTCCCGTTTGGGGATCATACCACCAACACTCGGCGTAATAGCAATAGCGAGGCGACTACTTAAACCACTACGCCATTCGTGCAGGTATCACATTTCTGTCAAGAAATTCTTATCAACATGATAGAGGAGTTTGTCCGGGGCAGCACGTTCACTCTACAAAAGATCGCAGTCTACCTATATTTAGGTAAGAAGATGATAATGATATGATTATTTGCCTAATAACTACTATCAATACAGCAGCGATAGCTCAGTGGGGAGACCAACAGACTGCAATGCAGAGGGTCTCGGGTTCGAATCCACGTCGTGCACCTCTGACTATCGGAAGTTATATGACTTTTCAAAATTATGTGTGTATTGATTGACAATAATCGCCTGCTCCGTGCCTCGAAGAGCACGTTAAGCCGTCGGTCCCGGCTGCCATGAACATTTATGGCAGTAATTATTGGGAAGTCAGTGCCCTATAATATCCTGACACTGGTCTAGCCTTAGGGTATCGTTAGCCTTCGGGTTGCGGAGGTCAAGTGGCAGCCGCTCCATGTAAAAACTGATATCCAGTCAAATCCGGTTAGACCAGAAAAGCCGACCCCAAGTGACTTGGGAATAAAAAAGGCTAGAGAGAAGAAAAATAGGTAGCAATCGTTGACTAATCATTTTAAGTAGAGCAAGTTCATACAGTCAGAGTATCTCATATAGAGTAGACTCAGCTCAATGCAGCTAGAGTTCAATAAGCGACAAAAAGCAAGATAGGAAAATTCTCACACATAACACACCCTACAGTCTCTCGCATTCAGGAAGAAGCGTCATGATGATACAATTGAACCTATCTTAATACGGACAATGATACTCAAACTTTTTCTGATTATTATTCTTGACACGAACATTTTTCCTTTTGGTGTCCATGATGAAATAAACAGTAATGTCAAATAACCTTATGCCTATCCAGGCATAAGGTTCGGCAACTTCGCCTACTACGGGATATCCGTATCGTAGACAGTCTCGTAGACAAGATCTCCCACTCGGTACCACCCGCAGAACTTCATTTAGCCAGAGATTTTTCTCTTTTCTTGGTCGGTTTCTTTATAATAAAATAAATAAGGCATTAACGATAATAAACAATAACAAACGTCAGTGTAAAGTAAATGTAAGTGAATGGCTTATAAAACTATGTATTATACGAAGATACGGAGAATTTACTTCATCCATTAACTTAACACAGCACAGCACAGCACGTACATACACACACACACGAACACGCACCCTCACATACACGCACACGCACCCTCACACATACACACACAACACACCCTCACACACAAACATCCTCACAAATACACACACACTCCCACACACAAGCACACAAACGTTTACTAAATTAATTATGTTCCGAATTGCTTTAATTTTCTTTTATGTTTTACTATTTTCTTACATGTACATGGTTTTAACTTATTATTCTATGTAGGTCTTGTATATAAAATGTGTCATGGAAGGTTGCTGGTACTTATAGCTCAGGTCTGCCTATTTTAAGTACCAGCGTTCACAAATTGTAGCTAACATTATGTATACAAAAACTGTTCCTAATGGTTGTAAATATCTGTGAAACAATAAAAACATTATTATTATTATTATTATTATCCATCCCGAACGAGTAGGCGAAGTTGTATAAGACCTAAGTATCCACAACTATGTTTTCTTTAGCATTCGTATCCGTATCTCATCGGCGCGCGGCGCTCTGCAAAGACCAAATGAAGCAAGAGACTACGAGATAACGAGTATAAACAGAGAATAGAAAAAAGACAATTTTGTTGCTGGGCTGTGATTGATTGTTGTAAATGCGTGTTATTATTCGCTACGGTCGCTATTTACATCCAAGTCACTCAATAAATGAATCATGTATCGTGATAAAACTGGTGAAAATTATCAAATATAGTATGTACGAGTATGACTTTAAATTACAGAGAATTTTATTTTATCAGTATGTTTTATTCGAAATATAGTTAATGGCCAGTCGTTTACTTGCCGGCAGTTGCACAAGACCTTTATACGAGCGTAAATCTAATAGATGTGTATGGATATGTAAACACTTGTTAGAGAAGACACCTTTCAATTTGTAGCTTCACATATCTAGAGTAGGCTTACGCAAGGAAGGTATATTCAAGATGAATATTCAAGAACAACAGTCACAATTAAAATCTACTCGCAACTACGTCAAAGGATGCAGGTTCAAGATGGCATTTAAGGAACGGACGCCGTCAACGTCAAAGCAATAGTTTTGCATTGCATGAATCAAATTACTGCCGGAGTGCGAAATTCTTCAGTCTGTAATTTGGTTCAAAAGCAAGTGTGTCACAATCCTTTGATGTCTTTAGTTTTGTAGATATTATTACAATACACATCTTCTTCTTTAGCCAAGCTTTATTATGCTCTAGTCTATACATATTCCCGAGCTATCCCGAGATATTATTTCCCGAGCGCTATGATATGTCCTTCTTCAAACGAGGTTTAAAGAGAGTTCTTCTTTCACGGTAGGCAGCGGCTTTGCTGTGTCCTGACATTGCTGAAGTCCATAAGCAGCGGTTACCACTTTCCATCAGGTGGGCCACTTGCTCGTCTGCCACCAACGGCAATAAAAAAAAAAAAAAAAAACATATAACCTACCAAAAGCTTTCAGGGACACAGCGGTGTGTCACACCTACTTGGCAGTTACGCTTTTACGTTTCACATAACAAGATCAATTTATGAACCACGTTTTCAGATTGCATACTGATACTAAGAATTTTCTAATAGACAAACCAACTACCATTACCTACTTACGCAGCGTTATATGCAAAAAAAAAACATACTGCTTCGGAGATACAGGCTTGATATCGTGAATTAATGTATGCGTATTAATTCACGATATCAGTCGCAAATATAAACGCAGAATCCAAATTATATGGCCTTAAGCTAAACAGGCTCTTAAGTTTGTTTCTACCGTTGTCACGTAGTCGATTCGTGGCGCACGGCCGCGTGCGCGATGAGTGAGGAGGTGCCATCTCTAGTCACCCCCCAGCGGCAGCAGCCTATATAAGTGGAGCGCGCTGAGGATGTAGCCCCTTCCGCTGTGCTGCCCTGTTTAAGTTAAATGGTCTTTGGAGCTATCCAGACCACGTAACATAGCCTTTCTAAAACCACGCCTTGATTTTTTATAAAAACGCGTAATTAATTGTAAATTTAATGTAAATTGTTATAATATTCTGTAATTATTGTTTTAATTGTAATTAAAACTTTGTAATTGTGTAGAAAATTGTCTGAATTATCTCTGCTTAGCTTACAACCAAGTCAGCCTCGCCTCTAAAGCGGGTTAGACACGAAATACGTTACACCGTGTACAGTTTTAGATTGCGTACCACTCTTTAGTGTTACCCGATGAAATACATTGGGATTTTTACTTCGACAAAACTTTACGGTCTATAATGGAGATACTAAATACGGAGCTATCCATCGAATAACTTTTAATTAATGCATAACTGCACAAATTATGCCCCACGGGTTATGAGCACCTAATAACAAAGCAGTAAGTAATTGAATGCACACCACAATGCTATCAATTACGTAGATGGCAATTCCTTTAAATTAATGTTTCCAATTTACAAGATGAATTGTCCACCAATGTTTCAATATGACCCACATATCCAAATGCATAGTTATGGGCAAATATCAGCTACCTTCAGAGGTAGAATTCATCGTCACTTTAGCTCTACCGACCAGAAGACCGCAGTCAAACTTCTGATATGTCTGCGGTGATTAGAAATTCCAGGCTCTGAGAAGATACTTGAGAGAGATGTTTGCCTCTATCGTTGATGGCAAAGTAAATCCTCTTCTAAGAGGTCGGCAATGTTTGAATTATACTGCAGCCAAGCTGCAGTCGGCCACAGGTGATGTTAGTGGAATATATCAATTACAGTTTGCTGATGATATTTATTTCCTTTATACAATGTATTATGCCTAAGCCTGACTTCTATGCTTAAACTAATAATGTTATTATACCTTCGACTAATTAGTAAAATCCTTATCACGTTATGAATTAATTTAAGCGTAATAAATTTATTTTCCGACGATTCGACTGACTTGCATTGACCGTGGCCTCAGGTTTACGGCGTCACACACCTTTAAATAAATACATACCCCTTTTTACGAAAATTGCGCGAACGGCGGAGTATGAAATTTGGCACAGTTGAAGTTTATTTGGAGAAGGAGAGACGAATCCTAATATTTTTATAAAATATGCATTAGAAATACATTAAATTAATGAAAAAACATTACACGCACACAACCATGCATTTGACACACGCAGTCGAAGCGCGTAACTATGGTTACATATATCAATATATAATGACATAATATATCAGCAATATCTTACAGGCAAACTTTGGTCGAATTTCGAGCACTAGGCGACCGCTAGTTATATTAATTTATTAACTATGTGTATAAACCACAATTCTAAAAGCTTTAATGGTTTCGTCATTTATCCCACACACTTTGAGTACCAGTGTCCATAGTACACTCAAACTACTTTCATTAGACATTTCGCTTCTTCGTGTTATATCCAGTTTCCGTAATTCGTCCGCCCCAGGCGATGTTTCGATTACTTCCCTGGCACTCACTAGAAACGTATTGGTATGTTTCGAACGTATCGAAGATTTTTCGTTTGATCTTTTATTGTAAGCTCCACGAATGATTTTTGAACGTGCAGCTGTTATTAAAGTTTAGTAATAAGTGCATTGTGAAAGGAAACTAGTAATGGTATTGTTTTATAATTGCTTACTTATGTATTACTAGTTTTTGCCCGCGGCTTCACTCGCGTTAATTTAGAATTTGACAATCAATTCAGGTTGTACTTTGTTTGTATAATATAATTCAATCATGATTCGAAAGACATGTGGCGCCATCTATTATCATAAGAACTCTATTGTTGTTTTCCTCGGGAACAGTAATTTTTTTCGGGATGAAAGGTAGCCTATATCCGTTTCTGTACACCTTACAACCTATATGCAAAATTTCAGAATGATCGGTTCAGTGGTTTAGGCGTGAAAAGGTAACAAACAAACAAACTCATTTTCGCTTTTATAATATTACTTAGGAGTTAGGATTATGTAGTTTTAAGGGTTTTTTACTAATATGGTATCAACGGAAGTCTGCCTGTGATGCAATATATTCGTATTATTTATGTTTTCTTTTATGTATTGTTATTAAACATATTATATTATGTTATAAAATATATGCTCAATACATGTACCTATATTTAGTTTCATGACTGTTTTTATCCGCATTTATTTGAAAACGATCGCATAAGATACTTTTAGTTTTGTGTTCTCATGCGATATTTTAATGAAGCACTGCCTCTTCCATTTATATCGGCACGCTTCAAATAAAAAATAATTTCTCATAGCAGATGTGCAGTAAGTTTCGAAAGTTACACGCCTATCATACATTTGCCTATATTTTCGAAGGGATAGGATGAGGTCCATTTCACCAGCTCTATTTTAGGTCACACCAATGCCATCTATATATCGTGTTTCTATTAATAATTTTTGTCAGAAAACACCAATAAGTCTTTGCCCGACTCGGTAACCGGGCACGAGACCTCATTCTCATTCACTAGAAAAGGCTCAAAAGAAAAAAGAAAATAACTAATGTGGTATTTTTCTTGATACAGAGTTATCTAGAGCGGATTATAATCGATTTAAGAAAGGGGTTCAGTCTCAACCATTGCACAACTGATGTTCTGTATTAAATCAATGCTTCATAATTTGTGCAACAGTGGTACCATATGTGATTAATAAGAAAACAAGTAATGCGTACCACAAGTTATTAGTAATCCTTATTTGAAAAGAAAATAAAGAATATAGCTTCACTAAACTAAGTCAAGTCTAACCACGGAATCAAAAAACAAAGACCAAACTTTAAGAAATCAGAACTAGATACACGACTTTTCGTTACAAACTTTTGAGTTCTTTACTTTAGGTTATATCAAGATCTAACAGCAGCCATACCTCAGCGAGGAGACCAACAGACTGCAATGCAGAGGGTCTCGGGTTCTAACCCACGTCGCGCACCTCTGACTTTCGGAAGTTATATGATTTTTCGAAATTATGTGCGTATTGATTGACAATTTTCGCCTGCTCCGTGCCTCGGAGAGCACGTTAAGCCGTCGGTCCCGGCTACCATGAACATCTATGGCAGTCGTTATTGGGAAGTTAGTGCCCTATAATATTCTGACACTGGTCTAGCCTTAGGGTATCGTTAGTCTTCGGGATGCGGAGGTCAAGTGGCAGCCGCTCTGTGTAAAAACTGATATCCAGTCAAATCTGGTTAGACCAGAAAAGCCGACCCCAAGTGACTTGGGAATAATAAAGGCTAGGAGGAAGACTTTAGGCTACATCAAGAATACATGTCACAAACTATACAGATACAGACTGTGGCCTGAATATAAAATTATACACACAGATGCATGTGTTTCGGTATCAGTAGGCCTGCCATGAAACATGAAAAGTAAAGAAATGAAAAGTATGTTCTTACCGTAAGATGCATTTATTCAGAAATTTTTCTTTATTTTCGGTACGTAGCATTTTGAGTGTCCTAAACATCAAACCTTTCACGAAGTAGACTGAACAACACAGTAATGTCATTTACAAAGAAAGAAAGCCAAAGAAATTTATTAATTGTAATTTTATTGTTCATCCTACTCTTGGAGACACTCTTTCATGATAAATGTTAAGTGCCTCGAATTTGACATTATTCGTTGGTCTCAAAATAAACATTTGCGTTTATGTTTACGTGCGATCGTGAGATACGGTTTGATTACCGGGTTAGGTAAAATTGTTATTAGGTTCTGCTCTCTAATTTTCAATAGCATCGTGCAATCTGGAAATAATATTATTCATTATTCCGTGGTTTTTAAAACGGAGCCGTCGAAAGATAGCTCTGCCTATCTCTTCGGACACGTATAGGATAAGTCTTTGTAATTCAGCTGTTACCTCGCGTTACATCGGCCAGTCTGTATCCAAGTATTTTATGCTTATGAAGTAAAGTAAAAATGAGGGCGTTTATAGACATCCAGGCCCGACCCGGTATAATTTAATTTGGGTTAAGTGACAACCCTATGTATTCCGCAGGGTCACCGCAATGTGTGTGCGTAATTTTTTTTAATGTGATGTATTCCGGGAAATGCATTTTAATAAAGCGTTAGGTACTGTTTACTCTTGTTTTTGGTGGAGATAAATGTTTTCTTTAATGTTTATGATGATACAATCAGAAATGAATTTAGATTACGAGATTACTTGATTTTAGATGTTATGTATAATATGTAGTATCGAAATGTTAAGATACAGGAAAAGAAATTACAGGGCAAGGAATTAATATAAATGTATAAAATCTTTATTGATGAACAGAGGTCTTACATCAATTCTAGTTTAGGGCTACTTTTAAAACAATCGGATATCTCATCTATACCTGCTTCCCTTACCGCAGTTTAATTACTCGTAGGCATACAACTAACACTATCTTACAAAGTACTGCAATTTTACAATTATAGGTAATTCCCACACAAATGGTAATTCTTAAACTATTTATTACTTAAATTTAAATTTACAAATATTGATCTGTTCGCAAGATGTTTAGGAAGTGTACGCGACTGAAGTTTTACAATTTCTCAATCTCTGCCATCATCATCATCATCATCTTCATGTCAGCAAAAAGACGTCCACTGCTGGACATAGGCCTCCCCCAAGGTTTTCCACACAGACCGGTCTTGGGCCACCCGCATCCAACCGCTTCCCGCGACCTTTATCAGGTCGTCTGCCATCAATTGCACTTTAATATAAAAAGTACAGACTATTTGTCCAATTCCACATTAGTAAAGTACTGCAAAATAGAAATTGTGTTGGCGTTCTATATCTCTAAAATGATAGACAAATATATGGTTGCCTGGTGGTCAATAGTAGTCCTATACATACTTACATCACCAAGATGCAGACTGAATTTTAGAAGAGTGTGTGGGAAACCAAATCCTGTGTACAATAAGAAATATAAAAAATACTCATAGAAGTCGCAAGTTTGAATTCATAAATATCCATTTGTGTATGTAAGACTGGAAACGTCTTAAAATCGCACTGCCTTTTAAAAAAGGACATAAGTTATGTCACCATACTTTTGTTTAAAAATACAATTTCTGCTCTAGAAATTATATCTGTGTCGTAGGAGACATGCTTTTAAACCGAACAGACGCCGGCTCTAAGCAAGTATTCGTGGATCGCATACATTTTCATTCCGTGTTATCCACAATACTCGTGTCATGACACAGAAATTATTCAGAGTTAGTCTTATTATTACCGGACTAATGCAACGTTTGCATTCGAATGTATTGAAAATACTATACGAAAGCACGTACGTACTTAATAATGCATAATAGATACGTTGTGCATATCTGTCAGTAATCAATGTGAGTTGTTTTTCTGTTAACGCGATCGAAAAGTTTACCGCGTTTGGTTAACAGTTTGGAGCGGGCCAATCGGAGCGCTGAATGAGATAAATGTGTCGATCGCGTTAACGTAAAACAAGCTCGTACTAGGCACTTAGTATTCGAATAAAACTCAAGTACAATTATTATTTTCTTCTCCATAGCCTTTATTATGCCCAAGTCACTTGGTCGGCTTTCTAGTCTAACCGAATTTGACTGGATATCAGTTTTTACATGGAGCGACTGCCATCTGACCCTCCAACCCGAAGGCTAACGATACACTAAAGCTAGACCAGTGTCAGGATATTAGAGGGCACTGCCTTCCCAATAACGACTGCCATAGGTGTTCATGGCAGCCGGGACCGACGGCTTAACGTGCTCTCCGAGGCACGGAGCAGGCGATAATTGTCAATCAATACGCACATAATTTCGAAAAGTCATATAACTTCCGAAAGTCAGAGGTGCGCGACGTGGGTTCGAACCCGAGACCCTCTGCACTGCAGTTTGTTGGTCTCCCCACAGAGCTATCGCTGCTCAAGTACAATTATGCGTATCCCTAATCAACATTAGACTTTATCGAGTATTATAACTAAAACAATGAAAAAAAGTGTGTCAGGATCGTAGCAAATGGAAATCCGTACTCTCTGCCTACCCCTCTGGGAAACAGGCGTGTATCTATGTATGTTTGTAAACAATGAAAAACGCAAAGAAAAGTAGGCAGGCCATTCGTATGTAACACATTCCCTTGTATTGCTCGTCTTGTTGTATATCAACACTACCCACTAACGTAGACCGGTCTTCAGTACAGCCGCGAACACTTATGACGTCACGTGCTGCGACGTCATAACTGGTCACGAATAACCTATAAACGTATCGTAAACGAATAAGAATGTACCATTATAATAATACAGTTAAACGTTATAACGAGCGATCCGCGTCCTTTTGTTTACAAAGAGCTTTTTTCTTGTAATAGAATGTTAATGTTATATTGAAGTCGTCCAGTTTCATGGTAGACTCTGAAGTGGTGACGTGAGTCGTCGTCGTCGTTTATTGTTATGTTGGTATAACCGTTTAAAGGTTATTTTACATTCGATTTTATTTGTGGTGGCAATAGAATATTAATTAAAAGATTTTTTATGGTAGAATGTGTCACTACAGTGAGTTTTGGATGGCATCCCGGGTTGACCGTTTTGCCTAAGTTTTGGCAATAGGTATAACGAGACTCAGATGGTGTTATAGTCTGTTTAGAGTGTGGCGCGTGTATACATTTGCATGCGTGTGCATTTTTAACTTATCTTAAGATGTGCTTTATCGGAATACGTGTAATAATGTAGTCGCTACAACCGTCACAATGTTTCTTAATTGACTTTATATCAGAGGAGCCAGGAGCCAACCTTATGGTAATCGCTAATCACTGCTCATGGAAAACGCTGGGCATTGAAGAACCTAAAACCCCAGCATGGTATGCATATAGGAGCTTGCAGGAAGTACCTCATTAGCGAAAATACGGAGAAAAGACAGGCAAACCATTTTCTACTCTTACGCAAAGGCTGGTAGAACCCTTCCATATACGGTAAATAGAGGCTGGGCTACATGCAGCTATTATGCCTTTATATCTGAATGGAACACTGGTAAGTCAAAGTAAAACAAATATTTTCGTAAAAATGTGTAACCAACTTTTGGACACGTTAATTAGCTGATATATTAATAAAAAATACAGTAATAATATTAAAAATTAATCCTAACTAATATTAAAAAAGCGAAAATAAATTTGTTTGTTTGTTACCTTTTCACGCCTAAACCAGTGAACCGATCATCCCGAAATTTTGCATATACGTTGTCAGGTGTACAGAAACGGACATAGGCTACCTTTCATCCCGAAAAAAATACTGTTCCCGAGGAAAACAACAATAACGTTCTTATGATAATAGATGGCGCCACGTGTCTTTCGAATCGTGATTGAATTATATTATACAAATAGAGTACAACCTGAATTGATTGTCAAATTCTAAATTAACGCGAGCGAAGCCGCGGGCAAAAGCTGGTAAAATATAATAGACAGAATGGTGGGAATAAGATAGGGATATGCCAATATTCCCATCAGTATAGCACAGGCGGATGGAGCAGGATACCAATACTACGTGCATTGTATATCCTAGTTAGTACCAGGAATATTTATATAATAATATATATAATAATTCAGATGCAGTGCAGTACATCTTATGTCTTGGTTTAGCAAGTAATATCTACACGTTACTGCTAGCGACCATAGGTTCCGATAACGTATATTGTAAAATGAGAGGTGTATACGTTACAAGTCTCATTATATAATATATCAATACCAAATCACAACCCTTTTTAAACTTGGTAAATGTTCAGGTATGTACGTGACAGTTACACCACGTTTTCTTGGTAAATAAGACGTGCAATTCTACTTAAGAGACATAGATAGATACAGAGTCACTAATAATTTATTACCAAACTTTCACCTAATTCGAAATTGGAAAGAAACTTCGCTGTCAACAAGGACTAATGAGAAAAATCCTGAAGCATTCTGTTAAACAACTTAATCAAAGATGTCTAAGGGTTAACAAGTTCGTACAGAGTGTTATAAACAGGTCCTCCCGGCCCTTCCTTATTCGGTATTCGGGGCGAACTCTTAAGTAATAATAGGTTGACAAAGTGTCTGCGATGCGCGCCGGGCGCTCGATAAGGCTTCACATCCACTGAAGAAGATATAACCTGACAGCAGGAGAGCGAACACGTCGGCTTCTAATGCAATTATATTATACTGCTGTGTTCAATGTACCTACATATCTTACTCTACGTTTAAACCCTGTGTCGCGGGGCCTTTACAATTATTTGAAGCCTTAGTACTTTTCACTCACAACTAATGATGTCATCATTCGATATGAATGTGCTCTATGTGAGGTCCTCCTGGTAACGTGATATCCGAGAATACTTAGTTCAACAGAAATGGCATCTGTCTACATATTGGTCTACCTCAGAGCATTTTCTATGTTATAATAATTATATTGCATGAATAGAATTTAACAGATTTACAATGGACTAGATGTGCCCGCGGTTTAACCCGCGTTTATGATTATTGCTCCGCCCCCGGGGTCGTAGCATGATGTTATGTAGCCTATAGCCTTCCTCGATAAATGAGCTATCCACCACTAAAAGAATTTTTCAATTCGGACTCGAAGTTCCTGAGATTAGCGCATTCAAACAAACAAACAAACTCTTCTTCAGCTTTATAATCTTTATATATATAACTAGATGTTCCCGCGGTTTCACCCGCGTTTATCGTTACTGCGCCGCCCCCGTGGGTCGTAGCGTGATGTTATATAGCCTATAGCCTTCCTCGATAAATAGGCTATCCAACACTAAAAGAATTTTCGAATCGAACCAGTAGTAATCACGCAGAATAAACCAGGAGAAACATCGTTTGTACTATGTCTGTAATGGGTAATTATTTTGCTGCGATGTTATTTTAAAACTGCTATATCTCCTAAGATATTCATTGAAATCGAATGATGTAAAGGGCAATTTTATTTTAAATTAAATACTTGTGATGAATAACGTATTTATTTGGATAAAGATTAATATCATGTTTATAAAAATACCTTCGCAAATAATGCATTATTTTAGAACAAATTTCGTTAGCATAAAAATGGTTATAGTGAGCCAACCTTAAAAGATAGACATATGCTGTCGCGGACTTTTTTTTAGAACTTTTAAAGGGGAACAATTCTGTCATACATGATTTTTGCGAAACTTTAACTGTTTACGCAGCGCACGCAGCGGAAGCTCTCAAAAGGAAAAATTCTCTCCGATTTTGAAACATTCTTCATTGGTGCTCCGCTCCTATTGATCTTAGCGTGATGATATATAGCCTATAGCCTTCCTCGATAAATGGGCTATCTAACACTGAAAGAATTTTAATTTTTCAAATCGGGCCAGTAGTTCCTGAGATTAGCGCGTTCAAGTAACCAAACAAACAAACAAACAAACTCTTCAGCTTTATAATATTAGTATATGGGTAATTATTTTGCTGCGATGTTATTTTAAAACTGCTATATCTCCTAAGATATTCATTGAAATCGAATGATGTAAAGGGCAATTTTATTTTAAATTAAATACTTGTGATGAATAACGTATTTATTTGGATAATGATTAATATCATGTTTATAAAAATACCTTCGCAAATAATGCATTATTTTAGAACAAATTTCGTTAGCATAAAAATGGTTATAGTGAGCCAACCTTAAAAGATAGACATATGCTGTCGCGGACTTTTTTTTAGAACTTTTAAAGGGGAACAATTCTGTCATACATGATTTTTGCGAAACTTTAACTGTTTACGCAGCGCACGCAGCGGAAGCTCTCAAAAGGAAAAAATTCTCTCCGATTTTGAAACATTCTTCATTGGTGCTCCGCTCCTATTGATCTTAGCGTGATGATATATAGCCTATAGCCTTCCTCGATAAATGGGCTATCTAACACTGAAAGAATTTTTCAAATCGGGCCAGTAGTTCCTGAGATTAGCGCGTTCAAGTAAACAAACAAACAAACAAACTCTTCAGCTTTATAATATTAGTATAGATTCTTCTGTACGTGTGTTGACAGTGAACTCCTCCTAAACGGCTGGACCGATTTGAATGAAAGTTTTGTGTGTGTTCAAGTGGATTCGAGGATGGTTTAGAAATGTTTTTTTTTTTCTCTTTTGTATAGGACAACGTCTCTCGGGACAGCTAGTATTAGTATAGATTTGATAATGATTGATATGTGGCGAAAGAGTAAATTGTGCGATAGATCGCCCGGAAAGTCGGCCTCGATGGCGTAGTGGTTAGTGTAACCGACTGCCACGCCTGAGGTCGCGGGTTCGATTCCCGCACAAGTCAAACATTTGTGTGCATGAACATGGATGTTTGTCTTGCTCTGGGTATTTCTATGTATAATATGTATGTATTTACAAACAAAAAGTATAATGTATGTTTATCCATTGTCTAGTACCCATAGTACAAGCTCTGATTAGTTTGGGCTAGATGGTGTTGTGTGTATGTGGTAGAATATTATTATATTATTAAACTTGTTTGCAACTAGTACTGTTATATTGTTGATGTACTAATTTATATTGAATGTGTGTTTCGCTGCGCGTCGATGTCAGCATTAAACTGTAACTAAATAACTGTTAATGTACGTGTTTGCGCGTACAGTTCGTAATTATTATATTGATAGTACATCTTACAGAGTATGTACTTCTCTCAATTTTAGAACAACTCTAGCTCATCGACATTTTCGGATTATTAGTGGTCACATTTACAATATGATTAATAAACATTGCAAAATTTATTCCCTCACTTTAAAAGAATGCAAGGCAAAAGTTTTAAAATGGTTACAGACACAAAATTATGATGAGACAGAAAGTTTAATAAAATAAAAGATATATGTATGTACTGATATATATGCACACGCTAAACACTTCACAACATATACGCACCACACACACGCACATACACACACACACCCTCACACACATACACACCCCACACACACACACACACCTTTGTCATTGCCAATTGAATATGCCATATATATTGTATGACGTGTTACTGAAGAGCGCTGGTACCCATAACACAAGTTAGATCTTACATTGGGTACCAGAGTTCAACAAAAACACTTACTTTTATTGTTTATAAAATATTATTGTTTCAACAATATCATTTGTAAGTGTACTAAATTGTAATTTTTTGGTAAATAAATTATTATTATTATTATTAGTATGATATATCACAGCTTACTTGTTGAGTGGACAGTATTCCTTAAATCGCTAAGAAAGGCGCGGGTTTCGGATTGTTGGCGCATTGATCGGACGACGCTCCGGAGTGTCATTGTGGTGCAAAACACGAGATTAAGAGGAGCACACAAGTGAGGATAAGTTAATAATGTGTCTGTTTTGATATAAGTGTAAAGGACGACGTACTGATTTTTTTATTATACTATAAATTTTACTATAGGTTTTTATCTTGATGCAAACTTTCATGTCATGATAGAAAGGTAAGATTGTGATCCTACGTGGAATGCCTTTTACAAAGCTGATTTCGTAAATTGTATGTTTTAACCGTTTTTTTAATCGTATGATTTAACCAAATCACTGTTTTTAGTGGTATGTGTTATATTAGTTTTATTTTATAACGGACTAAAGCAATTTATTGTTAACCCTTTTACTTAAGCATAGCCAGACAAAACCTACGTCAAAAAAGAAAATTCTAAAATAAAAAATGCACTAAAAAGTTAAAAATTATTGTGTATTCTTGTGAATGGTTTAATTATTGTTGTTATATACAGGTCTTGTCCCCAAATCTCGATTTCTCCATCCTAACTCCAGAGATCCGGTTCACGTAAGCGAACTACCTCGTGCCCAAGTGGCACTACCTATTCTCCAGATAGGTGCCGGAGCAATAAAGCCGCTCACCACTCGCAGCTCTGGGAGTTGGTAACGAAAATGAGGTAACACACATAAAAAACATACAGTCGAATTGAGAACCTCCTTTTTTTAAGTCGGTTAATAATAACAATAAAATTATTGTATCTGGACGCCGGCGACCGTACGCCGATTGAAGAATTAAACTCCAAATCAGACATCCTCCTGTAACCAAATAATTTAAACACCTAAACATTCCTCACGATGATTTCCTTCACCGTTAGGGGCCATCCATTAATCACGTGATGTTTTTTTAGCATTTTTTACCCTACTCTCCCCCTTGGTGATACATGGTGAGGTTTAAGACTAACTTCCCACCCCCTCGCACCCAAAATCACGTGTATTTTTAGTACCTACAAAGAGTCTTACAATTTTTAGAATATTATCTTTAAATACAGGTATAAAGTATAATCTAATTTCATTTTGAAATTAAGGACCATGATAAAAATGTCTAGATAGAAAGGTTGCAGGTTGTTTTTGACTGCCATAAAATAATTGCATATGGATAAAATAATGGCATAAAGGAATTGTGTAATCATGCGAAAAACATATAAACAGAATAACGGGCGACTGGCAAGCTGAGCCGAGCGGTCGTCGCGGCGCGCGGGGACTTCGTTCGTTGCCTGGCAACGGCGAGTTAAGGTCACACTATGCCACACTACACGCCCCTTTTCGGTCTAGAAATCGCGAAAAAATACACACGATATCTTACTACACCCTCCTCCCCCCTTGTAATATTTCGTGATTATTGCCAAACCCCCTCCCCCTCTTTCGAGCTTCACGTGATTAATGGACGACCCTTTAGAGAAAGCAATAATTAACTAATTAATACTCACATAACTTTGAAAGGGATCTTGGGATCGAACTCGAAACTTTGCGTAGCAATCCAACGATCTCCGCCTAGGTTATCGCTTCTACTAAACTAAACACCTAATGTATCAGAACTTCAAAGATACATACCTATAGGTACAAACACGAAGCAGCTGGGTTGAAAGACACAACCAATCAACAAGCTGAAATTGCATAGCGTAACACTCAGTTAAGGAGAAAGCACGTAGGGAATACAGTACAGTGTCTGGACTCAGATTGCTTGTGGCAATATAAATGCATGTTGTGTCACCTACAAGTTGTAATAAAAGCTCTTGACTTGATGTATGCAAAATTTAACTAGTTCATCAGCCTTATTTATAAAAATATCGCTAATTATCTTTATATATATTAGAGTTGCCAATCGTCCTGTTTTCCCAGGACATGTCCTAGTTTTTGTGGTGTCTTGGGACGTCCTGAATATTTTTTAAGCAGCGTCCTGGGTTATTAAATTCTGAAATTCACGCGCCTCTATTCCCGTATAAATTAACAGTGGAATTTCATTTCATCTATTTTCACTACATATTAATTTAACTATTGCAACTCTATTACTGCGTCCTGTTTTTAAGCTGAATTTGTCCTGGTTTTTCCAACTTCAAATCCTGGTTTTTTAAATTTGGGGTTGGCAACCCTAATATATATAAATCTTCTGTGCGTGTATTTGTAATTAAACTCATCTTAAATGGCTGAACTGACTTTGATGACATTTTTGTGTGTTCAAGTGGATTGAGAATGGTTTAGATTTGGTTTTTTTTCCTATTTTCCGTGTGTACTGGACAACGTCTGTCGGGACAGCTAATAGATATATATATATATATATATATATATATATATATATATATATATATATATATATATATAATACTTAGCTACCTTAACCTTTGATCAACGAAATGGCGCTTTATTTAATCATATCACATTGTTGAACATTAGTTAAATGTTATATATATAGGTATATATATTCACTTATAATCATTACTCAACGTTCAGTTGCGTTTAATATTTACTGGTGACTTCCTGATTAGTCTCTAGTTAATATTTAGTTAACTCTTAGATATTCAAGATTAGTTTATAAGTAAAGCTGCATGATATTAATATTTAATGGAGAAATAGAAGTATTATAAGTTTGAGTCTGCCTGTTCTTCTGTATGTTTGTGAAATTAGTCAAAAGTCAAAAAAAAATTAACGCGGCTATGTATCAATGACCAGATAAAACTTATATAAGAAATAAGTTTGACTCTTTGACAATTTTCATATACGAAATCTGTTACAGCTGGCAGATGATTGATCAATCAAATCGGAAATTTGTTATATACATTTTTTTCCTGCTAAAAAGACAACTCTTTAACAAGGAATAATTCTTGTATCTCAGTGGATTTTACAAACATTCAAACATCGGACGGAAAGAATATTCAGACTTGGAAGAACCATTTATGGGATCACACAAACTTTAGTACCGTGTGGGATTCGAACCCACAACACTCGGCGCAGGTGACCACTTAAACCACTACTCCATCTATGACCTGATGGTAAGTGGTTAACGTAACCATGACCGCTTGAAATACCAGAAGTATCACTATCGTCAGTGTCATACGTGGATACCGCACGGTGTCGGCCGACGCAGCTTACGCGTTGTATTGCGTGAAGCACGTACAAACATACATACGGACAGACTAAAATTCTAAATTTAAAACTCTCAAATACTTTTCTTAATTATCTTTTACTAGCTTTTGCCCGCGGCTTCACTCATTTGACAATCAATTCGGGTTGTACTCTGCTTGTAATAAGAATATAATTCAATCATGATTCGAAAAACACGTGGCGCCATCTATTATCATAAGAACGTTATTGTTGTTTTCCTCGGGAACAGTAATTTTTTTCGGCATGAAAGGTAGCCTAGGTCCGTTTTTTGTACACCTGACAACGTATATGCAAAATTTCAGGATGATCGGTTCAGTGATTTAGGCGTGAAAAGGTAACAAACAAACAAACTCATTTTCGCTTTTATAATATTAGTTAGGATGTACAGACTACGGCCGGTTACAATTTCATTATATGTTTATATTGATGTCTCATCGATCAGTACGGACAGAAAATGAACCATAAGTCTGCCATCCGGCGAAGTTTTTAGACAACTTTAGTGGGGCGCCCTTCTGTGAAGTCGTAGTCAACGCTTGCGGTAAATCAGAGCGTTCAGAGTCGGATCGCCTCGGAGTCAAAACTTCACGAAACTGTACTCCATTCGTAATTAGATAATTAAGTCTGAACTTCTAAGTGATTTATATAAACTCAATCTCGAATTGAGTGTATCTTTCATTGCACGATACTCCGAATGTCCAAGATGTCCAATTCTAATGGCATATGTCCTGACAGTCCTGCATATATTACAATTATCTTGACCTATCTAATCCTGTTTAATTGGGATTCTCCATTTGATATTTGACCCTGAATGTGTGGGTAACATAATCCTATCTAATACGTGTAATCTAATTTGCATGTCTATGGAAGGACAGAATGGTTGATCCAGCTCATTTATTGCTTTACATTGGCATCGGATTCTATATTCTATCACATACAGAAAACACCATCTAGCCCAAACTAAGCAGAGCTTGTACCTACTATGGGTACTAGACAATGGATAAACATACATATATACTTTTTTTTTGTAAATACGTAGTCGTACATATTACATAGAAACACCCAGGCCAAGAGAAACATCCATGTCCATGCACACTAATGTTTGATTTGTGCGGGAATCGAACCTACGACCTCAGGCGTGGCAGTCGGTTACACTTACCACTACGCCACCGAGGCCGCCATTTGATTGTTTCTTTGATATTTCTGCCACAAAGTCACATAGATAATAATATATCCTTCGTGGATGTGTTCCCTTGACTTCGTGGTTAGAGCTGTCTTAAATAATATAATATAATATTCTATCACATTCACACAACACCATCTAGCCCAAACTAAGCAGAGCTTGTACTATGGGTACTAGACAATGGATAAATATACATATATACTTTTTTTTTCTCGTAAATACATACATATTATACATAGAAACACCCAGACCAACACAAACATCCATGTTCATGCACACAAATGTGTGACTTGTGCGAGAATCGAACCCGCGACCTCAGGCGTGGCAGTCGGTTACACTAACCACTACGCCATCGAGGTCGTCAAGTAAGTTTTTTGGTACCGAAATACTGAACCATTCCTGCGTCCGATTGCCTTTAAAGTTGTGTGTTTGTTCCGTTGTTCACTTATGTTCTTATTGTCCGTGGCGTCAGGCCAGTCGCTTGTGCCTCGCCACTGGGCAGCGAGACGCCAAATTAAACTGAACAGAATGACTGGTTAAAGTAGACACATATTAAAGGACCATATAGGACTAGATGGTGTTGTGTGTATGTGATAGAATATTATTATTATACTCTTTGAAATTAAACTACTATATACGGATTTTATCGCGTTGTTTATTTGACACTGTTACAAAATTTTATGAAAAACTGTTACACTACTATAATCACTATTAAACTTTACAAATTTTTAAGCTAATTAAATTATTGAAAATATTAAAACTATTTATACTATTACTATACTATTATACTATTTAGATTTATTTTTATTTTTACACTTTCCCCGACGTTTCGGTTGCTTTTCAGCAGCCATGGTCACGGGGAGACTAAGATGGTAGTTGTCTCAATGTTCCAGTGTAGTTATTTCAAAGTACCCGAACATAATTTAATCATGGGTGTTTCTATTTACGCAGAATGAGCTCAAAGTATCATGAAGTCTAGCTGTGGTTTGCTTCTTCTTGGGTTTGACTATTTGAATTACTGGATCCCAAGCTGGTGGTACACTCCAACCATCTTCTCTATTGAAATTAGGATGTTTCTTGATTTCAATAGCCTCGCGAAGCATCCTTGGTAGGAATCGGTGTTCTTTAGCGAGCATCTGTGGTTTGTCATATCTCAGGTAGTGGTTGGTCCCCTGTTGCACATGTTCACACACAGCAGACTTCAACGAGCGTTGGTGTTTTACATCAGCTATGTGTTCTTTTATGCGGGTGCCTATGCTTCTCTTGGTTTGACCAATGTATGAGAGTCCGCAGTCACAATCTATTTTATAGACCCCTGCATCTTGTAAAGGTAGTTGGCACTTGACAGATGGTAAAAATTGACTTATCTTCGTTGGCGGCTTGAAGTATGTATTGATTGATGCTCGCTTCAAGATGTAGCCAATCTTGTCAGTGACACCCTTCACATAAGGTAGTATAGCAGGCTGGCGCTTGACTGTGGCTGGCTTTTCTCGGGATCTGTGACAGCGGCGCGGCTGTTGGAGCTTGTTGTCTTGCAGTACTTGCTTGACATGTTGAAGCTCGGCGTCTAGGTGTTTCTTGTCACAGATCCCGTGGGCTCTCTGAAACAAAGACATTCCCACGGTAGCTAACTGTTTAGGATGGTGGTGAGATTCACCGTTTAAGTACCTATTTGTATGGGTCTTTTTCCTATATACAGTGTGGCTCAAAGTATGATCAGAATTCCTGATGACAAGGACATCTAAGAAAGCTAATGAATTATTTGCCTCTAATTCCATAGTAAATTGTATGTTGTTATTAAGGGAATTAAGATGTTCTAGGAATACACTTACACTATTACTACTACTTACACAAACCAAGAGAAGCATAGGCACCCGCATAAAAGAATACATAGCTGATGTAAAACACCAACGCTCGTTGAAGTCTGCTGTGTGTGAACATGTGCAACAGGGGACCAACCACTACCTGAGATTTGACAAACCACAGATGCTCGCTAAAGAACACCGATTCCTACCAAGGATGCTTCGCGAGGCTATTGAAATCAAGAAACATCCTAATTTCAATAGAGAAGATGGTTGGAGTGTACCACCAGCTTGGGATCCAGTAATTCAAATAGTCAAACCCAAGAAGAAGCAAACCACAGCTAGACTTCATGATACTTTGAGCTCATTCTGCGTAAATAGAAACACCCATGATTAAATTATGTTCGGGTACTTTGAAATAACTACACTGGAACATTGAGACAACTACCATCTTAGTCTCCCCGTGACCATGGCTGCTGAAAAGCAACCGAAACGTCGGGGAAAGTGTAAAAATAAAAATAAATCTAAATCTAAATAGTATAATAGTATAGTAATAGTATAAATAGTTTTAATATTTTCAATAATTTAATTAGCTTAAAAATTTGTAAAGTTTAATAGTGATTATAGTAGTGTAACAGTTTTTCAAAAAATTTTGTAACAGTGTCAAATAAACAACGCGATAAAATCCGTATATAGTAGTTTAATTTCAATGAATAACATTCGCGTAAACAGAAGACAATATTATTATACTCTTTATTTAAATCTTTATAATACATTTTTCATTTTTAAATATACATATATAAAAAATACATTTAAAAATATAAAATATATGGTACCCCACTGGCATCGGGAACAGGGTCCAAGATGCCGGTGGTTAGGATTCCAGAGACAGGAACATCCTCACAATGCGTGCCGTATCTAATAGCACTGCCTTTTGCATCAAACCCTTAATCCAAGCACCTAACGCTAGCCTCTTTAGATGGTGATCGAAGCTCATGGCTATTAGATCATTGACAGATATAAAAAAAAACGTGTTGTACTTGAGACGTGATATTATTGCAATATTCACATTAAGGATTCCTTTATGAGCGTTTTTTAGATGGTAGTAAGATAAATTATTTCCTTAACACATTGAATGCCACATAGAAGACACTATATAAAAAGTTTTATTCGCGGTATTTTGTGACCAGCATGGTGTTGAATGTGTGTAGAGCAGTCGACAATATGTAATAGCCATCGTCATCGCAAACAATCTATACTAATATTATAAAGCTGAAGAGTTTGTTTGTTTTTGGTTGAACGCGATAATCTCAGAAACTGCTGGTTCGAATTGAAAAATTCTTTTAGTGTTGAATAGCCTATTTATTGAGGAAGGCTATAGGCTATATAACATCACGCTACGATTCACGGGGGCGGCGCAGTAACGATAAACGCAAGTGAAACCGCGGGCATAGCTAGTGGAAAAATAAATCGTCAACAGTCTACAACTTGTGTCGTATTCGGAAGGAGTGAGTCGCCTCGCCACTAATGAAGCGAGAGCGAACTAACTATACTAATGACATGTTGTGTGAAACCTCAAGTAGGCTCTTTCTTTTCCTCCGGTTACATCCCTGTGACTAGGAACAAAGTAATTTACTTTCGTATTTATAATGAACTCTTGGGTTATGTCTACCTCTGTAAAGAGAGTTGCAGCATAAATATTGTCTCGTTGGTTTTGTGGCATAAGTTTTATTTTATTTTAACATTTTAGAAAAATTACATCTAAAATACATTATTAACATATATGTATATACTAATAAGGTGAAGGCCAATTAAACGTTTTCACTGGTAAAATATATAATCGTGAATATAGTTATACGTATAAGTAGACATATTGTGATATCACTCTTTAGTTCTAATTAAAGAACTCGGTACACAAATGGTTTTTTAATTTAGTGACACTAGTAAAGAAAATGTCAATATCGACACTCCGGCATGCCGCATTGTACATGCGACTCGCTCTGATTAAGTATGAGTTAATAGATATTGTACGATCGTAAGGTTTCGATTTCAATTCCCGGGTTAGTTTTTTTGTTAGAAATTCCTCAATACGACCACAGTGTCTGAAATATGGCGGCAGTATGCTCAATTTCCGTCATGTGGGATTACAACATAGTCAATGTAAATGTACTACACGTGTATATATACATACGTACATAGATTCACGCCTATTTCCCAGAGGGGTAGGCAGAGACTACAGATTTTCATTTGCTACGATCCTGACACACTTCTCTATATATATATATATGTAGGGGAGAGTAACCTATATTGAGCTGGCGCTATTGTATCACTTCTATATTTCTATCAAATTGACGTTATTTCTTTACACTGGCAACATAAAAAGAGGCGACTGTGGAAATGTCAGAGTGTTAGTGGCGTAACAACAATTCATGAAATTCGTTCATCCGTGTACGAACGCTGGCGATTAGACATAATTCTCTTATCATAATGTGTCGATACGCTGACAGATTAAAATATCGAATAAGTAACGCGAACACTTAAGCCTGCGCCGAGCGAAATGTGCTAAAACAGGCGGTCACAGTTAAGTGAATAAAATCAACACTTTTTGTTTAATACAAATATATAACATACATTTACCATAACAATGAATGTGTTTACAATTACTCCGTGCAAAAAACATAAAATAATTAATATTTTCGCCTATAAAATTACGTAAATTTGCACGAAAAATGCAAAAACGTAAGCTCGTGTTACGTGATTTTAGATTATAACAGTAGAAATCTATCCTATTTTACAGCTTAAACGATACATAAATAGTTATATTACAATTTGTCCGTCCCAAATATTTAAGTTATTGGTTGACAATAAAGATACATATTTATCAAAAAAGCACTTCAAATCCTCCATACAATTTTACTATGGCGGCCGCACGCCGATTTAAATATGCACCGCACGAGCTCTATCATTACCTGTCTTTCGCTCGGCGCAGTCTTAATTGTTGAACATTACTAATTGCGGTACTTCTTAACATAGTAACTATATCTTTAACCGCATAGTGATACGATTCTAAAGCCGCATGTTGTAAAGATACATATTCGGCTGAACATACAAGTGGTCATATCGATGGCGCACAGAAGGCGGTGCTTATAGTACCAGTATTACTGCGATTACAAGCTCGGGACCCATTACCGCCACATGCGCGGTAATTCTCTTCTATACGATGCTTTTAGGGAGACCGCACACTGTTCCGTTTATCTTGATAAACATGATCTTGAATTCGTCTTACTGAACACCATGTCATATCAAACAATGGGCACAAGGATCACCTCGCTTGGCACAACCATTTAGGCATCACACAAAGTTTTGTCCCGTGTGGGATTCGAACCCACAACACTCGGCGCAGTGGCAGTGGTGAGGCGATCTCTTAAGCCTATACACCATCCGTGTCGCCTGTGTTAAAATAAAAAAAAGCTGTTTGTCTTAGCGTGGTCACCCACTTCGCAGGAGAAATTCTAGATAAGATTTTGATTCCCAAGATTTAGATTTTCTGATTAAGCTGACGCTGCTTGACGTACGCATGAGCATGCGTGCTGCATAAGTATTAAGTTGAAGTAAATAAATCCTTCTTCAACGCACCATAATGGAAGAAACCAATTATGTACCAAATCTTGATGTTGTGAAACATAGCGCTTATTACAAATCGGTTAAGCTGTTTAATAAATTGCCTATACAACTATCTTATCTTAAGATATTATGTGGGGGCCAGTCAGTGCAGACCGGCGACACTTCGACCCGGTGGGATCTTTTGTGTCGACACTCTCCCAATAACGACTGCCATAGATGTTCATGGCAGCCGGGACCAACGGCTTAACGTGCACTCCGAGGCGCGGAGCAGGCGATAATTGTCAATCAATACGCACATAATTTCGAAAAGTCATATAACTTCCGAAAGTCAGAGGTGCGTGACGTGGGTTCGAACCCGAGACCCTCTGCATGGCAGTCTGTTGGTCTCCCGACTGAGCTATCGCTGCTCGGCGCCTATACTACTAAAATCATTATTGTATAAAAAGGATTTCCAAAATGAGCTCAAGCTATTGTTGTTAGAAAATTTTTATTATTCTATCAATGACATGTAAGCATCTATAATATAATTTATTTGTGATTGTGACATGCACCTACAATTATGTATATAATTAATATTTGCCTTTAACATTCCTTTTTTAAATTTTATAATTTTTTTTCTGACTTGGCTACTTATTAATTTGTGGGAAACCGTTGGACTGCCACGCAGAGGTCTCGAGTTCGAAGCCACGGTGCGCATCTCTGATTTTTCAAAGCTATATGCGTATTAAATAGTTGATTATCGCTTGCTTTAACGGTGGAAACCTGCATGTCTGAGAGTTCTCCATAACGTTCTCGAAGATATGTGAAGTCTGCCAACCCGCACTAGGCCAGCGTGGTGGTCTATGGCCTAACCCTTCTCATAGCGAGCAGAGGCCCGTGCCCAGCAGTGGGACAGTTTAATACAGGGCTGATATTATTATTATTATTCATTTGTTATCTCATTTGCAATATTGTTTTTTATTTAATTGATTGTCTGCTTATTATTATTGTATATTCACACGCAATGTTAAAGTTGTTCTTGAATAAATAAATAAAAAAAAGGAAAAAAGAAGTTGCAGGCAAAGGGATAGAAAAGTGGTCGTAGGAACAAGTTCCAGTTACAAACCACAAAAGTATTGTGATTAATTTGCTGCGGTGACTTTGGGAGTGTCTATTATAATCTCATCGCTTCGCTACGTGGATAACGATCGAACTGTCCTTGTTAATTAAGATAGTTTCTTGCAGTTTATGACTTGATATTGCTACACGACATGGCAGTCTTGCATTTTTCTGTCACAATTTATCACAAGGCAGTCAGGTGTGACTTGAAGCCGTGTAGTATATAGCCACCAATTTTGCGAGGCTGCTCCATCTATTAGTACCGGCCTTTTAATGTTAAACCCGCAAAACTACATTAAATCATTTATTTTTGAATAATTGACTAATATAGTGTGCCTTTTGTCTGTTGTTTGAATGTATGTAAAGTTTACAGCGCCACTGGGTTTGTTCCAAGTGCGGTAGTTGTGTTTTGAATAAATAAAATAAATAGAAAGGTTTAATAAAAGTAATCGTAACATTTTATTATTTTTCTTTTAGTAACGTCTATATCAATTGCTTAAATATTATTAGGAATATAATAGAATAACTTTTTTTTATACTGCTTAGGTGGCAAACAAGCATACGGCCCACCTGATGTTAAGTGATCACCGTAGCCTATGGACGCTTGCAACACCAAAGGCATCACTTGCGCTTTGCCGACCCTTTAGGAAAGGAAGTGGGAAGGATAAGGAGCGAGAAGGGGGAAAGAGGGTGATTGGGCCTCCGGTACTCTCACTCACCGAACGAAACACAACAGTAGGAATACTGCTGTTTTACGTCGGTATTCTGTGTGAGGGTAGTCCTTCCCCGGTCGAGCCGGCCCATTCATGCTGAAATCAGCGAGGCACTACTACTCTAAAATACTTAATAATATTTAATTAACTGTTATAGTACCTAAGCATAATTTCAATCTTAAGGCTGATGAAGATGTTAAATGTATTAATATTTTATTATACATTTAACATCTCGCCTATCACCCGTGATACAGGTACAGAGAATAATGAGGATTACGTATTAAAAAAAATACTGAAACCTGACAGTGTGTCATCACCCTAAGCTGTAATAATTCCGTCAGTACTAAGCTCTCGTGTATTTATTTATCACTCGACCCATATAGTAAGTAGACTGAAAAACCGTCTCATCATGTATTCTAGATTTCTGGAATCCGTAAACAAACTGTTGTCGATGGAAGACATTAACATATTGTTATTATCGTCGTATAAACGTCGCTGGCATTAGATTAACCTATAAACAGTTTTGGTAGTATTGATTTTCGGGGATAATATCTAATATTGAGTTACTGAGAGGCTTTCTATGTGTAGCGAGCTTATGAGTTTGGCTGTGCTTGATTCTAAAGATATATATACTTACTAGAAAGTTATCATTTTACGAGATAAAGTCCAAGTAACTCTACAGCATGTAGCGACACATGTAAGTATGTAAAGGAGAGTGCAAGGTTAGCAAAAATGTATGTGTGACTGTATGTGTGACCGACCAGTTACTGCGCACTGATCGGACTGAAAGGTTCTCTCGGGGATTATACGTGAATAAATGTACACTTTTATATTGGAGAACATTCTTTTAATAAAACAATACCCATAGATACCTGGTGATCAGTCACCTAGTTCATTTAACGCTTAGTAGAGTATCAATAAGAAAGAGCAGCGATAGCTCCGTTGGGAGACCAACAGACTGCAATGCAGAGGGTCTCGGGTTCGGACCCACGACGCGCACCTCTGACTTTCAGAAGTTATATGACTTTTCGAAATTATGTGCGTATTGACTGAAAATTATCGCCTGCTCCGTGCCTCGGAAAGCACATTAAGCCGTTGGTCCCGACTGCCATGAACATCTATGGCAGTCGTTATTGGGAGAGTGTCGACACAAAAGATCCCACTGGGTCGAAGTGTCGCCAGTCTGCACTGACTGGCCCCCACATAAGAAAACATAGCGTTAAAAGCATTGTTTTTATGTGTATATTAGTTATATGTGTGTGTATGAGTAGTTTTATGTTTATATTTAGAATAAGGTGATAAATTATGTAGCGCACTGTCGAATTGGGTGTACCTGTAAGGACAGTTGCATGATGTAAATAAATAAATAATCCTTTTACAAAATTATGTTGAATTGTTGATCCGTTGTTCCGTTGCTGCAGTAATCTGAAAAACATTTTCTCATTTATAGAAAAAATTGTATGTGAGATATAAATAATTGTTGGCATAATTATTTAAACTAATGACTGCATAGTTTGAATAGTTGCCCACTCTTACACTAAGTGTTAAGGGTTCGATTTCCGTACGAGACAAAATTTGAGGGATTTCAATGTTTTTAAAGCTTCAGAGGCTTATTCTCACTATTCTTAGAGCCCAAGTTGTCAAGGAAGAAAACTGTGATAAGAAAGTAGTTATTTTGTAGTCGACTGTCTCGAGGTCGATCCTCAGTTTCAAGTAGTGTTATTGAATTATTTTGCTAGTCAATTCTCACTAGCGCCATAAAGCCTGCAATACAAAAATAAAACTGACAAAATACGGCCGAAATATACCTTTGCGTAATCCTACGTGGCATGTCATGTCATTTCTTATCAAAGCGAAATATTACAAAAAGCAAACACACTTTTCGAACCAGAGCTTTTACCAATAAAAAGTTTGACGTCCGCAATAAAACTACTAGTCGACCATTCTGACGCGTAATATCGCACTTTTTACATTCCCCGCGTAAATATCACGAACAGCTATTGCGAACACACAAGGCACTCACTTTAGACTCTTTAGAGGATTGTGCAGTTCATGTTTTGATAGACTTCGTTAAGTGCATAGAGTGCAAGTGCAATTCTAAGTCCTCACAAGCGGCGTGCTCCTTTGAAATCTATTCGTCTTTTCAGGGAAGGAGTGAAGGTAGATCTCAGTGACTGAGGCTAAGCCGGCGGAGTGAAGTCGTCGGGTAATTGGGTAAATCTCTATATATTTCAGTGGGAGATAGCAAATCCCGCGTTGGTAAGGCATCGTCCGTAGTACCGCCATATCTCTACGGATTAACTTACTTGAGACTTGAGAGACACACCAGCGCTATACGCAGCCAGGGACGAATTTGGAATTGATTTACTGTGATCATTGTAAATTTGTTTTGTCGTTGCTTGTTTTTTTAACGACAAATTTGTTATATTTATTATATACGAGTTTTCATCCGCGGCTTCGCTAGCGTAAATATAGGTTAGGTTAGGTTAGGTTTGCAACAGTTCTTTTTTTTGGATGAAAGGTACCTTATGTCCTATTCTGTACCCCTGACAACGTGTGTGCAAAATTTCATGTTAATCGGTTGAGTAGTTAAGGCGTGAAAGTGTAACAAATACACAAAAAAACAAACTCATTTTCGCATTTATAATATTAGTAAGGATTCCAAGAAATGTTCTGCTGTTAACAGTATTTATTGCATAACATTTGTGTGTGCATGAATTCAAGAAGAAAATAAACACATCTTTTTAGATAATTGTTTCTTTGCACTTTGATTTGACTAATTACATTAAAATAAAGTCATAAATCTGTTTAGTTTTGATTAATAATAATTCTCTGACACAGAATTTTTAATCTGCCTGTTACAATGTACTGTTGGACAAAATAATAGTTTCCTTTGCACCGCAGCGAGTGCTAATGGGGTGGATCTTTTACCATCTGCATTTTATGTTAGCTATCTGTTTCGGGTCGTTGGTCCATGACTTGTCAAATTTTAAAATAATATAATATAATAATATAATATTCTACCACATTCACACAACACCATCTAGCCAAACTAAGCAGATCTTGTACTATGGGTACTAGACAATGGATAAACATACATACTTATATACTTTTTTTTTGTAAATACTTACATGTTATACATATAAACACCCAGACCAAGACAAACATCCATGTTCATGCACACAAATGTTTAAATTGTGCGGGAATCGAACCCGCGACCTCAGGCGAGGCAGTCGGTTACACTAACCACTACGCCATCAAGGCCGATTTTATATGCGAGGCCAATATATGCATTGCAAACACACTTCTATGCTAAGTTCGGTAGTATTACATACATATAACGCACAGGCAAATAGTGTAAAAGAAAATAAGAAATAATGTATAAATTAACGTCACGGATGGCTTAGTGGGTCAAGTGCTCGCCTCTACACACTCGCACTATGGGTTCGAATCCCGCATGGGACAAAAGTTTGTGTGATCGTCAAATATTTGTTCCGATCTAGGCTGTTCTTTGTCTTAGTTGTATAAGTTTGTAAAGCACGACACAAGATTTGATCCTTGTGCAGGAGATGAATTTATAAAAATATACTACAGTGTGGGTCCAGTAATACAAGACCTCCTTTACCTTCCGTATTATCTTCCATTTACCTACAACGAGTCGTATAGAGAAAGATAAAGAAAATATATAAAAGATGGCTAGAAATAGCTGCGTAAAGATGTGAAGTGCCTACTTAATTAATTGCTTTAAATATTTACACGTAGCGTACATTGAACTTATTACTCTTTGTGCCATGTCAGCAACTTACTTCATTCATTACTTTAATTAAACATATGTAATCTAAATTAGTTCGCGTTCACGTTCGACTATCAAAGGACGTACCGCGGCTCACATATCATTCCATGTTCGATAATCTGTTAACGCATATCATTACCATTTATATCATCTTTTTATCTATCAATATAGTCAGCTAAATTTATTACCGAGTTTTACTGATCTATAGACCTATATCTAATTATTACCCAGGGTGTGCGGACCGTACAATTTGATTAATGTAATATATTTTTCAAGTTTTGTTATTAATACAAAATATTAAATTGTTATTGTAATATATTTATGTTTGTAATTTTGTTCCTATTTGTTTGTTGAATATATTTTAGATTTGTGTCCGACAATAAAGATTATCCTAACTATCCTAACTAATATTATAAAAGCGAAAATGAGTTTGTTTGTTTGTTACCTTTTCACGCCTAAACCACTGAACCGATCATCCTGAAATTTTGCATATACGTTGAAAGGTGTACAGAAACGGACAACGGACATAGGCTACCTTCCATCCCGAAAAAATTACTGTTCCCGAAGAAAACAATAATAACATTCTTATGATAATCGATGGCGCCACGTATCTTTCGAGTCATGATTGAATTATATTATTACAAGCAGAGTACAACCCGAATTGATAGTCAAATTCTAAATCAACGCGAGCGAAGCCGCGGGCAAAAGCTAGTGTAATATATTTTTCAAGTTTTGTTATTAATACTAAATATTAAATTGTCATTGTAATATATTTATGTTTGTAATTTTGTTCCTATTTGTTTGTTGAATATATTTTAGATTTGCGTCTGACATTTTAAAGGAAATATTTGTATCCATCGGTGTCAGAGTCCGTTCCAGCGTTAGCGTCGATGCTATCTTCCTAATATGAATGTTCCTTACTCGTATTATCTTCCGCCGACGTACTACTGGAACCGCACACTTACTTCGAAGCTCTGTACCGTGAACTACAGAATTATTGGCGCAAATTGTTTAGCAGTATGAACAGTTATGCACTGCAGGAAGATTATCTTATCTCGTATAGAGCATCTCGAGATTAATCCATTGCAGATGAAGCTGTAAGTACTGTGAGCTGGGTCTTGCTTTTGACGGCAAAATGTGTGTGTGTAGTTTACTTATCCTATCCTATCCTAATCCTAATCCTAACTATCCTAATCCTAACTAATATTATAAATGCGAAAGTGAGTTTGTTTGTTTGTTTGTTACGCTTTCACGCCTTAACTACTCAACCGATCAACATTAAATTTTGCATACACGTTGTCAGGGGTACAGAATAGGACATAGGGTACCATTCATCTCCCCGGCGTAAGCGTAGTTTGCTACGCAGACGATACGCTCGTCCTCGCTCGGGGAGCGACGCACCGGCAGGCGGCTGTCCTGGCGACGGCAGGGGTCGCGCATGTCGTGCGTAGGATCCGGCGGTTGGGCCTCGAGGTGGCGCTGCACAAATCATAAGTGGTTCCAGAGCTATTTAAGTGACAGAACTCTTCAGACGAGCATATCAGGTACCACTGGCAGGGAAACCGCAGTTACTCTGGGAGTACCAACCGGTTCCGTATACGGACCAGTTGGTTACATCATGCATGTAAATAGTGTTACCAATGTAGTTAAAAAATGCCGCGTTTACATGTACGCCGACGATATGTGCCTGTTATATTCGTCTAAAAACATACAAGAGTCGAGAGCAGCAATCCAAACAGACTTTAATAATATCACCAAGTGGGCACACGACAATGGCATTTTAATAAATATTAGCAAAACTAAAATTATGCACATACATTCACCACATAATCTAGTTGCAAAGAATATCGCTAGATCAGATATCAGTATAACTGGCCACACATATGAGTGCTTACACGCCGCGAACTTGAACTGTGTCTGTCAAAACTTAGAGTACGTAAAAACATTTAAGTACCTGGGTCTATGGGTGGATTGTAATGCTAACTGGAAGACACATGTTGATACAGTGTGCACAAAACTCAGAGCAGTACTGAGTAAGTTTCATACGCTAAACGCGCCATTAAATAGAAAAACATTACGTGTTGTCTATTTCGCGTTAGCCGAATCTTTAATAAGTTATGGACTAAGTACATATGGTCGCACATTCAAAACTTATTTAGATTATATTAAGTCACTGCAAATCCGCTTTTTAAAATACCTTGTTACCCCTAAGACAAAACGCAACTGTAAAGATAATTATGATAAATTGTTTCTTGTATGTAAAATACTTCCTGTTCACGAAAGGGTCAAATACTTGGTGGTACTTGAGCAATTTCACAATGATAAATATAAAACCAAAATTAAAAATACTTATAATACAAAACGTGTAAGAGAACAGAAAGTAGTCCGTCAACCAGTAAAGAACTATTACGGTAAAAGAACCAACAAGTATTTGATCCCGACGTTATATAATACTAATAATTGCCTTCGGCAACTTAATAATAGAACGAGTAAACAAACATTGAAATATAAGTACAAAAATATTTTACTCACAGAGTACGGCATGCAGATAAAAATTTAGAATTATTCTAGTATTTATTGTTACCTTATATTATAACACTAAACATAGTACCTACACGGATATATGCATATTTGTAGCTATTAAATAAAACTGTTATTGTTGTTAGCTCATACCAAATGTTTATCGAGCGCTATTCCCGCCGACAAACTGTCACACAGTTTGGTGGGTATATTTAGCTTGTGTAATGTGTAATATTCAATAAATGTTTTAATTATTATTATTATTATATTATTATTCTACGGGCCTCGGAACGCGCCACCAGAGGGGTTCCACATCGTGTTGGGAGGCGTCCGCATCGGCGTCGAGAAATCGATGAGTTATCTGGGCCTCGTCCTCGATGGCCGATGGGCCTTCGGAGAACATTTCCGAAGGTTGGTCCACAAATTGATGGGTGCAGCCGCAGGGTTGTCACGGCTGCTACCCAATCTGGGGGGGCCAAACGCCTCATGCAGGAGGCTCTTCATGGGGGTCGTGCGGGCGATGGCCCTATACGGGAGCCCCATCTGGGGGCATAACCTGACGGCCCGTAACGCCGCCCTGCTGCGAAGGCCGCAGCGGGTGATGGCCGTCAGGGTCGCGAGAGGGTACCGCACGATCTCCTTTGAAGCGGCAAGCCTCCTGGCCGGATCACCGCCCTGGGACCTGGAAGCCAGACTTCTCGCGTCGCTTTACCGGTGGCGCGGGGAGGCTCTGGAGCGGGGCTTTCGGCCGTTGCCGAGAGAGGTAGAAGCGCGGCGGTCGGAGCTCCGCGACGTTCTAAGGGCGGACTGGGGGGAACGACTTGCGCGACCGAGTGCAGGGCACGCCGCAATGGCGGCGGTAAGTCCGATTTTGGAGGAGTGGCTGGAGCAGCGCCATGGCGCCCTGACCTTCCGGCTGACGCAGGTCCTCACCGGGCATGGATGCTTCGGGAGATACTTGTATCGTATAGGCCGGGAGGAGACGTCCTGTTGTCACCACTGCGGTGACGGCCCCGAGGACACGGCGCTGCACACACTCGTGGAGTGCCCAGCTTGGGAGGAGCAGCGCCGGTCGTTAACCGGGGTACTGGGTGTCCAAGTCCTCTCGCTGCCGGAAATAGTTCTGTCCATGGTCCGGAGCGAGGGTGCACGGGAGGCCGCCGTTGCCTTCTGCGAGGCAGTGATGTACGCGAAGGAGGCGGCGGAACGGGAGAGGGAGCTGGTCTCTCCCCACCCAAACCGCAGGAGACGTCCTGGGCGCCGCCGTAGGGTACTAGACAATGGATAAACATACATATATACTTATTTTTTTGTAAATACATACATATTATACATAGAAACACCCAGACCAAGACAAACACCCATGTTCATGCACACAAATGTTTGACTTGTGCGGGAATCGAACCCGCGACCTCAGGCATGGCAGTCGGTTACACTAACCACTACGCCATCGAGTCGCCATAGTGGAGGGGAGGGCTGTACCATCTGGTCCTCCCCAAACAGCTGGGGTCCGCCTAGTGTGGCGGGCCAAGACCTGTCGGTGTCGCGGTGAATGCTAGCGCGAAACCCGTGGCACCGACATTAGGTACCGGGTAACGTCGTCAGGGGTTTAGTAGGTATGGGGCCGGCCTCTCTGGCTCGAGTCCCACACACCCGCGCCTTGCCCGGGCGCGGACGGTGCGTAAACGCATTCCCCTGACGTTAAAAAAAAAAAGGGTACCTTTCATCCAGAAAAAATAACTGTTGCAAACCTAACCTAATCTAACCTACATTTACGCGAGCGAAGCCGCGGGTGAAAACTAGTTATTGATAAAGCATTCGAACTATTCGAATGGTCATGTGATTTAAATGTATTCGAATAATATTGATTGCTTTTCGCTGTTGACAGAAAAGATAAGTAAGTAAATATATTTGACTTCAGCAATTTGTTAGAATTTTTACTTATAATGAATATGAATTTTATTGCTTAAAGAAAGCGTATAAGTAAGCGTTCTGGAGTTCGATTCACTGGTCAACCAAAGTGTTATTAAGACATCCTATTAAAACAATCTAGACAGGCAATATGGTATAATAGATCATATATTATTGTCGGCCTCGATGGCGTAGTGGTCAGTGTAACCGACTGCCACGCCTGAGGTCGCGGGTTCTATTCCCGCACAAGTCAAACATTTGTGTGCATGAACATGAATGTTTGTCTTTTTCTAGGTGTTTCTTTGTATAATATGTATTTACAAAAAAAAGGGTATATATGTATGTTTATCAATTGCCTAGTACTCATAGTTCAAGCTCTGCTTAGTTTGGGCTAGATGGTGTTGTGTGTATCTGAAAGAATATTATATTATATTATTATTACGTAAAATGTAAGGATAGTATTTCTCTAGCTCGGAAATACAGGCGTAAGGATACGTACTAAAAAAAAATGAGCATATAAGATAGAATTAGCTATAAAAATAACAATAAGTTATATTTCATAGAAATGAAATCAATCAAATAGAACATAGTTTATAGAAGTACTAGCTGTCCCGACAGACATTGTCCTGTAGACACGAAAAACAAAAAAGAAATACAAATCTATACCATTATCGAATCCACTTGAACACACAAAAAATTTCATCAAAATCGGTGCAGCCGTTTAGGAGGAGTTTAATTACAAACACACGCACAGAAGGTTTATATATATAAAGATGTGAAAAATAGTTAAGCTAAGACTGTAAAGTGATTTGAGTAATAAGCTCGTATAAAGGACTGGTTAGCGGGCAAGTGCTTAGATCGCTTTCAATACGTCTGTTCTATTGTATTATAAATCACAACTGAACGCACTCGATGGACCTTAATTAATATTTTCCATGTACAGTCTTGAATAGAAATATTGTAGAGTTTGAAAAACTTGTTGTACTTATTTGAAATGTTGCGTTTGAATATCTATTATAGTCCCTTTATTCCCAGGTTTAATCTTGGGTGTGTTTAACCGGCGTTCGAGTGAAACCGGTTTTGGCTGAATATAATTTGAACTGTACCCGGTAAACCCCTTTTACATGGGGCTTAAGACAATAGCTAAAGTAGTGGGTGTAATATACCTTCATCTACTTTAAACAAACGGATGTGAAGAACAAATAACGTAGTTTCATTATTATTAATATTTGAAATAACCTTGTCAAAATTCTCACAACCAAATAATAATAATTATTTATAATATTGGTTGGAATTTTAGTTAATTTGAGTTTGTATTTAAATTTTTTTACTGCCATTAGAGGTAGAAAAGCAAGTGCCCCACCTGATGGAAAGTGGTAACCACTACTCATGGACTTCAGTAATGTCAGGACACAGCAAAGCCACTGCCTAACGTGAAAGAAGAACTCTCCTTAAACCTCGTTCGAAGAAGGACATATCATAGCGCTCGGGAAACACCGAAGCTTGTTTGCTTGTTAGGTACGTTTTCACGTCTTAACTAATCGACCGATTGTCATGAAATTTCGCATGCTCGTTATCAGAGAAACAGAAAAGAACATTTTTATCCAGGAAAAACTACTATTCCCGAGGGATACAAAATAACACAGCCTACATTTACGCGAGCGAAGTTGCAGGCAAAATCGAATTATAAATATAAAATTAAATATAAAAATGTTTGGGTGACTCACCGTTGTCAGGTAAAGGGACCAAGCTACCGGAGGTTAGGGCTCCAAAGACAGGAACATCCGAACAATGCATGTCGTATCGAGCAATACCGCTTTCTGTATTAAAGACTTTATGCAGCGAACGCGAGCCTCTTATCATTATTATTATAGTTTCAAGTCCATAAAGAGTTGAACTGAGTATTTTTGAAGTGAAAACTTCTTTAGGGGCGTTGAGCACTTCTTAGGTGAACAAAAATCATGGAACTCGCGTCTTCGTCACCGAACGCTTTCCATTTTTGAATTATTTTTGGTTTATAAAAAAGTGTTTATGATCAAGGATTAAAGTTTTCACTTCTATCAGCAGTCCCCAAAGACTGCCTCAATATTTTTTTTTATTTGGACTGCCGTGGTTAGGTTTTTAGTAGTGTAAGTAAATTGTCTAATGTCTGCGATCATTGCAAAGCCTAAATTCTGTCTACTGGACACTATTCCACATAATGGACAGCTACTGAGCATTACCTGACAGAACATCCAATCAAACTTTGCCTTACTTGGTCGCTATATCCCAAATTACAAGATACAAGTACATGCGATTATGTTGAAAATTTGCAATCGTAATACCTGATCATGACTTATAAATGAAACCTTTTATTCATTGGTAATGGTAACAAATTGTCAATAACATTTGTGACTACCTATAAGACTGATATTCATAACCTGCAATTCATTTAATACTCGCATTTTTTCTAAAGCTTTCTGCATTTCTCAGCGTCCGTTATATTGAAGAACGTAGACATTAATCGTGCTGAACAGTCAGATTTAACTCACAAACATTTATGCCGAACGTCACGTTGCAAAGTTAAATTTATACTGTCGTAAATTTATGTTAGTTTTATATAAAATACTAGATTTTGCCCGCGGCTTGGCTCGCGTAAATATAAATAGGTTAGGTAGATTAATAACAGTAATTTTTTCGGGATTAAAGTTACCCTGTGTCCAGTTCTATTCCCCTGACAACGTCTATGCGAAATTTAATATATGATCTATTATACCATCTTGCCTGTCTAGATTGTTTTAATAGAATGTCTTAATAACACTTTGGTTGACCAGTGAATCGAACTCCAGAACGCTTATTTATACGCTTTCCTTAAGCAATAAAATTCATATTCATTATAAGTAAAAATTCTAACAAATTGCTGAAGTCAAATATATTTACTTACCTATCTTTTCTGTCAACAGCGAAAAGCAATCAATATTATTCGAATACATTTAAATCACATGAACATTCGAATAGTTCGAATGCTTTATCAATAACTAGTTTTCACCCGCGGCTTCACTCGCGTAAATGTAGGTTAGGTTAGGTTAGGTTTGCAACAGTTATTTTTTCTGGATGAAAGGTACCCTATATCCTATTCTGTACCCCTGACGTGTATGCAAAATTTCATGATGATCGGTCATGTAATTAAGGCGTGAAAACGTAACAAATAAACAAACTCAAATTCGCATTAATAATATTAGTTAGGATTCTTGTCTTTTTTATTTATGACGTCCAAGCACTTGGAATAATTCCGCCATGTGTCAACGAAATTTCAACATTCAAACAATGAACACAAGAATACCCACACTTAGAACAATTATTTGTGGACCACAAATTGGAGTATTCCGGGTCACAAATGGGAATTTGATTCCACATTCGGTACCAAGCAAAAATACCTATTGGTGCTGAAAGTGGAATAGCTTAGGTGCCGAAACCATAGGTGCCGGAAAAATTGGTGCCGAAAGCAGAACACTCCCACAAATTGGGCATCTAACCCAAAACACTTCGAGCAATTGTGGCAGTGGTAAACTGACCATTCAAACTATTACACCACCCGTGCAGTTTTCTGTTCGATTTTTCTTTATTGAGTCTATTACCAGACGATCTATCTAATGATAATTGCTAACCACCGTTCATCCTTACTTCCTTACTAATATTATAAATTCGAAAGTAACTCTGTCTGTCTGTCTGTTACCTTTTCACGGCTAAACCACTCAACCGATTTGGATGAAATGTGGTACAGATATAGTTTAAAACCTGGGAAAGGACATAGGCTACTTTTTATTGATGCAGGTACCACGCGGGCGGAGCCGCGCGCAAAAGCTAGTGTCAATATAAAGATAATATTGTCTTCTGTTTACGCGAATGTTATTCATTGAAATTAAACTACTGTATAAAATCCGTATATAGTAGTTTAATTTCAATCAATATAAAGAGTTCTGCATAGTCCATATCCTGTCTACTGGATAGTAGTACTTACTTTAAGCCTCGTTTGAAGAATTTCCTATGTAGATTTATTTTACTAGGTACTTTTAATTGTCTAGCTCATTGCCGTCCACAGGACACCGTAATAGAAACCTTATAACTAAACAAGATTGGCATACAAAGCCAATAAAACTTTGTATCAAATCCAAGACTTGGAGTTGCATTTAGTATCGTTGCGCTTTTGAGGTAGTCTCGAGTCGGAAAGATTTATATTTTCTTTATTTCCCCTAGCGGCCAACCAGCCAGTAGTCAGTCTGGTGGTAATACGGTGCTTATCGTGAAGGTAGTGTGCTCTCTAAAATTCGTTAGAAATATCACCTATGTTGAGTTATTGCATTAGTTAATACCATTAAAATTTAAACTAAGTTCCCTGCCTACATAATGAATTAATGATACACAAACTTTTCAAGCCAGTTAAAGAGCTGAAAACCTTTGCTAATAGAAAAGAGTGAAAAACTAAATTATAATTTTAAAGTGCTGAAAAGTGTTGGAATTTGTTTTTATAGGCGATTATCCTTTGAGTGGCTGGGCGTAGACGGGGGAGGGAGGGTTGGAGGGGGAGGCAGCAGAACTGAAAGTTTCCTTTTTCAAATTGCTAGTGGTATGTTTGTTTTTAGAGTTCCTTTAAGCGGGGCGATGTAAATTCTGCACGTCTGGTGTGCTCATTGCGAATGGCAAACTGTTTCTGGTTTGATTTTATTCCAGCATTTTCTCTGGTTGCTGAGCTGGGAAATTGGTTTCTGTTATAGCTTGCGATGCGAGTGATGTGGTGAATACAGTGCGAACGTGCGAAGTACTAGCGCAGATTCGAATAAACTGGAAGTAAATGCATTTTAGTTACGTTATACCTAAAGCTTACTTTAAAGGAATGTTTTAGATTCTTGATAGTTTATGTAACTTTCCTGTCTGTTTTAAAGTCTGTCTCCTTGATCCCATGGCGTTAGGTCGCGGATAAATTTTGTGTGATCTTGGTTTGAGTTCAATTTCGAACTCGAGCAATGTACTGTTGTGTTTTTATATATTACTAGCGGTCGCCTAGTGCTCGAAATTCGAACAACGTTAATATTGCTGATATATAATATGTCATTATATATTGATATATGTAACCATAGTTACGCGCTTCGACTGCGTGTGTCAATGCATGGTTGTGTGCGTGTAGTGTTTTTTCATTAATTTAATGTATTTCTAATGCATATTTTATATAAATATTAGCATTCGTCACTTCTTCTCTGTATAAATTATAAGTGTGCGAAATTTCATACTCCTCCGTCCACCCAATTGTCGTAAAAAGGGATCCTAAGTTTTCGCTTCACGTATTAATATATAGATATAATACCTCTTAGGCGTCTATGCAAGTATGTTTAATCTAACTGAACTGGACTAGCTTAAGGAATTATCGACAAAAAGAAACGCTATAAAATAAGTAATTTATTTTTATTTATTTATTTTAAGGAAACTATATAGTTTTTTTTACAAAGATACATTAAAAAATTTCTTAACCGAATCTAAGCCACTTACAGAGTTCCACGACAATGAAATATGAGGCAGAAAATTGTGATTTCTAAGGCTAAAGTTCACTAAGTAAAACTATGAGTTTAGTAGCATGAAACATACTTGTACATAATATATACATAGCAATAAACATATTATATAATCTAAATAATTAAATTTATTAAATAATTGGCCTTCTTTTTTCGTATCAAATCTGTCTATGATACTAATTTAGCTGTAAGTTTTCCTAAAATTGTAAAATAAAATAAAATAAAATAAAATAAATAAAATATATACTCATATATTATGTATACATATAGATATAGATACATGCATACATACATACATAGATACATACGTATTATATTAATGATGAGAATTTGATAAATTGTCGAGGACGAGAGCAAGTACTTTTACCTTGAAAGTGTTAGGGTTTTATATAATAAAAATGCTTATCAGAAAGACAGTTATCAGAAACAGATATTTACGGTCAGGACACGAATATTAATACAATATTATAAGCAGTTTACACCCTTTGTAATTAAACTACTATATACGGATTTTATCGCGTTGTTTACAACGCGATAAAATCCGTATATAGTAGTTTAATTTCAATGAATAACATTCGCGTAAACAGAAGACAATATTATGTAAGTTTACACCCTTATCAAAGAGATGCGTACAAAAACGCTCATAGGTAGCGAAACGCATCCGCACCATACTTCATTAATACAGGTCTTAAATCTGTTAATCCATCACGGATATACATACAGGCGAGTGTCTGTATGACGCAAGGTTTTTATTTTTAATTGCTCTTCTTTAACCGTATGCGTCGATCATATCGTATTTAAAAAATCGTCGAGTGTACGAAATATAAAATTTAATCTATCAAACTTGTTTTAAGTGTTAAATGTATAATTAATTATCGGTGGTGAAACTGTAGAAATGCGACTGTTGGTCTTGGGTGCTGTTCTTGGGTCCAGCAGTGTTGTTGAGTTTTCTAGTCAAGAAATTCGCAGTACCAGTAGAAAGCTGTAAGTGTCCGGTAAATGACAATACACTCGCCCCTATTACGTAGAATAAAAAATAAACAAATAATAATAAAATAGTTTCTTCTCCCTAGCCTTTACTATACCCAGGTCACTAGGGGTCGGCTTTCTAGTTTAACCGGATTTGACTGGATATCAGATTTTACACGGAGCGACTGCCATCTGACCTCTGCAACCCGAAAGCTAACGATACCCTAAGGCTAGACCAGTGTCAGGATATTACAGGGCACTGACTTCCCAATAACGACTGCCATAGATGTTCATGGCAGCCGGGACCGACGGCTTAACGTGCTCTCCGAGGCACGGAATAATATAAAATAAAATAAATAAAATATAAAATAGTTTATTACAGTAAAATGTTTTACAAATTTCTCTTAAGCTAGGTACACAAAAACACCAGTAACACGATTTATATATCAATAAGAGGTCATCGTAATGGCGACCGTATTTGTATGAACTGTATCACAGCCGCCAGCGTCTTCCATCCAGAACTATTTACTAATACACAACAACTGTTGCTCAGTTTTACAACAGTTACATTTTAGAAATAGACGTGCGATTGTATTTCTAATGCTTAGGTATGATAATATTGCATTATAAAACTTTAATTTTACACTTTTATTAAATTTGATGGAGGACGTCTTCGGGTTTCTAATAATAATTAAATCAATCGTGTAGAAAGTTTGGGACTTTAAAAGTTAATTCCATAATATGATTGGAGCTGGCACTTTCAGAATAATATAATAATGTGCTTTAGTAGCTTCTTCAAGTGAATTGAGATATCATTAAGACGTTTCACATGAAACGCGTGAAGCCGTAGGGTTTTTCAAAAATTTAGGTCTGATATATTACAAAAATTTATACAGTACAGGTGAAGTAAAAAATACCAAAGAAGCTTTTGCCTTGCAATGCGATGGCAAGGGCTAACAATAATAATATTTATAATCGATGCCTATTTAATAAACAAAGCTGTATTTCAGAGTTCTTGCCTTAAAAAGCTGCGTTGAGTCGCACTAGGCAAGAATCTTGTGATAAATCTATATACATACATACATACATAGATTCACGCCTGTTTCCCAGAGGGATAGGCAGAGACTACGGATTTCCATTTGCTACGATCCTGAGACACTTCTCTGGCTTCATTCACTTTCATAACATTCCTCATACACGCTCGCCGGTTTAAGGTGCTCTTAACCTGGCCTTTATCCAGAACGTCTCCGATCTGATCAATAAACGTTCGCCTAGGTTTTCCCCTTGGGACTGTTCCATTCACACTAGCCTTATAAACTTTCTTAGTTGATGGCGTAGTGGTTAGTGTAACCGACTGCCACGTTTGAGGTCGCGGGTTCGATTCCCGCACAAGTCAAACATTTGTGTGCATGAACATGGATGTTTGTCTTAGTCTGGGTATTTCTATGTATAATATGTATATATTTACAAAAAAAAAAAGCATATATGTACATATGTTTATCCATTGTCTAGTACCCATAGTACAAGCTCTGCTTAGTTTGGGCTAGATGCTGTTGTGTGTATGTGGTACAATATTATTATTATATTATTATAATAGAAACCTTATTTAATAGCAGAAGCGCGAATAATTTCGTTATACCTAATATCAGCCCTGCATTTAAACTGTCTCACTGTTGGGCACGGGCCTTCTCTCAGTCAAGCATTATGGTTTCAAAATCAAGTCAAAAATTGTCTTCTGTTTACGCGAATGTATCATAGTAAAGTAATACTTTTAATAGTTTCAATAATTTAATTAGCTTAATAATGAGTAAAGTTTAATAGTAAAAGTAGCGTAACAGATTTCAAAAAAATTTGTAGTAAAGCGTCAAATAAACAACGCGATAAAATCCGTATAATATAGTAGTTTAATTTCAATCAAGTCAAAAAGTAAAAATCATTTATGCATAGGTTACAAAGTTCACTTATGAACGTCAATATATAGGTTAGATATATATACTGTTACTGAAGCTACATGTAGACTAGTTGCTAGGTTCAGGCAAAGGGTAAAAGCCTATGAAAACAGGTATCACAATATAAAATGAAAAATCGCATGTACAATATGGCGCTCCCTTTACGTGAAATCGAAATTCCAGCCTGACTTGTGAAATGTCTGTATTTTTGTGCAGAACCGTGGTGAGGCGAGAGGGTGTGTGCACAGTCGCACCGCCGAGGTGCATGAACTCTCTCACGTAGCAAAGAGCGCTTATAGTATTATTATTTTTAAAATTGGACCTTAATTTAGAAAGAGATTTGAGTGTAGTAAAATTTTGTGCATATGAGATGGATATATGTGTGCTTATGAAAATGGGTATCTATAAGATAGTAATACCCAAAAATTATATTATTAAAGTTAAGTGTTAATTAAACTTAAACTTTAATACAAATAAATAAAATCTGTCTGTATTTGGTAGAATGCATTTTAAAGAAGTTCGAGGTAAATTCCATAAAACAAATGAATGAAAAAATAAAAAATAATATGAAAATATACGTAGTCACTGACGAATGACGTCATCAAAGTAAAATAGCCTTTTTCATGTACCTACTAGCATATAATAAATTCTCCACCCTCGGCTTTCAAGTGCTATAGCCAAATTACATAGCCTATACGCAAAGATGGTGAAGTTTACTCTTCTCCCTAGCCTTTATTATTCCCAAGCCACTTGGGGTCGGCTTTCTAGTCTAACCGGATTTGACTGGATAATTATCAATTTTTACACGGAGCGACTACCATCTGATCTCCGCAACCCGAATGCTAACGATACCCTAAGGCTAGACTAGTGTCAGGATATTAGAGGGCACTGACTTCCCAATAACGACTGCCATAGATGTTCATGGCAGCCGGGACCGACGGCTTAACGTGCTCTCCGAGGCACGGAGCAGGCGATAATTGTCAATCAATACGCACATAATTTCGAAAAGTCATATAGAAGATGGTTAAGTTTTAGGATTTATTTTTTGTATAATATTTAGAGATTTTCTTGACAAATAAATTGTCTCCAATTTTGGCGTACAGTTCTTGCAATATATCTATTTGGACCACACATAAGTTCTAGTTCTTACCTCAACACATGAATACTCTGATACATCATAAATCACGCCTTAAACAAAAACTTGCTATCCCAGGTGCCCAAAAAAGATGGTATCTGTACATCGTCGCTATTACGCAGGACCATTCGTTACAAAAAGCTGCGGTTATTTTTCTTAGGTGGCATTTATCGCGAGTTTCCATCCGAGGGCCCAACAAAGCGGTAAGTAGCTTCGCAAAAACACCGGTGACCGGAGATAGGCGGTTTTTGTTGGGGACGCTATTGTTCTCAGAATTAGGCCGAAACCGATTGTTGGTGTGGGCGAAGCTTATTGGTGAAAAGGTGACGCTAGAAAAGTGTAAGCACAGTTTGGTTTGAAAGGTTGCTGGAGATCTTTAATTACTTTAGTTTGATAACAATCTTAGAAAATATATATATAAAATACTTGAGTGAATACTCCTCTTAAATACGAGTTGTTAGAAGATTTTGTAAGTGTGTGAGTGAATTTTACGTGTGTGTGTAGTTTTGAGTATGCACTATAAAGTAATGTGTATAATGTATAAGTGTGCAATTGGAACTGCTGTTAAAACATTTATTTAATTTTTTATATAAACAATTTTTGCTCAACATAATATTGTCTCTGTAACGTGGGACTTTAGAAGCATTCAAACAAGGCATAACGAACACTCAAACTCGGTACAACGTTTGCGAATCACACAATTTTTTGTCCCAGCATTTATAATAATAATAATAATAATAATAATTCATTTATTTGCATAATACAGGTCAGTTTACAGGTCTTACAGTATTTTTAGGGTTTCACCATATTATTACCATTTGGTGTGCAAATGCTTAAATTTTTGAAAAATGACAAAATAGTTACTTATTATTATCACGTAAAAATAAAAATAAAAATTTATTACATGCAAACAGAAAAAAAAAAATTGTGTGTGGCATTTGAACCCGCAATACTTGATGTAGGGTCAGTAGCGAGTCAATCACTTAAACCACTACGATGTCTGTACAGTACTGTACAGTACGTATCTTTCTACACATAAGTGTCGTTGGAATGTCAGAGATTACTTTTAAATACATCAAAAATGTTACCTGCATATTAATTTATGTTTAAAATACTAAATAGAATTATCTTTTCAACGCTAAATTGTATCAATAACAAAATATGAATAATTTGTTTTACCAAATTTCATTGCACATTTACACAGCGAAACACAAGTTACAATAAATATTTTAACCGAATTGGACATTGGTTTTTGGACGAATACATCACTAATATTTTATCAAACCAATGGCTTATGTTCATAAAAGAACGCGTAGTTTTTACAAAAATTATCAGTCGTGCTCAGATTCGTCGTTGCGATTTTTTATCGCACCTAATTTGTCGCACTCCGATTCAATTATAGAGAGCCGTCGATTCCAATTAACTTTTGAATAGAGAGAGTTCAAGAGTGTAATCCGCTCGGATTATACGTTGAAATAATTGTCCGTGGATAATTTGATTATGGATGTTTATCCTGTCTGTCTTGATGTAAATATGTTAAATATACAATTAGATTACTAGAATTTGTAATCCTAATTAATATTATAAAAGCGAAAATGAGTTTGTTTGTTTGTTACCTTTTCACGCCTAAACCACTGAAACGATCATCCTGAAATATACGTTGACAGGTGTACAGAAACGGACATACCTTTCATCCCGAAAAACATTACTGTTCCCGAGGAAATCAATAATAACGTTCTTATGATAATAGATGGTGCCACGTGTCTTTCAAATCATGATTGAATTATATTATTACAAGCAGAGTACAACCCGAATTGATTGTCAACTTCTAAATTAACGCGAGCGAAGCCGCGGGCAAAAGCTAGTAATATCATAAGTCTCAATTATGAATCGTTCCACTGTTGGGCACGAGCCACTTGTCAATGTAAGAATAAATAAACGATTGCCATGCTGGGTTCTGCAGCTTCACACATCTCTAAGAACATTATGTAGAAATCTTAGTCATGCAGATTTCTTCATGATGTTTCTCTTGTACTGTCAAAGCGAGTGATTATAAACGATTTAATAACTAACTTGGAATGATTTGCGGTAAAATCTAGAACAATCTTGCAGATACATAGAATCACGCCTAGGTATTTGAATTGATTACAGAAGAATTATTGATTACAGAAAATGACGTAGGATACCTTCCATCCAAAAAAGTACTGTTGCTAACCTAACATTTTTTTTTATTGTTACGTGTGGGAATGCATTGTTACAAACCCCTCCACAGGGTCGGGCGGAGGGTTATGTCGGACTCACCGGGGGAAAGATGGTGAGCGATAACCGCAATCGGCGGGTACGCGCGAATCACTTTCACATGCAATCGCGACCCCGCCGAGGTTTCGGCTCGCCGTATGAAACGACAGGCCACTACACAAAAAGACCTACCCTACGGTCACTTCTAAATTTTAACCCTATGTATCCGAATCCCTCAAGGGGCCCCTTGAGTAGGGACGGACACACGACACAGAGGCGCGCGTGGGAACACGCACGCCGCCTCTCAGACCTGGTGCTGATCGGGTAGCGAGCAGGCCCACGAAGTGCTAATCTAACCTAATTAAAAAATGAGTAAACTACCCTATTATTTTTTTTAGGGATTAAAATAATGATATTGCACAGCATAACGAGCATCTATACGCCTCAAATCACTGCATTCCGTCTCGGAAGTGTTAGGTTATGTTAGGTTCCTTTTTTTAAAGCCACCCAAAAATAGGAGCCGTCGACTTAGTTTGATCTTTTTAAAGTTCGCTGGCCATGAGTTGCTGATCAATTAGCTATTTCTGCTCACAGATTATATTTTTCTGCTCACAAAAGTACCAATATTATGCTAACCATTTAAATAACACCCTTTTTTTTATAAATGTCAACTTAAACATTCTATACTGATACATATTTAACCCGTGTTGTTGTTGGGAGTTGTTCAAAAGCCAGACGTAATTAAAGACCTATTGTCTGGCCGTCGGTAGCCACTATGACTCAATAGCTTAAAAATCTAATATGTCACGTAATTTTTTTAGATCTGAGTGCCTAGTGCGAGTGTGTTTTATGTTAACGCGATCGACACATTTATGACGTTCGGCGCTCCAATTGGTCCGCTCCAAGCTCTTAACCAATCAGAGAGCCAAACGCGGTAAATGTTTCAATCGCGTTAACGTAAAAACAACTCGCACTAGGCACCCTGAGATCACGTCATTATGTCACGCGCGCACATGACAAGTCCCGCGATAACGACCCACTTAATCTATTCTCTATCTACGAGTTTAAACATACATAAATTAAAATAAATATTTGTGTTTGTCCTCTATACGTTACTGAACCATTGATCAGATTGTAATGAAATTTTGATAAGGTGTTCTGAAAACGCCCGCGTGGATTTCTGGCCCAAAATCTATATAAAAAAAGATTGTATGTAGGTATTTAATTTTAATTGAAACTTTTAGCTTTAGTGAGTTATAATTTACATTATGCTTTAATATTATTTGAGGAGACGTCATTACAGGATTAAATTAGGGAAATCCATGCTTCTTACATGGACGACTATATTATGTAGCTTACTCACGTGTTGGGAAACCGTCTTGCTTATTCGCACGAGCCGGAAAAAGCAAAAATATTGTGTGGAAAATACCACTTCATAAACAAAACATACAATCAAACACTTTTTTATTTTACGCGGCAACGCATGCCGGTTACAGCTAGTATAATATAAACATAATATAATATATGTCATATATTAACATATAACATATGGCTGCAAGAAAACTGCATCAAAACTCGACTCGCGTGCACCGAACATTTGATAGAAGCGGCGCATTTGTACCACAATCGCGAACGTGTGCTTTGCACGCTGATTCAGATGTACCTATTTATATGTACATACACATATATATATGCGCATGTACCAGTCTACTTATATGAAGGCGCAAATGCATGTATGTAAGTTCTGTGAATGAGTGCTGAATTTTGTATTCATTGGAGCTTGAGGCAGCAGTTTACAAACTGTTTTGGGCGGGATATAAATCGAAGTATGTATATTGATGTGTTTACTCAGTAATATTTCGTTAACAGAATTTGTGTCCAGTATTTAAATTGTAAATGTTTTCCTTTAGATTAAATATAGTTTTAATGTGAATTTAATACAACAAGTAGCCTGTAATGTGTTTTGTAAAGACATTTATTTATTGAATAAAAATTAATTATTAAAAAAAATCTAAGAGTCTGGAGTATCTACGATATCTTTATTCTTGCTTCATCGAAAAGCTAATTGGTTATTGTTTCTTTTGTTCTAATTTTTACTCATGTCATAGTTTCCTTGATCCGAAAGATCTATTCTATAGATTTTCCAAGAAAACATAGCCTTTATTACTTGTCAGGTCATAAACTATGCGAAAAATCAAATCTTAAAACATTGCCCTATGAAAGTAGGAGAAACTAACAAACATGCTTTTGTATTTATCATTATTATTGTTAAGATGTAGGTTTTACAATCATCAGTAGCAATCGGTAAGCAGTAATTGCCGCTCTTGTTGATAGCTGCGTTGCAAGCTGCGATGCCATGTTGAAAAATAATAAGCGTAATGTCGAAGAAATGAGAAGAGGGATGACTATCCTGTCATTCAGTTGGAGCGTAAAACCACGGTAATATTATCTGACAGTATTCTATCTTCATACAAACGGTCGGAACGCGAGTCATACCTACCCGCCTCGAGGCCGGTATGCACTCGGTTCGCAGCCAGTCGCGAATGCGCGGCAGCGATGAACGGATGGTATGATGGTTTTGTAAGCAGTAAGATTTTTGATTGAAATAAGTACAAGTACTTACATAATAATTATGGCAAAGTACAATAGTAAACAAAAGAATTTTATTTAAAGTTTTTATCCAAATGCGGATATTTTTATACTATTAAATTTAACAATAAGGCTTTTCGAACGTCTCAGTCGAGGCGCAAATATTTTTCAGCCTCAAATATATAAGGTTGCTTTTTTATTAAATCTACTAATCAAAAACATAACATGATTTTTATTGAACATTTCATATTTCATTCACAACAAATTACATTTTTTAAAATAAAAATATAATATTTACAATCACTAAGCTAGAAAGAAACTCATGTAGGTAGATGAAATAAAAATATTGTAGGTGGGCAGCCCTCTCACGTATTCGCGGACCGCGCAACTGTAGGTAATTATTTCAATGACAGAGCCGAGTTACAATACTGTTAGATAATATTACCGTGGTAAAACTGTTTAGTGACAGGGATAGGATGGTTGTATCATTCCAGTCAGTCTCACTCACCAAAGAGGCAAAAAGTAGAACCAGAAAAGAAACTGTAATAATATAAAATAGTGGTACTACTGTTATAACGCCGCAAGAACTACTGATGTGAAATCTGATAAGTACATTGGAAAAATTAGTCTCTACTCTTGGAACTGCCAGAATAGTCTATGTAGTATATAAGGAGCGCAAGGTATTCGTAAGTCTAGTAATACGAAAGCAAACATTGCAAGAATTAAAATGGTTAAAGTTACACGTCAACGTATACTATAATTGTTTGGGTGATAAATAAGTTACCCACATATAACATAACGATACATTTTCATTAGTTTAAGTTTAGAAACATCATGTTTTCACACAAAGAGCGAGTATATACCACATTGTTTTACTCATCGCTCTAGAAGCTCCAAACAAAACACACTACGTTCAAATTACTACGTTATTTTTAAACCCATTTTAAAATAAAAACTGAGCGCAGAACATACATATCTCTGAGGGAAAAAGTCGGCGCGCGACGTGAACTAATGTGGTTAGCATTCATCACGTGAAGCCGCGGCACACACCACTCTCGTGTCAGACCAATGTACAATTGCGCTCTGGAGTTTCTTTGTACATTACAATTGTGTAGCTTTTGTATGACTCAAGAGAGAGCAGGGGAAATATATTGTAATAGCACCATCTATTTATATCTGGGTAAACTATTATGATTTACTCTTTGTTCTGTGTTTTGAAATAACATTTAAAGAGTGTCAATATCATTCTGTATAGTTTAATTTTGTAAACAATTCAATTGATGTTAGTATTTAATTATTCTGTATAATAAACCTTTGTTTGAAATAATTGAGTATTATTTTATGCGTCTATTTGCCGAAAAGCCTGTAGCCCTACCATACAAATGTTTATACGAAACTTCGGGACGAGCGAAATCCTTACTAATATTATATATTCGAAAGTAACTCTGTCTGTCTATCTGTCTGTCTGTCTGTCTGTCTGTTACCTTTTCACGTCTAAACCACTCAACCGATTTAGATGAAATTTGGTACAGATATAGTTTAAAACCTGGGGAAGGACATAGGCTACTTTTTATTGATATAGGTACCACGCGGGCGGAGCCGCGCGCATAAGCTAGTATTAAATAAAGTAATATTACTCCGTGGTTCGCACCACTCCAGGGTTTAGGATCATCAAAACGTTAATCCATGTGTTTCATGGTACGATTAGCACAAACAATAAGCCCGAACCATCGCCATCTAAGTTTCATGGAAGGCCAGCTCAAATTACAGACGAAATACGGCCTAAAACTAACAATCTATATCACTCCAATAAATTATGGTTAAGGTCTAACAAAGTTCAATTATGTTTTAGATTCCATTTAATAGGGGGTGAACTTATTGCCGTTTACCGGCACAGTTGTAGATGCCGTGTTGCTATTGTGGATTTAGTAACAATTTCTCTGACCCTCAAATTGAATCTGAGGCCTCATGACACAGCATTACCATTCACTAACGTTGCGCCACTAACATACATAACATTTTAAGAGTAGTAGAGCCTCATTGATTTCAGCATGAATGGGCCGGCTCGACCGGGGAAGGATTACCCTCTCACAGAATATCGACGTGAAATAGCAGTATTCCTACTGTTGTGTTTCGTTCGGTGAGTTAGAGTGCCGGAGGCCCAATCACCACTTTTCCCCCATCCCGCTCCTTCTCCTTCCCACTTCCTTTCCTAAAGGGTCGGCAACGCGCAAGTGATGCCTCTGGTGTCGTCGCAGGCGTTCATAGGCTACGGTGACCACTTACCATCAGGTGGGTATACGACCCACTTGTTGGCCATCTTAGTTGTATAAAAAGAAAAAAGAAACTTTATATAATATGTAGGTACTATATAAGGTAGATTAACGACCTGATATAGGTCGCTAAAAGCGGTTGGAAGTGGTTTGTCGAAGACCAGTCTGTGTGAAAAACCTTGGAGGAGGCCTATATGCTGAAGTGGATGTCTTTCGACCGAGATGATGATAGAATGTATATTATACTATAGTGATATACCTTAATGTATATAAATTACGTGTCACGTTGTTTGTCCGCTAGGGACTCCTAAACTACTGAACCGATTTTGATCAAACTTCGTAACCATCTGTAATTTGGTCCAGATAGTTCTTTTTTAAACGGGCAACAATTATCTAATGTGAAGTAGACGAAGTTGCACGGTATCTCGTAACTAAGTAACTGTCACGTTTTGGTATGCCTACTCCCATACAACACGATCGTGAATAGTTCGACACGTATCTCGTGGTACAGGCCGTAGACATTGTTAAGTTTTCGGACTAATACTCCAAGTTGGTATGCTTCAACGAAATTGATTGGATAGAAGGCAGGAGGCAGTTATTGTCAGTAACTGACTTGTAATTAGCGTAGTCTGGCAGGCTGACGGCATTTTATACACTAGGGAGCTCATACTATTGGTCTACGATATCCGAAACTTCGTGGTTCTATTCTTGGGTCTGACGTAAAACAATATATCAAGTCAATAGTAATATTTTAGTAATAGTAGTTAAAAGAAACGTTTGAAATTGATTTTCTAATTTAGTCTGGTCAAAGTCACTAGTCTATGGCAACATTATATTTTATAAGCTACAGACATTGCATATCACAAGGCGGATCATGTACTTCGTTGTTAATCTATCAATTATTGAAATGCCAAATATCATTGAATACCTATTGTGTCTGGCCGGTGGTGTGCCACTGCCCCTCAATAGGTTCATCATCATCATCATCATCAGGCTATAATAGTCCACTGCTGGACATAGCCCTCCCCCAAAGAGCGCCATAGCGCCCTGTCTTCAGCTTGCCGCATCCAGCATCTGCCTGCAGTCTTTCGCAGATCGTTAATAGGTTAACATAGTATTAATAAAAAAATTTAGAAAGACTTGTAAAGAAACTTGCACAAAAAAAACCAGAGATGGAAGCACTTAGGAATGTCAACTATTTGATAACATTACGAATAAGCTAGCTTGTCCAGAATACTAATGGTACAGTCCTGGCTGGAGACATGTTTATATAAGAACTCTCACGCTGATTTCCTGTAAGTAAGAGGTAAGTCTCTTAGGGATAATCGATATTAGAATAGTAACACTTTCACTGCATTTTTGAAGTGAAAACTTCTTTAGCGGCGTTGTGCACTTTTTTGTGATGGGTAAAAAATTTTAAACTCGCGTCAGGACACGTGAGCTGATCGAAAATTCGTAAGACGGAGGGAGAATTGTCATGTTTGTGTACGATAGCGCAATAAATGAATATTGTATTTTACCACATAAATGATAGTACTCTTATACTGATAATTAAAGTAATTCGTGCAAAATTATTCCCTAACCATTCCAAAATATCAAAAAGGCACAACGTTAATATTCAAGTTTTCACTTCTGCCGGCACTCCCGGAGTGCAACCTGTTGATTTTTATCAAGCTCACATTCCTTCCCTGTCATTCCATCACTCCTCCAACGCGTGAGTGACAACTATTGTTGGAAACTGTTATAGCCTACGGTAACTATATACTATATACTAACAGTCAGGCCACATCCTTATTTGTTACCTTGATAGGATAAAATAAAAAGGAATATAATTCTGTGTGTCCAATTTGTTAAGAAACGTACAGATAAAAAGTTCTATAGTAGGGGACACGGTCTAGACACCAGACGTTTAATGTCTGTATTGGATAAATATAAACCAAAGGAACAGAGCATTGTAGGGTATCTGTGTTATTAGTCTATTGAAAAGAAAGAGCTCATCAAAATACTGGTTTATTCTTTCTAATGGCACTTTTATGTTAAGATTCTTTTCAAGGATTGTTTGTTGTCTAAGTACAGATATATGTATATTTGGGTTTGATTTTGGTACGACGATATGTGTTAAATGTATTTAATGAAATTCAAAGAAATTTTTTTAGTTTCTACATAAGGTCGGGTAAAATTATGAATTTAGGATTCTGAAGAACTTGATAAGTATTAAATAAATGAATATGTTTTGAATGATTTAACGCAATTTGAAATCCCTTTAGGAACAAGTTTACTTATTCTTATATATTTATATCAAAACTAGCTTTTGCCCGCGGCTTCGCTCGCGTTAATTTAGAATTTGACAATCAATTCGGATTGTACTCTGCTTGTATAATAATATAATTCAATCATGATTCGAAAGACACGTGGCGCCATCTATTATCATAAGAACGTTATTGTTGTTTTCCTTGGGAACAGTAATTTTTTTCGGGATGAAAGGTAGCCTATGTCCGTTTCTGTACACCTGACAACGTATATGCAAAATTTCAGGATGATCGGCTCAGTGGTTTAGGCGTGAAAAGGTAACAAACAAACAAACTCATTTTCGATTTTATTATATTACTTAGGATTCAACCTCCATTTGTTTGTGTTTGCAAATATCGAAATGTACTCGATGGCTTGAATTTTTTGTACAGCATTGCATTTTGTTGTTAGAGTATTTTTGAATACTTTTTAACCCGAAAATCTCTCGAGTTCGAGAAATTAAAATTATTAGCCTGAGCCACAACCACGCGTGGCTCAATTATAAATGTGGAAGTGTGTTTGATCATCTTTCGTTTATCAGAATTTCAGTTTATGAGTCAAAAAGTGGCACTTCTTTCATCCCAAAAAGATGAACGGTCTGTAGGGGCGATATAATGATGATGATGAGAAGGAAGCCAGAGAAGTGTGTCAGGATCGTAGCAAATGGAAATCCGTAGTCTCTGCCTACCCCTCTGGGAAACAGGCGTGAATCTATGTATGTATAATGATGATGTGAGGTGTAAGAAATGATGGTCATATGATATAATACTTTCTTTAATGGTACCAGAAACTTATAATAAATATACAAAAATAAACTACATAGTTACGCGATCTAACTTAGCGGGTGTGGGGAGATGACTGCTGCGCTGCGTACACACAATAGAGCGCTTTGTATTTAAATTTGTAGCGTCAGCAGCCGCTACAGGTTAATATGGAGTAGATTCTTAGAACGATGACAACGAAATCATGAGCAAAAGTAAGTCTAAAACAATTTTGTAAGTTTAATCATATTTACACGTCACTCATGAGTGTATTATCTGTCACAGCAATTCTCAGAAATTGAGTTCATAGATTGAAATATATTTCAATCTACCAATCTACAAACTCGATTCGAGTGTCACGTTTGTCAAAAATTATCTGTCAAAAGTATCTGAAGAGATTGGATAAGATAGAGTATTGATTTGAGTGTGAGATTTATTGTATTCATGAGATAAGGACTACAAAGGTCTCCTCGCAACTAGAACTCTACAAAACAAGCAGCCAAATAATATTATCATATATTATTGTCATTTAATAAAAGGTAATTTTTTTATGACTAAACTGTTCATATTATGTTGAAATCTTTTTTTAACTTATCTCGATATATTGCGCTCATAGCCAGTTGCACTCACTGATCTGTAAACGATTAGCGAGGTTAAGTAACATTGGGTGCGGTCAGTCTAATGATGGGTGACCGTTTAGTGCTATTTCATCTGAGCGTCTCCATGCTTCGGAGGGCACGTAAAAAGTCGGTCCCGGTTGTTGCCAAATTGACAGCAGTCGCTAAGCCATATCAGAGGCCTACAGGCTTGAACAACTCTTGTCAACAGGTTGGCCACTAACCACACGAAAATCAGAAGATATATTTCGTCTACGATAATATAAGTAGTTTATTATATATATGGGAGTTATAACTAGTGTTTTACAAATATAAACTATATTATATATACACTTGTCATCAACCAGTGGTCATATATAGTAAAAAGATCTCAGTGTAAATTATTGTTGTCTTTGTCATTTATATTGTCTATGTTAATATTTAATTATCGTTGCTTATATGTTTTTGTGTATTTTATTTTGTAGGTATGTGTAGTTAACATACAAGCGGCTTGGTTGTATATACTGTAAGCTAGTATATAAATAAATGATTACCTATAGATTTATAGAGCCGGAATCGCAGACTGTATTATGTGAATGTATATGAGTATCAGAGCCTCGCTAATTTCAGCATGAATGGGCCGGCCCGACCGGGGAAGGACTATCCTCTTACAGAATATCGACGTGAAATAGCAGTATTCCTACTGTTGTGTTTCGTTCGATGAGTGGGAGTGCCGGAGGCCCAATCTAGGGTAATTTCCCTCTCCCCGCTCCTTCTCCTTCCCACTTCCCGTCGATCGTCGACAATCGAACCCGTGACCTCAAGCGTGGCAGTCGGTTACACTAACTACTACGCCATGGAGTCATCGAATCAAATCGTCGAATAAAAAACAAAAATCATTTATTCATTTTAATCACAAACACTTATGAACGTCAAAGGTTAGGTAGGTACACTATCGGTTAATGAGTTACCTTTTATGTCCTATACTGCTTCAATAGAAACCCTACCATTTGTGAAAGCCTCTTTCTAGAACCTACTATCAACTCGAACTCGTCAGAGAAACCCCTCTCAATATGCACACGGGTGTAGGAGACGCAAATCGGCAGTTTCTACGCCTGTAATCAGGGGTGCAGACTGTCGCCGGCGAGGGTTGAATAAAACGATGGTCCAACCTTTAATCAGAGCCCGAAACCAGCCGAGCGTGCGGGGTTAGCGAGCAGGGTTAAGTTAAACATTCATTCCAATCCTGTTTGTTTTCCGTACCACTGGTTTGCCGAATTGGAATGATCGAATGGCTGTTTGTTTAAGATTTAAATTTTATATGTTTTATACTAGCGTCTGACCGTGACTTGGTTTGCGATATTAGTTATTTTAATCATGTAGCATGGCTTTTTTTTGTAGTGGCCAACCTGTTGTCAAGAGTTGTTCAAGCCGCCCGTAGTCCTTTGACATGGCTTAACGACTGCTGTCAATTTGACAACAACCGGGACCGACTTTTTACGTGCCCTGCGAAGCACGTTGCATACTACTTCGGTTATTATAAATGGAATTATTGGGTAAATTTTCGTGAAAAAGACTTAGTTTCTGTTCGCCCAATACATCCAATGCTTATATCTTATACATATCTATCTCCATATAGTTACATGGAACCTAAACTAAAAATAGATAAGGAATGTCGAAATGAAATCGAAATATTAGTGCAAAACACCTGCCAACCACTTCGAGGATATAGCCTTATGACGTAATACTCTCAGTAGCAATACGGAGTCAGGAAATATTCGACTATTCGATGTATATATCAACGTGAAATAGCATTGTTCCTACTGTTGTGTTTCATTTGGTGAGAGCGAGTGACGGAGGCCCAATCACCCTCTTTCCCCCTTCCCGCTACTTCTCCTTCCCACTTCATTCTTTTCCTAAAGGGTCGGCAACGCGCAAGTGATGCCTCTGGTATTGCATGCGTCCATAGGCTACGGTGATCACTTACCATCAGGTGGGCCGTATGCTTGTTTGCCACATTAGATATATAAAAAAAAATATTCAATGGTTTATTTGCAGAATTAAACATTGCCGACAAAATGTAATATTCAAAATGAAAATATCTTTATTGATTTAGGATTAAAATAACACGTAAAAATATCAACGTTACACTAGCTAAACTTTACTATGAATTTTTCGTTACATTTAGGTACCTGTTACCGTTCAGCAAAGCAAGGCCTTAGAACCAATGAGAAGAAACTTACAGCCACTCTTTTTATTCAATAATTTTACAATGCTCCTTATTTTACAAATTATATTTGTAAAGACCTCCAAAAGTTTCACAATATACCTACTATAGTTCATATACAGTAAATTTTTTTATTTCATATTATCTTTTGCGCGCGGCTCCGCCCGCGTGGTACCTACATCAATAAAAAGTAGCCTATGTCCTTTCCCAGGTTATAAACTATATCTGTACCAAATTTCATCTAAATCGGTTGAGTGGTTTAGCCGTGAAAAGGTAACAGACAGACAGACAGACTTTCGAATTTATAATATTACTAAGGATAAATGTTAGGTTAGCGATAGCCTAGCGGGAAACCGTTGGACTGCCACACAGAGGTCTCGAGTTCGAACCCAAGGCCGCATCTCTGACTTTTCGAAGTTATATGCATATTAAATAGTTGATTATCGCTTGCTTTAACGGTGAAGGAAAACATCGTGAGGAAACCTGCATGTCAGAGACTTCTCCATAATGCTCTCGAAGATATGTGAAGTCTGCCAACCCGCACTAGGCCAGCGTGGTGGACTATGGCCTAACCCTTCTGATAGTGAGAAGAGGCCCGTGCCCAACAGTGGGACAGTTTAATACTGATATTATTATTTATAGTATAAATGTTAGGTTCTAACAAAAAGTATAGGAAAACAGGAGCATTCACTTACGTGCACATAAAAAACAGCACTGACTACCCTTTTGGCGATACAGGGGCGTGAATCTAAGTATGTGATACTTTATTAATAATACTGATATAACCAACTCACGGGTGAACGAACTGAGCGTACCATGACTCGTTAATTCTGATATTGTATTAATATATTCTGTTTGGTCGTTAAAATAAGAGATATTCGTTTTCATATTTTTTTGTTCATTACAATTTGATTTCGTTGGGTCTCATTTGTACAGTCATTATTTTAAATTAAATACTTGTTAGAAGTCTGTGGATGTTGTTCGAATTACTCAAAGAAAATTGTTCAAATTAGTGTAGGTATATAATTATGATGTCTATGTTTACTTACGAATAAATTGATGGCTAGTAATTGTTACAAAATAATTTTAATTTATTTAATTTACATACTTAGGTAGTCTCGCACCTAAATTCTTGAAATTTTAGAGTTTTGTTACATTTACATTTCGACAGGGATGATTATACTGCCGTCATAAGGAAAAATGACGTACCTAACAGATTTTTTCGAAATTAAGATCTTTACATATTTGGAATCAGTAAAACAAGACGAATCTGCCAGTATATTTAAAAATAATGTTTTTTTCTTGCAGATACGTCGTTTTTCCTTATGACGGCAGTATTGGTGTCGCGTAAAGCTAAGCGTCCACAGGTCGGTATCGTACGCATCGGACGCATCGCAATTAACGGATCGGATCGTAGTATTCTTTGTATAGAAAGTCACACAAGTGCGTCCACTGATCCGCATTATACGAATCGCACATCCGCAATGCCGACACCGATGCTCCGAGAGGCAACTTTTGCGATGCGTGCCGATGATGTAATACGGAATGCCGATCGGTGTACGCGCCCCACGCGCTCGCTACGATATTATATTTTCTTTTTTTTAGATGTTTTTGCATTTTCTTCCTCTTCTGCTAACAAACTTGAGCAATAACGGCTAATTGTTCTTCTTCGCTTTCCTCCATTCTCACAAACACACGTACGACCACTAAGAAAATCCGAATGAAACTGGCATCGGTAATCCGATTGCTGATACTTGCGTTGGCAATCCGATCGCTGCCGATACAGTGGACGCAGTATGAAAAAATAATGCGTTTGATGCGATGCGTCCGATGCGTACGATACCGACCTGTGGACGCTTAGCTTAAAGAGCCTATTGCTGTCTAACAGACGTAGGAAAAGATGTACGATTCGCCATCTACGGTTTATTGACGTTTACCGGTAACAGTTCCAATTCCGTTCTGCTGCTGAGAATTTGAAAACAGAAAGTCCCAATAACACTTTGCTCGATATAAACATCGAACCCGAGACCGCACGCACAGCACTTGCATTTACTACTGCTGCGCACCACGCACGTTTTCAAGTCCATCAGCCATGTATATACATAACAAAATGTATGTATGTATAAAACAATCTCTCTATTGATTCTATTGCCATCTGGAAATCGTATTGTTATGTCAAATTTCCTCACAGAAAAGAACTTGCGAGGTTATTATTTGAGTAAAATGCATTAAACTATTTAGTCGATTAAAAAATTCTCCATCGCGCTGTCCATTATAACTGCAGGACACGTTTCAGCCGGGGTCTTAATTGACTAATTTTTTCGACAATTAATTCCGGCACCCTTGAGAGATTAAAGGTTTCATGTTCGTCATTTTTATCTGAGCTTATCTGGTAAATTTGTATTCTTGGTTATCCCTGCTTTAAGCTGGGATTCTGATGATACTCTCTCGAACCTAATCGTTTGATCAAACTTAAAATAGCCTTGGAAAAGAGTATGTGGATTTATACATTAACATCACATCTAATTATCTATAAAGCATAGGTAATGGTGTATAGCATATAGGTTTCGACATTTACCTTTACTTTACCTTATAATTTAGGCTTCTTAAAGTCCAGGAACATAGGTAAGTTTGCAGACCACATGGGGCAACACAGGCCGCTATTCAGAATTTCATGAAAAGGAAACCTAATTTTCTAAAAGAAAGATACTATAATAATTACAACTTAATACGATCTGTCCTCAAACTTGTATATAAAGATCGGAAGCGCAGTTAAAAAAAGAAATTTAATCAAAACTAACGATGACAATGAAAACATGTACATATTATTATGTAAGTGACAAATACACTACCTAAGAAAGTTCATGACCCCATCAAGCGAACTGTTTAAACAATAAGTCTTTATCGGAAATTACGCAAACTTGCGTAATTACTGCTTGCGCAAACATGTAATGAAAGGCAAAAGGTTGTATATCGTGACTGTACTTGGCATAGTTGCTCTCTAAAATGCTTATGAACTAATTTAGTTCAAACTTCTATAGTTATGATAATGACATTTATGATAATGTAAAGGCTATTAATAAAAGTTCGTGTTTGTTTTATTCAACTTTTATTTGCAAAATACTTTTATATTATTTATTGTTTTTACGTCTATATATCCTCATAATAGTAAACAGAAAGTTCAATTTACATTTTGTTAGCTCTTTTAGATTCATCATCACATTCACATTTCGTTAGGTTACCGCAACTTAAGAGCAAAATTTTAAGACTCTATTCTGCTACTGTAATTTGGCTAACAGAAAAGAGAAGATATTTTATAAGAAACCAAGGTGCTAAATGAGCATACAGTCTGCCTCATCACACTCATCACATTCTGTATGAGGGTGGTAAGTACTTTCTTGGAAATACGAGTTATTCTAACTAAATAATTGCCTCGGCGGGCTTTCTCATTCCTTAATCTAAATCGAAGCCAACAAGATATAATTAATTAGGACTAGTTTCTGACGCGGCTTTGACAATGAATTGAATCCCACAGGAACGCATGCTGGGAAAAAGTATCCGTTGTGTCAATTTAGAACATGATTTATGTGTGTCCCAAGTTTAATAGTTTATGTGGGATTCAGTAACAAACAACCTCGAAAAAACACATCATCTTCGATGCACATTTTTATATTAATGGAATATTTAATATGAGTAGGCAAATTAATCTATATAAACCGCTACAAGAATACCACGTCCCAGAAACCAAGTTCAATTTAATACTTGCCAACTTCAGAGCTATCGATGTTACTTCGAGATAACCTAAAGTGGGGTTGTGACATCTGACTTGCGTCGTATTATCGGACCGGATCAAAGTTGGCCGGGACCTGCTATCAGTCCTCCAGGGATTAGCTTTACTTCTCCGCGTCTGTACCAACTATGACGAGTCGATAATATCAGATAATTGAAGGATATTGACGACTCTTTATCTGCCACGAGATCATTTAAGGTTACTTGCCTTCTTGCTCTAGATTTTATTTGATTTACCCTTTAGTTTTGAAAAGAGTACTAGCAGTTAGGTTTACAAATCACTATTATTTTTTGTTAATCCCTTCAGCTAAGGTAAGTAAGTAGGCTTAGGCACTTAGGCTTCTAAACAGGCATTATATTTACTGCGGCCGGCTTTGTTGCCGACAATAACACCCTTACTGCGCATTGCACGGTAATAAAGCCAGACAAATTATATATGACATGGTCGACGTATTAGAAGCTCCTTTCCAGATTCTCGTCAGTACTACAATGGTGAGATTTAAACTCTCAATCTACTTTTTTTGCATAGAAATATAGACTCAACATAGCGTATAACAGAAAGACGAGTTCATATTTTAATTAAAGTAAATTTCGCAAACTGTTATAGAAATATAATTTTGACCGATTCTTAACAAATTTTTGTGTAGATCGGCCTTTGAGAAACGGTATATCATTATTACAAAACAAGGGACGAGTATTAATTCATCAATAATCTGCTGAAATAAAAATCTCATCCGTCACAGTCAAAAGTTAAACTATTACTCATAATTAATAGTAGAGATTGATTAAATAAATTCTCTATCCCTAAGCTACAAGACCGAGGTGCCTGTCGTAATAAATTTGATATAGTTTTGATTGGTTAAATGTGGCTGTGCGAAGATCTGGATTTTTTTATTTGAAATCTGTTTTAGCTCTGATATGAGAATAAATAATGAGCCGGATAGGAGAATAAGTTATGAGATCGACAGTTATGAATAGATGAATTTGAACATTGTATGAAAATAAATTTTGTAGTCAAATAACTTACCAATTACACGTTCTTACTAGCTTTAATAAATATTATTATTTGATGTAACTTAATCTCCAGTCCAGCTTTGCTTACCACCTTTAACATTACAAGAGTCAATTTCATATGTGGGTATTTGATAATAACAACTTAGAGATCGATGCGTTGGGTTCAAGCTCAAATTTATACTCGCTTTCGAGTGTATGAAGATATTCTAATATAAATCCAGACAAATTGTAAGCCTAATTTCGAAGCATACAGGCTCTAATTCAATACGGAACAAAGAGTAATACCTAAATCTCAAAATGTAAACACACTCTGACTAAGCTATCATAAATTTACACTACGCTGCACCTATCAATATCAGGATCACGTCAACATCGTAGTTATTGCTACGCGCTACGTTCGTAGCATGAGCTTTACGTAGCAGCTACGGCGTAGCAACGTTGGCTTGTTTGCGAGCGAGATGAACTGGCGTAAACGTTATCTAAACTTGATATCTCGTAGAACATATGTGCAAGCTCGTTTGTAGGACATAATTACGTTTGCTGTCACATGTTTACATAGATTTTAGGTTTGTAAGTACTAAAGTTAATAATGGCAAAGAGAAGATTTAGTAACTTTCCCGGAACAAATGACATTGGTACCTAAAACATAGATTGCAAAATGTTTTGTTTATTATTACTGGTCAATTTGGGACATTGTCTTTTGCTTTCTTTTATAAATAATCATAAATGGTATTGTAGTCAGTAATATTTATTTATATACATAATTATATAAATAAATATTACTGACTAGAGACCTAGGCGTGTGTTTCTTTTTGATCTAAATTAATAAATATATTTTTAATGGATTGGATTTTGACTGGATTGTCGTTGCAGTGCAGCGGTTGTGAAAGCAACTGTTGTGCATATGGTCTCGGAATCGATTTCCGGGTTGGTCAGAGTGTAATTGGATGTTTCTGAGGTAAAATTCTTAGTAGAGCTCGGAGTCTGGACATGTGCCTGGTAGGCACAATAGCCCTGGCTCTATTAAGTGAGTCCTAAAAGCATAGCTAGTGGAATATAGGTGTAATAAACCTTTACCTACCCTTTTGGGGATATAGACTATGTACATAAATATACAACCACTGATGAAGATGATCATTAATAAAAAAAACACACTGTAATAGCGTCTACCCCTTTGGACATCCGTATAGAGTACTGAATCAATCTACATCTATCTCTTACCTACATATATATAGAACATTATAGAATGTACATAAATAAACTTTATAACGTTGTAGGCCCTATATAAAGTTTAATTGGCTCCCAACACAATGAAGTTACCACCCTTTCATTTACATTCGTAGTTAGCAAATTAGAATTAGCATTTTACTGTGTTATGACAGTGCCACCTCGAACGACCTCAATAATAACTTTATTTTATCGTTGTGTGTAAAGTGTTAATTGATATTGAGGGCAGTGTGAAGTTGGGCTTGGGTCATCTAATGATTACTTCAAATTGTGATATTGTTTAGATACAGTTTGAATATGGTATTTGTTTAGTAGTCGAATAGGTTACCTTTAAATTCAAATTAATAAAATTTAAAATAAATTTATTTGTGGAACATAGGTGGATGAGGTACATGTTATAAATATGTATAAAAGTATCACCATGGCCCTAAAGGCGTACAAATTAGAATGGTTTACAAGCATTGTATACTGAAATATGCTATTTTTTTAGAAATGGCAACTGCCTTCCTGTACCTGTCTTTAGGAGCCCCGTCTTGATTCATGTGGTTGCCTGTGTGTGTTCGAACCAACGACACGGCGTGGCGGCAGCACAATCAGTACAGACATTTATATGTATATCTTATATTAGTATGTAGAGAGAACTGAAACAACGCACAAGTTTTTGTTTTGTGTGGGTATCGAACCCACAACACTCAGTGTATTAGCAAGACCAACTGTCTTGATATCACATTTCCTCAGTACAACTACGAATCATAAAGTGCATCAAATAATATTATCCTCTTAAAAGCAAAGCTTCGCTGCAATAAAATGCTAATGATTTTATAGACGAAGCATTTAATTCATTTTGTGACTTGCTCCGAGCAACTTTCTCGTATTCAAATCCTGTTCTGTACAGTTTCAGTTTCATTGCTAACTCGCATTTAGTTTTAAATTTACTTTGTTCCATGCGAGTAATTTGTTATACGCTTAAACGTATAAAATTAGCGTTGACAGTTTTGTCAGAGAAGTCACTCGAGTATATACTCACGCCTGTAAATTGTCGAAGGCGTAGGGAGTCAGATAAAATATAGCTGATAGAATTTCAATGTGAGATGAAGTATGTTTTTTGGTTTTGTTTAATAAAAAGTCAACGCGTTGCCGTCTATCGGATAAATTTTCTGACGCCAATTTGTGCTACAGAGAATTTTCTAGCCGATGAAATAACACGATGAGTAAATGGACCTACAGAACAGCGATAGCTCAGTGGGGAGACTAACAGACTGCAATGCAGAGGGTCTCGGGTCCGAACCCACGTCGCGCACCTCTGACTTTCGGAAGTTATATGACTTTTCAAAATTATGTGCGTATTGATTGACAATTATCGCCTGCTCCGTGCCTCGGAGAGCACGTTAAGCCGTCGGTCCCGGCTGCCATAAACATCTATGGCAGTCGTTATTGGGAGAGTGTCGACACAAAAGATCCCACTGGGTCGAAGTGTCGTCGGTCTACACTGACTGGCCCCCACATAAGGTAAGATAAGATAAGATAAATGGACCTACAATATATTAATGAAGCTGTGCCTAAGATTCAGGTAGATCCTATTCTAGTGCTAATGCGAAAATTATGTGTTATTGTTTTTTCGACTAAATACTCGTAAATCTTTTACTTATCTTATATTATCTTACTAGCTGTTACTGCGACATCGTCCGCGTGGAATTATACAAAAAGATGTAATCAGTACCCTATTTATTTTCATAAATAAAAGTAGCATAAGTGTTCAGAATTTCTCATTAACAGTACTGAGTCTGCACGGATGGTGTAGTGGTTTAAGTTGTCGCTTCGCCACTGCTACTGCGCCGAGTGTTGTGGGTTCGAATCCCACACGGGACAAAAGTTTGTGTTCCACAAAAGGTTGTTCCGAATCTGGATGTTCTTTGTTGTTTGAATGTTTGTAGAACACCCGCCACACAGGATTTACTCCTAGTGCGGGAGTTGTTTATTAAAAAAGAAAGTAGTCTGGATTATCCGGCAGACGTCAACGGCCTCGCCTCCTGTTCCGTGGGAACTAAAAACATGGTTGGCGAAATGTGTATACCCCTTGCTTACCCCTTCGGAAAAATGCAGATTTGTACTTTTATCTAGACACGCGGCAGCGTGTCAAGCCAAGTTCAAGCAAAGAAACTGGCTAGCCAGCGCGCAGTGTAATATTACATGAACCACTTGGTGCCACTTTTGACCTTTCTATAATTCAAAACCTCTTTAACGTAAACACATAAAACTACGTGTGTTTAATTATATCCATAAGTCAAATCTAACCTACTTTAAGATCTCAGATTTTTAAATAACAGCAATTGTTATAGGTATCCAATAAAGCAAAGAAATAGAGTTTAATACTTGGTCATAATGTTATTTTGTTCCTATAAATACATATTTGGATTTTGCATAGAACTTGGCATTCATTTAGATCTCTATTCTTTTTGTGGCGAAGCCCACAGCCAAGCATAATTTTTGTATTGAACTTGGCTCTCCTTTTTTACATTTATGTTTTTGGTGGGATTAAATTTTACCAATACCATTTACCTATTAATTAACCCGAAATTTTATAGGATTAGTTCACAAAGCTACAAATTGAATTACACAATAAACTGCAAGTATTAAATCATCTTCAATCATGTGTATTCCCTTAGCACCTGTGCACACATAATACCATGCCGGCACGATCGCTTGTTTACAAATTTATTGACGGCAAACAACACATGCTAGTGTGTTTACTACCTATACAACTGTCAATGTATTAGGTCTTAGCCCATGAAATTGTCGGTTTGTGTAAACTAATTCGATTACGTTGTATTAAACATAAAATATTTTCTCTGTTTAATGGCAAGCCCGAAGTTGATGGTGTTTCACATCTTCATGTATTTAAGTGTGTGGAATGTTCGGCGTGATGTGAAAGACAGTAGGTAGGCTTCACATAAAACGGTTTATTTGCACAGACACGTAAGGCTGACCCCACATTAGGCGTGCGCGTTCCTCGGGCGTGTGAGTAGCGCGGGCGCCGCGTGCGCGCCGCGTGAGCGTCGCATTTTGCTGCCCTGCGGCGTGTGGAGAGTCTACGCGGCGCGCAGGCGGCGAGCACGCGGCGCTTGCGTCGCGTTCTTACCCTTCGCCCGCTATCCCCGCCGCCCGCTACTGTTTTGATCAGTCACAGCCAAGGGGAGCGCCGCGTGCGCGTCGCGCGCTTGCTGCACACACGTCGCACGGCGGCAACACGCGACGCTTACGCAGCGCGCTCGTGGCGCGCACGCGGTGCCCGCTCCGCTTACACACCCGAGGAACGCGCACGACTAATGTGGGGGACGCCTAAAATGAAGAGAGAAGATAAAAATAAATAAATAAATTAAGAGCACCTTGAACCGACGGGCGTGTATGAGAAATGTGATGAAAGTGAATGAAGCCAGATAAGTGTGTCAGGATCGTAGCAAATGGAAATGCGTAGTCTCTGCCAACCCCTCTGAGAAACATGCGTGAATCTATGTATGTATGTACATGTAAAAATTTTGTGCAGCACAGCACAAATTCGAAGTCAGAACAAGTAGAATAGAAAATAGAAAGTACAGGTGTACGGGCTATCACCCGTACATCGCGGTGTCAGCATTACGCCGACACCTGCCATTTGATTTGTTATGCATAATTATATAAAATCAATTAGTACCTAACAAGCATCGTACTCGATTGGTTGACCTAGCAAGTGTATCATTGACTGTAACACATATCATTTCATATACCTGGATTTCAGGTGCATGAAAAATTTAAACATGTAAATCCGTTTCAAAATAAGTGCGTTTCAGAATATTTCTCAAGAATAAAAAAAAGTATAAAATGACAACCACACCAACTAAAAATGTGTCAACGTGCCAACTTATTTCACGAATGCATGAACATCATAAATCAAAGTTAAACAATGGTCGTATAGAAGAGGTCACACCCAAGGGTCCTGAAGGGGGCCTCTGTCAGGCATGGGGCTGAAGGCTAAATTAAACGGTTAAATTTTAATTCCTGTATAAAGGAATTAAAATTTAACCGTTATTACGAAGTCTAATTTACATGCGTTATAATTATAAGTTATGGTGTTGACGGAATCCCAGTTTAACAAAAACTGGTCACTTTTATGAAGGTCAGTTTGCGGCGGTGTGTTAAAATCTCGTAGATTTACCGCATACTGTTGATAAAAAAAGATAAACTTTTCAATATCTATAGTAGTGTATAGACTACTATAGATATTGAAAAGCTTATCTTTTTTATAAAGAGGAATAATTTTTATGTTTATGCTAATGTTATACATTGAAATAGATACTATATACTGTTTACGGATTTTGACGCGATTTTTTTAAAACGTAACTTTCGGATAATTTAACTTTAAACTATTACTTATGTTTGTAATAAAAATACTCAAAAACAGTAAGGCTAATTTAAAAAAAATCCCACCATTAGAAATCTCATTTATATTCAAAAGTCGGCCTCTATGTCGGTTTCTATGTATAATATGTATGTATTTACAAAAAAAAAGTATATATGTATGTTTATCCATTGTCTAGTACCCATAGTACAAGCTCTGCTTAGTTTGGGCTAGATGGTGTTGTGTGTATGTGGTAGAATATTATCTATACATCTATACAAATAAATAAAATTGAAGTGTCTGTTTGTAATGTCAAAATAACAGCTTTTTATCTAATGCATATGAAAGTACATAAGGTACGAAAATATCCATTTAAAAATTTTTTGTCTATTTGTTTGTCTGTCTGTTTGTTCCGGCTCATCTCCGAAACGGCTGAACAGATTTTGACGGGACTTTCATTGGCAGATAGCTGTTGTTATAAGGAGTAACTTAGGCTACTTTGATTTTAGAAAAAAAAGGGTTCCGCGGAGACAAACACTTTTTAGTTAAAATCTACGCGGACGAACTCGCAGGTAACAGCTAGTTATTATTATTATTATTTTCATTTCTATCCCACAGCCACGTAGAAGTCTGATTTAGATATAATTGGTGTGTGCTAGTGTAATGTGTAGTGTGGTACCAGGAATTAATGCGCTGTAATTAGCCCGCGATCGGTAATGAGAACAGTGATTACTGAGCAAGGTGGCTGGTTCGTAGAGTGCTCATGTTTTATTACATTGATGCAGGACTTCCCATTTGCAAGATGAATTGGGAGAAATTAAGGCATGCTTCATATATAAATAACTACCTAATATATGAAGAGTAAACGTTATGCCTGTATTTAGGCGAGCACGTTAAAATTTTCCTATGGAAAAGGAGTGCAGAAAGTATAAATACTAACCAATATTATAAATGCGATTGTGAGTTTGTTTGTTTCGGTTTCACGCCTTATCTACTCGACTGATCACCATGGAATTTCGCATACACATTGTCAGGGGTACAGAGAGTACTTCTCGTCCAGGAAAAAGTACTGTTTCCGAGGGATAGATACATTTACGCGAGTGATTCCGCTGGCAAAATCTAACAAATAATAAAATACATTTAATTGAATTATGGTAAAATTTCGAACACTAGGCTGTCTTTGGTACGTATAACATTTATATTTCGGACTTATCCTCTACTCATCTAGTGACAGGTCCATCCTACCGACGGGCGTTGGCAGCTGTAATCTCGTTAACGTCACATTGACAGTTGTGGTGTGAGCTTTTTAGAATGGCGCCGCGTACCGCAGTGGAATTTCAATCATTGAGCTGTAACCCAGTGCTGTGGTATCATAAAGCTAATTTATTACTTTATGTGGTGACATTATAATAAAGTATCGCAGTTGCTGCTCGTAATTGTGTTTTGTCGAATATGGTGAAATTGTAGAGCTCGCCTTTTTAAGTAACTTTTAAAGTATAATTAAATAATAGTGCTTTTAATAATTATGTGCTACTATTCTGCTACTTTTAGTCCGATTCTCTTAAAGAAAGAAGAGTGGTACAGAGTAGTATCTCTTAGGTCGATTTTCAGAAAGAACAGAAAGAAGTAAACTCACACAATTGAGTAGTGCCACTGTTACTGCAGCCACCGGAGGCATAATCACCCTCTTTCCCCCTTCCCGCTCCTTCTCCTTCCCACTTCCTTTCTTAAAGGGTCGGCAACGCGCAAGTGATGCCTCTGGTGTTACAGGCGTCCATAGGCTGCGGTGACCACTTACCATCAGGTGGGCCGTATGCTTGTTTGCCACCTTAGTCGAATAAAAAAAAAACGTTGATTATAGTAAAACATAGATACTCACATCCCTCGCCTTTCGCTTATCTTTAATTCGTATTTTTATGGCGATCATAGCCAATAACCATTTACTACTTACCGCATTACTTATACATGTTTATTTATCTCTGTTTTATAAAAAAAAACAATAAATTTATTGTTTTACATCGAGTTTATTGGATTGGATTTTACAATAATTCATTAAAGATACTTTTTATGTTTTGCTTAGTTTGAGATACGATCTAAAATTTTGAATAAATATTTTAACACACATATTCTCACGCCTACATTGTCGAAAGGGCAGGGAGAGTTAAATACATCTACATTTCACCAAATATAGTTTTAGCTCCCACATAATATTACCATCTACCGAACTCTATTCTAGGCTCTGTGCTGCTACTAAGAACATCTTGACAGAAACACCTAATAATACTGCCCGACCCGGCAATTAAACCCGAAACTTTATCCAAAGCAGTCACAATGACGACCGTTGCGCTACCGAAGCAGTTAATGCTAATTAATAAACCTGTCATGCTTAATTAGCAAATAAAGTAAGTTAAAACTCAAATGACTTAAACCGTCTCGTAATCTTATAATCCCTTAAAGGTTTTACCTTCAACGAAGCGGATCATCGCCAAGTTTCCTAATTTCCTTACCTTAGGTCTGTTTAAAAGATATTCGAGAGAAAAGGGTGTATAAAGTAGATACAACGGTAGGGCTGACATTATTGTGTTTTAACAGTTATTGATAGGTGAAGTAAAGATACATTTTAATAACAATATAAACTACTTTCTGCTTAAATCTCGTTAATTCAGGTCTATCTGTGTGTCAAATTGTATCCAAATCTGTTCAAAAATTTACGCGTGATTAACTAATAAACATCTTTACAAACCCGGGTCGGACCAAGCAAAAGTACAGGATTTTTCTGTCGAGAAATTTTAAATAATAACACGAGTTAAATATCTAATGTCTTAGACATTAAACAAAAGAGACAGAGAAAGGCAAGCGTCGATTAAAATGAGTTATTGGAGAAGGATGCAAAGGAAAAGCTGGACAGAACGACTGAAAAATGAAGAAGTGTTACGTATAGATGATGAGGAAAGACATTCGTTTAGAGCCATAGATAACTGCAAAAGAAAGTTAATAGGTCACTTGATATGAAACAACGATTTTAAAACCATTTTAGAAGGAAACATTTAAGATGGAGTTTACCCTTACGGAGAGATGCTAGACGTACCTTTGTCTAACAAGCGAAGGAAAAAGTGGAAGTCGGGTCGTATTATGAGGCCAAAAATTAAGAATAAAATAAAGAAGAAAAAGAAGAAGAAGAAGCTCGATTAGAAAGTTGGCGGTGGTACACATGCCTGTGCCTTCGAAAGCCTGTATGTCTTTCTGCGGTCGTGTCTGTGTACTAAGATGGCCAACAAGCATACGACATATTTAATGATAAGCGCAATAGATAAAAGTCACAATAAGTGCCAAAGGCAATTAAAATTATACAATTTATCTGTATGGTGGAGGAATACTTGAGCAGGTCGTTGAAGTACCTTTACCCTACCAACCCCCGCTGCTGTTTAAACAGCGATAAATTAAAGTTAGCTTCGTGTACACTAGCATTCTTAGTAACACTCAAACCAAGAAGGACAAATTATATACCATGTTCATTTCATGAAAATCTTTCAAGTCATTCCAGCGTGATCGCTAAACATGCAAACATTAATCTTTAATTCTTAAAAAAATGTATTAATTGTCTACGCATTGTAGACCGCGACATGTGCGGTAGCTAAGAAGGCATGCGCGAGCGGTGGGCCCGCGGGGAGCGAGAGGGGCGCGCGGGCGGTTCGTCCAGCTCGGCAGCGCGGCCGCGGGCGCCGACACTACTTATTTTACCACGACGGTGATACCACTTTAACTTTAAATATTCTATACTAGCTTTTGCCTACGGCTTCGCTCGCGTTAATTTAGAATTTGACAATCAATTCGGGTTGTACTCTGCTTGTAATAATATAATTCAATCATGATTCGAAAGACACGTGGCGCCATCTATTATCATAAGAGCATTATTATTGTTTTCCTCGGCAAGAGTAATTTTTTCGGGATGAAAGGTAGCCTATGTCCGTTTCTGTTTCTGTGTCAACGTATATGCAAAATTTCAGGATGATCGGTTCAGTGGTTTAGGCATGAAAAGGTAACAAACAAACTCATTTTCGCTTTTATAATATTAGTTACGATTAGGATTGTACCTTTTAAACTGGTTATTACACCAAATTGTTAACAGTCCAAATAGTTGTATTAAATGCCGGATGCCTCCTCAGCTACCGCTGCTTCCGCACCTGTCGCGTCTACAATGCGTAGACATGAATTGCCTCTATTTGAGATAGGCATGTAGCCAATTCCCCCATACGAGTATAATGTTAAACATCCAATAATTTTACTCTGTAGCAAGCATCATTTTACCAAAATATTATTCTCATGCAACATAAAAAATGATTACCTGCAGGCCCACATTTGCTTTTAGCAAATATTCGCCAACTCTATTGGTCTTTGGGGGTCAGAAATCTTTCCAAATTAATTATTATCTTTATTGCTTTTTAGCTGTGTTTGTAAATGTATAGATATATATTATCATAACTTTTAGCATTTAAACACCTTTTACAAAACAACCAACCCTATCTTAAAGCCCGATCACTACTTTCCAAAACTTTATCCTCAACTTAATACAACAGTAGCGCGTTGGACAGTTGTTAGTTTATATTAGCCCACGGTTGGGCAGTGGGCAACCGCAACGTATAGATAAATTACATGAATACCTTCTACTTCGAGTTGAGTGTTTGAAGTTGGCCCGTCGAAGTTAGTTTAGCTCCACTACCACGATTTGCTATAGAGTATATTTACATCATTCGCTAGGAACTATAGTAATAATTTAATCGTTAGAATCGCTAGAAGGCTGGCACATAAGCGTGCAACCTATATGTCTTCACAGGAGCTTATGAATGAGTTAGTTACTGCCAGCGGCCACGCACGCACGAATCCCATGAGAACGCAGACCTAAAATATTATATATTTCCCTTTCTTTTTTGATGAAAGACTACTCCCGCATTTGTATCAAGTTATATTGACTATATATATATTCATATATATATTCATATATTTATTCAAGAGATATTGACTGTATTGTTCTAAGTTAAATATTTGTTAAGTTGATGCCTGAGTGATGATTTATTTGACAACACTGCGAAGGGACTGCATCATACGTGCAGTCGAATTGCAACCCTTCCAAATCCAAAATAAAGATCCAAAAACCTTTAACACGTATTATATCAGTAGGATTACACGGCTCAGTAAGGCATTCGGACAACCTATATAAAGGTTATCGCTAATATTATCAGCTTACTAATACATAGACCAGTATTCCCAGGTTATATATAATATCAGCCCTGTATTAAACTGTCCCACTGCTGGGCACGGGCCTCTTCTCAGTGTGAGAAGAGTTAGGCCATAGTCCACCACGCTGGCTTAGTGAGGATTGGCAGACTTCACATATCTTCGAGAACATTATGGAGAACTCTCAGATATGCAGGTTTCCTCACGGTATTTTCCTTCACCGTTAAAGCAAGCGATAATTATCTATTTTAAATTCCCGGGTTATAGCACAGCATTTCCTTACGCAGCCCTGAAAGCTTCAATTTCAAAATAAAATGAACCAAAGTGTTCCACGATTTTCAATGATATTTAAAGATCATCAGCAAATCGATTTATAAATTCCACTTCAGCTAAGCCACACGCTTGTGCAATGAGTTAGGATCAAACCAACGACTGTTGATAGTCGATCCAATATGTCAACGATAGGACTGAAGTCATTACATTTCATATATCAGGTTATAAAGCTGCCTTTGACACTCTCAAACTTCATTTAGAACCCAAAATTAGTTCGACTGCTATCTTTCTACGTCATATTTTTATTACGTTATTTTTTCACGAGAGAATTTGTTTAGAAGTGTGTTAGGATCGTAGCTAATGGAAATCCGTAGTCTCTGCATACCCCTCTGGGAAAAAGGCGTGAATCTATGTATGTATGTATGTAGAATTTGATATGTTTTTTAGTCGATTCACGGTTCATAAAGATTATTATTTCCGAATTTTTTTAGCATGCATGGCTAACTATAAAGTTAATGGTTAATGTTGCCGAAAGTTCATGGTAGGTGAACAAGCATAGTCGCTATATTAACGCTGGCACACGTACTAAACTTGTGAGTGTTTGAGTTATAGTTTATTTTTCTTTCTGTAATAATCGGGGATATATGAAAGTGAGTTATTATCTAACTTGTTTCTGCCCGCGGCGTTACGCGTGAATCCTATCGGAACACATACCGAGATGAAAACACAGTCTATCTGTATGCCAATTTGCATCGAAATCCGTTTAACAGTTTACGCGTGATTTATTAACAAAAACCCCAAACTCCAAACATCTTCAAAATCATTTATATATTTTATAATATTAGTAGCATGCAACCGCACATTATTTTTGAGGATAGTTTAATAATATTATATAGTAATAATATTCTATCACATATACACAACGCCATCTAGCCCAAACTAAGCAGAGCTTGTACTATGGGTACTAGACAATGGATAAACATGCATATATACTTTTTTTTGTAAATACATACATATTATATTTATAATTTATAATTTAAGCATACCAACTGTATAATTACAATGTTTTGTAGTTGAGACATTCTTAATTTAACATTGTCAGAGTAATTAAACAAATCACAGGCATGCATGACATTTCAATTACATTATAATATTAAAGATTAGGTAGATGTTTATGGTGAAAATATAACAGTGACGCTAAACATTACATAAACCACAAATCAAAGTCTAACTATATTAAAACTATTTAAAAGTATAAAAACAAAAAAAATAAAATTACAAAACATTATATAGCATTACTGAGTAGGAAGTGTCTGAATGATAAAAATTTCATAGAGAAGACATCAATGTCATTGTCAGATACGTTGGATTTCGCATTATACAATCTTGCCATACGTGTAAATGGACTATTGAAGGTAGTATTCAGTGTAGTGATAGGTGTCTCAAATACCCGGGGTTGCCTCACAAAACGCCTGCTCGTTTTAAAATTAAAATTATTAATTAGTTCAACATCTAAGGACCCATGTACAATTTTGTGTAGAACCAGTAAGTCATATATGTCGCGTCTTTCTTTTAAATTGTTCATTTTGAAGTAAGACAATCTATCAGTGTATTCAGGAATAGTTTTCCTGATGCCATTTTTTATGGATAAGTATCTTACAAAGCGAGTCTGAACGGACTCTACTTTATCTATATGGGTTGAGTAATAAGGAGACCATATAGTAGAGCAATATTCAACAGTGCTACGGACCAACGCATTGTATAGCAAGATAACACTGCAACTTTTACGAAATGGTTTTGATACACGAATTATAAAACCTATCATTTTGTTGGCTTTTGCGACTACATTATCTATGTGATGACGGAAAGATAAAGAAGTATCGAAAATGACTCCCAGATCACGGATAATAGATACTCTGACCAGGTACGCACCGTCTATACAGTATTTAAAATCAATGAATTTAATTTTATTAGTAAACGTAATATACTGTCATTTTTTTACGTTTAAGGACATTTTATTTTCCAAACACCATTGTTGAAGAGTATCAAGGTCACTTTGCAGCTTAATACAATCAGCTTAATACAATCGGTAGTTGCAGATATTCTAGTGTATATCTTTAGATCATCAGCATAAGCCAGGCAATCACTTTTTATCCTATCCAGAAGGTCATTGATAAACACCAGAAATAATAAAGGTCCTAGTTTAGACCCCTGCGGGACTCCAGAACCTGGCACAAATGGCACAGATTCATAGTCTGCCAACGCCACTAGCTGAGAACGATTATGCAGATAACTCTCGAACCACCGCAGAAGACTACCATGTATTCCGGCATGATTAAGTTTTATATACAATATGGAGTGGTCCACACGGTCAAAGGCCTTGGCAAAATCTGTATATATGTCGTCGACCTGTCCTCTGGTTTCCAATGTATCAGTAATAAAAGTGGTATACACCAGTAAATTTGACAAAGTGGAACGATTAGACATAAAGCCATGTTGACGGGAACTAAGGATGTGACGAAAATGTGTGTAAACTACATTGTAAATGAGACCCTTGAACATTTTTGCAAATTGAGATATAATGGAAATAGGTCTATAATTTGTAACATCATTCAAACTGCCACTTTTATGAATAGGAATAATATGACCTATTTTCGATAAGTCCGGGAATGTGCCCTCTTTAAGAGATTTATTGTAAATTAAATGTAACGGTTTAATAAGAGCGTCCATGCAAAAGCGGATAAAAATTGGAGGCAGTCCATCAGGACCCGCTCCTTTATTAAGGTCATTTTTTATAATAGAATGTCTTATATCATCTTCTGTTATAATAATACGAGAAAGAGTATAGCTCGCTGTTTTGTGCGTTGCCATATAATTATTACTTGCATCACTGTCCCCGTATACAGAAGAAAAGTACTCTGCAAACAAATCAGCCACACCACTTCCGTTCTCTACAACACGGTCACCATAAGTAACCTGATCAGGAATACCCCTAAAGTTTCTTTTAGATTTAGTGTATCGCCAAAAAGACTTTACATTCGTTTTTATTTCGTTTTCGAGTTTCGATATATAATCACGGAAGCAATTTTCAGTGCCTTTACGGACTCTTTCACGTAACAGGTTAAACGTATCATAATCTCGAGGGTTTTGGTACTTTCTAAATCTAATTCTAAATTTGTATTTTTCTTTAATTAATTTAACTAAAGATGCAGAAAACCAGACAGGATAACTACTCCGCCTCTGTTTTACTTTAGGGGTGAATTTCTCAATCACCTCCCAGATTTTATTATAAAATACTTGAACAAAATCGTTGCAGTTTAAATTTTCGAAAATTTCCCATTTTATCTGTGACAACTCCGAAATGCAAGCTACATAATCTGTTTTATAAAAATTATACCTAATTTGTGAAGCATTATATTTTAGATTCGAAATTAGTGGCTGTCTAAGTTCCAATTCTAAAGGAGGGTGGTGGATATCCGTTTTGCACACAGGAGGAGCATGGGTGACTGCGGCTTTAATGCCCTCATCAATAAGTACCAGATCTAATATGGTTTCATTTTCATTACAAATCTTATTAATTTGGACAAGGCCTGTAACATTTAGTAACTCTTTTAATGCCAAGGATTTTGAATCGCAGACATCCGAGAATGGGTCATCAGAGTTACGCCACTTGATATTCAGAAAATTAAAATCACCTAATATCAATGTAGTACAGTCAGGATATTGTAGACAAATTTCCTCGGACTTAGCAAAAAAGTTCCTCAGTACATCGTATGGAATGTAGGAAGGTAAATAAACAAGACAGAGATTCATGCAGACACCTCCGAAATATACACGTAACCATAAATCTTCTACACAAGTTTGCCAATTGATTTTATTCACAAACTTAAATTTATTACTAATAGCTACTAAAACACCACCACCATGAGATTTGGAGTATAACTGCTTAAATGTAGCACATCGATCTCGTCGCACAACAGTATATCTCTTATCAAAATATTCAGAGGACAAAAACGAATCATCTAGCCAGGTTTCTGTCAGGCATATTATGTCGTAATCGGTGTTTAAAATTGAGATACATATTTCGTGAGCTTTGGTTTTCATCCCCCTTACATTTTGGTAGAAAATAGATATTGTTTTCATTAAATTACATTATAAAAATTTACTACGTGGCATACAATATCAAACGGAATAGTGATAGATCAGTCAAGCAATTTTATCCAAACAATTTTCATCCCTAATTAATATACTATCCACGTTTTCGTTATGTATGTATATGTACATAGAAACACCCATACCAAGAGAAACATTCGTGTTCATGCATACAAATGTTTGACTTGTGCGGGAATCAAACCCGCAACCTCAGGCGTGGCAGTCGGTTACACTAACCACTACGCCATCGAGGTCGTAATTAGTTTATGAGAAATAAAGTTTATTTTAATCTGGTATTTTCCTCAAACTGGAACAGTTCAGTTGTCCTATTGACTGAGCGATCTTTTATAATATGAATATACTTATCTCAACCCTGCATGTATTATATGGCTGCAGTGAGTAGTGTCCTTTTTCCCTTGTGGTGTCAGAACAGTAGCCCTTTTATTGAAGGATTGGCAATGCCAAAATAATGTACCTGGTGCTGTGTATGATGTCGTGGTTGCATCTAAATAGCGATGGCAACAATTTACCTTTAGCGGAGCTATTTGCTCGTCAGCTTCCTTGACTGTCTAAATATTGGAAACAAATACAAAACAATTAATGTGGTTTTTGATCAAAGACCTTCTGACGCAGAGTAGTGGCAAGGATTTCACTTAACATTACATAATCCATATCTATATCTATTAGTTTTAAATAACCCAACAGCTCATCCGAAAGTACCATATTTAATTAATTCAATTTGACGTAAATCTTGACCGCTACCGTATTTTGATCCGGCAAAGGGAGCAAGATGAAACGGCCCATTAATTATCGGATGCTTAATATTTAGGCTTTGATCAGGCCCTTTGATCTGATGCAACCTTTCATTCGATATCGTTATGGTGTGGCTATCTTCAAGGAGGTCGACTTAATAAGGGCATAGTTGCTAAGGCTGTAGGTATTCATTTATGTCGCAGTCAAAAAGTACATTAAGGCATAAAGCAAAATGTCTAGCCGTTTTATATGTCACTAAATGTTATTTTCTTCTGATGGGTATTTTTCTAACTATTAGGTTTACAAGGGAACATAACATAGACCCTTTGAAAGTTTTCGAAGAATCTAAGGTAGTTTGGGACATCTACCATGGGACTGGCTGCGATAGATGTAGAAAGAACTATTGCTATATTATATTATGTCCCCTTAATCAAAATCACATGAAGCCGTACATTAGCAGCTCACAGCATGGTTTTATTAGATCTAGGTCTACTTGTACGAACCTTGTTGCCTTTAGTGATACTCTGGTACAATCAGTTGACGCAAACAGGCAGGTAGACGTAATATACACGGACTTTAGTAAGGCGTTCGATAAAATACCACACAGAATACTTTTGCATAAATTGGCAGCGTAGATTAGTTCAAATCATACCTTGGTAATCGTTTCTTCTTTGTAGCAATTAATCGCTTTCAATCGGACATACGCAGAATTAATTCTGGCGTTCCGCAGGGATCGCATCTTGGACTGATTTTATTTGATTTATATATCAACGACATTACTCGATGCTTCCGCTCATCTAATTATTACATGTATGCCGATGATCTCAAGTTTTGTAGAACCATAGAATGTTTAAACGACTCAAAGTTGTTACAAGATGACATTAACAGACTTGTAGATTAGTGCAATGATAACTTTATGAGCTTAAATATAAAAAAATGTTACCATATTAAGTTCACCAGAAAACAGCACCCTTTGCAATCCACATAATGTATTGGACCTGATAGATGCTATTTGATGGGAAGCTTACATTTGTGCCTCATATGGAAAACACAATCAAACGAGCGTCAAAAATGTTGGGATTCTTACTCCGAAATGTCAGATTTTTTCGATCGCATAATACAAAAATCACACTTAACAACTACCTTGTTTGCACTATACTGGAGTATTGTAGTACAGTCTGGCGACCACATTATGCTTGTCACAACCTAAGATTGGAGCGAGTGCAGAAGCGTTTTCTCTGGCACTTGGCCTACACCGCGGGAATAGCTCGCAAGATTAAGTCGTACGACCAAAGACCATTTTAAGATGACTTCGTTAGAGAAGCGCGGTATTGTAATCGATGCCGTATTTATATTTAAGCTATTGCGAAATAAAATCGATTGCCCTGAACTCTTGAGTAAAATTAAATTTCGAGCTCCCGCTAGATACCCGCGTGCACCCATAACCCCGCTGTATCCACCACTTCGTTGAACCGTACTTGGTGCTAACTCTGCTATACCCCGTCTTTGCAGAACCTTAAATAGCTACTCTGATGTCATAGACGTGCATGTGGACTCGCTTGCCACATTCCATAAAAATATTATCAGTGTGATGTAAACTCTAAATTTGCTGTATACTTACATAATTTTTAATATTTAGTGTTATATAATATATTATTAGATAGCATATTAATGTTATAGTTCTTATTTATATATTGCCTAAATCATTATTTACATACATATTGTTTCTAAATTAATTTTCTAAATTTCGCTTTATTAACTTTACGAAACTTGTGCATGCTGTGCTTGCCTCTAAAAGGCTACTATACTATTATGTAATTTAATTATGTAAAAGAAAAGTGTATTAGTATAAGTAGTTGTTGGTAAGCCGAAATAAATAAATATCAATATTAAGTGCCACAAGATAGGCTCGTCTAGGGTGGAAACACAGAATTTTTTCAAATTTTTATTTTTACTTTGCTCGTCAAAATGATCACACTCCACCTGATGGTAAGCAGTCGTGTGGTCTAAGAGCAGTGGCCTCTACAAGGCCCTCATAGCAGCCGAGGCTATGTTGAGGTCTCTACTTTGACGGCCTGAGAAGGTGCTTTTTCACACCCCGCTTAAAGAACCCAGTATTGAAGGAAGAAGGAAACACGTGACTTGGCAGAGAATTCCATGCCTTGGTCGTTCGGCAGCGGAATTAAAAAAACAAAAAAAAATTAATAAAAAAATTTAACCCAAATTTAACACCACTGTAAAAAATATCACTGTATTTCACTCAGGTGCATATCATATTTTGGTAGGTATGATTTTAGTTTCCTCGTAATAGAAGGCAAGACCTATTGACGTCCAGGCACAACTCCAGACACTATTCTAAACAAAGAATGTTTTGACAAAACCCTTAGTAACACTTTCGTCCAACCTAGTAACTGAATCAGAGACCTCATGCACACCACCGAGGCTGGCAGGAGCGTATGTATGCTATTTTATTTAGCGAGAGTAGCAACCCCATAAAATGAAAGTTCTTTAGAGATTGCGTAAGCAAGTCGTTTATGGTTTAAAGATTTCAGGGGTAAATGCCCCGACAAAGTCTTTGAAGGTAGTTTTTATACACGCACGAGGGCGGATTTATTTTTCCTTAAAAAAAGATTTGTGCTGAAATGTGAATTGGTCGGGGAATAATCCAGTGCCTATGGAACGTTTGATGTTTGATTAATTCTAGATGTAACTATAGCTACTGTGGAATTAAACAGATGGGCATGGGTCACTTTGATGTTGTCGAAGAGATGAGTTATTGGGCCGTTTCTCACTAAGCGCAAAAAATAGAGAAGGCCACAAAAAAATTAAGTGCCTGTCGTGGATGAAATTACAGAATAACATTTTTGAATAAAAAAACTGCCTGGTTATAATATAAATACGCTGTAAAATTATGACATACCAAGTATGTGATGATGCTCCGGAATACAAAAATTCTCTAGTAACCAAACATACGAAAAGTAAAGGAGGCATCCCTGTTCAAAATCAAATGAAAATATGTTTATTCATATAGGTCACAAAGTAACAATTATGAACGATAAATTTATACTTATTAATGTGAATTTACATTTACTTGTTGCCATATTTAGCAAATCAAGCAACCAATAGATAGAATTGGCAAGAAACTCAACAGCACTTTTAATAGCTTTCAATATTGTTTATTACCCCACTCTATAAGTTTTTCTTGCCACGATCTTCTTGTGTAGTTCAGATAAACCAATTTGAGAATAGCCAGAAGGGATTCCGTTAAGCCCTTGTTCTCGTTCAAACAATGCATACATACATAGATTCACGCCTGTTTCCCAGAGAGGTAAGCAGAGACTACCGATTTCCATTTGCTACGATTCTGACACACTTCTCTGGCTTCATTCACTTTCATCACATTCCTCATACACGCTCGTCGGTTCAAGGTGCTCTTAACTCGGCCTTTGTCCAGAACGCCTCCGATCTGATCGAAAAACGTTCGCCTAGGTTTTCCTCTGGCGACTGTTTCATTCACACTAGCCTTATAAACTTTCTTCGTCAGTCTTTAACATACGCCTTTTTTATTCTTGTCACTATATCCACTTTCATGCCGCATCTCTCTCTAATCACACTATTCCTTATTCTATCTTTCAGAGTCAAACCACATATGCTTCTCAGCGCTCTCATTTCTATAGCATTTATTCTGCTCTCATGCTTCTTTTGCCAAACCCAACTTTCACTTCCATACATAAGTTCAAATAATATAAACTTATAGGGAAGTAAACCATGTCGCCATTCATGACATAGCTACATACTGCAATATTCTTTTCTATATGTAATGGAGCAATTATCCTTAATAGTCGTTATACAAAAAACCGGTTAGGCCGACATCGAATAAAACACCCGTATAAGTTATATGGGTATATAAGTTAAAGCTATACCGGTATAACGGGCCGGGATAAAAAGGATTTTCTATACTTCCCGCGAACGCACGTGATCCAAGTACGGATTGTAGAGAAAGGGGCGCATTACTTAGAAATATACGGGCGGCAATCGGAGGCAGTGTCGCTGCAAATTATTTTGTCAAACTACACCGATTAGAGTTCTCCAAAATAACCACTAGAAAGAAAGAAAAGACGGAAAGAAATCTTTATTGCTACACAGTTATCAGGTGGGCACAACAATAATAATATTCTATAATAATATTCTACCACACACACACAACACCATCTAGCCCAAACTAAGCAGAGCTTGTACTATGGCTACTAGACAATGGTTAAACATACATATATACCTTCTTTTTGTAAATACATACGTACCTATTATACATAGAAACATCCAGACCAAGACAAACATCCATGTTCATGCACAAAAATGTTTGACTTGTGCGGGAATCGAACCCACGACCTCAGGCGTGGCAGTCGGTTACACTAACCACTACGCCATCGAGGCCGTCAATATATATAAACATAAAAGAAAATAAAATATAATAATAATAATAAAAAAGGAAAAAATAAAGACAAAGTATATGTTACTGTGTTTTTATTTCTTCAAAATACTCAATAAACATCTTGAAACACATACGTCCCACAGCTGCAGCAATCAGGACTTCAGTTCAGCATTTGCCAGGTCTCAAGAACTAGGCACTGTTCTTCCACTACTACTACAAGCTGTCTTTGTAACTAACTTTGAATTGTAACTGTCCTTTGGTATAATACCATAATATGGTAGTTACAATTTTGAAGTACTTATTTTATTATTGTTTTTCGAAGTACAGTATTGTAACTTACTTTAGAGATACTTGTACTTATTCGCTATTTAGTATCTCTAATTTGAGACACTGCTTCGGCTACTCGTAGAAGGTGGTAACGACGGTAATTAAAAATTAATTTATTGAGAAACAAAGTTAAAATTTATTGCAACCCGTTTCTACCCGTTACGTCAACCTGCCAGTAGGATCCGTGCGCAGTAACTGGGCCGCCGTTCATTCATCTTGCTTACATAGAATTTTTTTTACATTACGCTCCGCTTTATATACTTACAATGTTTACCTACATTACTATTTTTTATCGGTTAGTAGCCATAGCCATAACATATGTTGGCACTTCCTGAAAAATATAAAAGCCAATCTATTCTGACAACCGACCATTAAAATTTTATGAAGGTAATAAGTGATAAAGGTAGAGATATCAACATTCCCATGTCTTAACATGCCGACATTTATTGCTCAAGGTACGTAGTCAGCATCTAGACCATCAGTTCCTTACAGAATTACCCCCCGTATATTCGCACTCCTCAAACCAGAAAGCACTCAGAGCGCCGAGCACTCATGTGAGTCGGCCATGAACCGATCGTACCATTCACCCGACTAAGTAACCGCGTGATTTAAAGAACGGAAGAAAGGACGCGTGTTCGACAAAGTGACCCGCTGATATTTTAAAGAGCGAAGTTATTACGGGGTCAATAAAGGATGTCTGAGCCATTGTGGGAAATAGATGTTTCCTATTGTGTTGTAAGCTTAATTTTATGGGATAGTGAGGTGTGACTACATTTCTTTATAGCTTTTATGGCGCAGCGGTAGTGGATGCGACTTCAGTGGATGAGGTCTTGGGTTGATTCTTGGGTATGACTCCCGGATCAGACAAAGTGTTAAGAAATGGTTGCAGCACCTTAAAGATATGATTTGTAAAAAAAATAATTGTAAACTTGCCGATTAAAAAGAGTGGCCATGAGTTTCTTGCCTAATCTTCTCATGAGCCCTACACTCTTGCTTTGCTGAACGTGGCAGTAAACGTGAATTCACAGAAAAATGTTGTGTAACTTTGACATTCATAAGTGTTACCTTGTAACCTAACTTGAATAAATTTATTTTTAATTTTGCTTGGTTTTCCTTTCGTGATTTTTTTGGTAGCAGCAGGGAGTTAAGAATTGTGTCCGGTATAATTATAACAATAGGCTTACCTATTGAAACGTGTGACCTATACCCATACTGGGCGAAATGTAGCTGTGAAACTCTCTACTAATAGCGGTTTGTGCAAATACAAGTTTGATACATTGATTGCCATGCACCATATAAACCTATTATTAACCTCAGTCTTCTTCGAAGAGGTTAATGAAAACACTTTGTGACGGTCTGTGTGTTAGTGACAGATTGATGTTAGTGACTGTGGGTCATAAGACCCCCGAGATATAGGGGTCACATATTTTTAAATGGAAAAATTGTTATTGACTTGTACCTTGGCGTGCAGACACCTTGGAGTCATACCTCGGTCGAGTTTGAATATGGGCCCTGTGGGTCAAAAGACCCCCGAGATATAGGGGTCATTTCTTTTCATTACTTGTACATTTAAGACGAAGAGGTTGAATCCTGGGTTTTTACACCCATCTCGTTTCATTACGTAACGTGGCACGTTTACGCAGTCAACTATAATAGTTAAAAAATCTGTATAAAACACTCGGCTCGACTTGTGTAAGTGTTTTTATTAAAATAAACTTTGACATCATGTCATAAAGCTTAAATTTACGTAACAGGTTTCCAATATTATTTTAAACAACGCTAAAATTATGAAGTACTCAGGTCGGATAACATATAACAGTTGTTTTAGTAAAGGATTGTATACGTTAAGCGGAGGTGAAGCGGCCTATTACATCACAAAGGCGACCCCTACCCTTTCACTAGCAGTTTTCCAGCTCGGTAATTGGTTTGTCGATTTTTTTCATATACGGTTCGCCAGACCGAATTTCTGTCACGGCGGCTAATGTCAACGGAGACTGGCTATCTGTACTGGTGATATTATAGTGCACGAGTGTATGCACAAACACATGTGCATTCTCATAATTCAATAGGACGGCAATCCGTCATGACCGGAGAGAACAGGCGCACGATCTACGGCTTTACGTGCCTGAGGTATTGTGAAGCGACAGTGAGAAATTTTTGACTAGAAAATCCAATAACTTTTTACTGGCTTGACCCAGGATTTTAACTCGGAAGTTCATACATACCGAGGTAAACAATTCGGATCTTATTAGTTTTTATACTACTGAGACAAACAAGCACACGGCTTATCTAGTGATTAGTACCTAAGTTACTTTAGCATATGGACGCTTGCAAAACCAAAGAGCTTTGACTGCACAGATGGTGTAGTGGTTTATGTGGTCGCCTCGCCGCTGCCACTGAGCTGATTGTTGTGGGTTCAAATCCCACACGGGACAAAAATTTGTATGATCCACAAATGGTTGTTCCTTGTCTGGATGTTCTTTGTGTCCGTTGTTTGAATGTTTGTAAAGTTCAATTCAAATCAATTCAATTCAATTCGTTTATTGCACTCCATAATGTATATACAGGTCTTATAAATGTAGAGAGAAAAATTATGGACCCCGTCGGGCACGGCAACATTAGGAGAGAAGAACGAACATTCTATTATCTTATATCATATTGAAATAAATTTTAGAGCTTAGTAGATATTTATTTACTTACTCAACGTATTATTTATTTATTATAGTTTATTATTAATTTATTATAAAGTAAGTATAAAAGTTATTTTCTAAAATGTACCTACTTACATAATTGAAATTATTAAAATTTATCGTTAAAATATTCGCTTATATCATAGTAACATTTTTGTATTAAAAAGTCTTTTAATTTGTTGATAAACGTGCTGAATTTCTCTTCATTTTTAATATTATTCGATAATTTATTATATATTTTTATGGACATAACGTAGGGACTTGATGCATGCATTTGTAGTTTGTTGGTAAGTTTAGCCTATTTTTGTGTCTTAGTGTATATTTTGTATTTAAATCTTCCCTTCTTGTGTAATAATGTCTGTGTTGTCTGACAAATTTACATGTTTCGAGAATATACATAAAAGGAACGGTAATTATTTTTAGTTTTCGGAAATGAGGTTTACAACTTTCTGTGTTATCTATGTTTACTATTGTTCTTATTAACTTTTTTTGCATAATTAGCAGCGAAGGAGCATCTGTGCTGTTACCCCATAGGGTGATTCCGTACTTTAGCCACGAAGATGCATAGGCATAGTAGGTGACTAGAGCGGTTTTTATATCAGTGGTCTTTTTAACTTACCGGAGAGCGTAGCAAAATGTTGATAACTTAGATTTAATTTTTTGTACATGTGATTTCCAGTTTATATTGGTGTCTATATTTAATCCTAGTAAGCTGAATTCGTTGACCTTTTATATTTTGGTGTCTCTGTATACAAATCTATATGTAACTGTGATTTCTGTGGTGGATAGAATGTAATTAATTTGGTTTTGGAGTAATTTATTTCTAAATTGTGTTGGGTCATCCAGTTTACTGTGCTATTAAGTAGGGTTGTCAATTTGCCATTTATGTCAGCGGAATTTTGGCTTGTAATCAGAAAAGAGATGTCATCGGCGAACAACACACAGGGTCCTTGTATGTTATTTGGGAGATTGTTTATGTACACTAGAAATAACAGGCATCCTAGGACACTACCCTGTGGGATTGAAGTGTTGATAAAAACTTGGTGCTCTCTATTTTGTAGATAGGATGCAAACCATTTGTGTGCTCTACCTCGGATACCTATTTCATATAGCTTGCTTAATAATATATTGTACTGGACTCTGTCGTATGCTTTGGTCATATCTAATAATACCACTATGGCATACTGTTTATTATTTAAAATATTCAGGGCTTCTTGTATATATTTATACACTGCTAATGTAGTTGAGCGGTTCTTTCGAAACCCATTTTGAGACTCATTGAATATGTTATATTTCTCACAAAAAGAGTAAACTCGGTTACACATATAGCTTTTTCGAATATTTTTGAAGCTGTTGGTAGTAAGGCTATGGGTCGGTAGTTGTTGGGGTCGGTTTTTGAATGTTTCTTATGGATAGGTCTGATGATAGCTTGTTTTAGTTGATTCGGGAAGGTACCTTCTTCAAAGGATTGGTTTATTAATAAATAAAAGGGTAATAATAATTCTTTTGATCATTGTTTGACTAGGAAAGGTGGAAACTCATCTATACCGCAACGTTTTTTGTTTTTGAGATTCATAATAATTTCGTGTACTTCGTACGGGTCGACCGGTCGCAAGAACATGGTATTTTCTGTAGGTTGTAAGACTCGTGTACTACTAGGGTTGTTATTTCCTGGCTGACTATTACTCATATCGACAGACGCAAAGAAACTATTAAAAATATTTGCTACTTGTTTTGGCTCAGATATTTCTAAATTATTACGTTCCAGTTTTATGTTGTGTTTTTCATATCTGACTTTTTTATTGGTACGCTCATTGATGATACTCCACATGGTTTTCACTTTATTACTTGTTTTATGCATTTTATTTATATAATGTAGTTTTTTCGATGTTGTTACTGCATTTTTTAATACTATTTTGTATTTTTTATAGTATTCTAGCAGAACAGGGCTTTTTATTTTTAATGTTAGTATCTTTAGCAATCTTTTATTTTTACATGAATTTTTAATGCTCGTAGTTAACCAGTATTTTTTGCAAGTGTCCGTAATTTTAATTTTTCTAATGGGTATGTATTTATTAAGTGTATTAGTTATAATTGTGTTAAAACGCTGTAGTTTTCATTAATATTTTTATCTACTTTCAGTATATTTGACCAGTTTCTATTTTGTAACTCGTTTTTGAATTTTTTTATGTTAGAATTATTAAATAACTTCTTATTTATGAACCAAGTGGTTTGCGTTGTTTGTTGGGGTATTTTCATGTGGATAATAGCGCCATTGTGGTCTAAGAAGCCAAATTCTTCAACTGACGTGTTGGTATTAAAGTTTGTGAAAATTAAGTCTAAACATGTGGATGTAGTCAACGTTATGCGGGTTGGTTGTTTTATGTGTTCTGTAAATTTGTGTTCTAACATTAAATCTAAAAATTGGTTTATGATGATTATATTACGTTTAAAATATTTACTATTTATATAATTTAGTATTTGTTTCATTTGATAATAAAATGTTTCCTCTTCTCTTCTATTCCAATACATATTAATAAATAATATATTCTCTACAGGTAATTCTATTGCACACAGTTCTAAAACATAATCAATTGACATATTAGTAATATCACTTCTGTCGATAAAGTCAGTATTGTTCATAAGGATGATGGCGACACCGCCACCGGTTCGACTCTTGCGGCAATATGATGATGCAATACTATATCCGCTTAAATGGATTAATTCTATTTTTTGTTGCGTCAACCAGGTCTCAGCTATGCATAAAGCTTTAAATATCGGTTTTTCTTGAATAACTGCTTCTAGGATATGTTGTTTGTTACATAGGCTTTGTGCATTTTGAAATAAGATTTTGAGCATTTGATCATCGTGACGTACGAAAGGAATGGTTCATGGCTTCTGTATTGTTATCGAGGGGATGCTGTAGATTACAGGTTGTAGTTTGGTAGTGTTGTGTTTGAGTTATCTCTTGTTGGGTAATTTTTTCCTCTGGAGTTGTTAGTTTGCCATTTATATACAATTTATTATTTCTGATTACTGCAAAATGCCCGTTTTTTCTTGCCCTAATCATTCCTTCGCGTAATATATACCGCTCCCTTCTTTCATTTTCGTCCAGGAATTTGGAGACAGATAAGGGAGTCCCTTTATAGCAGTAACTATTTTCTGTGATATACTTAGCCATCCTTTTACTCAGCAATTCTATTACTAATCGTCGACTTTTTGTACCTTTATTTCCAAGTTTATATACACTTTCTATATACCCTGTAAGGTCAATATTTTGGAAATCTCTAAATAGGTCTATGACTCTGTTACGTAAGTCATATTCCAACTCTTTGGGAAACTCTGTTAATCCATAGAGAACGATTTTCTTACTGTTGTCATCATTACTAAAGAGTTCCGAATGCTTTGGTAATTTTTTCAAATTTTCTATTTCTTTTCTTAAGTTTTCATTATCTGTTTCTAGGTTTTTTATCCTCTTAGTAATTTGCTCTAGATCACTTTTTCTTTCTTCATTTTGTTTCGCTAATACATTTACTTCTTGTTTAAAATCGTCCACTACCCTTGTAATCGCTTTGTCAATTTCTAGTTTTATTGTACGCTGTATTTCTGAGATAATGGATCTGTTATTTTCCTTCAAACGTAATGTGATAATTTCGCTTAAATTTTGTAGATTTAAATCAGCTTGTAGTTTTTCGTTTAGAAGTCCCGCGCTGTTTTCTGAATATATCGTATCGCCTAAGAAATTTATATCATCAGAGTCTACCGAGTCATTGTAAGTTTTAGTTTGGGTTTTCCTCAAGTTATGTTACAGGAATCAACTAGTGTCGAGACTATATCTTTGTCAATCTATCGCACAGGTGTTTCTGTATTGTTAGTTTTAGGTAGCTTACATAAACAAGCTTGGCACCTCCATTTCTTGAGTTGAAGAGGCTTCATATTATTAAAAATCTTTTTAGATATGTTAGCACATTCTAGATCATATATACATTTACATTGGATGCAAATGAGATTATCAGTATTTAGCAATTTTTGTTTACATCCTGCACACTCAGAATAATTTGGCGCCATCTTTTTATTTAAGGGCTAACTTTTTACTAGCAGCGTACTCTAGTGAGTAATAACGAAATCAATTATCTATTATGTTAATAGTGGATTAGCTATTTCCACTATCGTCTAATAGGTGGCGCTAGAACTGCCATTCATCAACAATTCTTAATTTCTTCTCATTAAATTTTATATATAATGTTCTGTGAAAAATTTACTGACCTTTATGTTTGGGGTGTTTTAATATACCAGCACCATAATTTACCAGACGGATGGACCAAAACGAAGAGCTTGTTATATAGAATTTATTTCAGCTACTATCCTCCAGATGTCACTTTTATAAAGCAAGAAAATGTTTGAATAAAAAACGGTCTCTCTTTTGCACTTTCTTTACAATGTCTATTCTTGCAGCATATATCGTTTATTTTCACTTGTAATTAGTCACTTGTAATTAGATAAAGTCCACATAACACTTAAAAGTCATAATATACCAACAGTTTGCAATTTCAATTTTGTTTTCGAATTTGGTAGCCGAATTTTTCACTTCACGAATTTTACTATTTAGTCTTTATACTTTTCCTAGATAACATTTTCACTAATCACTGAAGTACTTAAGTTTAGTTTTACACCATAATCAAATCAATTAACCGTCAACTAATATTTTTTGTTTATGTTTAATACGGAGCTAGTTGTTTACTTGGCGAACAGCGCCCTCTCTCTCAAGTTTCCCGCGATACATGAATTATTCCTAGTGCGCGAAATGTCTATTAAAAAAAAACACAAAGTAAACAAAAAACAAAGTAGGCGGGGTTTAATAAAGCTAAGCCGCGTCGCTATAGTCACGTTTAATTATATCAATAGGTTTGAATTCTTGACATTTTATTTATTCAGGACAGCAAACAATTACATAAATACACAATGCTATTATCTTATCTTATGTGGAGGCCAGTCAGTGCAGACCGGCGACACTTCGACCCAGTGGGATATTTTGTGTCAACACTCTCCCAATAACGACTGCCATAGATGTTCATGGCAGCCGGAACCAACGGCTTAACGTGCTCACCGAGGCACGGAGCAGGCGATAATTGTCAACCAATACGCACATAATTTGGAAAAGTCATATAACTTCCGAAGTGGGTTCGAACCCGAGACCCTTTGTATTGCAGTCTGTTAGTCTCCCCACTGAGCTATCGCTGCTCTACACATTGCTAAATTAACCTCTCAACCAACCCGGTTTTCAAAAATACGAAAATACAAAAGTTATTTAAACAAAAGTAGACTATCATAACAAAAGATCGTGTGTTGTCGACTGTTCCTAAAAGAAGTGGTTGTATTGAGAGTCGAAGATACGAAGTTGCCCTACTGCGCCTAAAATGAGAAAGTAATACTCGTGTATTAGGCTAGCTATGGTTTCTTTTAACGTAATAAAAAAGATTTTATATTTTATTTTTTTTATTTAGCTCGTCAACATTTTTTATTTTTTTTTATTTTGCTCGTCAAAATGACCACACTCCACCTGATGGTAAGCAGTCGTGTGCTCTAAGAGCAGTGGCCTCCACACCGCCCTCATAGCAGCCGAGGCGATGTTGAGGTCTCGACTTTGACGGCCTGAGAAGGTGCTTTTTCACGCCACGAAATGATTTATGAGTAAGGAGGATTTTATAAAATAAAAACCCAATAGCACGTTAGGTTTTATAAAATCCTTGTGAGAATCCCGCTTCTATTCCTAGGTAAAGGCCTAAGTATGGAAGCCCTGATCTCACAATCTCATACTATCCTAATCCTAATCCTAACTTCCTAACTTATATTATAAAAGTGAAAATGAGTTTGTTTGTTTGTTTGTTACCTTTTCACGCTTAAACCACTGAACCGATCATCCTGAAATTTTGCATATACGTTGTCAGGTGTACAGAAACGAACATAGGCTACCTTTCATTCTGAAAAAATACTGTTCCCAAGGAAAACAACAAAACTTTCTTATGATAATAGATGGCGCCAAGTTTCTTTCGAATCATGATTTGATTGTCAAATTCTAAATTAACGCGGGCGAAGCCGCGGGCAAAAGCTAGTATAATTTAAGCGCAAATTAAGCTACTGAACCAATTGTTTATTTAAAAGTACTAAAATAAAGCGTTCGTAAAAAAATAACAATAAAATCCAAGGAACGCCACTACAGTGAAACATCAGGATATCAAGTGTGACAATTTAATGATGTGTATTATCATCTATTCTTGTTGTCAGGTGACAGTACCATACCATGAATAACAATCTTTAAGTGCCATGCTATCAAAATTATAATCTTCTTTCTTTCTTTTCGTGTGGTTGGCCAATAACCTGTTGTCAAGAGTTGTTCTGTAGGCCTCTGACATGGCTTAACGACTGCTGTCAATTTGACAACAATCGGGACCGACGTTTTACGTGCCCTCCGAAGCACAGAGACGCTCAGATGAAATACCACTAAGCGGTCACCCATCGATAGAATGACCGCACCTACCGTTACTTAACCTCGCTAATCGTTTACCGATCAGTGAGTGCAACTGGCTGGCAAATTAGATTATACCGCCTCAATTGTTCATGTTAGATTTTTACACGAGCTGTACGGAAGCGTTGAATACGGAAGTTCCCCCTCATCATTCAGTTTTAAACTCATATAACAACTTATCACGGTGCTAACTAAGTAAGTTCTAGAAAGTTCGGCTGAAGTACGGCCTCAATATCCGTCTAAACTTAGATTATCTGATAAAGACTTGTCTGGAATTCACTAATTCACCAGTAAGCGCCGTTATCTATCATGTAGAAGTTATACTAATGGGTGGTGAAGACACGAGTACTTGCTCTCTGGTGACGCCGTGTTTTAGGATTTAGTAGGCCGTCCGTTTAAGGGAGAGATTGTCTAGTATATTTTCGTCGTAATTTAGGTTATGAGGCATATTACAGTTATAAATTAACTTATTTCATAAGATTGTCTAGCGGTATTTATTTATAAGAAGCTGTGCATGCGGTCTTGGGTTCAATGCCCCAGGATTGAGCAAAGCGATATTGGGTTTTTCTGTAAAGAAATTCGCAGTTGCCCGGTCCAGGATTCGAACCCTAGACCAGCTATCGCATACCCTGCCATTGCACCACCGATTCGATCAATTGATAACGGTACGTATGAGCCAGCTCGCATGGCAAAAACCTTTTTACTGAAAACCAGCGTATTGGTATAGTCTACGATTGCGGTTGCCGCTTTATTGGGCAGACCATATTATTATCACCTTAGCATATCTATACATCTATACAAATAAATAAAATTGAAGTGTCTGTTTGTAACGTCAAAATAACAGCTTTTTATCTAATGCAATATGAAAGTATATAAGGTACCTATACGAAAACATCTATTTTTAAAATTTTTGTCTGTCTGTCTGTCTGTTTGTTCCGGGTAATCTCCGAAACGGCTAAACCGATTTTGAAGGGACTTTCACTGGCAGATAGCTGATATAATAAGGAGTAAAAAAGAAAGAAAGAAAGAAAATTCATTTATTTCAACAGAAAACACACAACACATACTGCAGACAGCATGAACATAATAAGTATACAGTTATAAAGGAAAAGATAATAGGACACTATGACAAAAGTAAATGACAATTTAAAACACAATAATATTATAAATTTATGGCAATATTAATTAAAATAATTATTACATTAAATAATTGAAAGCAAAAAAAAAAAAGAAAAAGATAAACACAAATAGTAAATAAAAAACAAATATGCAAATAAACAAAAAAAAAGAAAACAATTAAACTCTTGGCTCGGTCCATTTAATAAATATATAACCTAGCGTATGCAGTGTGCGTCGCAGTGTCTGTCAAAAAAGATGTTGCTCAGCCCGAAGCTGTGTCCGCATAAGGGAAACAGCGCTGATTTTCAGCAACACCTTGGTGACTGATGTAATGTGGTAACTTAGGATACTTTGATTTTAGAAAAAAAATGGGGTTCCGCGGAGACAAACACTTTTTAGTTAAAATCTACGCGGACGAAGTCGCAGGTAACAGCTAGTCTATACTAATATTATAAAACTGAAGAGTTTGTTTGTTTGAACGCGCTAATCTCTGGAACTACTGGATCGAATTGAAAATTCTTTTAGTGTTGGATAGCCTATTTATCGAGGAAGACTATAGGCTATATAACATCACGCTACGACCCACGGGGGCGGCGTAGTAACTATAAACGCGGGTGAAACCGCAAGGACATCTAGTAATATATTATACTAGCTGACCCGCGCAACTTCGTCTGCTTCATATAAGAGAATTTTCCCCGTTATTGCAACATTTTTCATTGCTGCTCCGCTCCTATTGGTCGTAGCGTAGTGTTATATAGCCTATAGCCTTTCTCGATAAATGGGCTACCCAACACTACAAGAATTTTTCAATTCGATCCAGTAGTTCCTGAGATTAGCGCATTCAAGCAAACAAACAAACTCTTCAGCTTTATAATATTAGTATAGATAATAAAAATAACATGAACTATATACCATAATAATCTATGCAATACGTCTACGTCAGAAAATCGGCATTTTGATTAACATTTTACAAACAAGCCTTATGCACAAGAAAACCACGTCGTTGCGATTCGGCTAATGCTCCCGGTACAAATCATCAGAACGTATTATAATGGAAATCTCGACTGTGTGCTATTTATTCTCTCTGTTTGTGAATTCCGAAGCAAAAACAAGTTGAGGTTCAGTTTCAAAATTGCAAGCACAATAATTACTGAAGGTTTCAAGCGAAAACTTGTGCGAGTGAGAGTAATTATTTTGAACATCATTATGTGAAGTTTTACCTCGTACTAGTTCCTAGAAACACATTATTTACATGTAAATAACATTAATTTATAAAGCGAATCCGAGAATTACTTTACTGTTTCCGTACAATGCGGTTTGCTCACGCAATTTCACTAATATGACTTTATATCCTAATCCTAACTTCCTAACTATCCTAACTAATATTATAAAAGCGAAAATGAGTTTGTTTGTTTGTTACCTTTTCATGCCTAAACCACTGAACCGATCACTCTGAAATTTTGCAACGGATATAGGCTACTTTTCATCCCGAAAAAAAATACTGTTACCTAGGAAATCAACAATAACGTTCTTATGATAATAGATGGCGCCACGTGTCTTTCGAATCATGATTCAATTATATTATTACAAGCAGAGTACAACCCGAATTGATTGTCAAATTCTAAATTAACGGGAGCGAAGCCGCGGGCAAAAGCTAGTATAAAATATTGTGAACAAAATCAACTATGAAACTGACAAACATAGTTTGTTACAAATAAAGCTAGCAAAACTGAACTTCATAATTATTTCGAACTCACCAATATGTCGTGGAAAAGTAAAAATATGACTTCTAGCAATAATTAGCGTGGCGAACACATGAGCTCTGTGAAGTTGAATCCAGTGAACAAAGTTTAAACAAAAGGTATTGTGTGTACACCGGCCGCCAACAACTTTACTTTGTAATTAAAAACTGGATAATTAGCGGGATTTATATGAGGGCTAAATAATTAACTGAAATTAAAACTTATGTTTGTGTGGAATTAAATGACCAGCGTATCCGTAAATTAATATGGAATAGGTAAAGGTGTATTACACCGACTGCTACGCCTGAGATCGCAGGTTCGATTCCCGCACAAGTCAAACATTTGTGTGCATGGATATGGATGTTTGTCATGATCTGGATGTTTCTATGTATAATATGTTAGTATATACAAAAAAAAGTATGTATGTATGTTTATCCATTGTCTAGTAGCCATAGTACAAGCTTTGCTTAGTTTGGGCTAGATGGTGTTGTGTGTGATAGAATATTATTATTATTATTATTGTTTAACCAGCTATGATTTATGTCACATGTAAGCCTATTATTGTCTACCGAGTACACTTCCAGACCCCATGCTGCCGTTGAGATTTTCGTTTCAGAAAAGCACAAGGCTTTTGTCTGACGCGAGTAATCTAGAACTAGCTTACTATCGCTGCACTAATGAGGTCGACTGTATCTATACTAAAGAGTATCTAATAAACAAATATTAGATATTAGATAGAGACATTACGTAGAGCATACATCCATCTCTCTTTTGTCTTACCTATCTTATTTTTTCAAGTCTATTTATTAGAGAACAAATATTGTCTAAAATCAGTTACTGAATGTTTTTAATTAGATTTTTTATTTACCAAATAAGACGAATAAGTAAAATAGTCTATAAATTTGATTTAAGTTCATACTGTTTGCGATTGGTATGTTGTTCTAATAGAACCTGGCCTCCACGACACAGGGAATCCTAGTGTGGAGACCAGAGTAATATGTATGATGTATGTACTTTATAGACGTGTGCAGCGAATATAATAATTAATATTATTATTGTGAGGCGCGGCGCGAGCCGACGCTCGTTATTTGTGTTACCATGAGTGACACACTCGTGGCAAATGAACTGCTGGCGTTCATGCAGCAGAAGCTGGACGTGATGGACGAGGTATCCGTCATCCAGATCTGCGCATCGAACTTTAGCGAGGAAGAGATTGCAGCTGCTAAGCAGCTGGTGTTCCGGTTGCTGAACAAGAGCGACCAGATGGTGTCTCGTCGACGTGACGGGACAAGGAAGTGTCTGCAGGACGTCATAACGCTGCTTAAGGAGACCGATCCAGATGACGTGCCGACATTTGTGGCGAGAGACTTACACAAGTTACCTCCCGTCACTTTCGATCACGTCGACGTCACTAGCCTTTTAAAAGACATCGTCTTTTTAAAGGCAAGTTTAGCAGAAGTGCAGATGAAGTTGAGTGCATCGGAGGTCACTGTTGCAGATTTGCGCATCGAACTAGAGGCGTTGCGCAAGTCTGTGCCAATAACTGGGTCACCGACGCGTGTAAACAATGTGAACATGCGTCGAGGTGCATGCCTCAACACATCGGTGACGAGTTATGCGTCAGCGATTCTGTCGCCGGCGCCGACTGCTGAGCCTGCGTTATGTGCCGCAACCGCGTCACGCAGCCCCGCTCCCGCACCCGCAGCTCCTCCCCGCTCTGCTGCGCGAATCGTAAGAACAGCTGATCCTACGGTCACTGCGAGCGCCCCTGCTAAGCCCTTGCCTACAAAAGCAACGAACCGGGCCACCGAGGATGGTTTCGTGACGGTGCAACGGAGGAAACGCCGGTCACGAAACATTAAGAACGGATGTGGCAAGGCTCCTGTGGACCCCAACCTGAAGGTGCGTGCCGCGTCCCCGAACACGCCGGTGTACATCTCGCGCCTGCACTACACCACTGAGGCGGAGGACATCGCGAAGTACGTGTGCCAAAAGCTGAAGTACGTCCCGAGAGTGCAGCTGCTGGAGTCGCGCCGCAACGTCAACTTTAAAGCGTTCGTCGTGCGCGTACCCGACTGCTACCTGCACAAGGTGTTGGACGAAAGCTTTTGGCCGCAAGACGTGGTATTCCGTCGCTTCCGCGGACAAGTACCAGCCGAGCGCACTAGTATTAAGTGTGCGAAGTGAAGTTTTACTAACATAGTATTAAGGTGTATTTACTAACATCAAATCGGCCTCGATGGTGTAGTGGTTAATGTAACCGACTGCCACGCCTGAGATCGCGGGTTCGATTCCTGCACAAGTCAAACATTTGTGTGCATGAATATGGATGTTTGTCTTGATCTGGGTGTTTCTATGTATGTAGGTATAATATGTATGTATTTATAAAACAATAAAAAAGTATATATGTAATGTTTATTCATTGTCTAGTACCCATAGTACAAGCTCTGCTTAGTTTGGGCTAGATGGTGTTGTATGTATTATAAAATTATATAATATGTAAATTTAGGTTAAGGTATTTATCTATGGGCCTATGCAGCCCGAAATAAATGAAATGAAATGAAATATTATTATAGAAACGGATATTCTGCATCAAACTTACGTTCAAGTTGGAACAAAACAAGATTACAATTTACGTTATCGATTGAGATTGTAATATCTTCCGACAGGTACAGTTGAGAATATTAAGTACCCACCTATCCCACTTAGTTATTCTTCGGAATAACCTTCCACTACATAAATACCCGTTGTAACATATAACATCTTGTGGAACTGTGGTACATTACATGTGTTTGGCGGGTAAGAAGTTTGATACCTCGGCGAACATTAGCAGAAGGAGAGCTCTTAATACGTGCGGAACGATTCCCCACGGAATGATTCAGTCTTTTGTACAAAGATGTATTGAAACGCTAGATGTGTTTTAAGATATTTATGTAATAGGAATCAGAAAGTTGTATATACTGTATTATAATATCAGCTTTGTATAAAATTGTCTAACTGCTGGGTATTGGCCTCTTCTCAGTGTGAAAAGGGTTAGACCATAGTCCACCACGCTGGCCCAGTGCGGGTTGGCAGACTTCACATATCGTCGAGAATATTATGGAGAACTCTCTAAAATGCAGGGTTTCCTTACGATATTTTCCTTCACCATTAAAGCGAGCAATCATTCATTATTTAATACGCATATAACTTCGAAAAGTCAGAGATGCGTACCTTGGTATCGAACTCGAGACCACTGTGTGGTAAAATGGGGCTCAAATCTCGGTCCGTTCTTGCTTTTAGTGTGTTTGACTTAATCCCATCTCGCGAGGATAAATATGAGGTAGTAATATTTTGTCGCGTAGCAGCGATAGCTCAGTGAGGAGACTAATAGACTGCAATGCAGAGGGTCTCAGGTTCGAACCCACGTCGCGCACCTCTGACTTTCGAAAGTTATATGACTTTTCGAAATATGTGTGTATTGATTGACAATTATCGCCTGCTACGTGCCTCAGAAAGCATGTTAAGCCGTTGGTCCCGGCTGCCATGAACATCTATAGCAGTCGTTATTGGGAGAGTGTCGACACAAAAGATCCCACTGGGTCGAAGTGTCGCCGGTCTGCACTGACTGGCCCCCACATAAGATAAGATAATTCCATCTCGCGTGGATAATTATTAGGTAGTAATATTTGATGATGAGATTTTTTATTTTTTTTTATTTTGCTCGTCAAAATGGCCACACTCCACCTGATGGTAAGCAGTCGTGTGGTCTAAGAGCAGTGGCCTCCACACCGCCCTCATAGCAGCTGAGGCGATGTTGAGGTCTCTACTTTGACGGCCTGAGAAGGTGCTTTTTCACGCCCCGCTTAAAGGACCCAGGATTGAAGGAAGAAGGAAACACGTACCTTGTTATTATTATTTAAATTAAACGCTAAGAAACGCTTCTTGACGATGTAAAAAATACTTTTCCTGATAGAATGTAGTATAAAATTCTTTAATTAAGAAGCACGGGAGCGCACAAGTACTCCTAATTCTTTAGCAATATCGCTTATTTCGTGTACACGGTTGGTGTATTGAATAAATAGTAGCACCATCAGCTAGTGCTGCACATTGTATTGCACTTTTGATGACGTGCGAAATAAAATAAAAGATTTATACCATAGAAAGCCACGTGGATTTTATGACCGTTTATTTCATTGTTTGCGAAGCGCTCGTAACTAATAGAGAATACTAGGAGGGATAAAATAGAAAATATTTTATACCTTTCAGTCACACATCAGTTTATTGCACAGTATGAGACTACCAAATTATTAGATAGTAAACTAGTTTTGCCTTAATATTGTCTTCTGTTTACGCAAATGTTATTTATTGAAATTAAACTATGTACTATATACTGATTTTATCGCGTTGTTTATTTGACACTTTGTTACAACATTTTGAAAACTGTTACACTACTATTACTATTAAACTTTACAAATTTTTAAGCTTTAAGGATTTTGTCGCGTTGTTTATTTTACTTTAAAACACTTTTATCACATAATTTTGGAACTCTAACACTACTATATTGAACTTTACTACAATTTAAACTATTTAAATTAATAAATGTTTTGAAGTATACCCTTCAGAACATTGAGATAACTACTATCTTAGTCTCCCCGTGACCATGGCTGCTGAAAAGCAACCGAAACATTGGGGAAAGTGTAAACATAAATATAAATAGTAATATAGTATAGTAATAGTATAAATAGTTTTAATAGTTTCAATAATTTAATTAGTTTAAAAATTAGTAAAGTTTAATAGTAATAGTAGTGTAACAGTTTCCAAAATTTTGTTTTGTCTTGAGTGGGATTCGAACCCACACCACTCGAGCAGTGGCAGAGGCGAGGCGACCACTTAAATCACTACGCCATCCACGCAGTCAAAATTATTTGATAGCATATAATGAAATTGGAATCAGTTACCAATCAATTGTAATTTTCATGTCTCAATAATTTAGTAAAAGTGGCCGTATCTAGTAAATCAACTTCTTGAATCTAACCTCCATCGCCCGCGGCCACAGAGCAATGATTATATCAGAGCCGGCGACGTTCTCCCCTGACACACGCACATCTGTGCCTACACTGTATTTGTGTGTTTGAGGTGAGGCCAAATAAAATGTAATCCTCTACGAGTATTTACTTTTGATATAGGTTGGGTCGACATTGTTTGTTCACAATTATAAGGAAGTGGATGTTTTTGTTAGTTCTCTCATTATTATTATTATTGTTTTCATCTGTTTGTATGGCAGGGTAGTTGTGATTTGCTATAGATCTTATATATTGCATTTTATAAGGTTTGGATAGTAGTTAGGACACAATCAGTACTCATAATACGAGGACAACTATTTAGTTCTTACGAAGTATTTACTTAGAATAACTTATTCTAAGAGTGAATGTATAATAATGCAGCTATATTACTCTAATGGTATGCATAGCTTATAATTCCAATAGCCTCGGGTCCAGGTTTATCGGCTGACAAGAAAATGACAGACAGAATACTAATTTGATAAGTATACATTGAAATTAAACAACTTTATACGGATTTTATGAAAATAAACAGCGTGATAAAATCCGTATATTGTTCGACTTCGCGTAAACGTAAGACAATATTGATAAGTATATCTAATATTAAATACAATTCAGTTGCAATTAAATATTATAATTATATGTATTTATTACAGGTAATTATATAAATTATATATAATGTACGTAGAGGTGTGCCTAACACTTCCATGCACGGTAAACGGCTGACCCTATATTAGTGTTTACCCCTATACTGCCTCTAAATTAGGGCCTATCCCTTCAGGGATATAGACAAAAGACTATGTATGAATGTGTTACCCACTATAGAAATTACAACCAATTTGGAAATAACAAAAAAAAATTAAGGCTTGACACTACCCTATATTAGTGTTTACCTCTCTACTACCCCTAAATTAGGGCTCTTCAGGTATATAGAAAGATTATGCATGAATCCATAATTTCCGATAAAAGTAACATCAATTTTGATGTTACAAAAACTCAAATTACGACTCGACACTGATTTTAAACAACAATTCGAAAGCAAAACTCGTAAACAAACAACAACTGTCTAAAGTGAGCCGTACTTGAACCATTTTCTAGTGTACGTAGTCCTCAACTGGGTGCGTAAACACAATTACCTCGAGAGGTCTCCGGACGAGTGACTGACGTCACTGGCATTATTACAAGCAAGAGACACTCAATTCCACTGACAACTGTGACTCCAATACCAGATATTATTTATTGGATGTCAAAGAGAAATGACATTGCAATACTCGCCCAAGGGAGTAAGGTATCCGAATCTACCTCATTTTCGTAGCAAATGTTTATTCTCTGCACCTACATTACTCTGTAATGCAGTTCAGTTGCAATACTCGGTTGAGACGGTATTGAGTAACTTATAAAATATTTTAGTAATAAAAGGTGTGAATTAAATTTGTTAACATTTAAATCCTGCATATCTGAGAGTTCTCCATAATCCTAACTAATATTATAAAAGCGAAAATGAGTTTTTTTTTTGTTTGTTACCTTTTCACGCTTAAACCACTGAACCGATCATCCTGAAATTTTGCATATACGCTGTCAAGTGTACAAAAACGGACATAGACTACCTTTCATCCCGAAAAAAAATACTGTTTCCGAGGAAAACAACAATAACGTTTTTATGATAATAGATGGCGCCACGTGTCTTTGGAATTATGATTGAATTATATTATTACAGGCAGAGTACGACCCGAATTGATTGTCAAATTCTAAATTAACGCGAGCGAAGCCGCGGGCAAAAGCTAGTAAATAATAAAATTCTCCATAATAATAAAAATAATTTTCGTTTGCAATGAAAAGCTTGAGCCTTACTTTTTTGGTCAGTTAAACTATTATATCAGTAAATAAATAGACTGTAATATTGTTGTTTTTGCTTTTGTTATTGCTTTTTTTCTGTCTTTGTGGTCAGACCAATTAATAGGCATTATTATTATTGTTCTTTTCCAGAAATTATGTTAAGTTAGCGTTAAGTCTTCGTTCTGGGCACTATCCATCAGCAAAGTTTGCTTTTCTGATGCGTAAGGTACCATCACCTAACTGTGACATATGTGGCAAAATTGAAAACTTCTAGCATTTGCTGATGGATTGTGTCAGGAATAGGCATGAAAGCGAATTATTGATCAGAAAATTCAAATTGAATATTTTGGATGTTTGGTCTTAGCCAAAGTACTTTGGCGAATCCAAAGTCGGAAATTGCAATGCGGTTTTGGGCTTTGGTTGAAGTCTGCCGCATTAATCGTCAATAATTCTCTTATCTGGTAAATATTAAGATAATGTTATATTGTGTACAATAAGTTACGATGGGGTTGACGTATCCTTGTGGATAAAAACCCCTTATTTCAAATAAAGATTTAAAAAAAATTGTTCTTTCTTTCTACCGAGACTGTTCAACACTTTTCTTTTAGTATGTCACCTAGAAGTGAAAACTTGTAATTGGCTGTCTGGATACTAGAATGATCACTGTTATGTTAAATTAGCTGTAAGTTTTCCAGGAATAAAATAAAATAAATAAAATAATGATTATTTATTTTTTTAGGAAAACCAACAGCAACTTACACAACGTCGATAGAACGTTAATACGGAAAGCCATGTTCTTTAAGATATGTGAAGTCTGCAACCCGCACTGGGCCAGCGTAGTGGACTATGGCCTAAACCCTTCTTATACTGATAAAAGTCCCTTGCTCAGCAGTGGGACAGTTCATGTACAGGGCTGATACTGTCATTTTGTATATAATTGAATCACTGTGTTCGGTAGACAACAATAAGATCGACCTATATGTCGTGGGACCTATAGCCATATTTGATGAAATATGGATATGATACGCCTCTGCCAACCTTGTCAGAGATATAGGGGTGAGACTTGGTATGTATATTTGAGAATCGTAGTGTATGCCGTGAACAAACTAGGAATGAGTAGAGACTGCAAAATAAGATAATTCTATTGAAAGTAGTGACATAAGTTTGCTCTAGTGTTAACTGGTGATATTGAGTTCGATTTCCCACAAGAGCAAATTCGTTAGGTTAGGCATAGATATGCGCATATGTTTACGACAAATCGTGTATCTCGGCTTTGATTCCCGGGTTGGGTAAATATTATTTGATTTTTTTGATAAGTTACACTCAGTAGCAAGTCGGTCTCTGGCATGTCCGATAAAGAGGACAACAAGCTCATCACTTTTTAAATAGAACCTAAAACACAGCTAACAAAATGTAGGCGTCATACACCTCTGATTATCTCTTCGGGAGTATACAGCCCTAATATAAATGTAGGTGGAATAGCCGCGATTGTATTCTCAATGTATTTATAATAAAGCCAACGATTTACATTAATCCATGCCCCTTCCGCGAACAAAACATCCTTTGCTTTGCGTGTCCCTTTTAGTTCGTTCATGCATATTTCATCAACGTTGTCAACGCTCCAGGTGTCTGACCGCAATTAGTTGTATATTGTTAATTGATTCTATTATTCACATTTTGTCAAAATACGTTTTTATTATTTCTTTCCCGCACTAATTGTATTATTGCTTACTAGCTTTGCTCACGGCTTCGCTTGCATAGGAGAAGGTGAGGTTAGATTAAGTTTTTATTAGTATCTTTTTATTAAATAAAAATAGCCTATATTACTCGGTGAAAATACAGCTTTTAAATCATGAAAGAATATTTAAAATCGGTTGAGTAGTCTTTGAGTTAAAGCCTTACAAACAAAAAAATATAAAAAATAGAATCTTTATTTCTTATAATATTAGTATAATATTCAGACCTGAAACAAACATTTGTGAATTACAATATTTAAAGTGCCGTGTGGAGTTCAAAGCCAACACAACAACACTCGGCTACCGCGGTGGACTTTACGCAACATTTGTAGTTAATTAGTAGGAACAACCATAACAACCATTTCTAGTAGTAGTATACTGGGTGTAAGGGACTATCTACCGAAAACTGAAGTAGTAGATTTGGACCATTATTCTGAGTAGAAAAATTTCTTCAGGAAAAATCACATTTTTTTGTCTGCAATTTTTCATAAAATAATGCATAAACCATGTATTTTTTTATTAATAGAAGTTTGCGTCGAAATAAGTACCTACCTATTGAAAGATGTTTTGCCGGTCAAACCCCGGTGACGCTATATCGCGTCGTCACGTTTGCACCCGTAAAACCCCGGTGACGCTATATGGGGTCGAAGCGTTGGGACGTGTTTTGTTTGCCGTTTTTTTATTATAAGGCCTGTATTTAAAATATTGTGTTGTATATCAATGTTCTTGGAATGAACTGAGCTTTTCGAACGAATATTTATCAACTGAATAATATTTTCTAAATATTTTTTTGTCATGTCACGTGACTTTGCGCCACACGTTCGTTCGTCTATGTTATTTGTTCCGCTGTTATCTGTAGTTTTTATATGGCAAGTATGTAAGTATAATACGTTATTAGAAAGCTTATTCTTTCTATTTTTAGACATAATAAAAACAATAGTGACTAATGTTATTTTTGTATAACAAACTAAAGCCCAAAATAACCTATTATCATTTTTTAGATTTCCCGCCTTTTTTGATATTTTTTTTTATTACTTTATTATATCGTATTTCAGATTTTAATCACTATAATAGTGTTATTTATTAGTATTTCTATAAAATATGTGAAAACCACGCACAAGGCTACGTCGGAATTTTTTTTAGACATTTTCAATATTTACTTTCTCCACGCTCTAAAATGTACTCGTCACGCACTTTCAAATGCTAATATCTTATTTTTTTCTCACAAACATTATAAATACTTTTTTTTTACTATAAAGAGTATTTAACTAGGAAATAGAAAAAGTAAAACATCTTATTAGACAAATCAATTAATCTATATAATAAAGATATAATAATATCATCTCATATTTCCAATTCGGTTACTTTAACCAGACGTATAAACTAAAATATACACGTAAATGCGTTGATTCATAACACTTATCGTAGCTTACAATGTATACTTCTAAGAAACACAAGCTTTGTTATCATAACTTTGCGATCTAAATTATAAACATCTGCCGACCCACTCGAATAACGCTCGAGTGGCCTTGAGTGCCGGGCGGCGCGGGACGCGGGGGTTGTTGTTGTTTACATTAGCGCGCGCGCGGAGTCTAATAGGTTAAGTTTTCGGTATGCCGTACCTTACACCCAGTACACCACTTGTAATAGACTAAACATCATACCTGGCTCATAGTACAGACTACGCTGAATTGTTTATATGCTAATTAAATAAAACCGGGGTGGAGGCCTGGTCGCCTGAAATACAGGCTAACGCCTAGTTTAGGCACCAGTCTCCCAAAATAAACGAGAGCTATGTAATAATTAAAAGCAATTATGTAACATGATATTGTGGTGAGAGAAATAAAGATATGTTTTGTAGGCCTTAACTACTCGACCGATCAACGACGCGACGTACGAAACGGATAGGGTAAAGGTACTGTTTACGGGGGATAGCTATTTATAGACAAAATCTAGTTTAATGCGAGCGCAGTCGTGGGCGAAATCTAGTCTATACTAATAAAGATACAATAATAAAGAAAAAAGATTCGATTTTTTGTTTATTTGTAAGGATTTAACTCAAAAACCATTGAACTGATTTTAAAAATTCTATCCCCATCAGAAATCTATATTATCACCGAGTAACATAAGCTATACTTTATATTTAAAAAGTACCGTTACTAATTTAACCTAACCTACTTTTACGTGAGCGAAGACGTGGGCAACATTTAGTAGAAAATAAAGCTACAGCGTATTATTTATGTTTTTCTGCATTTTAATAAGATTACTAACCAAAGATTTAAGAATTGGCAGTTCCTCGTTTACCACCTCGTTACCCAATCACTAAAACCTTTTGGCACCCACCCGCAAAAACTAACCTCGCACTTAACTGACCGTTGGTGCGAGCGTGCAATGAGTACAATGGATTTAATAAAAAAATTGATCAGTTTGATGTTTTTTCCGATGCATTTTATTCATTCAAAAATAAAATATTGAAAACGTTCGCTTAATTAGTAATTGTTATTCTTAGTCCAATTATAAGAGCTCTAATAATATGAACTTAGTTATTTTTAATTATATTTGATATAGTTGTATTATTATTATTTGTCTATTGTTGTAATTTTCATATATGTTGATCTGTGTTTTAGTTATAGTATTTCTATCTTTAATCTTAAATAGCTTGTATGTATGTCAACCTCGTCCATTCTAGTGTATGCTGTGCATGCCTTTTATAGGTGTACATATAAGGATAATAATTGTATAGAGTGCTAAATGTCTAAATGTTATATATGTATACTGTTGGCGTATCTATAAATAAATAAATAAAGATCTCCGTGTTACACCGGAGGCTGTGCTCAATTCATCAACTACGAAGTAACAAGTACCGTTAATTAGAAACTCGTGTACCAGAGCAACAATTAATTTATATTATACACTATTGTTGCCCGCGGAGTTTATCGCGTTATATAAGTTTTTAAGTCTATGTGAAAAACCTTGGAGGAGGACTATGTTCTGCATTGGACGTCTTTCGGCTGAGATTATGATGATGAAGACATTCCTGAAAGAAAATCCTTTATTTTGGTCGAGAATCGATGCTCACAACGTATTGTCGGCAGTTGCATAATCGCACTCATGTACTGATGGCTTCAAGCGATAAATATACACAAACATATAAATGTAAATATAAATAATTAAATGTTTCAGAGCTCAACGATTGAAATACGTGGTATAATTATATTTCCCGATGGAATCCTTAAAACGGAGGTGATTTCATTAAATATTTGAGTGAGCATTTAGATTATGTTGATGTGGATACGAACTTATAGGGATAGTTTAACCTATCGTATGTTTATATTTTCTTATATATTATGTCCTTTACCCAAAACATCCGTTTGTAGCCAAAAAGCAGTCGGTTTTAAGCATTAAGATTATTAAAATAAGGTTTAAAGTGGCACGGCACTTGGTGGCTCGTATACGAGCTGCTGGCAAACGACAGGCGACAGGCAGACAAGCTGGTAGAAAATATAAAATATTTAAAGCGAAAATAGTTTTTCATTCTGAAAAATCAAACTTATCCATATGCTATCAATACAGCAATATAGTGTAGGTATATACCCGACGCAAGAAACTAAAACAATACGACTGTCATGTTCTCCATGAGGCAGAAGACGATTCACACGATTAGCCACGATCAATTGAAAAATGTATAGCGTTGTATACAATATTCGATATTTGATTGAATAATCACCAGTGACAGTGAATAGACCAACAAAATGATTACTTGTATAATATTGGACAGACGTGCATAGCTAATGTACAAACAACTCCATAATAGTAATGTTGCATGTATGTGGTTTGTCAACAGTGCTGCCATTTTTATCTTTTATTGCCCATCATTTCACACAATTTTGTCACGTATAAGAATAATAACAACACAACGAAAATCCCGATTAAGCCAGCGATTGAACGAATTAAAGCTAAGTTGAGATTTCTTTAGTATTGCGATATCTTTGTAGAATCAAAACTCAACAAGAAGAAAATTGATTGCTTGCAATATTACTTATCCGCGTTATCTGAATCTGAGTCTCTCGAAGCGACCTCAGCGGTAGCCCCGCAAATGGAATTGATTAACGAATCAATATTAAATATTTGTTTTATTCACACACACATACACATGCCTTTGCTCTATGACTATCTCGCTATTTGCTAAGCAATATGGTTGATTAAAGAATATTGCTAGAGAATTATATCGTATTCAATTAGGTTAATAACTGTTGAAAAAACACGACTGTACTTGGAGTTTATTCTGAATCGTTAACTTCACAAACTCCGAGACGTAAAGCAACATTTTTTGGATGACAAAGCTTTGTCTCGAGTGAGTATTGAAGGAGGCAATATTAAACCTAGTAATTAAAGAGATATAGTTGCTATGAACTTTAGAACATACATACATACATAGATTCACGCCTGTTCTTCAGAAGGGAAGGCAGAGACTACGGATTTCCATTTGCTACGATCCTGACACACTTCTCTTTACTTTAGAACATAGGAAGAAAAAAATTGGTTGTCTGTAAAGTCGATTTACGGACGATAGTTTAACGTGACAACTTCATAACAAAAATTTTTTCCCGTAACGTTACAATGAGCGTAACAGGACAATGGGCGTAACGGGACAACGAGCGTAACGGGACAATGAGTCATCCTTTTTCGTGCGTGCAGCCGGCGTTCATCGATTTATTAGACGTTGTCACGTCAAAATGAATTGTTCACTTGGTTGTGGTGTAGCGGCGGTAGTGAGATCTCGGATTCGATACCCGATAATTAACTATTTAATACGCATATAACTTTGAAAACGACAAAAGTCTGTGGTGTCTGGGATTACAAAAACGAATAGTAGCCCTACCGGAAAAGCTACTAATTTAATAAATTATCAAAAAAATATATATCCAGTGAGCCATTATGTACCTATTTACAATTTGCAAAAACGCAAGCAGCAAAAACACCAAATTTATAAAATATAATATCCATATTTTGATACGTAACCAAAAAAATGTACGATCAACAATTTCCAACGTAAGCTGATTTCGTTTCGGAATCCAAAGTAGATAATGAAGGAAGTGTGTATAAAGATTACCCACTTTGATGGGGAGGATTCTGAGATTATATTAAAAACGACTTTCCAAACGCCGCACAATGTGGGCGCAAGTGTTTTAATTTCCCCGCGTTCGGGATTCCAAAGGTTTGACTGTGAAATGTGACACCTGTCCCTATAAATACATTGTATATTTTTATAGGGGCTTGTGACGAGATAGGGGGAGGGTGTAAGACGAGATTTTTTTAAATTATCGTCTTTTTCGTAAGGTTTTAAAGTGTTGCTATTAACCTTGAAACTTCAAGAAAATTCTTTGATCTTGTAGGTAGGATTAAAAAAGAAAAATATCTTTGTTTAACAGTGATTGAGCCGGCTCACTCGGGCAGCTACCGCACTCTTAGAAGTAGTGACGCTTTACTTTCAACCTTTAATCCAGTATTCAACGGGCTGACAACTAAAAAAAAGATACTAGTCCAGGCTTTCCCGAGACGTCTTCTATATCATGGAGTTCATAAAAGAGGATGACCTTCAAAATTGTTTTAGTGGCGTTGGCAACATGCAAGCACTCTTCACTTACTTTGATAATCGATGGAAGGACAATCTGGCACGTCCAAAGGGATATCGTAACGTGATTTCCGAAGCACGGCGGTGGAACATCGCCAATTTCCTAATTCCTATGAGAAAATTGGCTTTATCTCTCAAGAAATTTATTTATTTATTTATTTAGGCATATTTACAGGGTAAACACAGACATTCACATAAAATGAACAGTCATCAAAGTGCAGGTGCTACCCCAGTTACAAATATGCACAGCACTGGCAGGTAGACAACATGCCAAAACTAAATAATAAAATTGAACAAAAGAAAAATACAACAAATAAAAACAATAACAGGGAATACAATATTTATATGAAAATTTTATTGGTATTAGTTATTTTATATTTAAAATTCTTAGAATGGTCATGAAATATATCTAGGCTAAGTCTCGTCCAACATATCTTGACAGATAAGACATAACTAGATTGTTAGAACAACTCGAGATTTAAGACCGGGATCGTATGATCTGCTGCTCAGCTAGCAGTGACTGTAACAAAACTCGACTTCCTCAATTTTGTTTATATAAAAGCAATTCTCGCACTCAGAATACTTCCTGTCTCGCTGGGAATTTAACAAACATTCGAACAACCGACACCAAGACACAAAACAACTATTTGTGGATCACAAATTTTTTTGGCACTTTTGACAAATAAAAATTGCCCACAAATTGTCAATCGGGTTCGATCGCCGCTTAAACTACTACGTCATTCGTTCAGTCATTAGTCTTTGGAGTCAATCCTGGATTCTGGTTTTCATTCTCGCTTCAAGTCAGTTATATACCATTTTTCTGATTGGTCAATAAAATTCCCATACAGAAGACAGAAGAAACGTCAACTGTCAAGGTAATTGCACCTCAGTCTCTATTATGTAACACCAAAACCATAACCGGCTAAATGTGTGAGTATACCGCAGCCATCGCAAATATACGGGCGAGAGTCTATATGCAAAAATAAAAAATGCTTTGCAACTATCCGTACCCTTGTGCTCGATCTAAAAACAGTCTAAAACGACAGGGACACGTCAAAATATTTTTTGAAAACACCATCTCGTTCCCTGAATATATACTATTTACGCCGTTAGAAATGTGAAGGATTAACCTAGTAGCTAAGGATTTGAGCCCGCTTTTGTGTACCCATATAAGGTATAAATGTTATAGCATGTTTTTTTTCATAACATGTTATTTTTCTGTTAACAGTTATTTTCGCAGCTATTCTAATCCTTAAATAGTCCTACGGCTATATAACCACAAATAGGTTGGTATTTCTTCTTCTTTTAGAGGCGTAGGTCTTCTCGTTGGAGTAATCGTCACATATCTGTCTTCTGCTTTCCTTTTAACCTTTTGATATGATTTAGCGCCCACGTTTTCCTTTACTTGTTGGATAAAGATATGTCGAGGATTTTCTCTTCTTGATCTTATTTTACATTTCTTCTAAGATTGTTTTAAAGAAGTTTTCATGCCGTATCAAGTGGCAAATTAAAGTATATTACACATCTATATTTCGCCAACAATTTTTTAGGTGTTACGTAATAGAGGATGAGCGTTTTACAACCCAGAGGTGCACATTTTTAGACTATATGCTGCTACTGTAAATTGCTTTTTTATATAAATAAGGTGGCAAACAAGCATACGGCCCACCTGATGGTAAGTGGTCATCGTAGCCTATGGACGCCTGCAACACCAGAGGCATCACTTGCGCGTTGCCGACCCTTTAGGTAAGGAAGAAGAGAAAAATAAGTGGGAAGGGGGAAAGAGGGTGACTGGGCCTCCGGCACTCTCACTCCCCGAACGAAACACAACAGTAGGAATACTGCAATTTCACGTCGATATTCTGTGAGAAGGTAGTCCTTCCCCGGTCAAGCCGGCCCATTCATGCTGAAATCAGCGAGGCTCTACTACACATAACAACTTAACAGATGTACCCAATTTATTGCCTAAATATGTAGACTAGACTTAAGCCTACCACACACACACGGTTCTTCACGCCTGGGCAACTGTGCCTATTGTATAAGGCACAAGTGCGCCCTTGCGTGGAGTACTGTCCTCATCTTTGGGATGGCTCCGCGCAGTACTTGCTGGACGCTCTCGACCGGTTACAGCGGCGGGCTGTCCGTATCATCGGAGATCCAGAGGTCACGAGTTCACTGGAACCTCTGCAACTCCGTAGGGACATTGCCTCATTGGCATGTTTCTACAGAATATACCACGGTGAGTGCTCTGAAGAGTTATTCCACCTTATCCCACCCTCCCCTTTCCTATCCAGAACAACGCGTGCTGGGCTCAGATGCCATCCTTACACGGTAGAGTCGATTAGAGCGCGTACCAAACAGTTTGGGTCCTCATACCTCTGCCGAACGACCAAGGTATGGAATTCTCTGCCAAGACACGTGTTTCCTTTTTTCTTCAATCCTGGGTTCTTTAAGCGGGGCGTGAAAAAGCATCTTCTCAGGCCGTCAAAGTAGAGACCTCAACATCGCCTCGGCTACTGTGGGGGCGATGTGGAAGCCACTGCTCTTAGACCACACGACTGCTTACCATCAGGTGGAGTGTGGTCATTTTGACGAGCAAAATAAAAAAAAAAAAAACTTTTTTCGAACTGGTTCAAGTGTGTAATGTTTCATACAATTTCGAACAAAAACGCTATCAGTACTGCTCCGCCGCCGCCGCCGCTGTCTGTGTGGCTTAAGAGTTCCGGAAGCGAAGCCGAATGCTTAGGCTAGCTAATGACGTTAATTTATTTATTAGTTGTTAAACAGTAAAATACTAAATTCCTCCCGGTCATTTGTATAACGGTTTCCCGCCTTTGAATTAACCACGTCCAATCCCGTTCGTGACCAAATGTACGTATGATTTAGTTCAGTTATTTATGTAACAACCCAATCGTGCTGATTGTAATCGCGGTACAGATTCCCTTACTTGTTTTTCCTATTTACTTTATTTATTATGTACACCCGTTTATGTAGTTGTTTTATGTGTATTTTGGCAGCTTGATATGTAGTGCTGTCTTTCGAAATAGAGAAATAGTTGTTTGTATATGCGTCGTTTAAATAGGCAATGGAAATCTTACTACGAGGCGCAATGTAAGCATTGCGGTACTTTTGCATTCTCAATTGCACACTGAAGCATGATTTATTGTTATATTTTTCTAACTCTATAGACAGTCTTTTTAGTGGTTTTTTGTACGTTCCAACTGCCGCGTTGATTACACGGATGGCATAGTGGTTTAGATGAACGCCTTGCCACTGACACTGCCCGGAGTGTTGTGGGTTCGAATCCCACACGGGACAAACATTTGTGTGATTTACAAATCGTTGTTCCGAGTCTGAATGTTCTTTGTGTCAGTTGTTTGAATGTTTTTAAAGTCCCCCGCAATGCAGGGATCATTCCCAAGGCGAGAGACGATCTTTAAAAAACTGATTTCATAGTGACTTGTTACACGATGGACAGCCAATAAGAATACATACTGATATAAATATAGTACTGATGTAAATCGCCATGATGGGTACACAAAAATGTAAATCTTACTGCAGGGTATAAAATACACGACTTCTATACCAGGAATGATTAAATTTCCATGACGCGAGGGACTTTACGAATATATAAACAAGGAATACAAAGAAGTCTTAGAACAAATATTAATATGCAGGGATCTAACCTTGCAGGTTATAAAAATAAAAGAAACTAAGAAGAGAACAAAAATCGCTTTATATTTTTTAAGTAACGTATACCGGACGAATTCTCAATTCTAGTACCTATTGTGTATATTACTGGATATAATTAAAATCCTACAAAATTTAACCATACCTTGCAATCGCACCAAAAACCTTACGAAAAAACGCGAAGTTATGCCACAACCTACAAAACAATCTTATTTTAACACATTCCACTTCCAAAGTTTATACAGACTCAGATCGGATACATTTGTCCCGAGTGCCTAAAACAATAAGCGGTTGCCCAACTCTCTAGGCGATAGATCTTAGATTTACAGTACAGTAACCTATAGGACAACATTCCTTGTGTGGAAGGGAAGGAAACTTGTCGATTAATATCCCGTTAGGAGGCTGCGGCAATAACTCCTTTACAATCGTCGATCAGCCGGTCATTGACACGTTTAACACTTTATTTTGGAGGTCAACTACCTTAATGTGTTCGCTAACGTAATAATAAAACAGTAATGGTGTTTGCTAACGATTGTATCTACATAAAGAGCCCGATTTTATATATTTATTTATTTTCACTGTAGATGAGCTTACAGACTGAAAACAATAATAGGTTCGCTGCGCCTAATGTGGCTATCATAGTAAATGTAACATTTGTGTACTCTAAACTGAAATAAATACTTATTATTATTATATACATATAACAATGTTGCTTATAATAAGTTTTCACATTTATGTAATACTAGCTTTTGCCGGCGGCTTCGTTCGCTAAAGAACAGTTCTTTTTCCTGGAGAAAAGGTGCACTTTGTGCTTTTCTTGAAAACGTGTATACGAAATTTCATGATGATAGGACCTGTACGTCGTAGCAAAGACCTGAAAGCGTAACAAACTCACTTTATTATTATATTCTACTAGATTCTGCCCGCGGCTTCGCTCGCGTTAATTTAGAATGTGACAATCAATTTGGGTTGTACTCTGCTTGTAGTAATATAATTCAATCATGATTCGAAAGACATGTGGCGCCATCTATTATCATAAGAACGTTATTGTTGTTTTCCTCGGGAATAGTAATTTTTTTCGGGATGAAAGGTAGCCTATGGCCGTTTCTGTACACTTAACAACGTATATGCAAGATTTCAGGATGATCGGTTCAGTGGTTTAGGCGTGAAAAGGTAACAAACAAACTCATTTTCGCTTTTATAATATTAGTTAGGATAGTTAGGATTAGGATTAGGATAACACCCATTTATAATATTGGTTATGATAAATCGATTTCTTATTAATATTTTTGTTTAATTCCACACTAACAAATGATAACATTAATTTCTGCTCGTAGCTTCGCTCACATAAATCTCACGGGTATGCATTACCAGGTTCAAAAGTATCCCTTACTTGACACGGTCTATCCGTGTGTCAAGGGTTATTTAAATCCATTTAGTGGCTTGCTGCTTAATTGTCTGAACATCTTGAGCAGCTTTCATGTCTAAAATATTAGTAGGTAGTAAAAAAACGATGAGCGTTGTACGCATTTCTTTCCTATGTAACATTTCCATTACAAATGTTAGTAAGAGCAGCCTCATCTCCGCCTCATCACGTCTCCTAATACTTTCTTTTTAATATCTTTAAATTTACTTACTTAAATAAATTCAAAGTAATTACTTGTATAAATAAATTAAATACTCTAAGCGTGACAAGCATCCAAAAGCTACTAAGGTAATAACTTACCATCAAATAGGTCGTGAGCTAGTTAGCCACCTTGATGATATAAAAAACCATGCTCTCACAATTCGCATCCTGTACCAACGCGTAACGTAGTGAGATATTGCAATTGTGGTTTTTATTTTTATAGGTATCGCAAAATAGAAGCCGTAATATAAAATCTTACCGTCTCAACCCTTCTCAAGTTCTTTTACGGTCAGTCACCTCAGACTACAGCTAAAATTTGTTTCCAATCGTATGATCTGGAATTAGAAAGATTTATTTGAATATAGAAGCGACGAGCCGCGAACGAGAAATTTTGAATTGCATAAAATATCAGTTTGAATTCAGTTTGATTTCACACTTCGATACACTTGTAAGTAAAAGCTATAATTTAAAAGATAGACGATTAAACGTGCGTATATTTATACCGTTCTTATCTTTAAAAAGATAAGTAAATGTACGGTGGTCATAGAGCACTTTCCTTTTTATTTTTTATTTTTTTGGAACTTTTACGCACAGCGTATTTCAGTTCCATCATAGCCTAAACATAATACTAACCACAAATCTAACTATTTTAATACATCCGACATGAATTTGAACAGAACTTTCGCGTTGTCGCTATTAGGTTCCGATAAAATTTTGTGTAACATCCCTATGTCAGCTCTATTCAAATTCAAGTTGGACACTAATCTATTTCTGCTAGACTTATATCTGACACACTCCATCAACAAATGGTGTAAGTCCTCCATAGAGCACTTGCAGTACTAAGAATATCATACCGCAAGGAACTACGTTGGGACCATACATGCTGGGATTACACTGCTCACCAAAATTGCAACTTTTGTCTGATGAATGACTTTCATCGAATAATGTTTACTAATTCGACGTCGCTGATTCTATGTATACCCTATTTTTTTTGTAGCAGCTCTTGTTTACGAGTTGTAGCTTCCACTAAATTTGCTGATAACTAGAACAATATTAAGTTTTCTTAATATAATTTGATATGGCATCGTCAAGACGTGTTTGTGTGAATAATCCGAATCATTTTTGTTTCATTTGCGGAGAGTATATAAATAATAATAATAAGTTCAGCTGTCTATCTTCAGCTTCAGCAAGGAAGGCAAAAAAAGAAAGATTTTCAACTTAAGAACTGAATTAAATAAGATAATCTTTAAATATACCGTGTTTTATTGTATGTGTCATATTTTGTTAACTAGACTTGATAGAGAAATTTCAGTCACAGATTTGAAATTGTCATTAAAAGTTGGACTAATATTATATAACATAACCCTATCATCAGACATGCTGTTGTGCAGTGTTATCTATTAGCAACAAATAATAAAGCTTCACACTCTGCAAAGCCTTGTTTCGTTTTTGCAAAAGCAATAACAATACTTTAAACAAGCGGTGTAAGACGCTTGTTAATAGCACAATGCCTTATTAACATATTACATCGTAATGGCACACCGGCGGCCTGACACAATAGGTTTTGTTTATATCTGGCAATCCAATAATTGACAGGTAAATAAGTTTTGGAAACTTTATTTACAGTAATAGGTTACAATAGTAGTAGGACGAGACAAAGGTATTTTGCTTTTGATGTTCTGTAGATTGAAGATAATTCTTGAATCGAAGTAGTCATAATTTGAACAGGATTGCCACTGAGCCCAACTTTCCTTAGTAAGTACTGATATATACTAGTATTATAAATGTGAATGTGAGTTTGTTTATTTGTTACGCTTTAACTATACTACCTATCATCATAAAATTTCACATACACGATGTCAGGAGCACAGAGAAGGCAAAAAGGTAAGAAGGAGACCTTTTATTCAGAAGAAAACTCCTGTTACTGAGGAATAAAAAAATACTACCTAAATCTAGATTAACGCAAGCAAAGCCGCGGTCAACATTTAGTGATAGAATAAAAATATATTTCTTACATTATCTATGTCTATCAAATGTATAGTAAGTACCTATAATACAAACCATTGAAAAACCACATACACATGTCCAAAACCGGTTCAGTCGTTTAGAAGTTACACGATGTGCCTTTCTAATGCACAGCAGAAGCCATGATTGATAATACAAAGTAAATAAACATGAACAGTAATGATAATACGATAAGATGGTGATTATATAAGAACACGCGGGTAAAACCGCATGTCGTAACTTAGAAGAACATTATTAAATTTGTAGGCAGATAGATCACAGCATCAAAAATCACAATCCAATCTGTCTCTTCATTTTCAATTACGAAAAGATCAGTATGATTCGGAAAATCCAGCTTTAAATCTCGTGATCCTCAATCAAAAGGATTCAGACGAGGCCAACGAACCGTATTCTATCTTGTTCGAAGAAGTTTCCAATAGTTTAATTTTAAAATACTACTTGAAGATATTTTCTTGATAAATGAAAAAGCATTCACCATGTTTTTCTCGGCTAACGCGTTTACAAACATCTTCCCTTTCTTTCTCTAATGAGAAATGCCAACAATATGCCATCACCATCAATTTTAGCAAACGTTTTAGTCATAGAAATGCTAGCACAAACGCGATTGCTGCATTCTTTTCTTTTACTTATATTGTATGAGTTCTAAGGTATATATTCATCATGGTAACAGGATACTTAAGGCTATCATAAGTAGCAATTCCCATTTTTATCTACCAGCAGAAATTGCAAAATTAAAAGAAATAAGACACAAAAGAAAATATAAATGATGCTCATTTACTTATTAAATGATCAACTTGGCGAATACAAGGTGCCATTAAATAAAGCAACGGCGGTCATAATCCAAGCGAGAACACTGCGAAATCTCTAAATTACACCATTTATGTCTTTCTTAAAACCTCTTGAAAGGATATTGAGGATATTTGCATGTTAAAAGGTAGATTAAATTTCGTCCGGGCGACGTAAAGACCGCGGAACTTAGGAGCCTTGTAATGGCCCAACAGACTTTGAATAGCGGTTTTTTAGAACAACAGAATTTCTATGCCGTAATAGTTAATGAGTTTTGAACAACAGATCGTAAGCTATCGAGTTTATTTACTTTTGCGGCAATACCTTTCGACTGTTGTGTAATTATTGGAATGTTCCAATCGTGTTAATAGAAAACATTCTTACTAGGCTGAAATCGCAGGGCCGCTAGACCTCCGTCATTCTAGCGAATCTCAGATTTCTTTTTTACTGTAGGCCTGTCAGTTTTTCCAAACCGACGTAGGTCTAACATCTAGTACTACATACTCTTTAAGTAGTTTCTTCTAATAAAGCAAAACTATACATATTTATATTTATCAAATAAAATATTTTATTGTTGTTGCCAATGGTTGATGGATTTCTATTATAACTCTTGCAAATTAGGTTTAATTTATAAAGAGCAGGTTATAAAAAGAGTTACGATAGCATGAAGTTAACCTTAACGTAGTACCTAACACATATATTTAATTAATTTGAATAAAAGAACACATAAGTGTATATCAATCAATCAATCAATAAGCCCACCGCAGTCCACTGCTGGACATAGGCCTCTCCCATTTTTCTCATAAGTGTATATACCCAAGTCTATTCAATCTATTATATGTATATCTATTCGGTCGATTCTGGGTCTCAAGAAAAAACAATCTTGTAAAGAGAAATTTAGAGAACTAGGTATTTTAACAGTCCCGTCTATATATACATATAAGCGAAGTTGCTCTCTTTGCTAAAACCAATCCTCACCTGTTTACAACAAATTCTTCTGGTACTAGACGTAAGGGTACCTTAAAACATGTAGCATGCAAAACTCAACTGTTACGAGCAAGCATATTTTGTATGGCACCGATCATCTATAATAAAATACCTGCAGAAATTCGACGGAATACTATAAACATATTTAAAAGCAAATTGAACAAATTATTGGTTAATAAGGCTTACTATTCTATTGATGATTTTCTAAATTATAAAGACTTAAATAATATGTGTTAGTCTGGATTTTATGTAATTATAATAACTTATTAGCGTTTAATGTTAATGAATAATTAGTTTTATTTTGTAATTATATTGATTGATATTATTCGGGACTAAAGATTCTTGTAAATTATATTATAATTTGTTCACCATATTATGTGGTAGGACATAGCGTACTTATAATATATCTTTAAGAACTGTATTACTAACCTATGTTCCACAAATAAGTTATTATGATTATGATCTAAAAAGTGAATATTAATAAAAAACTAATACCTATAAAAGAAGTACATGTAAAATTTAATTTACAGGAACCTTACGTTACACGTTAAGCTTATTTACAGCTTTTATTCACAAAATCATTTAGAATTAACATTTTTGTGAATATTCTCTGACATTGAAACGACTTGTATATAAACTCAAGGGCACGCACTTTAAACACGTAGACAGGAATGTATATTAACTGAAAATTTTCACAAATTCTGTAGGTGAAGTACATTAAAATGGTATAGAATTTATAAAACTATATACGCCGAAGTCTTCTTATGAAAGTGAGAACACTACGCAACGAGTCCAAATGAAAATTCCAAGTAAATAGGAGCCTGTCACGCAAGAATTCATTGCTACACGTGTCACCAACACTTTTGCTTCAACATAAATACCAGAAAAAACATGTCACATCCGACGCCCTTCGGTAAAAAATTCGCACCCAAACTTGATCCGCCGCAAAACGGGAAGTTGTAACACAAACCGACACATTTTCCGACATTTATTTTACCCCAGCCAAAGGCGATTTTTGCAAATTCCCTACCTCTTATAAAATGTTGCCTATTCCAGACAAATGCTCGAGGGGCGTCACTTGCAAGGATTCAAAACCTTTCGTCCCACTTAAAACTTTCTACAGAAATTGCTTCAGAAACTTCGACACTTAAAATATCCTTCAGACATCTCGACTCAACGAAAATATCAATAAAATATCTGTTTGATATCGTATTCTGATATCGATATTAGGCATTGAAAAACAGTGACACATCACATCTCTAGCCTAAATCTATCGAGAGATTTGATTGATCTTTTGCACTTAAAAAGCAGTCAGTAATATTACATTCTGGCAATGACTAGCAGAGGTCAACAAATATTGCGTTTAGCAATTTAATATTCGATTTCGAATGACAAATAGAGTTAGCAGCCTATCTTGATCTACAATAGAAAGGTCTAGAAAATTTAATATCGAGCTGTTATAGGCAATATATTATATAAAACTGGGGCTATAACATCTCTAGTATGTCACTTTTATGGCCTTAATTGACAGTCGATTTCAGTATATTATTGCTAGTTTTTCAAACGAATGGTGCCAAAAATGGCACACCATATTATTATTTATACGGTGTTCCATTTTTGGTACTAATAGTTATTCGTTTTTTATCTGTTTACTTTGTTTTTCTACGAGCAATTTACGCAAATATATAGTAATTTACTAACTGTGTGGTAATATTAAAGTCAAGCTATTAATAATACTTAGCGTGATGAGGGTAATTAGAACGTTCAATAAGGGCCTAGGCACTTAGGTGTAAGCAAGGCTGCAAGTATGGAGAGTTTTTGATCATCGCCACCGATATTTGCAGCGTATGACGTAATAATTACGGTTTGCTTATTCGTCGCTGAAAACCATTTTCTCTTGCAATTATAGACACAACTGTGTATTGCATATGGTATCTTCTAAAGTGAATCTTCTCCCTAGCCTTTATTATTTCCAAGTCACTTAGGGTCGGCTTTCTAGTCTAACCGGATTTGACTGGATAGCAGTTTTTACACGGAGCGATTGCCATCTGACTTCTGCAACCCGAAGGCTAACGATACCCTAAGGCTAGACTAGTGTCAGTATATTAGAGGGCACTGACTTCCCAATAACGACTGCCGTAGATGTTCATGGCAGCCGGGACCGACGGCTTAACGTGCTCTCCGAGGCACGGAGTAGGCGATAATTGTCAATTAATACGCACATAATTTCGAAAAGTCATATAACTTCCGAAAGTCAGAGGTGCGCGACGTGGGTTCGAACCCGAGACCCTCTGAATTGCAGTCTGTTGGTCTCCCCACTGAGCTATCGCTGCTCCATTAAAAGTGTTAATTATTGTACTATCTTTAAAAAATCTCTGCTTAACTTAACCTCAAGACTCCACGTCACAACTTATATTTTAGATTCTACGTAATAGGATTCAAATCTAGAACCAATAGCTAAATAACACAACCCGGCTCGGGTATTGGGTACCACACGATTGACATAAAGACTAATCGCAAACATTACCACTGGACAGAACTTAGAAATTTATTTATTACAGAATCCATAAAACATATATTTCCAAGTACGTATCTGTGTGGCATGAAATAAATCAGATTGAGACTTTGGCTTTGATCAAAGGAATCTCGTAATATGCGCAGATTAACAAAAAAATCTCCTACCCTCTGGATAATTTTCTCTTATAGCTTTTAAAGTGTTTTATTATCTGCTTCATTATCTTTAAAATGAGTAAAATTTTAACATTAAAATGTAATGGGATATAGGGCGTATATTTGGCTTTTTTATTATGCTCGTCAAAATGACCACACTCCGCCTGATGGTAAGCGATCATGTGGTCTAAGAGCAGTGGCCTCCCCAGCATCCTCATAGCAGCTGAGACGATGTTGGTCTCTACCTTGACGGCCTAAGAAGGTGCTTTTTCACGCCCTGCTTAAAGGACCCAGGATTTGAGGAAGAAGGAAATACGTGCCTTGGCAGATAATTCCATGCCTTGATCGTTCGGCAGAGGTATGAGGAGCCAAACTTGTTGGTGCGCGCTCTAATCGACTCTACCGTGTAAGGATGCCATCTGAGCCCAGCACGTGTTGTTCTGGATAGGAAAGGGGAGGGCGGGATAAGGTGGAATAAGGTGTTGCTCGTGGTATATTTAGGTGTGAATATATACGAGTACTTATATCCTAATATAACTTAATATTATTAATGCTAATGTGAGTCTGTTTGTTACGCTCTCACGCCTTAACTACTCTACTGATTATTATGCAATTTCGCATACATGTTGTCAGGGCAACAGAAAAGGACATAATATTATAATACCTTTTATCTAAATTTTACTATTACTATTACTAATTTTACCTAACCTGCATTTACGCAAGTGAAGCCGCATACAGAATTTGTTAGATTCATACATTGAACAAATCTATACTAATATTATAAAGAGTAATGATTTGATTTTTTGTTTGTTTGTTTGTAAGGATTTAACTCAAAAACTACTAAACCGATTTTAAAAATTCTTTCGCCGTTATAAATATAGATTACCACCGAGTAACATAGGCTATATTTTAATAAAATAGTACTGTTACTACCTAACCTAATTTTAGGCGAGCGAAGCCTCGGGCAAAAGCTAGAAGTAAATAAAATACAATGTTTGGTATACTTCGATGTTACGTAACGAATAAGATGTCACACACATATCGGATTGGGATTAGATCGACACCGTCTCGCCTTATCTTGTCGCCTTCAGCTCAACGCTGTGACGTAAGCTAAGTGCGTCATTAGCACGAACCTGCTGATACCTTCGCGGTAATGAGTTGTTAGGTGACGGCGCGATCACGATGACTGCTCACCGTCATACGTCATCTTGCATATTTGTGCAGTTATTGCAGCTGTAAACAGTTGTTGTTCTTTTGGCAAACGTGAGATATGGTAGGTAATGGTTAGTAGCAAGTTCGGTGAGATTCAGGCGTATGCGTTTACTACCGAGTTGAGCTTAGTTAAAGTCAAAGTCAAAAATCATTATTTCGATAAAAATGTTCAAACAATTCTTGGACACGTCGATTCACTATTATATTAATAAAATAAAATTATAAAAATAAATAGAAGGAAATAAAAATTTAGCATTGAATTTTGAAATAAAAATTTAGCATTGATATTAGCTTAGGCAGTGTGAATTCAGTCTTGAGGTCATCGTAATTAATACTATAAATGTGAATGCGAGTTTGTTTGTTACGCTTTCACGCCTTAACTACTCGACCGATCATCATGAAGTTTCGCATACACGATGTCAGGGATAGAAAAGGACATAGAGTGCCTTTCATCCAGAAAAAGGTTTTTTTTTTTTTTTATCGTGCTCGTCAAAATGATCACACTCCACCTGATGGTAAGCAGTCGTGTGGTCTAAGAGCAGTGGCCTCCACACCACCCTCATAGTAGCCGAGGCAATGTTGAGGTCTCTACTTTGACGGCCTGAGAAGGTGCTTTTTCACGCCCCGCTTAAAGGACCCAGGATTGAAGGAAGAAGGAAACACGTACACGTACAGAAATATATTGACAAAATCTAGATGAACCTTTAAGACCTAGTCATGTTTAAACACGTGCGAAGCCACGAGCAACATCTAGTATTAATGTAAGTGCAACAACTTTGAGTAGCTTTAATTATTTGTTTAGTTACTCTGAAAATCAGATAAAGACGAAACAAGGAATACAAGAGTTCTGGTATCTAACACACCCACCTCTCTCTCTGTCCTTTCCTTTCCTTTCCTTAATTCCTTTTGCCTATAGGTTAGCAATGCGCAAGTGATACTTCTGGTATCGCAAGCGACTATAGGTTAAGGTAACCGCTTACTAATACTCATGCTGTCATAAAATACCCACAAAGTAAACCAAATCATTCAGGAGCTAAATTCCATGCTGTCATATAGTATCAAGTGCATCTAAAGCCTTAGACAAAATTGCGAACATCGTTTAAAGAGTGCAAATTAAGTTCACCCGTATTTGGAGCTCGTTCGATCCGCGACACGACGTAAATTAGAATCAACAACTCGCTTTTACTCTTTCAAAGGCTTGAGGGGAGATTAAGTGTGTACTTACTCATGTTTGCTGTTTTTTTTGTGAGCAATAAATGCGCTTTAGTTTTTTACAAGTTTTTTATTTTTATGTATAAAAGGCGTTTTGCATTCTGCGTTCGTTTATAGTGGAATTTTTATTTGACGTTTATTCTATTGATCCTGAGATCTGTGAATGTACATTGGTGATATTTTAAAAACTTATCGGGTTAGATATTTGGAGAGCTCTAAACCGAAACTATGGTTTTTGTAATTTTTGTCCGTCTTTCTATCATTTCGCTTGTACTTACTTATGTTTGTTATGTTTTGAGACTTACTCACTCACACAATCTCTGTTCTATAATTCTCATAAAGATATATATCAATTTGATACTAGCGAAGAAAGATCAGGTACGGGATTAACGGCTTTACGTGCTTTTCGAGGCAAGGACATGTGTACCGCCAACTTCCTAACTCCGGGCTGCTACAGAGGAAAACCCAATAATTTTTTGTTTGCCGGACCCGAATTTAGAACCTGAGACTTCATGCACAGCAATTGCAAACACTACCACTGCGTCATCGAAGTCAGACTTCCAGTCAGATCAGCATAAGCAGTATATAACAACGTCGGTTCAACGAATCGCTCAAAAACTGCCGACGTGTACTTTTTACGAAAATTTACAAAGGAGATCGGTTTAACGTTAATGAGTGCTTTTATTGTTATTACTGGGATCATAATTACCTCCGATATTTATTCCAGCTCAGCGGATAATCCTGAAACGTTTTTTTCAGCGTAATTAAAATGCGACGCAATCCGCGGCTTGAACCATTTTTCTCACGGATTTTATTTTGGTTGTACCCTTTGGTTTTATTATTGCACAGATACCGTAGTAGATCGCCTCATCAATGTGCGGAGCGTTGTGGGTTCGATTCTTATACGAGACAAAAATATATGTGTTGCACAATTTGTTGTTCTGAGTCTAGATGTTCTTTGTGTCCACTGATTGAATGCTTGTGAAGTCTACCTTGACATAGGAATTATTAATTAAGAGTTGACTTTCCACAATGAAATATACCTAGCCCCTCGCCTATATTCCGTCCCCTGCTATAAGCTGGCGAAATGTATGTAGATATGCCACGCCTCTGCCTACGCTTTCGTGTTTATACCTACGAGCGTTAATCTATGTATAATCTGTATATTAATACGTGAAGCAAAAACTTTGTACCCTTTTTACGTAAATTGCGCGGACAGAGGAGTATGAAATTTGGCACAGTTAAAGTTTATATGGAGAAGGAGGGGCGAATCCTAATATTTAAATAAAATATGGATTAGAAATACATTAAATTAATGAAAAAGCACTACACGCAACCATGCATTTGACACATGCACCGCAGTCGAAGCGCGTAGCTATGGTTACATATATCAATATAATTATAATGACATATATCAGCAATATTTTACAGGCAAACTTTGGTCGAATTTCGAGCACTAGGCGACCGCTAGTATATATTAATTACAGTAAAAACATATACCCTGCAAAGAAAACCAAAAATCGTAACTAATTTTCAAAAGTATAAATGTATATAAGATATTAATTTTAAAATACTGTAGGTTTTTAAAACATATTGTATATTTAAATTAAACTACTATATACGGATTTTATCGCATTGTTTATTTGACACTTTACTACAAAATTTTTGCAAACTGTTACGCTACTATTACTATTAAACTTAACTAATCTTAAGCTAATTAAATTATTGAAACTATTAAAACTATTTATATTTAAAATTTAGTAAAGTTTAATAGTAATAGTAGTGTAACAGTTTTAAAAAAAAATTTAATAAAGTGTCAAATAAACAACGCGATAAAATCTGTATATAGTAGTTTAATTTCAATGAATAATATTTGCGTAAACAGAAGACAATATTACATATTGTATAATATAATATATACTGTTGGCCTGTCTATCCTAACTACTGTTATGAATGCGAATGTGAGTTTGTTTGTTTGTTACACTTTCACGCCTGAACCAACTTGGACCGATCATCATGAAATTTTGCATACACGTTGTCAGCGGTACAGAAAATGGACATAGGATACCTTTCATCCAGATATAAAGTCCTGTTTCGTAGAGAAAATTATTGACAAAATCTACATTACCAAAGGGCAAAATCTAGAAATAAATAAATACATTTTTACACAACAAAACATTTCTACCAAAAGAAAACTTCAAAACAGTTTAACGAAATCAAATTGTACATTGAAACCTGCACCATAGACAATCTATAGACATTTCTGCGAGAGTGTGCCCCGGGGATGGGGCTACTTATCGCTCCGGGACATAAAAAACTTAGCCCGGAGATTTATGGATCCAAACCGAATATCTACTTCAATTGGGTTTTCCTTAACTTATATAAGCAGTTGTTTTATCGTTATATAACAGTATTTTTTATCAGGATAACGTTTTTTTAGGATCACGACTGTTTGGCTACATATAGATTTGATGTTATATGGTTTGATGTAGGTTTTACTTTGTGATTGGTTTAAATGATTTATGATTTACCGAAATGCTCTTACACACGATCGGTGTGGCGGTTTAAGTGGTCGCCTCGCCACTACGTTGAATGTTGTGTGTTCGAACCCCACACAGGACATACATTTGTGCAATCCACAAATATTTTTTCTGAGACTGTGTGTTCTTTGTGTTAGTTATTTGAATGTTTGTCAAGTGCCTAGCGACACAGGATTTACTCATAGTGCGGAAGTTGTCTAAAAACTATGTATTGCCGATTTTATCGCGGTTTGTTTCAATTTCATTTTAAAAACTACCTCCGTGGCGCAGCGGTAGTGAATGCGACTGCTGTGCATGAGGTCTTGGGTTAGAATCCCGGGTCGGGCCATCAAAAACGAAGCAGGCGATAATTGTCATTCAATACGCACATAATTTCGAAAAGTCATATGACTTCCAAAAGTCAGAGGTGCGCGACGTGGGTTCGAACCCGAGACCCTCTGCATTGCAGTCTGTTGGTCTCCCCACTGAGCTATCGCTGCTATTGCATTGCATAGAATACTAGATTTTAAATAAAGATCTAAATGTAGGTTAGGTTAGGTTAGTAACAGAACTTTTATCTAGATGAAAGGTAACATATGTCCTTTTCTGTACCCCTGACAACATGTATACTAAACTTGGTAACGATCGGTCGAGTAGTGAAAGCGTAACAAACAAACAAACTAACATTCGTATTTATGATATTAGTTAGGATGACAAGCAGAGCCTCTAGTAGTAAGTTAGCATATTGTGCCTACGTGAAACCAGGAGGACTACTACATTCATCAATAACAGCGCCCGCAATAAGGACAATCATGACGCTACCGTGAGCTTAACAAACATTAACACAACGAGTAACATAGTATCCACGCTTTATCTTATCTTATGTGGGGGCCAGTCAGTGCAGACCGGCGACACTTCGACCCAGTGGGATCTTTTGTGTCGACACTCTCCCAATAACGACTGCTATAGATGTTCATGGCAGCCGGGACCGACGGCTTATCGTGTTCTCCGAGGCACGGAGCAGACGATAATTGTCAATCAATACGCACATAATTTGGAAAAGTCATATAACTTCCGAAAGTCAGAGGTGCTCGACGCGGGTTCGAACCCGAGACCCTCTGCATTGCAGTCCGTTGGTCTCCTCACTGAGCTATCACTGCTCTTATCCACGCGTTAAATAACACACGAATAATAAGTTAATTTTGGTTATAAATAAGTCAATTCGACAGTGAGATCTTACAGAATAGCAATGCTATCCGTGATACGCAGCCCTAATAGATATGAGATGACCACTTGAACTGTGACGTCATAATAGCAATCTATCATTAACACAATCCAATTGTATCTATAATCGCACGATTGGATCTCACTCAGAAGCAATATTGTAATTAAACAATAGTAGTACATCCATTAATGGAGTGCATATGTGCGCTGTATGAATTATACAGGTTGTTGGCTTTCAAACAATACGTACGGATTTAACTGAGTTTAGTAATTGTGCAATGATATCCTCTTGTATTGTCAGTATGAAAATTAATATTCAAATATTGAGTTACATTGTAATTGCTTGCTTCAGCATGAGTGGAACTGGTTCTATATCTGCTGGGCTTAGACAGGCCTTTGTGCTGTTGGTTATCTATGTGGTTTATTATAGATAGCGACTTATTTGTGTTTCCTTCGTATTGATTATGGGATACTAATGTTCCTATATTCAAAAAAATTCATTTTACTTACGGATAGTTAATTTTTAACACATATTCTATAAAAAGTATATCAAAATTTAATAGCCCCTAGCTAAAGCGACTCATTTTTTGAATATAGGAACTGGGGTTAAGATAATACAGTCATGAATGCCTATGAATGTTTACCACTAGGTGATACGTTGATTTGTCTGTCACTATTATTGCGATAGTGAAATAAAACTGTCCGCTTGGCGGTTCTACACTGTATTTTTTAAATATAATAATAATAATAATAATTTATTTCCATACCAGATAAGGCACAATGTACATAGATTCTTAAAAGGTACATACAAACTGGCAAATTAATAACAAAATGTTGAAACCGCTGCTTCCCAAACTAGGTAATAACCTGTATTGTGGGAGTCAGTGTTCCTCCGAAGCATACATAGCACTTAAAATTTTGTTATGATACAGAATCTATATTAATTCAGTGTGTGTGAGGGTGTGTATAAGTGTGTGAGGGTGTGTGTGTGTGTGTGTGTGTGTGTGTATGTGTGTGTGTGTGTATGTGTGCGTGTGCGTGTGTCTGGGCGGGTGTGTGTGTGTATATGTGTGGGTGGGTGTAGATATGTGAGTGTGTGTATTCCCGCGTGTGTGTATGTGCGTGTGCGTTTATGTATATATTTAAATGTTAGGGTATGTAGACTCGCGTGTGTGTTTGTTTAATTTATATTGGAAGAGTGATGTTGAAATGGGTCATTGTGTGCAGAACATACTGTTTAAAAGAGTTTCAGTGCAGGCATAGTCAAGTGACATCAACCATTTTGTCACCTTTAATTTGTTAATATAGGTAACAGATTATTTGTTTTCCCAATATTAAAACTACTGTGTGTCGATACTCGGTGTGTTACTATCTTTGTCCTTTAGTTTCCAGTATCTCATGTCATTAATTCGCCATGGGCACTGCAAATGGTGTAATACATTCAACGTTTTGTCTGTAGCCTCTCTCAGTCCACGGCGTTATTGTTCGACGTCAAATATACGTCGGTGCGCTGTCAATATAACTTCAACAGACAGAAGCCGAGAATAGTCAATTGCGAGGCGCATGAATCGAATATTGCTATTGATTCACACCTAGAACTGGTCAAATGTATGAAGAATAGTAGATATATTGCATTTTAAAGGGTCAGAAATGTTCTTCTGTTACACAAATAGTCACAAATCCCGGTGATAAATAGCATTTTTGTGAGCTTCATCAGCTTATGTACATACAGGATGGCCCGTTTACAGTGGTCCAAAATTTTTTTTTAGTTCTTTGTCATCGTAACTTGTCGTTTAGAAAAATCATAAGTTCCGCGAAAATCTATAGTATAGAAGTAATGATTTTTTTCGTAAATTTTAGAAATTTATCTAGTCTATTCATAAAAACCACTCTGATTTGAAAACTATTCAAGTAAACCAATTGAATTTTGGCATAAGAGTAGTATAGTCATGTAGCTAGCATGAGATATAAAAAAAATATTATACAGAGTGGCCCAACCAGTATAATATTACCTGACTTGCTCGTGCAGCAGGTTACTGTTGCACTAATTGCCAGTACTATGCATGAGGTCTTAACCCTTAATCGGGCACAGGGAACTACTTCCAATCCTAGTTACAGGAGTGTGATGTACTTTAGGTGTGTGTGTGTGGAGTCTAAATGATAATACAGACACTTTGTAGTAAATCCCGTTTATTACTGTCTTTAAAACCTGGTATCATCGATCAAATATACCATAGATGCACGATCGTCGCTCGAAAAACGGCCCCAACAAAACTGTGCATAAATCAGTCGTATGCGCTATACTATGCACCTGTCCCACTCACTCTTGCGTGCGCTGCCCGTAAGCGAGAGCGAATCGACACCACTACTACGGTGGAGACTGTACCATATACTTAGTACGCTTGCGTATCGCGAGTAACACACTTAGGACGCTTTACATTGACGCGTTTTAACTAAAGTATTACAAAATGTTTCTCAGTGGGCGTTCAATGGTTATTCCGGTTTATTTCCTGGATTGCATAATAAATGCAGACACTTATAAGTAAGTAGTACTGGTCAGTGCCACATAATGACGCGGTTTTTGTATGAGAATGTGCATCTATGGTATATTTGATCGAAGCCTGGTATAATATTATAAGAATAGGTATACTTCAAACATACTTCATTGCAATACCTCAGGAGCTGGTTGATGCTGATTTAGTTTCAGTTCAAGCGACCCACCTACCGTTTAAGACTATTAGTAGGTTTCGTCGGTAGGACCCAGGACTTTCCATCTTTCGCCGGATTAGTCCAACATACCCCCTGCGCTCTCCTTTTCCCGCAAAGATCTCAGATCTTGGGACCTGCGGACCTGTACACGTAAATGGAAAATAAAACAACAACTTGTCGGCCTCGATGGCGTAGTGGTTGGTGTAACCGACTGCCGCGCCTGAGGTCGGGGGTTCGATTCCCGCACAAGTCAAACATTTGTGTGCATGAACATGGATGTTTGTCTTGGTCTGGGTGTTTCTATGTATAATATGTATGTATTTACAAAAAAAAAAGTATATATGTATGTTTATCCATTGTCTAGTACCCATAGTACAAGCTCTGCTTAGTTTGGGCTAGATGGTGTTGTGTGTATGTGGTAGAATATTATATTATTATATTATATTATATTATTATATCTTAGACAGATTTCTATTGATCAACGAAAAGCTAGATAGAGATAAACCTGCAGGTAGAATATAATTATTCGGAATTGCTAGCCTTGAATGTACCTACTAATCATTTAAATATGTAAGTTTGTAATGTTTATTCCTTAATCAAACAAAAATTTGTCGGCCTCGGTGGCGTAGTGGTTGGTGTAACCGACAGCCACGTCTGAGGTCGCGGGTTCGATTCCCGCACAAGTCGAACATTTGTATGCTTGAACATGGATGTTTGTCTTGGTCTGGGTGTTTCTATGGATAATATGACTGTATGTATTTACAAAAAAAAAGTATGTAATATGTATGTTTATCCATTGTGTAGTACCCATAGTACAAGCTCTGCTTAGTTTGGGCTAGATGGTGTTGTAAGTATGTGGTAGAATATTATATTATATTATAGATTTATATGAAACTTGGCACACATATTATATAGAATCCTGAAACACATAACTTTTTGTTCCAGTATGCGTTCTCGGTTTTTCGTGCATGCCATGTCTGCCATGCCTGTGATACATTGAGTAATATATATGTAACACATCGAGTTCGATCTATCGAGTGGTATTTGAGTTTTTAGTCGAAACACAGCAAAAAAAATAAACCATTATATTTCCAATATTTTATAAAATAAAATACTAAAGTTTTATTCTTTTAGTCACAGTGCACATGCCTCTAACAAAATTTTACAATATAAACGGCCAAATAAATCCTGTCGGCTAAAAATATTTACAATTAAACAAATGTTAAAATGTGCGAAACATTAAACGTTATGCCAATACGTTTTAACTGGACCTAAAACCATCCACATACATACTCAATGTTTTAACTTCTCATTTGGCTGATATTTGAAAATATGCTGCAATAGGATATTACAATTTGTTCGTTTATCAAATCCTAACTTCCTAACTAATATTATAAAAGCGAAAATGAGTTTATTTGTTTATTACCTTTTCACGACTAAACCACTGAACCGATCATTCTGAAATTTTGCATTTACGTTGTCAGGTGTACAAAAACGGACATAGGCTACTTTTCATCCCGAAAAAAATTACTGTTCCCGAAGAAAACAACAATAACGTTCTTATGATAATAGATGGCGCCACGTGTCTTTCAAGTCATGATTGAATTATATTATTACAAGCAGAGTACAACCCGAAATGATTGTCAAATTCTAAATTAACGCGAGCGAAGCCGCAGGCAAAAGCTAGTAGTTGCATAAAACAAACAAACTAATTTCAGAGGGATTGGCAGGGGCTACGAATTTCCGTTACCATAAACCTAGTATAATTCTATTTCTTACTTAATTTTAATCAGTGTGATTAATTTAAGTTTCTTGAAATCTTGCCTTACTTCACATTGGTCGTGTCTGATTTAATCAGAGAATCTTCACTTAGGTAGGTCTTTTGTAATTGTTCCTTTAATATTACTTATATACTGTTTGTATAATTGTCTGATATCCATATTTTTCTCATACCCAAACTATCTTAGCCAATACATCTTCTTAATTCTCGTTTCCATGTCTTCTTCCTCGCCACAATTCTTTCCCACACCTCGAATTTTTATTACAAGGACGTGAATTTTGGTAGACAAAAGGTAGAACTATTTATTTTATCAATAATAATAATAATATTTATTTGCACCAAACATGGTATATAAAGATGTTGCAATTGTGAAATAAGTGACACATGTTTAGCTTAACATAGCACGCAATACATTTAAGACATAGTCTGGTAGGCACAAAGTTACAATTTATTTTCAATAAATTCTTTTAGACTAAAAAAATTATTTTGAAAGAAAAGCACGCAAAACACGAAGAAATATAAAAAAAACAACAAAAACAAAAAGTATACAAACTACAAAATGAAAAAAAAAATTTAAAAAGGTAGAATAATAAAACTAACACTAATTTAATTTAAATTCTGCTCATTGGCAACACCACACCTTCCGCATTTCATTAAATCATTTATATAAATGTATTTTAAATAATTGAGTATTTAACACTTAAGTGACAAGGTATCTTATTAAATATATGCGTACACACATCACTAGACAGCTTTTATTATATTTAGTCAACCTTGCAACGTCACTAAGCACAAGTCTGTGGGGGTCTCGTCTACTCTTTGGATTTATGTCGTCTGCTGTCTTAAATAATTCTTTATATTTCCTTACAAAATTACAAATTTCATAAATGTAGAGAGAGGGTATCGGAAGCAAACCAAGCTCTTTAAACTTCGGACGACACAACTGATTATATTGTTCGATGCCCTGTTATCTTGTAACTCTTCTAATTAATAGTTCATCATAATGGGATATGTATAATCTAGTCACATTCTTATTATAAACTACGAAATTATAAAAACACAATTCAAAGTTGATAGTGTCAGTCATCTTGCCACTAGCCACGCGTCGATTGAAACCCTTATATTAACAGCACAAATATTAGTTCCGCAAAAAGTCTAACTGTTCTCTGATGTTTCAATATTTGTAAAGTTCCACGCGAGCGATCAATATTCTGAAATTTGACATTTCACTGCAATATTTCGTTTCAATAAAATCACAAATATCAAAATGTTTCAATCTGGTTTATATAGCCATCTATCAAATTGCGAAATACTTTTACGATTCGACGCTAGTCGGGTACATTTGTAGCAAATTTGGTGAATATATCGGGACATAAAATGCGATGCAATACTAGTCTATATGATTTTGCTGGACGCTGGTTTGCTGGTAGCCATTTCGATTTTATGGAATTCCATGCTTGGCTCGAGAAATACTGTTAAAGATAAGCTGGCTACATATATTTGTGAAGTATTGATCTGGGATTAGGTGAGTACTCATAAACAGAAACCGTTTGAGAACGTCATAAGCTCATAAATATAATATGGTCATAAATAAATGTACGATGCACTAAAAACCTTATCGTTGTGGCACCGGCAACAGCTAAAGATGCCTTGACACTTGATGAGGTTTTGATGGGGACGTCATTTAAACCATAGATATGCTTAGTATAAATAGGTATATAACTCTTGAACGGATGGCGTAGTGGTTTAAGTAGTCGCCTCGCAGCTGCTACGGCGCCGAGTTTTGTGGGTTCAATATGTTCCCAGGTAGGACAAAAATATGTGTGATCCACAAATAGTTGTTTCGAGTCTTGGTTCTTTGTATTTGTTGTTTGAGTATTTGTAAGTGCCCCGTGATACGAGTCAGACAACACGAAAATATCATTTTACTTGGTAATTTAGAATTCAGATTTTTTATGTAGACTATTGTCATACTTAGAACGGAGTGGCGGCGAAGATACTAATTCAGTAACAATAATAATAATAATAATAATAATATTCTACCACATACACACAACACCATCTAGCCCAAACTAAGCAGAGCTTGTACTATGGGTACTAGACAATGGATAAACATACATATATACTTTTTGTTTGTAAATACATACATAATATACATAGAAACACCCAGACCAAGACAAACATCCATGTTCATGCACACAAGTGTTTGACTTGTGCGGGAATCGAACCCGCGACCTCAGGTGTGGCAGTCGGTTACACTAACCACTACGCCATCGAGGCCGACTATTACAACAATTTAAATTCAACCTAAAGTGCTTCAGAATACGACTGTATTTGGTACAACGAAATAAAATGACCGCGCTTTGAGTCGCTCGCCGTCATTTTATTTCGTTGTATCAAATATCTTCTGGCACTAATACAAAGTTCTTAAATAGAATACATTGGAGTAACTGAAAAATATCCGAGGTGTACATTCATATTAATATTAAGAGGAAACACTAAGGGCGAGAGAATTGAAAAAATAGGTATTTGAAACATCTATTGCTGTCGCGCAGTGCCCGCAGAGCGCGATAGAGACAACTGGAGCTTGGACCGAAAATACCTATTGAAAGTACACAAAATCATTAATCTTTATTCTTTATTCATAATAATACGTTTACAGATTGTATGAAGTCCCTGGCTCCTGCGCTAGGTGAGACCAGTGTTACAGAAGCCAGTGCCCTCTCCCAGAGTAATGAGACATATTTATCTTATGTAATAAAGTAACTATTACCTACAATTAATAATGAAAATAATATTACAAAAAGGGAAATAATATAAAACAAAATAAAACAAAAACTCAAAAATAAATAAATACAATGTTTCGTAGTCCCCTGATTCCTTCTCCAAAACTTGACGGCTTTAACTAATTTTTTCATAAAAAATTTAAAAAGGGCTATCGCCGTGTTCCTATGTTTTCCTTTTTTATATAATCTAGTCAAATTTGTTTTCTGGATGTTTGAACATAGTGGAAAATCTGGCCAATTTTTGAGGTTTTTGAAGGCTCATATCTCTTTTAATAATTAATTTATGAAAAAAAGGAAAACATAGGGACATGCCAATAGAGGCCATACATTTTTTGGAAAAATTATTGCTCTACTGGTATTATCCAGGAAGAAAACAGGGGACTACGTTTGTATGGAAAATAGCCCTTGTGTTTCCTCTTAAAATTAGAGTTTGGACTTGGTCTCTTACTTTTTCGAGGTTGAATCGCTAAAGCGACATTACAGGAATTCAGCAAATATATACTTATATTTATGCATATAATATGTATATTGTTTCATACCTTTATACCCAAAAGGACAAGCAGAGGTTTATTAGATTCACAATTCACCAAGTATGGTTTTTGATCCCATCTAATACCAACTCTTTCGTTACACATTAGTGCTCCATTGACTTACCATTGACAGTGCACATATTAGAGCTCCGTTCTCTGTAAGAACTTATTGACACTAAACAAATATGACTTTCAATTAAGAAAATAGTCAGTTCGATTTCGCAAAGCTACATCTCCTTAATTAATTCCTAACTCCTAGTTTCAATTCCCTAAGTTAAAGCGTTGTTCCAGTGATACCTCTAGTCTAGCAAGCGATCATAGGTTAGTAACCCCATAGGGCTTGTCCACAACACTGCGTCACGATGTCGTTAACGTAGAACGGTGCGGTGTCATGTCGCGACACGTTGAAGTGATGTGCAAAATTTACGTTACTATGTCATAAAAACACACGTCACGATGACGCAACGTTACAAATGTTTCGACAAACATCCTTCCAGGTTTTTAAGTGGTTTTCTTAAAATCATCTATTGTCCTGTCCTAGAGCACTGGAAGTTCCTCAACAAGTGATATCAATAAATCCGAATCAATAATTTCTATAATACATTTCTTTTGCATAGTAGCCATGTGCCGCTTCCGACGCCGTCCAACGCGTCGTTCCGCGGCGACATTGTCATACCGTGCGTTAGCACGTCACGTCAACGTGCCGCGCCGTGACACCGCATCGTTCTACGTTAACGACGTCGTGACGCGGTGTTCTGGACAAACCCTTAGGATCAGGCTAGAGTTATGCTTGTGCCTCATCTTAGTAGTAAAAGTTCAAAGTCATCTTTTTCTTACGTAGAATGTAGGTTTTCTTTCGCGTACGTTCTCCTATCACACTATTCCCCTTTCTATCTCTAAAACACATGACTTTCTAAGACTGCACACGTTTCTTTAACAAGATCAGCATAGAATTATTCCATACATATTCAGTGCTGGGTCGCATCGCATTATTAAATCGATCGTATTGGAGTTTCAAAGGAATTCTGATGAGATCGGTGCTGAGAACGTTACATATTTGATTGCAGTCACACGTTGCTACGGTTGCAGGTGTTAGATCAATTTATTGAGAAGGGGAGCTTTGCGAAGTTATAATGATATTAGAAACTTACCTACTTTTCTCTTCTGACTTCGGAAGTTGTTACTGTCGTGGTTACTGAAGTATTAGTGAAAGATATCAAAAATCTCGTATAGGTATCCAAATTTACTTTACCCGTATATACACAAGTTCCAACACAGTTTATTACGTCTTATCTATTGCTATTATATAAACTACTTCGGCAACGCAGCAGAAGTGTATGATTGCTGTGCATGAAGTATCAGGTTCGATTCCTAGATGAAGCAAAATGTTATTGATTTTTTCTGACAAGAAATTGTCAGTAGAAGCGCGGTATTTGGAATAGTGCCCGGTAAACGATAATAGGCCTTTTTTACGTTGCACCTAATGACACAGCTATCGAAATTTGAATGTACTGCACTTCTGCGTTTTTCTTTGAGGATATGGGCGAGAGACTATGTGTATATTTTAATAGTTCTTCAGAGTTCTCCTTCGTTCTTTGAGTTAATTGTTTCAATCTATGCTAATATTATAAAGCTGAAGAGTTTGCTTGTTTGTTTGTTTGAACGCGCTAATCTCAGGAACTACTGGTTCGATTTGAAAAATTCTTTTAGTGTTGGCTAGCCTATTTATCGAGGAAGGCTATAGGCTATATAACATTACGCTAAAACCCACGGGGGCGGCGCAGGAACGATAAACGTGGGTAAAACCGCGGGAACACCTAGTGTATATATATACACTCTCTCTTACTAGGTCTGTCCCAGTTTTATATAAAACTGGGACAGACCTAGTAAGAGAGACGTATATAAAAAAGTATACTAATAAACTGGCCTACTTACCAACCCGTACAGTTTAATTACAAAGTAATTGATTAATTAAACCGAGTTGCTATACGTGTATAATGAATTAAAATTGGCAACAGCTCGACAAACAAATAAAATGGATTTATTCGGAGAACGGTTCGCAAGTTGTAGCGATACTTACGGCGCGTTTATTGCTTTGGCGCCCGATACGATAGGGTTAACATGTGACTACACTGGTCGGGCAAATACAGATATTTTATACTACAAAAGTTTAGTATAACATTATTTTCTTTTACCTACTTATATTTGCTTGTCTCTTCTCCCTAGCCTTTATTATTCCCAAGTCACTTGGGGTCGGCTTTCTAGTCTAACCGGATTTGACTGGATATCAGTTTTTACACCGAGCGGCTGCCACCTGACCTCCGCAACCCGAAGTCTAACGATACCCTAAGGCTAGACCAGTGTCAGGATATTAGAGGGCACTGACTTCCCAATAACGACTGCCATAGATGTTAATGGCAGCCGGGACCGACGGCTTAACGTGCTCTCCGAAGCACGGAGTAGGCGATAATTGTCAATCAATACGCACATAATTTCGAAAAGTCATATAACTTCCGAAAGTCAGAGGTGCGCGACGTGGGTTCGAACCCGAGACCCTCTGCATTGCAGTCTGTTGGTCTCCCCACTGAGCTATCGCTGCTTACTTATATTTGCTTGTACTTTCTTTTTTAGCTCGTTGTGATCGTTTGTAACTGAAAAAACATGAGATCTTATTTTAATTATCAAGATGTCTTGATTGAGACATTGTATTTCTTGTAAGAGATTCTAAATAAATAAATGGCAAAATGGCATTTAGATTACGCGATGACTTATAATAATTCATTACTATAGTCTATGTCCAGCAGTGGACTATTGTAGCCTGATGATGATAGTATATGTGTAGCAGTAGTGGGGTCCTATTATTCGTCGGTCCTCTAAAAATATATGAAATACTCCACTCAAACTAAGTTTTAGAGTGGATACATTCGTTTCGGCTACTAAAATTTAGAGACAGTACTAATGACCTTCTAGAAATAAAACTTACTGCGTTTGACGTAGTAAGGAAGAAAGACCACATCTTTGTCGTTAATCCTCCTTATTCGGCTATGATTTTTTATAGATATGTGTTGTACTCTTTCTCATTTCAATATAAATAAGAAATCTGCATAGAATAGGTATTTATTAGGTAGAGAATCAGTAAAGTTTAAATTATTGTTTCCCAAACGATTATGCTGATACATATATAAGTAAGTAAGTATTTATTTTCATAATATAGGTACACATTATTACACAAATATTTTTTTTAATACACAGAAAAAACAGTAACAGAGTCGGACTCGCGCACGAAGGGTTCCGTACCATTATCTATAAAAACTGCAAAACAATAATGTCTGTTGTAAGAGAGCCGCCCTTAAATATTTGTTTTATTTTAATTTAATTATTTATTTTTAAAGTGAATATATAACTAAATATTCTGTGAATATTTCAAGCGTCTACCAGTTGCCGTTATCAATATCGAGCAAAAACGAGTAAAAATATCATGTTTATTGTATGGAAGCTTAAATATTTATTTTATTCTGTTTTTTAGTATTTGTTGTTATAGCGGCAACAGAAATACATCATATGTGAAAATTTCAACTGTCTAACTATCACGGTTCATGAGATAAAGCCTGGTGGCAGACGGACAGACAGACGGACAGCGGAGTCTTAGTAATAGGTTCCCGTTTTACCCTTTGGGTACGGAACCCTAATAACGTAAATGAGGCTACCGATCAGGATTATTGTTGTTTTGCGGCTTATGCCTCAAACCAACCCTGATATTATTTGGTAACCCCAAGTGACGCTCGGATGTACATCAGCTACACATACACGGAAATATACCTAAGATATATATAATATAAATTACTAGCTTCTGCTCGCAGCTTCGCTCGCGTAAAAGTAGGTAAATTTATTAAATAAAATATAGCTATGTTACTCAGTGATAATGTAGCTTACTAATGGTGAAATAATTTTTATAACACAGATATTTTTCAATTGTAATCGAAAACTTATGTACCAATATCATACTGCTAAGTCTAGAAATGAGAAAATTTCGTTACAAACTTTACCCCCCATTTTACCCCTCTAGGGGGGCGTTTTGTCCATTCCACTTACATAGATCATTTTTGTTTGTAATCAGGACTCAATATACCAATTTTCATACTTCTAAATCCAGAAATGAGAAAATTTCCATACAAACTTAACCCCCCCATTTTACCTTTTTAGGGGGAGTTTTGTCCATTTTACCTACACAGGTAATTTTCAATTATAATCAATAACTTTTATACCTATTTTTATACTTATAAGTCCAGAAATGAGCAAATTTCATATAAACTTCACCCCTCTATTTCACATCCTTAGGGGCGGCATTTAAAAAAATCCTTTCTTAGTACACCCCAACAAATTAAAACACACATGCTCTCCAAATTTCAAGTTCCTACGACCAGCGGTTTAGGCTGTGCGTTGTCTCTAAGTCAGTCAGTCAGCACATCTTCCTTTATATATATAGATAATCGATGAGTATCCATTTTATATTAAAATAAATATAAAATGTATAATAAATAAATTGGCGCAATAGCATAATATAATATGGCTTATGTTTAACTTATCACCAGATATAGTAAAACATAACAGTCAAAAATAGTAAATGATCACCAAATTGCACAGCAAAATATATTTAAAGAGATCAAATAAGCCGACGGAGCTCTTATTTTTGGGTGGGTTTAAGAAGGATCCTAACATAACCTAACCCTTCCGAGACGGAATGCAGTGATTTGAAGCGTATAGGTGCTCGTTATGATATATTTTAGTAAGCATATATTCAATAACACCCAGCAATAGTTGCCTTTCACCACTATCAAATATTTTTTCCTCACCTATATTGTTTCCCGCTTGCACATATACATAGTTAAGTTTAGGGCATTCGTACAAACAAAAATATTTCTAGACGGTTTATTGATATTTTTCTTCCTATCCAGAATGCAATCCAAACTGAACCTATTAGTTAATCTAGTCACTGGGATTTGGAATACGTGATTCTATTTCTACCATTGTCTCTAGAACTATCTCTCTTTGCTTACATAAAACTAGCAACAAACTCTCCCAATATAAACACAACCTTATCCTATCCGGGGTACTCAAACATCGTAAAGAGTGAAGACGCACAACTTTCAATTGAATTGAAATTTTATTTGCTTTGAAACAGTTCACAACATATTTTAATGTATCGGTATGCATTTCAAACTTGGAAACGAAATAAAAACATGCAAACGAGACGTTTCAGAATATTAATTTGATTCTGGCAAAATACAATTCTGGTAGAATCTAATTCGAAGTTGGTACTTTAAGCTCTCGCAATTAAAATTTGGCTAAAGTAAACTTTTACAATTTGCTAAATTATTTTTTTATTGCAGTACAATGTTTGGCGTTGTGTTTAAACAAGGACAAGCTTATAATATCGATTTTGCCTAACGAGCTTTATGGATGACATGAAAGAAATATTTTGGTATGGACAAGTCCTGGAATGGATATATCTGTAAATATTTACTAGCACATCATTAGCCGCGTATACAACATAGTGACTGTACGGATGGCGTAGCGTTTTACACTACAGTGGTCGCCTCGCCGCTGCCTCTGCGCCGAGTGTTGTGGGTTCGAATCCCACACGGGACAAAACTTTGTGTGATTCACAAATGGTTGTTCCGGAGTCTGGGTGTTCTTGTAGCGACACATTATGTAGAGACAGACTGCTGATCCATTAGTTTTATACAGGAATAGTCTTTAAAAATATTTCTCTAAATAACTATTTTATTAATACATCTAGTAACAGATCGAAGGCATCTTGGCAAATACTCAATAATAGATCTCGTATTACTGAACCTATAGCTCAAATTAAAATACAAAACAGTATTATTAGAAATCCAAAACACATTGCAAACGCTTTTAATAATTATTTCATTGGTCAAGTAAGAAATAGTAACACAACAAACACCCAAGTTACTGGTATAAACTATCAACTACAATCAATGTTTATGTCTCCCGTATTACCCCAAGAAATAACAAGAGCTATCAAATCTTTAAAAAACAAAAACAGCTTTGGCTACGATGGTATAACTACCAAAGTAATAAAATACGTGTCAGATTGTGTTGCCCCACATATAAGCCACATAATAAATATGTGTATAAGCTCAGGTACATTTCCTACCGCCTTAAAAATAGTTATAGTAAAACCACTCTTTAAAACCAACTGTAAAGAAAATTTAGCCAATTACAGACCCATAGCTCTAGTACCTATTTTCTCTAAGATCATAGAAAAGATTATTTATGAAGCAATCAATATTTTTTGGCTAAATACAACATACTAAGTAACGAACAAAAAGGCTTGCGTAGAAATAAAGGCATAAATACGGCTATTTATGAACTACTCGACATTGTCATGAAAAACGTAGACAACAAAATACCTATATGCGCAGTCTACACAGATATGACTAAAGCTTTTGATTGCGTCGACCACGAAATTTTACTTAAAAAACTTAACATCTATGGGATCAGAGGAAATGTATTGAGCCTCATTAAATCTTACCTTAGTGATCGTCAACAATTCACAGAAATAAGTAGAATATATCTTAAGACTAAACGGGAAATAAGACCATGTGTGCCACAAGGCAGTGTGCTGGGCCCTCTCTTATTTTTACTCTATATTAATGACTTACCACGCCACATACAACATCCAATGATTCTATTCGCTGATGATAGCACCGCATTGATAAAATGTAGCAATAAAGATATTTACGAACGTGACATAAATAATACACTTAAGGACATAGTACATTGGCTTGACATAAACAATTTAATTATAAACATATCGAAAACAAATATAATGCATTTCCACCAACGTACAACTAATCAACATTTAATTGTAAATTACAAACAACAAAACATTGATCAGGTACGGGTGGCAAAATTTTTGGGCATATTAATAGATAGCAAATTAACATGGATATATCAAGGGGAAGAAGTGTGTAAAAAGTTAAGCTCTTCAGCATACGTGTTACATAACTTATCTAAAAAAGTTAACATCAGCACAAGACTGATGGCGTATCACGGTTTAGTGGCATCCATTTTGAGATTTGGTCTAATATTCTGGGGTAATTGCAGTATGAGAGACCAAATGTTTAAAGCGCAGAGGCGATGTATAAGAGCAATGTGTGGTTTAAAAATTACAGACAGTTGTGTACCAATGTTTAGGTCTCTTAAATTATTTACATTTCCTGCATTGTATATATACGAAATTGCGGTCTTTGTTAAAATTAACAAGAGTTTATATACAACTATAACAGAAACCAGAAAAGGCCCTGTTAGAGCTCAGTATAAAAACTTACTGCATGTTAACAATTATAATACTATCTTACTAAAAAAAAGTGTCTTTAACATGAGCACTATTATATATAACAAAATACCAGACTTTATAAAAACTGCTCCAATCCAGTTGTTTAAAACTAAATTGACATCACTACTACTTGAAAAATGTTATTATTCTATTAATGATTATTTAAATGACCATACAATTTAGATTTTTTTAAATGTAATCCTATCTTTATAATGCGCAATTTCATTTTGATTTTTAAAATTTTGTCATACCTAATTATATTATTTTTGTAATCTTATAATTATAATGTTTGCATGCCTAATCTAAGATATAATGTACAAGGATCTTATAACCTCTTGTTAACACAATTATTTGTTTTTACCTACATTCTATGCAAATAAACTTATTATTATTATTATTATATAATATTTCGTTCGTAGTCCTTATGTACACAAATCTAGAGCTACAATTTTGAAATACATTGTGTAGTAAAAGTCAAATATTTGTTCCTGCCAGGGCTTTGATCGATACTTTTGATACATTCAAAATAAGCCAGGTTAGCAACCCTTAGCATATATGTAGGTATGGTCATGTAGTCTAAATCTTATAGTTGAGTTGTATTATAAACAGCGTCGCTCTTTTCTCATCTGAACTTGGCTGGCCCACTCTCGTGTGTTTATTAAGGCTCTACCTGTAACATACACTTAAGGCATCACGTTCACATAAATAATGTGTGTACCGGTTCACAATTTGCTAGCAATGTTTTGATCTTGTGTAATAGAGCAGTAATTTAATTTTATCATCTAATTTCGTTTAACAATATACATATATTAAATAGCACCTGTTTTATACCATGTAATGAGGCGAAACACATACCAATTATCGGATATATTTCTATTGTCGTCACTCCTACTGAGAATTTTCTCAAATAAAGTTCCAACAGCATCCGAACTGGAAATCAATAGCCCGAGACTCCGTGATTGTCAACAAATATTTGAGTAGTAGAGCCTCGCTGATTTCAGGAATGGGCCGGCTCGACCGGGGAAGGACTACCCTCTCACAAAATATCGACGTGAAATAGCAGTATTCCTACTGTTGTGTTTCGTTCGGTGAGTGAGAGTGCCGGAGGCCCAATCACCACCTTTCCCCCATTCCCGCTTCTTCTCCTTCCCACTTCCTTTCCTAAGGGGTCGGCAACGCGCTAGTGATGCCTCTGGTGTTGCAGGCGTCCATAGGCTACGGTACCCACTTACCATCAGGTGGGCCGTATGCTTGTTTGCCACCTTAGATGTATAAAAAGAAAAAAAAAACAGACGTGTAGACTTATGTACGTATTTAAAGATGTCACTTATGCAAAGGGGCAGTCTGTTACCATACGTATATTTTAAGATATCCTTACAGAGGCTTATTTCATGGAACGCATACATTGTCTCTGAACGCATATTATATAAGCCTCATCCTAATCTATACTAATATTATAAAGCTAAAGAGTTTGTTTGATTGTTTGTTTGAACGCGCTAATCTCAGGAACTACTGGTTCGAATTCAACAATTCTTTTAGTGTTGGATAGCCTATTTATCGAGGAACGCTATAGGCTATATAACATCACGCTATACAAACTGGGGCGTCGCAGTAACGATAAACGCGGGTGAAACCGCGGGAACATCTAGTTAATATTATAAATGCGAATGTGAGTTTGTTTGTTATGCTTTCACACGCTAACTACTCGGCCGATCATCTTGAAATTTTGCATACACATTTTCAGGGATACAGTAAAGGATATAAGGTACCTTTCATCCATAAAAAGTACTATTTAAAATCTATATTACCACGAACGAAGCCGTGGGCATAATCTGGTATTTTTATTTTTTATGTCTTTGGTGGCAGACGAGCAAGTGGCCCACCTGATGGAAAGTGGTAACCGCTGCTAATGGACTTCAGCAATGTCAGGACACAGCAAAGCCACTGTCTACCGTGCAAGAAGAACTCTCTTTAAGCCTATGTATACTTATTTCGTTGTATTGTGCGTCATCTTCGTTTTTTAGTATCCCACCAAGTACTAACTTTAGCCTTTATTCTTTACTCAACATTTTAAGCTAGCTTCTAAGTTTCTGAGATGCAAAACAAGTTGAATATTTTACACGTAAGTGTCTATGAATAATTTAGTTTAGAGCCATTATTAGGTAAAAGTACAGTTATTAATTTATTTTGTAACTTTGTTGACGTGAATCAATTGAGTGAATTAAAAAGGTCTAGAGTTCATTTCGAACTTAGAAAATAATACTAGTTATTATTTAAAAGTGAAAACTTGTGAAGATGTTTATTAGTCAATCACGCGTGAACTGTTGAACGGATTTGCATAAAATTTGGCAAGCAGATAGACCATGTCTTTTTTTACGTGGTGGAATGCATTGACGCCTACCCCTCCGTAGGGGCGGGCGGAGGGGTTATGTCGGACTCACCGGGGTAAAAGAGAAAGATGTTGAAATGATGATAATGGACCTCCCGGAATACCTACTAAACCTACCACGGTGTTCCTCGACAAAACCACTATCGACGGCGCCGCGCGAATCACTTGCACTTGGTTTCGGCCCGCCACCGTATGAAACGGCAGGCCACTACACGAAGAGATCTACGCTTTGGCACTTCTTACTTTAAACCCTACTGTCTCCCCTGGAGGACTGGCTAATGCCCGTGGCCTTGCCTGCATTAACCAATGCAGGCAAGGCCACGGGCACTAGCTAGTTGTCTATGTTTTTACTGGTAACATAATTTGTGCGTAAATATTCTGTTAAGTACTTGTATTCGCTCGTTATCGGTTCGTACTCTTTGTACCAGTATTCTGTGGTTAGAGGTTACAAATACTTATCTTGGATAATAAACAACTTTGGCAATAAATTGCTAGTTTCAAAACTCTCGTTATTTACATGCAGAAAATGTACTAAATCATTGTTGAGTGTACGTGTGCAGTAATATAGAATTTAGATTTATTTACTGGATTAAATACCGCTGGCTGGTCGCCAGATGGTAAATGATGGTATGTGTCAATAGATACTTAGAACATTAATATAATTACTGTCCCTGCTAAAGGAATGGACTGGAGGTTGTACACAAACGACAAAAATTACGGTGCTGTCTGCTGTCAGCTCAACGGCTCTTTACAAACATAGTCTTACGTCTATATATCCAAAGAAGAGTTAGAGTTGTATTACATCCAAACGTGAGGTTTGGTTGCAGTTGACTCTGTGCTGTTATCAATAATTTTTTGAGGGAAAATATAAATGTCACTATACCTCGTAGCGAGGGAAACCGTTGGACTGCCACGCATAGGTCTCGAGTTCGAACCCAAGGCTCTCTGACTTTTCGAAGTTATATGCGTATTAAATAGTTGATTATCGCTTGCTTTAACGGTGAAGGAAATTATCGTGAGGAAGCCTGCATGCCTGAGGGTTCTCCATAATGTTCTCGAAGATATGTGAAGTCTACCAATCTGTATTAGGCCAGCGTGGTGGACTATGGCCTAACCCTTCTCATAGTGAGAAGAGGCCCGTGCTCAGCAGTGGGACAGTTTAATACAGGGCTGATATTATTATTATAATATGTACCTAATATATAGCACAAAATAACCAATACAGAGACATCCTACACAGCAGCACATACATTATCACTACGTCACCCAGACAGTCTTTTATAGTTACCGGAAAATAAAAGCCTAATCACTTCTTTGCTTTCATTGATCCGTGGCCCAATTTTGTGATTTTATTTGCGACTTTGCGCACGGTAGATGGCCATGGCTTTGTCTTCTACGTGGGATTTAAAAATACCAGGTAATCTTGAATTTAAATACACCTATGCCTAAGGCTGTCTATATTTATCTTAAATTACATATTTTTGAATAAAGGACAATATAAATCAACAGATGAAAGTATGAACGTTACCAAAAAGTGAGCAAAGTATGCTTTTTAAAAACGAGATGCCGCCGTTAATTTTTGTAAAACCTCTTTTAGAATAACATTTATTTTATCCTAAATCCTATTAATATATTTGTTTTCTTTAAAAACTACTCTCGCACTCGTAATAAATCCTGTGTCCCTGGGGACTTTACAAACATTCGAACAACGGACGCACAGAACACCCAGACTCGAAACAACCATTTGTGGATCACATAAAGTTTTGTCCCGTGTGGGATTCGAACCCATAACACTCGGCGCAGTGGCAGCGACGAGGCGACCACTTAAACCACTACGCCATCCGTGCAGTCATTTAATTTAGTAATTAGAGGCTAAAGCAAAATTCTCGTACCTAGTAGGTAGTAGAGCCAAGCTGGTTACAGCGGTAGGTAGTAGAGCCAAGCTGGTTACAGCGGTAGGTAGTAGAGCCAAGCTGGTTACAGCAGGAATGGGCCGGCTCGACCGGGGAAGTACTACCCTCTCACAGAAAATCGACGTGAAACAACAGTGTTTCACTGCTGTGTTTCGTTCGGTGAAGGGGAGCGCCGGAGGCCTAAGCATGAGGTGACGATACTCGCAGCTTATGAGGGACCTGCAGAGTATCCGTAGAGTCATTGTGTAGGTGGCGCGAGTCGACCCGGCGGCCAGGGAGAGCCGTAGAAACGGTGCTCTGCTGGCCGCCCGCGGTATAGTCCAGAGGCCCAACCGAGTCTAACCAACTAGGTTGGCTGCCTTATCATGCCGCGCATAATCTCGAGGTGGCTCGTCGTGCCGGATGGTGACCGGAGGGTGGGTCCCGGCGACCACTTTCGGGAAGGTACGGGGGTCCTTCCGTCCGTCGGATCGGCTATCGCCATACCATACAGTTATATGACAAAACTTGCTCTGCGCCTTGCCCCACTTTGCTGCGAGAATAGCCGCCTCTTTTTTTTCACGTTTCCCCTTCCTTTCACTCTATGGCAGTACGAACAAAGCATTGTCGTTCAACAGCAGCCAATCGCCGTAACCCCACTGCTGCTTCCTGTGTCGTGGAGTTTATTAACATCAGAGGACTCCACGCTAACCTTAATGCCGTCCATCACCACCTGGAGACGGCTCGGCCGGCAATGCTTTTTCTAACGGAGACACAAATACGTCGTCCTGCAGACACGAACTACCTGCAATATCCCGGCTACGTGCTAGAGGAGTGTTTCCTCGCGAAAGCCGGGGTATGCTTGTTTGTTAGGGCGGATATTTGCTGTCGCCGTCTACAATGCCTAGAGGACCCTTCCTTCTCTGTCCTTTGGGTACACGTAGATCATGGCTCTTTCAGCCAAATCTACATGTGCCTCTACCGATCCCATTCAGGAGACGCTGAGACAACTCGACTCTTCAATTACCTGAGTCAGGCGGCAGACGACGCGCAGGAGCGGTTTCCGAACGCTGAGTTGGTGTTCTTGGGAGATTTCAATGCCCACCATGAGACCTGGTTGGGTTCTCCCAAAACAGACCACGCGGGACGAAATGCCCATGCGTTCGCTCTCACGCATGACCTGTCTCAACTGGTACTCCAGCCCACCCGGATACCAGACATTGCAGGTCAGGCGCCCTCTCTGCTCGATCTGCTGCTGACGAGTAACCCGAACCGGTACAGTGTGTCGATTCGTGCTCCTCTGGGCACCTCAGACCACTGTCTGGTTTGTGCCACAGCTGTTGTTGTTACGCCCCCACGACCCGAGGAGGCAAGACGACGACTGTGGCACTACTCGTCGGCAGACTGGGATGGAATGCGGGAGTACTTCGCATCCATCCCTTGGGCTCAACGCTGCTTTGAGAACAGGGATCCATCAGAGAGCGCTACTGCTGTCGCTGGTAAAATCATCCTGGGTATGGAATATTATATTCCATACAGTGATGTCACGAGCGGCGGCAGGAAAAGGCCCTGGTTCGGTCGTGAATGCGCTGATGCTGTTGAACGCAAACAGACAGCGTACCGCGCTTGGACCAGGGCTCGCACTCTCCACGACCCTAACGTGGATCACCTGAAGGCAGCGTTCAACCAAGCCACAAAGGTCTGCAAGAGGGCATACTTAAGAGCGGATGCCCAGCGCGTCGCACGGTTCGGCCAGGAACTCATGGCGCATCCTACGGGCAGTCGTAGCTATTGGCGCCTGGCCAAAGCCGTGCAGTCCAACTTCTGCCAGACCTTGCTGCCCCCTCTGAGGTATCCGAATGGATCACTGGCTCATCGGTCGCAGGAGAAAGCAGATCCGCTTGCAAATCTCTTTGCGGCCAACTCCCGAATCGATGACTGCGGTTCGCAGCCGCCTAATATTGCCAACTGCGACTACACCATGCCTGATATATGTATCAGGCAACGAACCGTTCGTGCGATACTGCAGTCTCTCGATGTTCGGAAAGCCAGTGGACCTGACGGCATCCCAGCTGTGGTCCTTAAAAAATGTGCAGCGGAGTTGTCTCCTACGCTTACGCGCCTATACCGGACGTCTTACGCCGCAGGTATTGTGCCTGAGGCTTGGAAAGAGGCGAACGTTCAACCGATTCCCAAAAAGGGGGACCGTTCCGAGCCAAACAACTATCGTCCCATAGCTATCACCTCGGTGCTTTCCAAGGTGTTCGAGCGGATTATAAACACCCAAATTGTCCGCTACCTGGAGGATCAATCGTTGATCAATGATCGCCAATACGGCTTTCGGGCTAAAGGATCAACGGGTGATATTCTAGCGTTCGTCACGCACCTCTGGGGTGAAGCTATGGACAAGCACGGCGAGTCTTTGGCTATCAGCCTTGACATAGCCAAAGCTTTCGACAGAGTCTGGCACCGGTCTCTTCTTTCCAAGCTTCCGGCCTATGGCTTGCCCCCTCAACTGTGCACCTGGATTGCAAGTTTCCTGCAGAAGCGTCGTATTCGGGTCCTTTGCGACGGTCGCGCTTCCAAATTTATGCAGGTCAATGCAGGAGTGCCTCAGGGTTCTGTCTTATCCCCTACGCTCTTTCTTCTGCATATCAATGATATGTTGAATCTCGGCAACATACATTGTTATGCGGACGACAGTACCGTGCATGGTCGATATCTCGGACATCCTGGGGCCAAACATGCTGAGGTTGAGGGGAAAAGGCAGAATCTTGTCGTTGAACTTGACCGGACCTTGGACCGCATCTATGAATGGGGTGCCAAGAACTTGGTCGAGTTCAACGCCAAGAAGACCCAGGCATGCGCGTTCTCAACAAAAAAGTCTCCGTTCCTTCCCCTCCCTTCTCTGAAGAACACTCCACTGGTGATACGTGACAGCCTCTCCATCTTAGGTATGGATCTTTGCCGCTCCCTTAATCAGAAAACCTATATCGAGAGCGTCATTAAGCAAGCTTCGCGAAAACTCGGAGTTCTGAACAGGGTGAGGCGGTTCTTCACGCCTGGGCAACTGTGCCTATTGTATAAGGCACAAGTGCGCCCTTGCGTGGAGTACTGTTCTCATCTTTGGGATGGCTCCGCGCAGTACTTGCTGGACGCTCTCGACCGGTTGCAGCGGCGGGCTGTCCGTATCATCGGAGATCCAGAGGTCACGAGTTCACTGGAACCTCTGCAACTCCGTAGGGACATTGCCTCATTGGCATGTTTCCACAGAATATACCACGGGGAGTGCTCTGAAGAGTTATTCCACCTTATCCCGCCCTCCCCTTTCCTATCCAGAACAACGCGTGCTGGGCTCAGATGCCATCCTTACACGGTAGAGTCGACTAGAGCGCGTACCAAAAAGTTTGGGTCCTCATATCTCTGCTGAACGACCAAGGTATGGAATTCTCTGCCAAGGCACGTGTTTCCTTCTTCCTTCAATCCTGGGTTCTTTAAGCGGGGCGTGAAAAAGCATCTTCTCAGGCCGTCAAAGTAGAGACCTCAACATCGCCTCGGCTACTGTGGGGGCGATGTGGAGGCCACTGCTCTTAGACCACACGACTGCTTACCATCAGGTGGAGTGTGGTCATTTTGACGAGCAAAATAAAAAGAAAAAAAAAAAAATGTTCCTCATAATTATTAAAATCTATATAGTACCCAAACCTAACATAACGCAAGATATTTTATTATAATGTAAAGATGCTGACCGAACCTCTTAATCCTACCTTTACATGGATATAGGTCATAGTTTATATAGCTACGAATGGCGAATAAGAAATCTTTATTTACTATAAACAAGGTACATTAATTATTGATGTTATAGATTACTAGTTTTCACCCGCGGCTTCGCTCGCGTAAATGTAGGTTAGGTTAGGTTAGGTTTGATTTTTTCTGGATGAAAGGTATCCTATATGTCCTATTGTACCCCTGACAACGTGTATGCAAAATTTCATGTTGATCGGTTGAGTAATTAAGGTGTGAAAGCGTAACAAACAAACAAACAAACAAACTCATTTTCGCATTTATAATATTAGTAAGGATTTACAAGAGTACAATCCCATTTAGCGATTTCAAATGGCATGCAAATGTAATATTTTATAGTTATATCATTTACACAAACATATTAAATTTCACATTTTCAATATAAATGAGGATTAAAATTATATAAGTACAGATACAAATCAATTAGGGTATAATTGGTTTTTTCAAAAAAATCTTTAAGCCTGTAGAAATTGCTCTGCATGAGCCACCAACGTAATTTTGTAGTATATTTAATTTTTGTAGTAATATTTTTATATGATATTATATTTTGTTGTAATATTTTTATATGATATTTATATGATATCATATAAAAATATTACAATTATTATTATTATTATTATTATTAAATATAATATGATATCATCATCAGGCTATGTCCAGCAGTGGACTATTATAGCCTGATGATGATGATGATGATATGATATTATATTTTGTTGTAATATTTTTATATGATTAAGGATTTTATTATATATTTTGATACACATGGCGTATGAATTATTTTGCAGCCGACTGCTTCTCGGTATCATGTTTAGCACAAGCCTGTCTGGATTTCTTATATTATCACGTCGAGTAACATCTTTTGTTCGTTTAAATACATGAGAGTGTTGTTTAATAAATTTCCTTACTTCTAATATATAAAAACAGGTCAATTCAAGGAGTATTTTTAGTTCCTTAAAATAAGGACGCCATGATACATCTGGTGCAATATCACATATTGAACTTATGCATCTCTTCTGAGCAATAAGAACTTTCTGTACCTCTGAGCAGCCCCAAATCAACAATCCGTACCGAAGAACAGACAACATAATTATGCAAAATAAGCCGTGCATGCCGTGTTTCGATTTCCTACATTTGCTAACTTAAAAAGAGCTAATGAAAATTCGTTAACCTTGTTGCTCACTTTTTCAATTTGTTCTAAAACAATGATCTAAACGCGCAGAATGTACCAGCACGCGACGACAGAGCGTGAATGATGTGCCAATAATTTGGCTCGCGCATCACGTTGCGATTCACCTGTCGCGCTGTGAATGCGTCAAAGGTTTAGCATTTGTCGTTCTAGCGCGACGGTTCTTTTATGTGGCGGCCATTTTGAAATATTCAACGTTAGCTGTTGATTGGATGTATGGTGATAATATCGTGTGGGTGTATGTAGATATAAATCTGTAACTGTGAATAATAATGCATATACACAGAAACATAGCTGTCAAAGTTTATATATTTTTGAAGTGAATACTTCTTTAGGCGCGTTGAGCACTTCTTGGGTGAACAAAAATCATAGAACTCGCGTCATCGTCACGCTTCCACGCTTTCCATTTTTGAATTATTTTAGAATTGTAACAATATCTCAGAAATGGTGCGTCCTACGCAAAAAATAACGAAATTTTGACCCCCTTAATAACACCTAAGAGAGTACCAGGAATCTGACCCAACCCAATTTTTTAATTTTTTTTATAAAGAAGTGTTTATGATCAAGGATTAAAGTTTTCACTTCTATCGGCATTCCCAACGACCGCCCCAATTTTTTCCATAAAAATAATTTATTGTTTTGTGGATACATCAATTATAAATTCTAATCTATTATTACAAGTTTAAGGCTTAGAACTTTTATGAGAAGAACCAGGTAAAACCAACTTTATGGGTGAAATCAAAAGGAGTAAGTAGCCTTTAACTCTCAACTGGCAATTAAACATACTGAAACATGCTTTACCTATAGTTAGAGCATGTTTCAGCTGTCTTACGACGAATCAGAATGTTCTCTGCTGAATGGGTACGCATAGGTTTTACTTTTTTATATGCCCAATAACACTTTGCAACCCGGAAATTAAACTCGCGACTGTCTCCAAACATAAGAAGTCCAAGCTGCCAGTAAAAATGTTCAATAATAAATCGAACATTTTCTCATCAAGGTGCTGACCCCAAAACCGACAGCTATAACAAAGTAAAGGTAAAAATACCCGTAACTGGAACACCGTGGGTATTGAAAAATGTGTAAAAAGGCTTTGTGGGCGCCAGTCCGTCGAGCGGTGCGTAAATTAGCCGCCGATATCCATTTCATTGGGGACTAGGAGCGTTGGAGGTGGGTGATAAATCGTAGGGTCGTGCCCTGTCCTACCGTCCGCCATTTGCAAATTGTCGAATAGCGCCCGCGATAGCCATAACATATGTTTCGATTTCTTCCCTCGTAAGTTCAGGTGCAGGTAAACAAATGTGTTAGTATGGGGATTGGTGATGTTTATGTTAAGATAATCGTTTTGACAACATTATGATACGTTTTCGCGATTGTTATACATTTATATTAAATAATTTTTACGAAGCCAAAACGTCTGGTAATATATAATAACTAGATGTTCCCGCGGTTTCACCCGCGTTTATCGTTACTGCGCCGCCCCCGTGGGTCGTAGCGTGATGTTATATAGCCTAGCTATCCAACACTAAAAGAATTTTTCAAATCGAACCAGTAGTAATCACGCAGAATAAACCAGGAGAAACATCGTTTGTACTATGTCTGTAATGGGTAATTATTTTGCTGCAATGTTATTTTAAAACTGGGATATCTCCTAAGATATTCATTGAAATCGAATGATGTACAGGGCAATTTTCTTTTAAATTAAATACTTGTGATGAATAACGTATTTATTTGGATAAGGATTAATATCATGTTTATAATAATACCTTCGCAAATAATGCATTATTTTAGAACAAATTTCGTTAGCATAAAAATGGTTATAGTAAGCCAACCTTAAAAGATAGACATATGCTGTCGCTGACTTTTTTTTAGAACTTTTAAAAGGAAATAATTCTGTCATACATAATTTTTGCGAAACTTTAACTATTTACGCAGCGCACGCAGCGGAAGCTCTCAAAAGGAAAAAATACCCTCCGATTTTGAAACATTCTTCATTGGTGCTCAGCTTCTATTGATCTTAGCGTGATGATATATAGCTTGTAGCCTTCCTCGATAAATGGGCTATCTAACACTGAAAGAATTTTTCAAATCGGACCATCAGTTCCTGAGATTAGCGCGTTCAAGCAAACAAAGAAACAAACTCTTCAGCTTTATAATATTAATATAGATAATAATAATAATTTATTTACCAAAAAATTACAGTTTAGTACACTTACAAATGATATTGGTGAAACAATATTTTATAAACAATAAAAGTAAGTGTTTTTATATAAATACTTAGTTTAACTTTTGAAACGTCCATGACTCCTACGGTGGAGTCATGGACGTTGACGTCGTTGCGCGTTCGTGACCTTACGGGGCAGTCAAAAATATTTGGTATTTTCTAATCACTACAACTCTCTTTCTGGACTTCCCCGTAGGGGTCACAGATGCGCAACGGTAGCGTTTTTTTATGAGTCATGGGACATTCCAAGGGTTTAATAGGAGCGATAGCCTAGTGAGAGACCGTTGCGTTGGACTGTCACGCAGAGGTCTCGAGTTTGATCTAAAGGCACACATCTGGCTTCTTCGAAGTTATTTGCTTTTAAAATAGTTAATTATCGCTTCCTTTACCGGTGAAAGAAAACATCGTGAGGAAACCTACATGTCTGAGAGTTCCCCATAATGTTCTCTAAACTGCCAACCCGCACTGGGCCACAGCGTGGTAGCCAATGGCCTCTTCACACGCTGAGAAGAGGCCCGAGACCCAGCAGTGGGACAGTTTAATATAGGGCTAATATTAAATAATAATAATAATAATAAATATCCACCACCGGGGTAATCCCAAAATATTTACACCATAGTCTTAAATTGCTCGACCTAACACCAAATACCTATATTAACATTCACAAAGCAGCTATATTAAACATATTATTATGTAGAATAGTACGAAAATTTAAGCAGAGTGGTGAGACCGAACCGCGTCATACGGAACAAAACTCTCTTATTATATCTTACATGACGGCTACTTGGTGTCAACTCGTAACGGTCATTAATACACCGGCTTTCAGCCGAGTATTAAACAATCCCCATTCATAATAATAATGTATTTATTAACATAAAATTGTTTACACATTTCCTATGAAGCCCTGATTCCTGTGCTAGGTACGAAACCTGTGTTACAGGAAGTCAGTGTCTTCGCCCATATAATTTACACAAAAGATTTTATGATTACAAAAGCAATTCATATGTTAGTAAGTAAACGAAATATTATGTGAGGTGTGTGTGTGCGTGAGCGTGTGTGTGTATGTGTGTGAGGGTGTGTTTGTGTGTGTGAGTGTGTGTGTGTATGTGAGTGTGTTTGTGAGTATGTAATGGGCTTTATATAAAGTATTGCGAAACATAATTGTTACTACTACAATATTATAAATAGTTACCGACTCTAGTTAAAAATTGATAGTAAGATAATTGGAGGAAGCGTCTACACGTAAAGTCCGCAAATAGTTACGCCGAGTCTTTGCGTATGTTAAATATCTACCGCGACAAAGGATTTTCTTTTAGTACAGTAACTGTCTTTATAAAGTTAATAATAATAATAAAATAATATGCCTGTTAGTCTCGGATTTTTCTATAGAAATCAAATCACGTTTCAAATTAATAATGTGGGATGTTGATTTAGGGATCCCGGCTATGTTATGTTTTAATTTAAGCTTTGTTTTCCTTTATCATTTTTTATAAGAGGAAATAATATTGTATTATAGCCAAATCTGGCGTATATAATGGTTGCTCCCTTACCTCAACCCTTTTATTTTACATTTTTCCGATAATTCGCCGCGGTACATTTTGACGGGCGATAAAATGTGAATCGGTTCGCCATTGTGACTGATGGACTAAATTATAAACCGATATTTGATATTCGTAGCAAAGAAATTCAAACAATAGACTGTTTTAGAATATGTCGTAAAAAATTGATGAATGCGTCGTAATCGCTATCGACTTACAAACAAAATCTACATTTAGCCTTGGTGGCGCGGAGAGGTAGTGAATGACATGACAAGGGTTGCGAATGCAACTACTGTTTTACGGTTTTGGATTCGATTTCTACATGAGGCAAGTTGTTTTTTGGATCTTTTGTCAAGAAATTTTAGAAGGCGGAAATAATTAGGCTTACCTTTATATACGGGGGTTCAAAAAAATAATTAGCTATCAAGATATGGTTTTAACACACTGCTGCTCATATTATATGTGTAAAAAATGATCTCCAATTTAAATTACCATGACACGAAACAATTTCTTAAAACTATTGCTTGATGAATCGCATCGAGTTGTCTGTACCATTACTTGAGCCTTATATACACACACACAAACAAACACACACACACACACACACACATACACACACACACACACACACACACACACACACACCTCACCCACACACACACACACACACACACACACACACACACACACACACATACACACACACACACTCATATTCAGCGAACTATTTATTATGTATTTTCGTATTTATATAATAGTTAAGTCCTAGGCGTAAGTCAATCGTATTCTTTGATAGCCACGATACAGGCTGCGCCTAGTGTGGCTATCATAGTAATTTATTTTTGTTTTTATACGACTAACGTGGCAAACAAGCATACGGCCCACCTGATGGTAAGTGGTCACCGTAGCCTATGAACGCCTGGAACACCAGAGGCATCACTTGCGCGTTGTCGACTCTTTAGGAAAGAAAGTGGGAAGGAGAAGGAGCGGGAAGAGGTAAAGAGGGTGATTGGGCCTCCGGCACTCTCACTCACCGAACGAATCACAACAGTAGGAATACTGATATTTCACGTCGATATCGTCGATCGTCCTTTCCCGGTCGAGCCGGCTCATTCATGCTGAAATCAGCGAGGCTCTACTACTCATAAAACAAATACCAATAACAATTGTGTAACCTTAATTATTGAAATAAATGCTTATTTTTATTATTATGTACGTACGAGCATGTAGTTAGGTACTCCCAACTTCGTCCGCAACATGAACATTACTGCACTAAGGGTTATGAAACTCACTAGTGAAGCAATAAGATGATAGTAAGTTTATTATTATTGATAGTATAAATAACAAAAACAAATTAAAAATAAAAGACTTAGGTTTAATAGCATGTCTTGTTTTGACAGGCAATTTAAACTGTAGACTACAAAAAGAAAATGTAAAGAAATTAGATTCGACTATGGATAGTATTTAATATTTAATAGCTTTTTAATATTATATAAGCAATAGTCTAGTGGGAGACCGTTGGACTGCCACGCAGAGGTCTCGAGTTCGATCCCAGGGCACGCATCTCTGACTTTTTGAAGTTATGTGCGTATTAAATAGTTAATTATTGCTTGGTTTAACGGTAAAGGAAAACATTGTGAGGAAACCTGCATGTCTGAGAGTTCTCCATAATGTTCTCGAAGATGGGCCACTGGGCCAGCGTGATGGATTATGGCCTTCTCACACTGAGAAGAGGCCCGTGCCCAGCAGTGGGACTGTTTAATACAGGGCTGATATTATTATTATTATCTCTAAATTCGGACTTTAGTAAACTTTTATTAATAACAAAACATTTCCCGCGGCTTTGCTCGGTTTAGTCTAGATTTTGTCAATAAATTTCTATGCTACGGGTACAAAACTGTTTTCTAGATGAAACGTATTCTATATCCTATTCTGTACTCCTGACAATGTGTACGTGAAATTTCATGATGATCGGTCGAGTAGTTAAGGCGTGAAAGCGTAACAAACAAACACATTCGCATGTACAATATTAGTTAAGTTAGGATTTAAATATCGTGGCGAGTTGTATTATACTGATATAATAATTTTAAACTACCTTGGCGACTAAGAAACTTACAAACCGCTTCTTTTTTCTTCTTTTCGTGTGGTTAGTGGCCAACCTGTTGTCAAGTGTTGTTCAAGCCACCCGTAGGCCTCTGACATAGCTTAACGACTGCTGTCAATTTGACAACAACCGGGACCGACTTTTTACGTGCCCTCCGAAGCACAGAGACGCTCAGATGAAATACCACTAAGCGGTCACTCATCTATAGACTGACCGCACCTAAAGTTGCTTAACCTCGCTAATCGTTTACCGATCAGTGAGTGCAACTGACTATGAAGAAGAAGACAGACCGCTTGCATTCCTTTTCCACATAAACTTTAAAATTCCAAATCTTACAGTCTTCGGACGTGCAGTAAGCTTAAAAGAGTACAAAGTCGTCTTCCCACATTAATATATAGGTCTTAAGCTACGGCCATCACGCTTTCTGCCATTGCAGCAGTTGCAATAAAGTAAACAGATAGTAGCAAGATTAGATCCCGTCTCGGATGGTACTATTTAATAAATCGAACGTCATCCGTAGTGGCGTATTGACACTAACGTTACGTTCGTATACGTTGTACTGCCACTTGATGGATAAGCAGATCAATTACGAAGTTGTAGGAAGAACGGGATATCTAATAATATATATAGCTATCCCGTAAGTTTTACGGTTTGTGCGTAAATGCTCAGTTGCGTGGTTCGGTTGTCGAGTTAGGCTAAGTGTTTAAGGGGCAACGAAGTCCAATAATGTACCAATGGTTAGATCCTTAGTTCCCAAAGTGGTCTAGGTGGACCCCCAGGGGTCCACGGGAGACTCGACAGGGGTCTACGTTGGTGTGGCAAACAAATGGGGGTTCACAATTCACAAGCGGGGGTCCACGAAAATGTATTTGCTTTCGATAGTGAAGAACTAAAATATTGGCTTGACTTCACCTATCAATGTAGGGAGATAATATTTTAAGAAGCTCAGCGACTGTTACATGTAGAGAATTACTAAAAAAAAAAGGTCAGCCCGCCTACCGTGGTAAGTTCAATCCCGAGAATTTCAAAAAAAGAAAGGTCAGCCCGTAGAGATTTGATCAATTTTTTTAATAATAATAATAATAAACGTTTATTTTCTCACCACAATATACACATATTATATAAACAGCATTAAAAAATATTACATAGTTCGGTTTACAACATTATTGTGGGAAACTGGTGCCTAAGCTAGGCTCGAGGCCTGTGTTTCAGGACACCAGGACCCCACGCCTTTGCAACAATTTCATTTTAATTGCATGAACTTGTTTGATTCTTTACCTATATAGATATGAATGCCAAGGAATATGATAGAAATGTAGCTGCAGGGGGTCCACCGGAACCAGCTAAATTTTGAAAGTGGTTTATGAGAAAAAAATTCTGGAAACCTCTGGGTTAAATGATGATAGGCCTCTCTCTCTCTCGCCTGCAGTTACCTAAGACCTTTCAATATAGCAAAATGTTAGTGTAAAACACTACCACCACTTTAGCAAAGTCTGTAAATGACCGCAACAATACGCTCACCCGCAGTTACGTGAGACTATTATAGGTCTAACCCAGAGGTTCAAAGATTTTTTTTACCATAGACCACTTTCAAAATTTAGCTGGTTCTGGTGGACCCCCTGCAGCTAAACAAGTTCATGGAATTAAAATATTTGATCAAATCTATACGGGCTGACTTTTTTTTTATTTTAGAGATTCTCGAGCCTGAACCTACCACGGTATAGGCGAGCTGACCTTTTTTTTAGTAATTCTCTACCGACAAATCGGTAGGTTCGAGCCCACTGGTACTGAATATGGAATATGTAAGTTTTTACAAGTAACAGTCGCTGAGCTTTTTCAAACATTATCTGCCTACATTGGTAAGTAAACTCTAGCTAGCATTTTATTTCTTCACTATTAAAAGCAAAAAAATTTTCGTGGACTCCCGCTTACGAATTGCGAGCCCCATTTTTTATCACGCCAACGTAGACCCCCATCGAGTCTCCCGTGGACCCCTGGGGGTCCACCTGGACCACTTTGGGAACTAATGGTCTAACTGGTCTGGTCTTACGTCTAGGCCATAGCATAGAAATGTAAGTGTAATATACTTCTGGTGTCCCATTTGGCGATATACAGGCGTGAATATAATACGTAATATTTCGTTTAATGGTTATTCTATTAGGTATAATTTTTAAAAAGCAGGTAAAATATAGTTCAAATAAATATAAGTTATATCTTATTACATTTAGACCCAAAATGTCTACTCTCCAAGTGTGATCCACAAATGGTTGTTCCGAGTCTGGGTGTTTTTGTGTCCAGTGTTTGAATGTTTGTAAAGTCCTCCTGGACACAGGAATTATTCCTTGTGCGAGATTCCTGATACTCTTTTGGGGGCTATTAAGGAGTATTAAGGGGGTCAAAATGTCGTTATTTTTTGCGTAGGACGTACCATTTCTGAGATTTGTTAATATTCTAAAAATAACGGTGCACTCCGGGAGTGCCGGCAGAAGTGAAAACTTGAATATTAACGTTGTGCATTTTGATATTTTGAAATGGTTAGGGAATAATTTTGCACGAATTGCTTTAATTATCAGTATAAAAGTACTATCATTTATGTGGTAAAATACAATATTCATTTATTGCGCTATCGTACACAAATATGACAATTCTCCCTCCGTTTTACGAATTTTCGATCAGGTAACGTGTCCTGAAGCGAGTTTAACATTTTTTACCCATCACAAAAAAGTGCACAACGCCGCTAAAGAAGTTTTCACTTCAAAAAAATGATGAAGCGTGGAAGTGCTCAACGCGCCTAAAGTAAGTTTTTAACACAATCTGTATTGACTAATCCTGCGTAACTTAAGCAACAATTATCGCTGAAGTCAACCCAGGTCTCTTCACTATACATAGCCTATTAGTCTAGGGAACGATGGAACTCTATTACGACGCCGAGCATCAATAATAGCTCCATAATAGCCGCCTGTCACGAGGATATCGATTTCTAAGCTTTTCGAAATTTTCTACCAACTTTACTTCGTACTTTTATACTAAAATACTGGCGTTTTTACGCGGCTTTGGTTAAGAACAGTACTATTTCTGAATAAAAGTTACCCTATGTCCTTTTGTTTACCCTTGATAACATATAATAATATTTTATCACATACACACAACACCATGTAGCCTAAACTAAGCAGAGCTTTTACTATGGCTACTAGACTATGGATAAACATACATATATACTTTTTTTTTGTGAATACATACATATTATACACAGAAACACCCAGACCAAGACAAACATCCATGTTCATGCACACAAATGTTTGACTTGTGTGGGAATCGAACCCGCGACCTCAGACGTGGCAGTCGGTTACACTAACCACTACGCATTCGAGGCGTAGTGGTTAGTGTTAAAGCTGTTTTTACGCGGCTTTGCTTAAGAACAATACTATTTCTGAACGAAAGCTACCCTAATATCTGCTTTTGTTTACTCTTGACAACATGCATGGCAAATTTCATGATGATCGGTTAATTAGTAAAAATGAAAAGCAATATCAATTAGAACTAATTTTTCTGTATAAATAACTTATCACGCATTAAGAATAACTTCTGTATAGCAGTAACTACTATTACTTGCTGTTTTACTCAAGTTTATAATATCTGCTTCGCTCCTGTGGCTCGTAGCGTGATGTTACTTCTAGTTAAAGTTTCTAATATTGAAAGAATTTTCAAAAGCGGTCCAGCATTTTATTCGTCACAAATAAACGTACAAAAAATATAAATATTGTATTTTTATATGTAACTAGCTGTCCCGACAGACGTCCTGTACACACGAAAAAAAAGAAAACCAAATCTAAACCATTCTCGAATCCACTTGAACACACATAAAAAAATCATCTAAATTGATCCAGTCGTTTAGGAGGAGTTTAATTACAAACACACGCACAGAAGATTTATAAAGATATTAGTATCATACAGATATTCGGCAGACGGACACAAATATTACAATTAAAATATATTATATTAAAATTTTATCATTTATTAGTTATTAAAGGTATCAAAGAAAATATCATAATATTATTTATGTACTTTTGGATTAATTGTGAATTAATAATAAAACAATGTGTAAGGAAATATTACAACAAATATTTATAATAAATAATTATTCAGAACTTTAGTTAGATTGTGTTGCATATAATTAAGAATACGTATTACTATTGGATTAATAAAAACTATGAAAATAATTATGAGCTATCATAACAAGTCGAAAATAAATCGTAAGTTATTCGTTAATATTAAAATTATCCCTTGTTTCAAACACCTACCTAGGGTACTAATACTTTTAAAATTAAACTATTTTAAACGGATTCTGTCGTGGTTTATTTTGATCGCTTGGATGGTACAGTACGCAGGTAGAGTCATGCACCTTGTCGCTGCCGTCACGTCGATTGCTGAGAGCTATGAGCTCGAATCCCACACAGGACAATTATTGTGTGATTCACAAATAACTGTTATAATCCTTGAAAACTTTGTGTGTTAATTTTATGTGCGTACTCTGCGACACGTGCATCGACTCTCAGTGTAGGATACATCTTTAAGTCTTGAATGTATAAATTAAATAAGCAGCGCTTAAATCTGTACAATAATATTGCTATTACTTTCGTCTCTGTGTACTGCGCTTTTGGCAGAAGCGCGAAATCTCATATTATGATGCTTTAAATGCTACCTGTATTTGCTTACAATAAAAACACAGTAAACTCAACACAAATGCAGCCAACCACGCTAAACTTGTAAAAGAGAACTGCGTACCATTTCAATTCTAAACCAGCCTTAAACCTTTTTTCTATACAGCATCACCTTGTAATTCATTCAAACGCTAATGAAAAGTTTTCATCGCTTTCAAAGAGAACGCAATCCTTTCCAACTTGCAACTACCTACGTTTTTATTTAACTTTAGACTTTGTCTAAATCCTGTTGGAACCAGTTGTGTAAGCACGTCAGCTTTTAGCTAGATTAAAAGACAAGGATACCTTCACTTCAATATTACTTGGAGATCCGTACAAAAGTTGTATTAAAGCACTTCAGTTTACATGTATATGGTTTGCTAAAATTCTTATTAAGTACAGCGCCATCTATTGATCTTATCTAGAGTGGTAAACAGGTATACCGATATAATATTGTCTTACGGTTACGTTAATGTTGTAATTATGTTATATCGGAAGTCTCGCCGTTACCTTGGTTGTTAAAGAGCAACCGAAACGTCAAAGAAAGTGTAAATATAAATTTAAATTGTTTTAAAATTAGCATGATTCTAGTGTAATAGTAAAAGGTAGACTGATTGAATGCAAAACAGGAAATGTAACTTGTTTTTAGGGATCAGTCTGCGTGTACGAGCAAGAAACAAATACTACTGGGAAAGAAGCCGTACTTACCGTAAGATCAGTGCATAAGATTCTCCTAGCCCCCGACTTTGCAAAGTGTTAAATAGCTTAAGTGATCTAATTGACATGCATGCTGGCTCACTTAATAGAATCAGAAAAATTATGTTAAATTATCAAAACACGTACTTAATGGTTTCTCTAAGTTTTATATTAAGGTTGGTTACAAATGTCAACCGTCGCTCAAAAAATATCTATCTTTATAGTTGTGTATTTATTTCTAATTTTATATATTTTTTTTTGTATTGTTTAATTTGTCCTTGTACTGGTAATTGTAAAATTTAGATTTAAAAATATGCATGCTGTGTTTTTTAATGTATCACATCTTGTAATGTAATCAAATGTTGGTAAACCTTATGAATAAAATAAAAATCAAAATAAGATTATTTGTCCGCAACGTTCTTTATGGCTGCGATACTGTCCTAGGGCAGATCTACTTTGAGCAACAATTGAGGCTAAATGGAGGAATCGCCTGTGTTCAAGGATGATAACTCTGAAACTAGGGTACAATGAGGCATTTGACATTAATTACTGTGACTACCCTGATAGTCCTGTAACCATAACTTTGCGCTCATGTTTGTATGTGATCATAAGATTCTGCGTTCTATTCTGGGTCAATTGAGTGGCAATTCTTAAGTAGAAGGACAAGGTCAAGATATATGTGATATATGTCCACAATAGGCGGCGGTAGGTTTGCTCCTTTTACCTGGGACCTTTTTTATTATATCTATGCCTGGGACCTATAAACTAAGTGGGTGATAAAAGTCAAAAGTCAAAAGAGTACTGTTACTATCATAATCTACTCTTAAGCAAGTGAAGCCGCGGGCAAAAGCTAGTAACGAATAAAAAGTATAAAATAATATTTTATGTATGAATAGTAACATATGAAATCGTCGATCTATTCAATAAGCATTGTCGTTCAGATAACACTGAAACACTATTTTAATTAATATATGACCACAAGCCGCACGACATATAATTTAGATCATAATCACTAATTAGTCTGTCGTACTAATATGAAATACTAATTAGTAATTTATATACAAAGAGCTTAATATTTATTACTAACAGTCTAGGCGAACGTCGACGACGTCACAATGTAAAGTTTATTATGTTGCGGTAGAGCAAGGATGAGGTCATAACTTGCGATCGTAAGGTCGTGCTTTGAGTCTCATTCGTTGCACTACTGACGTGAACCCACTCCTTACACGAGCATATTAGTTTAGTGAGTCAATATAATCATATCTAGATGTAATGAAAAATCTAAGCTAAAAAAACTAGTAATTTGTGACACATATCAGTAGAAACATTTAAAATCTTAATCCTAGTTAATATTATAAATGCGGAAGTGAGTTTGTTTGTTACGCTTTCATGCCTTTACTACTAGACCGAACATCATGAAATTTCTCATACACTTTGTCAGGAGAACAGAAAAGGACATAGAGAATTCTACCATTTACATAATATTGTCTTCTGTTTACGCGAATGTTATTCATTGAAATTAAACTACTATATACGGATTTTATCGCGTTGTTTATTTGACACTTTATTACAAAATTTTGAAAACTGTTACACTACTATTACTATTAAACTTTACTAATTTTTAAGCTAATTAAATTATTGAAACTATTAAAACTATTTATACTATTACTATACTATTATACTATTTATATTTGTGTTTACACTTTCCCCGACGATTCGGTTGCTTTTCAGCAGCCATGGTCACGGGGAGACTAAGATGGCAGTTGTCTCAATGTTCCAGTGTAGTTATTTCAAAGTACCCGAACATAATTTAATCATGGGTGTTTCTATTTACGCAGAATGAGCTCAAAGTATCATGGAGTCTAGCTGTGGTTTGCTTCTTCTTGGGTTTGACTATTTGAATTACTACCATTTAGTAAAAAAAATTGGGGCAGTCTTTGGGGACTGCCGATAGTAGTGAAAACTTTAATCCTTGATCATAAACACTTCTATATAAACAAAAAAAAACAAAAATAACGAAGAAGGGGTGGGTCGGATTCCTGATACTCTCTTAGAGATTATTAAGGGGGTTATAGGCAGTGGTCCGACCGCCAACGATGAACGAGAAATGAATAAAACTAGAAACTATAAACAAGTTAACGATCAGCGGGAAGCGAGTGTGTAGTTTCGATAGTTTTGTCGCCTGGCTATAAGCGAGTGTGCCAGTGCGAAGAGCGATTACTCGCGCCACTCGCCCGCGGTCGCTCAGTCCTGTGCAAACCTGCGCACGCAACCACAAATTTTGCATCCAAAATCGTCTTTCTTCCCCTCTAATTTTTTCCCTTTTGTCTGAGTTGCCGCTGCCACTACACAAACACTATCGTAAAATACATCATCGTCGTCGTCTGAACTAGATAACAATAAGAGTTGCAATGATTTGTTGATATCCATACGTCTACTTTCAAAGCCACACTGTTTAGAAATGATCAAGAAAACAAATGATAAAGCGAGCGAGCATCGCTGAACGAGTATCGCTGAGCGAGTTTATTTTTGAAAGCTCTTGTCGCTCAGCGACAAAACTAGTAAAGCGAGTCGTCGCCGGCATTGTGAACAGTCAGAGAGCAACTTTTAATATATGCATCTCTTTCGTTTACACGGAATGTATATTATTTGTGCGTTTCTTGAGAGAGAAAATCGCCGATAGTTAGTCGTTTTCTCGCCGGCGGTCGGACCACTGCAATAATTTCGTTATTTGTTGCGTAGGACGAACCATTTCTGAGATGTTAATATTCTAAAATAATTCAAAAATGGAAAGCGTCGAAGCGTGACGATGACGCGAGTTGATTTTTGTTCGCCCAAGAAGTGCTCAACGCGCCTAAAGAAGTTTTCACTTCAAAAACACTGTTCTCGAGCGTATGAAGCCGCGGGCAAAAGCTAATATTACTTACATATTAGCTAATTATTACTATTATTAGAAAAGGAGACAGGGTAATTGTCAACTAGAAAAAAGGTTACGTTTCGAACCTAACCTATATTTATGCAAGCGAAGCCTCGTGCAAAATCTAGTAAATTGTATAAAATGCCCTCGAATATAGTGCTCACTGTCACTTCACGTAAGTGCAAAATGATGCAACAACTCATACGCTATATTCAGATAAAAACAACGTTTTGGTTTATGTACCAAAAAATAGAATGTTGTTTTATCTGCGCCCTCCAATTTATATTTTAATCTGGCATGAGACGAACGGGTTTGTTTTTAATATTGAAAAAAGGGTATATGCATTGCTTTTTCAGTAAAGTGTATAAAGTACAACAAAATCCCTTCATATTTACGTTCATCATATTTCCATTTTCATATGATATGCAGATTTTGCTAAAAACTGCATAGAAAACATATACGAGTATGTTAGCTAATGTATAGATAATCTAGCGAATCTTCTGTTTAATTTTTATTTGTCGACTGGCGAAGCATTAAACTCTGCAATAAAATCTTTTTAGTATTAGTAAATATCATGCAACCAACAAACAAGGAGTGGCAGTGTTCCAAACTCTTTTTTTAAATTTTAGCATTTGGTAATACTACTATTGCGTGTTGCTTTATGAACCAATTAAAACGACGATGTGGTGATTGAATATTGACTGGTTTATTGTTACTTAATTAAGGCTTATATACTAAGTTATTATACATACGTAGTACGGACCTATATAGGAAAGGGAAATTATGATGTTTACTTTATTTGCATAATTAACAATATTAACTATTATGTATTACGGCACGTAGTATTTTGCTTTGCTAATAACAAGTTATATATATCACGTTTGCATGTACTATACTATACTATGATATACTATGGCTTTCGCCATAGATATTCCCCCCTTAAAGAAAAAAACTAAATTACACATAGTAATAATTAGATTAGAAAAAAATAATAATACAGATTAATTTTATGCCTACGTTTCTAAACAACGTTTGCGTCTCTAATTATTTTCGTAAGCCTCTTCTCGATCTTATTGCTTACGAATTTGAATACTATGACTATGGTTGCGATTGTACATATGACAACCCCTGCTATCGTCATGAATATTATCCAGCTCCGGATCCCTTGTACTTCCTCGACCACTTGGGAGTGCAGGTTTAATAAATCTTCTGGTTTTACTGCATTGTTCTGCACCATGTTGATTTGTTCCTTCTCGTGGCTCGAGTTTGATCCCATGCTATGTGTTGTTTCGACGCTGTGCTAAGTGAATGCATAAAGTAGTGTTATTCTAGCTTATATATTATAATTGGAATCTAACCGTCGGGCGGGAGATTCTACCAGAACGTGTTCTTGTTTCTGTTTTCTTATCTGCTTGTGAAGTTTTCGTTATCTGGTCGTCTATTGTCCGTTTGCTTATCTTGCTATCGTTTAACATGAATGCAGGTTTAACTCTATCGATAGCTACACTTTTTTGTCGTCCGTTTATCAAGATCGTGAAGATCTTATCATTTCGACTGATGACAAGATAAGGACCATCGTACGGCGGTGTAAGACTTGGCCGTAATCGGTCACAACGTAAGAAAACGTGCTTACATTCCGATAACTGTGGGTGCACGAATATCTTGTCGTTCTTACTTTGTCTTTGTGGAACAGAAATCATGTGTTCTAAGTTGTCCTTAATTTCTCTGATAAAATCTGCGTATGTTGAGTTATTATATGTCTCGAAAAATGCTCCAGGCAATCTAATTGTAGAACCGTATACTAATTCAGCTGCCGAGTATCCTGTGTCTTGCCGTAAACTCGTACGTATGCCAAGTAAAACGGTAGCTAACTCTTTTGTCCAATTGATTGTGTTACCTCTTGCTATCAATGCCGTTTTCAATGTTCTGTGCAGTCGTTCTACTTTAGAGTTTGACTGTGGATGATATGGGGAGGTTCGAATTTTATGAATTCCCATTAAGATTGCTAAATTTTTGAATATTTCAGATTCAAATTGGCGTCCCTGGTCTGTTGTAATGTATTCAGGGCATCCGAATCGGGCTATCCAGCCTTCATATACCGTTCTGGCTACGGTTTCTGCAGTTATATCAGCTATGGGAAATGCCTCTGGCCATGAAGTACAACGATCTATCATTGTAATTATGTATCGTTTGTTTTTAGAAGTGGGTAGAGGCCCAACTAAATCAATATGAAGATGGGAAAATCTTCCTGTTGGCATGAATTTTCCGAATTGTGATTTTGTATGACGATGTATTTTTGCTCGTTGACATTGTAAACATGTCTCAGTCATCTTATTTACGTCTTTATTCATATTTTCCCATATATAGTTAGTTGAAATCAGTTTTCTCGTAGTATTCTTACCAGGATGGCTAATGTTATGAAAACTTTCGAAGATAGTTTTCCTGAATTTGAGGGCCATAAAAGGGCGTTGTTTTCCTGTTGATATATCACAATAAATCTTAATATTTTTATCTGGAAAATGTATTAATTCTATTTTTAACGATTTATTGGCTTTTAATCGTTTTAACTCGCTGTCATTCTTTTGATATTTTTCTACCTCGTACCAATCGATTGCAGAGGGTAAGGATATCATTTCGATAACTCGAGATAAAGCATCGGCTACCAAATTCTTGTGGCCGCTGATGTGCTGGATATCCGTACTGAATTGTGATATATAATCCAGATATCTGATTCGTCTAGGGGTATCATCCAATGACGGCTTCTTATCGAAAGCATGCATTAGTGGTTTGTGATCCGTGTAGACCGTAAATTCTCGTCCTTCGATGAGTCTTCTGAACTGTTTTATAGCCATATAAATTCCTAGTAGCTCTCTATCGTAAGTAGAGTATTTTGTTTGGGCTTCACTTAGTGATTTGGAGAAAAAAGCTATCGGCTCCCATTTTTTGTTTCTTCGCTGCTGTAGTACAGCGCCTACGCATTTGAGACTAGCATCTGTCATTAAAGCTATTTGCGCGTTGCTGTCCGGACATGCTAATGTAGTTAATTGTCGAATGTCCTGCTTGCAACATTCAAACGCGTGGTTTGCTTCGGTATTCCACTGTATAACTGTCTTATCATTTTTCTTACAATTAATTAAATATTTATTTAATGGTGCTTGATGTTTTGCTGCATGTGGAATACTGCTTCGGTAGAAGTTAATCATACCCAAAAAACGTCGTAATTCATTTATCGTTTGTGGTTTAGGGTAATTGTTTATGGCTTGAATTTTTTCCATAGTAGGAGTCAACCCTTGGCTCGTTATATGATAACCGAGGAAATCAATTTCCGACTTGGCAAATTCGCATTTGTTTGTATTTATTGTTATGCCGTGATCATGCAAGCGCTTAAACACCTCTTCTAAGTGTTCATAATGTTCCTTAATATTATTTTTCTTATCAGCGATAAATATGTCGTCTACATACACGAATACGTAGTCCAAGTCTCTGAATATGGAGTCCATAAATTTTTGGAAGGACTGTGCTGCGTTTCGTAACCCGAATGGCATTCTGATGAATTCAAAAAGTCCAAAAGGGGTTATAATCGCTGTTTTCTCTGGTTCAGCCACGGGCAGAACGTGAAAAGCTTTCTTTATGTCTATTTTGCTGAAAATTCCTTTTCCGCTTGCCACGTACGTAAAATCAAGTAGCCTTGGAAGTGGGTACCTGTCTGGTACTGTTATTTTATTTAGTGCGCGGTAATCTCCACATGCTCTCCATTCGCCATTCTTCTTCTTGACTAAATGAAGTGGCGATGCCCATTGACTGCTTGACGGTCGGCAAATTCCCATATCCATCATGTCTTGGAATTCCTGTTTTGCAATTCTGTATTTATCAGGAGGTAATGGACGCGCTCGAGTAAATACTGGGAAACCTTTTGTTATTATTTGATTCTGTACTTGGTGCTTGGTAGGTAAGTTCATCGATCTAGGCTTTGTAATGTCTTCATATTTCTCTAACAATCGCTTTATTGGTTCCTGTAGAGAAGCCTTTAACGATCGGACTGATGCAATGTTTGCTCTCACTATTTTGGCAGGCGTTTTCAAACCTGTCTTTTTATCGATCAGTTTTTTTCCGTGTATATCTACTAATAATTGATAATGATCCAGAAAATCAGTTCCCAGAATTGGCATCTTGACGTCGGCAATGGTAAATGTCCATTTAAAGCTTCGGCGAAGTCCTAGGTTAAGCATTAAAGTGCGTTCCCCGTATGTATTTATAGGGCTGCCGTTGGCGGTGAATAATTTGTATTCGCATGCTTTGCTCTCGTTATTTGTGCGATTAATAACCGAAATGTTAGCACCCGTGTCGACTAAAAATCTATAACCACTGTTTGAGTCAGTTATAGTTAGACGGTTTGCTGGGTGAATAGCACAGAGACCCGTCGTTTTCTGTGCTACTTCTAGTTATCCGACGGCCTGATATTTTTGTTCATATTCCACGAACATGGCTTCTTGCATTTATACGAATCTTGCTTGAAACGATTATGATAATAACAAATTCCATTATGCGAGCTTCTGTGGCGCGACCTTGACCGTGAGTGTGACGTATGGCGTGAATGGAATTTGCTGCGTTGCATAGGTTGATGCTCGCGTGCGCTACGTAATGCATTTATTTCTATTCGCATAGCTGCAAGTTGTGACGATATGTTTGTTATTAAATTAATGTCAACCGATGTCTCTTGAGTGGTATTCTTGTTGTAGGTCAAGTTTTCATATATTTTATCGGCTAACTCGCTCAAGTTGTCTAATGATAAATTGTTTGTAACCGATATAATCGCTGTTAGCGAAGCGGGAAGTTGTCTTAGCCACAGAAGACGAATAGTGTCGTCGTTTATATTTCCACATCCCGCTTCCTTCATTTTTCTCAAGAGCTGGGAAAGCTTTTGGTCTCCGAGGTCCATTTCTGATAGTAGTCTGTGAAAACGTCGGTGTTCGCTCTCTTCGTAGCAGTTTATTAGACGTTCCTTGATGGTGGAGTACTTATTATCGCTGGGAGGATTAGTCAAAATGTCACTAACCTGATGGACTACCTCCTTTGGTAATTTAGATATTACCATATTGTATTTGTAGTCTTCGCCCTGTTTTTGTGGTGCCAAGATGGCTTCAAACTGAGCGAACCATAATCGTGGTGAGTCTGTCCAAAATTGCGGTAGTTTTTCCGTGACCGTGATTGCAGCAACAGTTTCGCAGCCTGAGTCGCCTTTTGAAGGAGTTATTGGTGGAGCCATTTTTCTTCTGACGTTATGAGGATGTGATAATATCGTAATACTATTGTTCTCTAGATTCACCGCTGAAAACCAAATTGGGTTCCGGTTGTCCCGGTATTATATCAGCACTAGACCAATAGATCACGTCGGAGTCACCAATTATTGCGTGTTGCTTTTTGAACCAATTAAAACGACGATGTGGTGATTGAATATTGACTGGTTTATTGTTACTTAATTAAGGCTTATATACTAAGTTATTATACATACGTAGTACGGACCTATATAGGAAAGGGAAATTATGATGTTTACTTTATTTGCATAATTAACAATGTTAACTATTATGTATTACGGCACGTAGTATTTTGCTTTGCTAATAACAAGTTATATATATCACGTTTGCATGTACTATACTATACTATGATATACTATGGCTTTCGCCATAACTACAAATAACACTATTTCTCGATAGTCAATATTGTGCAGTAAACAGTCAAAGAGTGACTTAAATAATTATATTTCATAAAACTTTATTATAGCAATAGATACGCGCACGTTCAGGCCACTAAAAACGTTATGTATATAAAAAAAAATAATCTTGAAATATTTCCTGTATCGCAAGGAAGCTTACAAACATACGAACACAAAAATCACCTAGACAAGCAGATTACACACATATTTGTAGGTATACTTCTTCTCCCTAGCCTTTATTATTCCCAAGTCACATGGGGTCGGCTTTCTAGTCTAACCGGATTTCAATGGATATCAGTTTTTACACGAAGCGACTGCCATCTGACCTCCGCAACCCAAAAGCTAACGTTACCCTAAGGCTAGACTAGTGTCAGGATATTAGAGGATACTGACATCCCAATAACGACTGCCATAGATGTTCATGGCAGCGGGGACCGACGGCTTAACGTGCTCTCCGAGGCACAGAGCAGGCGATAATTGTCAATCAATACGCACATAATTTCGAAAAGTCATATAACTTCCGAAAGTCTGAGGTGCGCGACGTGGGTTCGAACCCGAGACCCTCTGTATTGCAGTCTGTTGATCTCCCCATTGAGTATGTATTTTTATTTTTTAATTTGTAGTTTTATACGTGAACACTTAACCATTATGCCATCCGCGCAATCGTGTGACAATGTCTTAATATTACCTACCTGTTAGTTACTACCAATTTAAGTACTACCAAGTTTATTTTAGATAGAACACTTACTTGTGAATTTTTGTATGCCTGTATTTTTTTAGGCGCATCACACAAAACTACTCAGCGAAATTAAATGCGGTTTTCACAGTTTTATTTATAATAATAATAATATTCTACCACATACACACAACACCATCTAGCCCAAACTAAGCAGAGCTTGTACTATGAGTACTAGACAATGGATAAATACATACATATATACTTTTTTTTTGTAAATACATAATATATATTATACATAGAAACACCCAGACCAAGACAAACATTCATGTTCAATCACACAAATGTTTGACTTTTGCGGGAATCAAACCCGTGACCAAAGGCGTGGCAGTCGGTTACACTAACCACTACGCCGTCGAGGGTTGCCGTGTTGAGGGTTTTCATCAGGTTTTATTGATACGCCTCCTAGCGAGACAAGCTATCCTTACCTTATACCTTCAGAAAATGCAAAAAAAGCTATTTAAATTTTTCTTTCTTCTAAATTCCACGCGTACAAAGTAGCAGGCAAAAGGTAGTAAATAAAAATCGTTACGAAGCATTTTCCTGTCACATATTAAAATATTCACGTCCAGCAAAATACATACCTGTAAGCAACATCGAAATTAATCAATTACATTTGGCCGAGTGTCTGTGCAGTCATGTGGCAGTTAGTACTTTGTGTACTGCTGTGTATCGCTACTGCACAGCAGTATACAGTGTTGTGTATCGCTTTGTATTTCAACAATTAGTGGAGTTCTGCGAATCATGCAGTAATTAAATTAACCGTGGTCGATTTCGTGTCGTGTGGTTAGTTTTATTGTTACTTTTAGTGATTCGATTGCATGGATGGCACGATACTTATTTCGTGTTAACAGTGATCCTAATTATTTAGGTTCGATCGTGCAATGCATATACTATTGTGGTTATTTTTAGTAGTATTTTTATTTGTTCAAGTGTGTGATCAATGTGATATAGAACAACTAAAAGATTTAATGAACTCATTACGAGAAACGCAAATAATGATTGTGTATTGAACACGTACCGATATTGTCTGTGACAAGTGATCGTTATAATTATTTTTTACTAGCGACTCCCAGTTTCGTACGGGTCGTACAAAACCTTAACAAATTACAACCAAACCTTCCGCATGAATCATTCTGTCTATTGGCGATAACCGCATAAAAATCTGTTCAGTAGTTTTTGACCTTATCGCAAACAGACGCGGCGGTTGACTTTGTTTTGTAATAATATAGTATAGTGATAAAATTTAAAAGGTAAATGTAAATATGGCCTAACTGGTAGTAAGTAGTTTCTAAAGACTACACTCACTTGCAATAAATACCAATTGATACACTGGTGCATTACCAAGCAACCATCATAAAATACAGTAAGGTTGAGATAAAAGGTTATAAAATAGACTACTAAGGTATGTCAGCATACAATCACTACAAATAATAAAACATTCCAATACATAGATTTACATAGTACCTATGTAAATCTATGTATTGGAATGTTTTAAATAAGATAAGATAAGATAACATTTATTCAGCAATAGATATTTATATATAAAATAAAAAAATAAATAAAATGTTTTTATTTCGGAAACAAGTCCATAGAGTGTTAGTGACAATATATTCTTACAAGCTATATTAGTACTACAGATAGGGATAGTGAATATAATTAATATTAGTGTCTTTGACGAGCTGGAAGCGAGTCCAGTGTTGCATAATACCACTGTCCGCTTCCAGCCTCGCCGAGACCACCTTCAGGATGCTGTTGGTGCTACTCCGTACCCGCCCAATCAGAGATGCTATGCGCTTTCTAATAATGGCCGAGAGGCTATCCACCTCAGCCGCAGCCAGCATCCCCGATGCACTGCAATGACGAGGCAGCCCCACCAGCACCCTGAAGGCGTTGTTGTACTGAGTGCGTAGGGCCCTGTACGCTCCCTGGGTATACTTTGTCCACAGGCTGCACGTGTATAAGGAGTGACAATATGCTTTGAACAAAGTTATTTTTACACTATTAGTGCAACGAGCAAACCTGCGGGACAGCATATTAGCCCTAACACACAGTGCCCTACGCTCTCTTTCTAAATCTAGATCATCATTAAATGTCTCCGTGACCCAATGCCCCAGGTATTTAAAGCTATGAACCTGTTTCAAAGGCGTGCCATTCAGCAAAATGGGTGGCACTTTATAAGACTTATTTTTAGCTTTAAAAACCAACAACTCACTTTTAGTACTATTGTACCTGAGGCCATGAGTCAGCACATATCTCTCACAGATTCCAATAAGTTTATTCAAAGCACTTATTGATGGGCACAGCAGCACCATATCGTCAGCATAACTTATGTTATTGACAAGAGTACCGTCTACAGAACAGCCAACTCCAGCACTATTGAGCTCATCAATCAACTTATTTATATACAGGTTAAAAAGCGTTGGTGAACTTACCCCTCCTTGTCTCACCCCACTTTTCAACCTGTACTTGCTTGAAAGGATCCCAGACCATTTGACATAGTTCTCCTGGTTAGCGTACCAGTACTTCAGTATGGTGATGTACTCACAAGGGACATCAGTGTCCTCTAAGAGCTTATCCCACAGGAGCTCATATTGAACCAAGTCAAATGCTTTTGACAGGTCCAAGAACACCGCATATACCGGTGTCTCCCTAGCAGTGTAGTACTGAACAGTCTGCTTGAGGCACAGTACAGCAGTTTCCGTGGAGAGGCCTGATCTAAAGCCGAACTGTGCATCAGAAAGTTTGACACACTTCCCCAACTGTAGCTCAATCACCCTGTCCAGCACCTTAGCCACAATGGTAGCCAAAGATATAGGTCTGTAGTTGGACCTGTCACTAGCATTACACGTCTTATTTTTAATAATAGGTACAACAATGGTCTTCAGCATATTATCAGGTAAGTATCCATGATTCAAACAGAGAGAGAAGAACATTGCTAAAACACGTGGTAAATGTACACCTGCATACTGCAGATGCTCTATACTTATGTGATCATGACCAGGTGATTTACCCCTAGTCATTTTTTGTAATATTGATCTAATGTCACTAGCCTTGATTAAAACAGGTTTTGACCCAGTACCTCTACAAAGATTTCCACATGTTTCAACAACCTGCCTCTCAGAAAAATCAGCAGTAGGTGTAACCCTAAAGTGCTCTTTGAACATTTCAGCAATATCACAGGACTCTTTTAACCCTTCAACACTAACTGGAGCACCAGATTTAAGACTTAGTTTTTTAGTGTGTTTCCAGAAACTAGTGAAATTCTTTTTATGATGTTCTGTACCTAAAATATCCATTTGTATCTGTAGTTCATTTTTCTGGCACCACTTTAATTTAGCTTTAAAAATATTTCTAGAAACACGCATCTTATCATAAACAAACCCTTGTTGTGGCCTGTTATGAAGAACCCACTGGTGAAACCATAAGCGAGCTTCACTGTGAGCATCTTTCACATGTTTGTTCCAGCCACATACATATTTCTTTTTACAATTTTTCTTTTTATTTTTATTTTTATTTCTATTACTATATAGTGAAGCTTCTGTTAAAATATTTATAATTTGCTCATACAAATTAGCCAGTATTGCGCAGTGGTTAGGCTCTTTACACCTTGTATCTGCACACTTCATGAATACAGAAGGAAAATGTAGCTGTTTCAACCTTTCATTACAATAGTTAGTATACTCTAAGATCTGGGAGTCATCCCGTTCACCCCATAGAATACTGTTCATCTCATAACTGTGTCCAGAATGTCTCGGTATTAAAATATTGAGATTGCACTGTATTTCCAGGGGTAAATGATCTGACCAAAATACACCATGATTAATTGACACATTGTTCACTGTACATCTAGCCGCCTGTGTCACAACACAGTGATCCAGCCAGCTAGTGGTACCGTGACTGTCACTAACATAAGTAAATGTACCTGAATCACATCCTAACACCTCCAAGTCTACACAGATCCACTTCTGGTCTGTGCTATTGCTATTGCTAAATAGATCTTATCTTATCTTATCTTATCTTATTTGGGAGCCAGTCAGCGTAGACCGGCGACACTTCGAACCAGTGAGATCTTTTGTGTCGGCTCCGAGATCTATCCCTTAGCTATCTCCCTATGAATATACTGCATCAGTCGCAGCGTACACTTCAGAGGGAGAAGCCTTAAGTCTTCAGGGTTCGGATATGCCAATCCCAACAGACCCATACTTAGTCCAGCCAACGCGTCACATTCACACAGTAGGTGTGATATGAACTCGTCCTGTTCACCACAGGCTCTGCAGATCAAATTGTTTGCTAATCTCAATCTGCACAGGAAGTCGTTGGTGCCAAAATGACCTGTGAACGCTCCTGTGAGCAGGCGTATTTGGCTCTTGTTATACCCGCAGAACTTCCGGGTGAAGCCCGTGGATCTGTTTGCAATGAATTTCTTAGAGTGTTCCAGACCTCTAGGGGCCATCCACTTGCCGAATGGATACTCCAATGGTATTATAAAATCACATTTCGTCTGCTATGCTCTAGGTCCCACGTTATACCGAATAAACCACTATATGGTCCATCTATGGATTAAAATATTTTATGTTAAATTTAAACATAAAGAAATCTAGCCTCCACCAAAGCTAATAACTATCTAACTGGCTACAAAGCATACAGTCGGACGATAGGTCAAACATGAAACCACATCACAAACAGTAGGTACGACCACTGTGGTTTCATTCATTTGATAGCGTGCGGCCAGATGTCCAGCCAGGCGGAATGCCAACAATCAACGCGTAGACGTTTTAACAAGCGAAATCATTTCATACTCCAACGTTACTAACTGGTGTGGTTCTGGACTTGATTTTCGAGCCCGATAAATTAATTATTGTATAAAGTTCTTATAGTATCCTAGAAGAAGCAGCAGTGATATCTCAGTGGGGATACCAACAGACTGCAATGCACAGAGTCTCGGGTTCGAACCTACGTCGCGCACCTCTGACTTTCGGAAGTTATATGACTTTTCGAAATTATGTGCGTATTGATTGACAATTATCGCCTGCTCTGCGCCTCGGAGAGCACGTTAAGCCGTCGGTCCCGGCTGCCATGAACATCTATAGCAATTGTTATTAGGAAGTCAGTGCCCTCTAATATCCTGACACTGGTCTAGCTTTAGGGTATCGTTAGCCTTCGGGTTGCGGAGGTCAGATGGCAGTTGCTCCGTGTAAAAACTGATATCCAGTCAAATCCGGTTAGACTAGAAAGCCGACCCCAAGTGACTTGGGAATAATAAAGGCTAAGGAGAAGAAGGAGAAGAAGAGTATCGTAGAGCCACCGGACCTACATCATATGGGTATTTTAAGCTAATTTGTCGACAGGTTGAGTCTATCTGAAATCTTGAAGTTGCAACATGTAGCTTAGAAAAACAGCTCATCATTCATCTTTAACAAGGTTCTATTAACTTCACATAAAGTAGGAATAATTTATTTTAATGTTGACCCATTTTAGATTCATAAATAATATGAGATTAAAAAGTGATTACAATAAGATAAACCAAAATTTATTTCTTCTAGAAATAATGTCAAGTAGCTATATATTTTAATCATAAAGCATTAATATAAGCTTTTATTGAACTATAACTCAGTTGGTACTTATGTTTTGAATAAAGTCAGCTATTTATACAGGTACATTATTTCATCACGCTGATTGATTGAGAAACATAAAAGTGCTTAATATTGCCTTCCATTTATGGAAATGATATATATAGAAATTAAACCACTTGTAATTTCTATATATAACATTTCCCTAAATTTTATTATGGTTTATGTTTTAAAACATTACTTTTTTTAAATACGTTTTCCGCATTAGTAGTCATTCCTGTATCGCGGGGGCCTTTACGAACATTTAAACAACGGACACAAAGAAAATTTTTACTATTAATACAGTATGACAGTTTACACTTACCGCGACTGTTCGGTTGCTTCTCAGCAGCCATAGTCACAGAGCAGTCTCCCCATGACCACGTATGCTCAATAGTTCATAGACTAAAAGTAGTGTTTTAATAAAAAGCCGCGATAAAATCCGTAAAGGTAGTTTAATTTTAATAAAAGAGTTTTCTATTGAGAATTTTCTCAAGTGACCAGTAACTCACCCTAAGCAGACTAGGAGTAGACATATCTAGTGTCTAATAACATTACTAAAACAGAGTACGTTGTAAAGTTGGCAGCACACTTGCCAAGAATGCTTGGTGACATACACCACTCGTTAAGTTTATTTGAAAGCTATTAATTGTGTGCGGTGTGCTAGCCAGCCTTGTGAAGTATGTTCCAGCTTAATAAACGACATGTTTATGTTTACTTTTCGTATAGTTCAAGATGTCATTGTATACGAAATCTTTAATTGCTTTTTTATTGAGGGCACGGACAGGCAACTGGTGTCCTTATCACTGCTACATTGATGAGAGTTGTGGGTCCAAATCCCACATGGGATAATTGTATGTGTAATTTACTATACAAGGTTATTCTTAGTATTGTAAAAACCTCTCAGCTTCAAGTCCTGTGTCATGGAAGCCAAATACGATATCGTATTTGGCTTCCATGACACAGGACTTGAAGCTTAATAGGGAACTTGTCTGTAATGTACTCATTTCAGTAAAGATACTAGTAGACTGTTACAAGTCCAAAGTTTTTTTAATTTTTTTATAATATTCTATCACATACACACAACACCATTTGGCCTAAACTAAGCAGAGCTTGTATTATGGGTACTAGGCAATGAATAAACATACATAATTATACACTTTTTTTTTGTAAATACATACTTATTATACATAGAAACACCCAGACCAAGACAAACATCCATGTTCACGCACACAAATGTTTGACTTGTGCGGGAATCGAACCCGCGACTTCAGACGTGGCAGTCGGTTACACTAAACACTACGCCATCGAGGCCGACAGAGAAGTCATACATTGCAGAAAATAATGGTCATTTAGAAGCCCCTTAGTCAATCGCTTTTAGTGGCTAGAAATTAGCCAATCTAACATTGAATAGTAGAGCCTCGCTGATTTCAGCATGAATGGGCCGGCTCGACCGGGGAAGGACTACCCTCTCACAGAATATCGACGTGAAATAGCAGTATTCCTACTGTTGTGTTTCTTTCGGTGAATGAGAGTGCCGGAGGCCAATCACCTTTTTCCCCCTTCCCGCTCCTTCTCCTTCCCACTTCCTTTCCTAAAGGATCGGCAAGTGATGCCTCTGATGTTGCGGGCGTCCTTAGGCTACGGTGATCAGGTGGGCCGTATGGTTGTTTGCCACCTTAGTTGTATAAATAAATTCAAGTAACCTTTATTGTAAATTCAAACTATTTCCAACAACATAATTTATACATTCGCCAACTTCACCAGACCGATAACTTACACAAATGGTTCAATAAAAACTTGTAAAAATTATATGTGAGAAATGAAGGCTATCGATATGAATGTTGGTGAAGTATTATCGTTCGCGCTTACGTGAGTAAGCCGATTAACCTTTGTCAATCAATCAGAATGGACTATAACTGTCTCACGTATCACAAACCACAAAAATTAACGATCCGGAATACCCATTACAGTCACGCTTGGCAAGTGTTAATCGTTATTTGATGTTTGTAGTATATATAAATTATTACGTCAAAGGTGTAAAGGTTTCTGCTTTTTTGATTGACCAGTGGCGTATATTTGTGACCAATCGTAAAATCTCAGGTTTTTGATTTCTAGCTTGAGGAAAGGAATAAATATAGCAACGAAACACTAGCGAGAGACCGCTGGACTGCAAGGCAAAAGTCTTAAGTTTGATCCTGAAGCATGCATCTCCGACTTGCCGAAATGATGTGCGTATTAAAATATTTAAATAACGCTTGCTTTAACAGTGAAAGAATACATCGTGAGGAAAACAAACATCTCCTTTAACATTAATTAATCCTAATCCTAATCCTAACTTACTAACTATCCTAATCCTAATCCTAACTTCCTAACTAATATTATAAAAGTGAAAATGAGTTTGTTTGTTTGTTACCTTTTCACGCCTAAACCACTGAACCGATCATCCTGAAATTTTGCATATACATTGTCAGGTGTACAGAAACGGACATAGGCTACCTTTCATCCCGAAAAAAATTACTGTTCCCGAGGAAAACAATAATAACGTTCTTATGATAATAGATGGCGCCACGTATCTTTCGAATCATGATTGAATTATATGATTACAAGCAGAGTACAACCCGAATTGATTGTCAAATTCTAAATTACCGCGAGCGAAGCCGCGAGCAAAAGCTAGTTTATTTATAAATATAATAATTACGAAACTGAATGCTATTGTAAACAACTCTGACAGTGCTGCGTAATCTTAGAGTTCAAGTAGAAACCCTCTTGTTAAATACGTAACATGATATTTAAACAATAAACTGTCTGCCCACTTAGAGAAACACCCAACATAACCCTTATTACAATCGTGGTAAAGTTCAATTTATAGTTTTAAAGTGTAATTATGCTTTTGGTATTTGTGAACCGCCGTTGTAACTTGATACAATATCGAATTGGTTGATACAGTGGTGCAAATCGGATCAAACGTTGGAATAATTATGGAATTTAGGTTATCAATCGTTTAATAAGGATTGAGAAGTACTCGTTTCCCATTTCACACCATAAAGGATCATGGTCATGTGGAATTTTGGGTCGATTCAGTGCTTTGATCCTGAAGGTATTAGTAAGTTAAGTGCCAATTATTCTAAGATTTAATTATAGTAATAAAAACTGTCCAATATAGAGTTTCGTGTAAGTCTAATAAACGTCTCATTCTGTATAGTCTTTATTATGTGAACTAAAATCTCTTATGAACTTTTTTTGGGTGTTGTTTGTCCTTTACATTATTTGATTTTAAATGATGGCGTATAACATATTCGCTCGAATATTGAAGACCACTCAATTATGCTTTAGCAAAAGTATAAATAGCGATAAGTTGTTCGAATTCTGTATAATTTATTTTAATAATATACATATATTAATAGGCGAACGTTTCTCGATCAGATCGGAGGCGTTCTGGACAAAGGCCAGGTTAAGAGCTCCTTGAACCGACGGGCGTGTATGAGGAATGTGATGAAAGTGAATGAAGCCAGAGAAGTGTGTCAGGATCGTAGCAAATGAAAATCCGTAGTCTCTGCCTAGCCCTCTGGGAAACGTTATTTTAATAATCTGCTCTATTATGTACATGTTGTGTACACTACTCTAGGATTACTGTCCGGTTTATATATTATGTTCATTGTTGCTACTTACTATGTTAACACTGTAATCTGTTTGTGTACCTATTATAAATAAATAAATTTAGTTATTTATTTCATTTAGGTCCTTAATACTAGCAAGACACCAGCTAGTCACTAGTACCAGGCAGACAGACATGTTGTTTTCAGCCCTATATCCAGGCCAAGCTTTTAAGTTCTTATTATAATTTTTTCGATTCCTCTACCTAGTACATAATCTGAAATAAGCGTGAATATTTTAAACATGAATATTTAAAAGCACTGTTTCGATGGTGATAGATGTCTCTACATCTCCTCATAGCTTCATGTGCCTCACAGAGCGCTACACAAGGATTAACCTCATGTACGATTAAGGTGCTTGATTAGCACGGTTTGCTCAAACAGTTTTACATAGTTTAAGATCCGTAACAAAATTTCACATAGAACATACCATTAAAATACAAGTAAATAAAAACACCGCTACTTATACATCTTCCACCCGTCATTCTGTATTGTATAGCCAAAACTGTAGGCGATAGCTAGCGTAAAATCTATAAAACTTCACATTCAATCACATTACAATCCAACTTTATCTCCCAATCCAATAACCACCAATCCCTTATCAAAAACTAGCTTTCCAATATTCAATTGTGCAAACAACCCACCACATAACGATTCTGTCCTAAGCAACTAGTTCGATATAAACTTCTCAGGATCCGCTATAAAAGCTCCGTGAATTCATCATGGTAATACTGTAGAGCCTCGCCTTAGGCGTGGAGTTATCGAGCGGTGGCGGCTTGGCTGGCGACCGGCCAACAGCTTGACACGCCTTCGACAACATACCAGCGGTAAATGTTGCGGTACGTAGGGTAAGGCGACTTTTTGGAAGGTTGTACAATGACGTATTTATTGCTGAAGGCAACGGGTTTATGGTACGGGCGTGTTATAGCTTCTAGACTTGCGAATACAAGTATAGAAGCTATTTCATCGTTTGGATTTTTATTCCACGGATGGCTTAGAGGCTTAAGTGGGCGCCTCGCCACTGATATAACGCCAAGTGTTTTGGGTTCTAATCTCACAACAGAAAATTGTTCGTATGATCCTCAAATTAATATTTTGCATAATTTTTTAAGTGAAAACTTCTTTAGGCGCGTTGAGCACTTCTTGGGTGAACAAAAATCATAGAACTCGCGTCATCGTAACGCTTCGTCATCGACACGCTTCCATGCTTTCCATTTTTAAATTATTTTAGAATATTAACAATATCTCAGAAATGGTGCGTCCTACACAAAAAATAACGAAATTTTGACCCCCTTTATAACTTGGAAGAGAGTATCAGGAATCTGACTCGCAGTATTTTTTTTTTGTTTATTGGGAAGTGTTTATGATCAAGGATTAAAGTTTTCACTTCTATCGGCAGTCCCTAAAGACTGCCCCAATTTTTCTTTTTTTAATACTTTTAATGTCCCCTGTGCGGCTTTATTCCTAGAACAGGAGGTATAAATATTGATCTACACCTCCTGTTCTAGGAATAAATCCTGTATCACAGTTATTCCGAGCGTGGGTGATGACCAGGGGTCGGAATATGTAGAGTTTTTAAGTACCAAATAATGTCAAATATGCTAGTACGAAATCTTAATATGTATATGCCTTTTTTAATCTCGGGATTGATTTAGTATTCTGAGTTTGTTTACCTTCTTTGGACATATAACATTTATTTTCATTCGAAAAAACATAATTAAGAAATAATTTATTTATACAAGTCCTATCTAAAAGTGATTGGCCGGTAAGTCAGATAGCAGTTTTTGCTGCTCAACACAGCGCGGCAACGTGTACACCACGTAGATATTATTTCTTTCTCTTTCTATATTACTACCGTTACAAGGCGGGGTGGACGTTGCGGGGTGGACGTTGCGGGGTGAGGGGATGATCGGTTCGGAGGGAGGATGGGGTATACGTTTTAATAAAAAATATATACTTAGAGTCCAGTTTGCTTCATTTATCCATCTGTCTACTCTCTTTGCACATAAAATAGAAAATAATTAAACTTTATCAAGCCGCCAGGCGGCGAGTACTAAAATTCCGTCAAGCGCCACTTGACGGCGTGTTACGTGTAACGCTACTTAGTTTGTGTTTAACACAGGAAAAAAGAGTTTTATAAGACAATAATATCAATTCCAGAATTTTGAGAAAACAATTTTTATTAATCCCGAATTCCGGGTTTAAAAGGCATATCTATGTAAAGATTTCGTGTGTAGTTTTACGTCATTTGGTACTTAAAAACACACAATTCTTTTTTTTATATTTTTTATACCACTACGGTGGCAAACAAGCATACGGCACACCTGATGGTAAGTAGTCACCGTAGCCTATGGACGCCTGTAACACCAGAGGCATGATTTGCGCGTTGCCGACCCTTTAGGAAAAAAGGAAGTGGGAAGGAGAAGGAGCGGGAAGGGAAAGAAGGTGATTGGGCCTCCGGCACTTGCACTTACCGAACGAAACACAACAGTAGGAATACTGCTATTTCACGTCGATATTCTGTGAGAGGGTAGTACTTCCCCGGTCGAGCCGGCCTATTCATGCTGAAATTGGCGAGGCTCTACTACCCCACAAAACTCAGCGCAATGACAGTGGCGAGGCATTCACAACGTTATCCGGGCAGTCAGTTAGATACACTATCAAAACAAACAACAAAATCACATATCCTAGCTATACTCCGACCATGTCAAACAAAGCGAGCAGATTTATCTACAGTCAGTTAACTAACACTCGTCAAACTAACGTTTAAAAGCTAGATAACTAAATGAGACTAGTCCACTATGAATGTCCGTTCTCTTTACTATAAACTGTTTAACGTTTAGCTAAAATGTTTGTTGCCTCATTAAGTGGTGTTTGTATTTATTTATTGATGCTTGTACACGATTGATGGGTAACAAATAGAGGCAGGTATTATGCAGCAAGTTTACCCATAATAATAATAATAATGTCCTCCAGAGCGAATTTCGGCCACGGCGGCCAATCTTAACGGAGACTAGCCATCTGCGCAGGAGATATTATAGTGCACAAGTGTGTGCGTAAACACAAGTGCACTCTCTGTTCCCTAACCCTCATGATCCGATGGGACGGTAATCCGACACGACCGGAGAGAGATCAGGCGCAGGACCAACGGCTTTACGTGCTTTCCGAGGCACAACCCCGTGCCTAACACCGCTAACTTCCTAACTCCGTGCTGCTATTGAGATTTCTTTACAGAAAAAAAAATAAAAACAAAAAAGTAAAAATCCGCATTCGCCCCACAAATTGTTCCTCATATGCCCCGAAATTATAGTAAATATCAATTTCTTAATGTAATTCCTTTTTCTTCGCAAATTAAGTTCCTTTTCTGCCCCTGCTTTTTCCTGTATAGAATTTTTGTTGTACTGGCTACCGTAAAATATTTTACACTACCTCGTTGTTCTCGCGTCAAAACTTTGGCCTTATAATTGCATGACATCACGAGCCCGACAACAATAAGACTTTATAAATATAATTTTAACCATGTTTTGGTTTTGCTAACCATATGCACAAAAATGTAGGATGAAAAGGAATAATTAAAAAGAGGGGTGAATGAGGAATATTTTGGAATGTGGGACGTAAAGTAGGGTCGAATGCGGAACAAATCCTTACATCTTATTTAGTAGTTTCTGTTAATTTAAGCCACACTACAGTGGACTTAAAAAAATAAAACCACAACGTTGCCGATTTTGTTCCTACAAAGCGGCAACTACCTACATATGTATTTAAAGTCCTATTATTACACACTCATTTCGCAAACTGTTTTACTTTGTTACTTTATAGAGGGCGAGCCTATGGCCGATGCAAACACATTGCTAGATTTCGTGTTGAAGTAAATACTAACAGAAAACTTAATTACAGTCTGCAAGATATGTCCAAAGCGTAAGTACAAACATACGCATTGCTGTAAGTGCTGTGGGTTCGAATCCCACACGGGACAATTGTTTGTGTGATCAAAAGTGACCGTCGTGTACTTTCTATCCGTTATTGTATTGTATTAAATGTTGATTGAATCCCAAGAATAGTAGGCAACAGTTTAATGATTACCTTTCATCTAGAAAAGAGTGAAGGCAACTGCAAAAGCTAGTATAATAGTAACACTGTAAATCAGAAGCATCACATATTAATTAAAATATATCAATATTCAATATTCCACTTAAAAACAACGCAGTTCGACCTTTGTTTTCGCTTACTTATATCCTTAAGGCAAATTGGCAACGAACGAGTGCAGACATTTACACTTTGGCCAACACATTTATTTATTTACAAAGAATTGTCCGCCAAGCAACGCTACTTTAAATATTTATCCTAGACTCCGCCTGTGATTTTACTCACGTGCTATTTAAAATAGCCTATTTCACTTAGAGATGACTGGTCGCGCAGCACTAGTGAATGAGACTGTTATGGTCTTAATTACTTAATATGGTCTTCCCGGCTTGGGCAAAGTATTATTGGATTTTCCTGTACAGATAACGATAATAAGAAAAAAAGAAACGCACTTCTGCTTATGTATACTTTTGGAAATATAGGCTTGAGATTATGCATGTATGAGGGATGGTGTAGTTTTCTGTGAGTGTAAGAATTTATCTATATGTCGGAGCGTTAAGAAAATAATCATTGGAACGTAATTTATTTCTGTAATTGAAGTTGAATAAAGCGCCATCTATTGGTTTGTTTCGGAATGACAAGCGTAAGCTTGAGTGAGGTCGCCATAGAGCCAATGTGTCAGTTGAAGTGACAGTTATAACTGTCAGTGTCATATTGACGTTATATAAACGCCGGATACTCGTGCGCGGGCACATTCGGTTGACGAACGCGCTGCGTTACGGATCAAATCAGAGATAATGACAGTAAACCTTTATTGTTTTACTTCTCTTTGATTTGCCTATCAATAGTATACGTACGAAGTATAATACCACGCCTATATTTTGTTGCTACATCATGTCAAAAGCGAGTCGGCCGTCCTACTCTCCAACATCTATATATTAATACGTGAAGCGAAAACTTTGGATCCCTTTTTACGAAAATTTCGGCGGAGTATGAAATTTCGCACACTTATAGTTTATACAGAGAAGTGACGAATGCTAATATTTATATAAAATATGTATAATAAATACATTGAATTAATGAAAAAACACTATACGCACACAACCATGCATTTGACACACGCAGTGGAAGCGCGTAACTATGGTTACATATATCAATATACGAGTATAATGACATGACATAATATGTATATATCAGTTGGTCGAATTTCGGGCACTAGGCGACCGCTAGTATATATTAATACGTGAAGCAAAAACTTTGTACCCCTTTTTACGAAAATTGCGCGAATGGAGGAGTATGAAATTTGGCACAGTTAAAGTTTATATGTAGAAGGAGGGACAAATCCTAATATTTTTATAAAATATGCATTAGAAATACATTAAATTAATTAATAATCACGCTCACAACCATGCATTTGATACACGCAGTCGAATCGCGTTTGTAGTATTTCGGCATTGTTCGTCTGACGTCGTACAATTCTTTGTAACTATGGTTATCTAAAGGTAACCATAGTAACAAGTTTTCTTTATTACAATAAATAGTACCTTATTTATATGTAATAAAGAAAAGAGAAAATAACTAGCAAGCTTAGGAGTTTTGGTCGAATTTTGACCACCAGGCGACCGCTAGTACAAATAGTTGTTTCCGAGATAGTTTGCCAAGTCACTTGCATGTAACAAGGTTACAAATGTTGGCCGTCTCACTCAAGCAATACAAGAATGTACCTTATCGGATGTTGAAATAAATCAATTTCAATATATCAATGACACAAAATTCGTAACATATGTATCACACGTTCAGTACATACATTATAATATATCAGAATATCTCTAGGTGAGATTACACCTTAAACCTCAGGCGACACGTTTTGTGTCACTTCTCTCGCGATTACATGCTATAAAATAAGGATTTTGCTATTGTAACCTATCTACAAACGAAAATCAACCTTCTTCTCCACAACATAAGGTTGAATTTTGAAAGAGATTTGTAGTCGATCCTAAGCTAGATTGGCCGCAGTACTAGACGATGGCGACGTTTAAATTTAGGCTAAGCCGCAGATAATAGATAAACTAAAATGAGCCTTAGGATGGCGTAATGAGAGGAGGGTACTGTGTGCGATTTAATATGGAAATATCGTGTAGTTAGTATGCATGTTTAAGTTGGGAGTATTGAGATTTAAGTTAGACGAAAATGGTTATTGGATAACGTGTCTAGAAGTGCTCGAAGTTTCTAATGCTCCTTTTAAGTGATTAACGGTAAATACGCTTGAAATTGAGTAGAATATATACACAAGCATTTCAGATTAATAAAAATACTAGCCGCTTTAACCAGCGGCAAACTGTGGCCCTATTTTATTATACCTATTAAGCACCCAACAAAACGTCATTTTAGAGAACGGAACGGTACGAAAGGCAGTTAGAACTAAATAGAGTAGAAACAGGTCTTAAATGTATAAGGTTGAACGAAACAAAATAAAAAAGTGAAAGGATTCAGAACATCGAAGAGCCGAACAGAGGCAGAACCTTTTGTGATCTAAAAATAAAAAAGTGAAAGGATTCAGAACATCGAAGAGCCGAACAGAGGCAGAACTTTTTGTGATCTAAAAATAAAAAAGTGAAAGGATTCAGAACATCGAAGAGCCGAACAGGGGCAGAACTTTTTGTGATCTAAAAATAAAAAAGTGAAAGGATTCAGAACATCGAAGAGCCGAACAGGGGCAAAACTTTTTGTGATCTAAAAATAAAAAAGTGAAAGGATTCAGAACATCGAAGAGCCGAACAGGGGCAAAACTTTTTGTGATCTAAAAATAAAAAAGTGAAAGGATTCAGAACATCGAAGAGCCGAACAGGGGCAAAACTTTTTGTGATCTAAAAATAAAAAAGTGAAAGGATTCAGAACATCGAAGAGCCGAACAGGGGCAAAACTTTTTGTGATCTAAAAATAAAAAAGTGAAAGGATTCAGAACATCGAAGAGCCGAACAGGGGCAAAACTTTTTGTGATCTAAAAATAAAAAAGTGAAAGGATTCAGAACATCGAAGAGCCGAACAGGGGCAAAACTTTTTGTGATCTAAAAATAAAAAAGTGAAAGGATTCAGAACATCGAAGAGCCGAACAGGGGCAAAACTTTTTGTGATCTAAAAATAAAAAAGTGAAAGGATTCAGAACATCGAAGAGCCGAACAGGGGCAAAACTTTTTGTGATCTAAAAATAAAAAAGTGAAAGGATTCAGAACATCGAAGAGCCGAACAGGGGCAAAACTTTTTGTGATCTAAAAATAAAAAAGTGAAAGGATTCAGAACATCGAAGAGCCGAACAGGGGCAAAACTTTTTGTGATCTACAAATAGTTGCCCCGAGTCTGGGTGTTCTTTGTATGCGTTGTCTAAATGTTTGTAAACTCTCCCGATCTAAAAAAATTCTATACGTACTACAAATAACTTTTTTTTATATAACATGTATTATAGGGAATCTACAGTTCCGTGATAATTTGTAATTATTGGTTCGTTTTATATTATTATTATAATTTTTTTTTTTCATTATTTGTTATACATTTCATTACTATATTTAATTTATATTTTTATATTTTTTAAAATCTTTACTATTATAATTTTGTAATTAATGTGTCAGTGTTTCTAAGTTAATTAATGTAAATGGTTTTGTATCGTTTTAATTAACTATAAATAAATAAAACATGAAATAAATAAAATATAGTCCATAAGGCCTTTTAAAAGTCGAGGCACTCTTTTAAAGCATTATAAATGCGATTGTGGGTGTGTTTGTTATGCTTTCATGCTTGAAGTACTTGACCGATTGTCATTCATGTCATTATGACCCTTCAATTAACGCAACGAAACGACGTAAACATAAAATTTATCACAATGATACGACATACAGAACTACTCTGTCACATAGGTTCCATTGTTTCTTAGGTCCATACTTATACAACAAAGTTAATTCCCTTCTTTCTCTATATAGCCTACATAATTTCAATGTAAAAAAAGTATTAACGTCTTGGTTACAAGACCTATCATATTCTGATACTGAAGCCCTACTTATTCCGTTAATATAATGAATATAATTTATGCACAATTCACACAAGTTAAATGCATGATAGAAACTGTAGCACATGCACGCTAGCACCCTCACACACACACACTCTCACCCTCACTCACACACACACACACCCTCACACACAAACACACACACGTCAATTTTATTTCTCATTCAGAATATGCATAGGTAGTTTTTAAGAACATGTCCAAATAATCACCACTAAGACTAGTCCAGGAGGTGGGAGCCTGGTAATCTGTAACACAGGTTTATACCTACTATAGACACCAGCCTCTCACAAAGGAATGGTAATTTTTTCAACATGTATTGTATTAGATAATAAGTACTTACCTTTGTGAAAGAGGAAATAAATATCTTTATTATTATTATTCAACTTGGCATACATATTGTCAGGGGTATAGAAAAGGACATACATTACATTTTATCCAGAAAAATGTACTATTTCCGAGCGAGCAAAGCTGTGGATAAAAGCTAGTATTTATAACTCTAAAATGTACGCAGGTGTATTTTAACACCACAGTTTTAAGAGCCGGTCTATAAGAATTTCAACAGAACATTTTTAATAGCGCATCGGTCTATTGCTGTCTTCTGGGCTCATTACCAGACCTTGTGCTGCTATTGTAAGTATTGAAACAGAAGAATCAATTAGCACTGTTGCCAACTCGGAAATCGAACCTAAGACATTACGATCATGCGCAAAATCAGGCCACGACCACGGTACCAACGAGGAAGGTATACATATTTAGGAACCGGAACCGTGTCCAATAGACGGCAATAAGTTTACCATCTATTACCTGAGGCACACTTAGCTGGAGAAATGCGGGTATATACTCTTCGGCGTAATCTTTTGGAAATATAGGGTGAGACTATATGTATATAAGGGAAAATACTGACTAAGAAAGTTTATAAGGCTAGTGTGAATGGAATAGTCGCAAGAGGCAGACCTAAGCGAATGTTTCTTGATCAGATCGGAGACGTTCTGGACAAAGTGAATGAACCCAGAGAAGTGTGTCAAGATCGTATCAAATGGAAATCCGTAGTGTCTGCCTACCCCTCTGGGCAACACGCATAAATCTATGTATGTCTGTATCTAAATATACATCGTAAGCTATTAAATTGTCGCTCTACTTTGTTGGACTGCTATCAATGTCACAAGTGTATAAAGTTTAAAGTAACTTCGATATTGCCCATATTCGCAAATTATATTTACATTTGCTTTGAAAACTTGATGAAAGTTAAATATTGGCATGACTCAAAGAAAGATAAACAGCCCGATGTTTACTTTATCTTTTTATTTTCCTATCTGTGTTTGTGGCAGTCTCGTTCCGCAACTTACACACCATAGAGGGTTGACTTTATGAAACTTAAAAATAAAATTTTAATATTTTCTCTCCTACTGTCTTTGTAGCGCAGCAGTATTGTGTGCGGTTGCTCTGCATGAGGTCTCAGGCTCGATTTCCAAATCGAGAAATGATTGCGTTTTCCTGTAACGAAATTTTAAGTAACAGTTTGGATCTGTGTCTATTAAATGGCAACAGGCTTTCTATTAGGTATGTAGGATTTAAAATCAAATCTAGCATATTGTGTGTATGTATTTTGACAATCTTCGCTGGGCCGCTCTTCATCGATAAGAAAAAAAAAGAAGAAGATGAAGCCTTTGAGAACCACGCCCTGATTATATTAATTGTATAGCTTGTTTTTAGTGTGTTCTATACTCAGTGTTAATAAAAGTGTTAATTGCTCTAGTATCTTTGAATCATCTCTGCTTAAAGTAACCTCAAGACACCACGCCCCTACAGCGTGGCCTGTCGTCTTCCTAACTAAACCCTAAAGGTTACAATAGCTTATGTTTAAAAATAGGTTTCATGAAATACTGTGTAACGTTCACGTTCTTACTTCAACTTCAATTATTTTTATGGATTTCATCGCAGTTTGTTTTTAATATACTAGGTATTCCAATTAATGTAAACTAGAATGGCGGTAAAACACCAGGAAGTAAAACTTGATCAACCGTGTCATCGCCAACTAAGCTATTGAAGGTCCTACGGAATTCAAATTTGCCTCTGTAATTTGAAATCATCTGAATGAATCTAAGGGGACGTTAATAAAACCAAATATATATTACAAAAGTCATCCTCAAGGGCCAACATAAGTCATCGTAGATATCTCAGGTGATCAAAAAGACAAAGAAGTTTATTAGAAAGTCAAGAACGTGACAAACTTGACATTCTGGAGCAAAGTACTTAATATAAACATTGAATGTTGTTAATAATACGACAAGAGTTTAATTAAAGCGAAACTCAAATTTCACGCAGTTTAATTTTGATAGAAGACGACTCACGAGCATCGTGTTTCAAAGAACTGTAATAGAAGCCTAAACGGCCTTTATATGAAACAATTTTAAATTCGCGTAATCGCCTTTAAGCAAACACAAGGAGAGATTCATTAAAAAAGTCTCATAGAGTCTGGAACTAAGGCCAAGACAAGCAAAAGCCTCGCCACCTAGAACATGGACTTTAAACACCTTGACCAGTTCTCTGATACACTTTTAAGCAATTCAGACAAAGGTAAACTATGAAACTGTAGTTGTCTTTATCACTTCTGTAGAGATAATCGTTGTTGTTACACTTAAATAAAGGTGAACTGGGTAACTCTATTTATCCTTGCCTCTTCTATTGAGGTAACTGTTATTGTTCCATGCAAAGTTGTTGATGTTTAGAACAAAAGGTCCAGCTCTGTAGCACCAATATCCAGGAAGCTGTCAGGTGAAGTCGCCGCCGTAGAAGAAGAAAACGTTCGCCCAATGGAAGCCCGTTGGACTGTTACGATGAAGTTCGATCCCAAGACGAGTATCTCTGACTTTTCAAAGTTATGTGCCCATTAAATAACTAATTATCACTCGGTTTAACGGTAGAGGAAAACATAATCAAGAAACCTGTCTGAGAGTTCTCGATAATGTTCTCGAAGATATGTGGAGTATGCCAACTCGTGCTGGACCGACGTAGTGGACTACAGCCTAACCGTTTTCAGCAGTGCGGCAGTTAATTTCAGGGCTGATAATATATTATAATCATAATGGTCAGAAATAACGTGTGATACTAATGTATGGTCCTTGCTTTTTGAACATTATAAAAGGAGCAGTCATGAAAATTTGATGTAGGTAATAAAATCCAGAACCCTTTACAATAAACAAAGTTAAATAGGTAATTATAGACAGACACAATCACGAAAGCTCCGCTGATATCTGATGTCTTGTCTTTCTACGTAGAAAGACATGGGATTGTCTTTCTACGAAAGAAAGAAAGAAAAATGTTTTATTTGAATCTCCATACAAATAGGTACATACATAATTTTTTTAAAACAATATTAAATTCAATTTAATAGAAGGCGGTACATGGAGATCAAATTAGGCAACTGCATCAGTAATATAATATTATGTTATGCTACACAACACAGCATCTGAAAATGACACACAAAAAATAAAAAAATGACGTGCTAACGTGTTTCCGAACGCCACTTATACTTGAGAGGCTGGAAAGACAATGCAGTCGCAATAAGAAGCAACTTCTGGAAGCAGGTCGCATCATCAATTGCTGTGAAATCTTTTGAGTACTTAGTATTAGTAATAGTTGTAGTTGAAGATTTTTGAAGTGAAAACTTCTTTAGCAGCGTTGTGCACTTTTTTGTGATGGGAAAAAAATGTTAAACTCGCGTCTGGACGCGTGACCTGATCGAAAATTCGTAAGACGGAGGGCGAATTGTAATGTTTGTGTACGATAGTGCAATAAATAAAATATTATATTTTACCACATAAATGGTAGTACTTTTATACTGATAATTAAAGCAATTCGTGCAAAATGATTCCCTAACCATTCCAAAATATAAAAAATGAGCAACGTTAATATTCAAGTTTTCACTTCTGCCGGCACTCCCGGAGTGCAACCCGTTGATTTTTTAAATTAAACTGCTTTATGCTGATTTTGTCGCGTTGTATATTTTTAAAATACCAAATTCAGAATCCAAATAAAATAGTTTAATTGTATAATATTCGTGTAAACGTAAGATACTATTAGATTTTTTTAATTGTGTAGCAGGCAAACGAGCAGGCGGATTGCCTGATGGTAAGCGATTACCACCGCCCATAAATACCAAAGGAGTCACAAGTGCATTGCGTCCCTTTGAAATTTGCGCCCACCAGAAGGAGGGAGGAGGCCGGGTGGGCTCACTCACTCGACGAAACAAAACGCAATCTCTATTTCACGCCGGTTTTCTGTGAGTCCGTGGTATAACTCCGGTCGAGCCGGCCCATTCGTGCCGAAGCGTGGCTCTCCCACAGTAAATATTATTATTGTCACTATTTAATATTGATATGTGTAATGTTCATTTATATTCAATCGAGTATCATAATTACTTCGTGGCCTTTTATAACTCCTACGACAAACGTGAACATGTAGGTTGTGTTAGACAGATAGACAAAACAAAAATAGATTATATAAAAGAAATGGAAGTACAATTGTATTGTATGAAATGATTATTTTCTTAGACGATATCTTTTTGCTCTTATTTTGTGATCTTTGAAACTTAAAGGTCATCCTTTGCGTAGGTTATTATGGGATGAATACTGGCTAGACTATTTTTGTACCTACACATGTCCGTTTTATAAGAATGTCAACTAGCAGTAACTGCTGGTTAGTAGTTTATTGTTTTTGAAGTGAAAAGTTCTTTAGCGGTGTTGTGCACTTTTTTTGTGATGGGTAATAAATGTTAAACTCGCGTCAGGACACGTGACCTGGTCGAAAATTCATTCGTAAGACGGAGGGAGAATTGTCAAACTCGCGTCAGGACACGTGACCTGATCGAGAATTCGTAAGACGGAGGGGCAATTGTCATGTTTGTGTACGATAGCGCAATAAATGAATATTGTATTTTACCACATAAATTATAGTATTTTTATACTGATAATTAAAGCAATTCATGCAAAATTATTCCCTAACCATTCCAAAATATCAAAAATGCACAACGTTAATATTCAAGTTTTCACTTCTGCCGGCACTCCCGGTGTGCAACCCGTTTTTTTTATTTAATAAAATGGACTGGTTACGAATATTATAAATGGGAAAGTGAGTTTGTTTATCTGTTTTTTAACCCTTAACTACATTACTACACCGATCATCATTAAATTTCGCATAGACGCTGGCAGGGGTACAGAACAGGACATACAGTACCTTTTATCCAGAAAAAAGTACTGTTACTAACTTGACCTATATTTACGCGAGCGAAGCCGCGGGCAAAATCTAGTTATGCTATAATTCACAACCAAAATAAGTTAAATTGTAGTAAATAAAATTGCAATTTTCCTAATTCCAGCGATTTTAGGTCTGTATCAAATATTTAAGTTTTTGATACGCTGCCCCATACACTCAGTATATACAATCATAATTACATATATGTCCGATTATATTATAGGCATATGTTACATTCAAGTTTCGTCAGCTATATTTAGCTCCCAAATGGCTTGGCCCGACCTGGTTGTCTTACCTGAAACCTCATGCATAGCAGTTACATTCAATACTTCTGTGCAGACGGGGTAAGTCGTTTGTTTTTAGTTTAACAATAACTGTTATGAATTTAGTCAATTCAATGAATTCATGTATGTCACGGCTCACGATGTAATACTTAAGAACGTCAAAGTATTTTTATTAGTTCGTAAGTTAACTAAAGTTATATTTAAGTTAGTTGCTAGGTTTTTTTTTACTTGGGGGAATGCTTTTACGCATTTCTCTCCGCGGGGCGACGGAGAGGTTATGTCGGGCTCATCGGGGAAAAGATACCTTTCCTCGACATAACCATAGACGGCGAGGCCGCGCGAATCGCTTTCCCATGCAATCGCGACCCCGCCATGGTTTCGGCCCGCCGCGTGAAACGGCAGGCCACTACACAAAAAATACTTTCTCCACCGTCCTCCTGGAGGGGGACAAAGACACGACACAGAGGCGCACGTGGGAACGCGCACGCCGCCTCTCAGACCTGGTGCTGATCGGGTGGCGAGCAGGCCCACGCAGTCCACCACCTCCAGGTCAAACCTCAGGGTGGCTGGAAGTCATATCGCGCCCTCCGGCGCCCGGTTATGTGGTTGGGGAGAGGGTTTAAGCGCTCCCGCTCCGCCGCCTCCTTGATGGAAATTATTGCAAGTTATTTTAAGCGAAATCATAGGCGATGTAGCTCTAAGGCTATGTTAGCACAACTATTAATCACAAGTAGGAAATGTTGGGATGAATATAGTGACGCGGCACAGTTTCAGTTCGGTTACGCTGACTCATTTGTTCGCAGCTCTAGTATTGAGCTGTGACGTCATTATTTCGTGCCTATAATATCCAGTATACACACAATCACAGTAGTATGCATCTATGTTCACGTATGTGCTAGCTTTGTTAAAGTAATATTGTATGCCATAAGTTTGCGTTTATGTCTGTAGAGTCTCGGCTTGATATCCTAGTCTATCGAGTCTACAGGATTTAATTGAGAAATTCTAATAACCTTTTCATTGGGTAAAACGTTAATAGAATTTTTCAATTAATCTAAAAAGTTACTTATACCTTATTTGCTGCTGTCTGCAAGTCTGCTCATGAATCACCTTATGTTATTTTTTACGTGGGGGAATGCATTGGCCCATACTCTTCCGCGGGGGCAGGTGTAGGGGTTATGTCGGGCTCACCGGGGCAAAGAAAGATGGTAATGATGATAATGATGTCCATTATCTACTTCCTGGTAATAGCGATTAAACTTACCACGGTATTCCTCGACAAAACTGCAATCGGCGGGGCCGCGCGAATCACTTTCACTTGCAGTCGCGAGCCCGCCGATGTTTCGGCCCACTGTATGAAACGACAGGCCACTACACGAAAAGACCTACCCGATGGTCACTTCTAAATTTTAACCCTACTGTCCCCTTGAGGGGAGCCAGACACACGACACAGACGCGCGTGTGGGAACACGCACGCCACCTCTCGGAGCTGGTGCTGATCGGGTGGCGGGCAGGCCACGAATTACTTATACCTTACATAACAACTTTTTTCTACCATTTTTAATAATTTATTACCTACTAGCTTTTGCCCGCGGCTACGTTCGCGTTAATTTAGAATTTGACAATCAATTCGGCTTGTACTCTATTTGTAATAATATAATTCAATCATGATTCAAAAGACACGTGGCGCCATCTATTATCATAAGAACGTTATTGTTGTTTTCTTCGGGAACAGTAATTTTTTTCAGGATAAAAGGTAGCCTATGTCCGTTTCTGTACACCTGACCATGTATATGCAAAATTTCAGAATGATCGGTTCAGTGGTTTAGGCGTGAAAAGGTAACAAACAAACAAACTCATTTTCGCTTCTATAATATTAAGTTAGGATTAAAATTTTTCATACAAAAATTACAAATATAAAATATTGATTGATCTAATCGTACGAATAAGTTTAACACTAGGTCACAAAAGAAAGCAGTGGTGTAACTAAACAACAGATTGCCTTAGCGAGCGGCTGAGCGTATAATATATATATTTTTTTTTATATCACTAAGGTGGCAAACAAGCACACGGCCCACCTGATGGTAAGTGGTCACCGTAGTCTATGGACGCATGCGACACCTGAGGCATCACTTGCGTGTTGCCGACCCTTTAGGAAATGAAGTGGGAAGGAGAAAGAGCGGGATGGAGGAAAGGGGGTGATTGGGCTTCCGGCACTCGCACTCACCGAACGAAATACAACAGTAGGAATACTGCTTTTTCACGTTGATATTCTGTGAGAGGGTAGTCCTTCCCCGATTGAGCCGGCCCTTCATGCTGAAATCAGCGAGGCTCTACTAAAACTCGTTTTTTGAAAAAATTTTAGTTTATAGAAGAAAATATATTAATAAAGAAAACATAGGGAAAAGGTTCTTAGTATTTTTCATTTAACCCTGTAAATCTGTAGGGTCAGCTTGTTGGACTTTTACCACTCTTTTCTCACAATATGGAGAGGCCTAATGCTTAGACACGAGGCCGTGGAATAGTTTATAAACCGGGCCACTATTATTATTATTTCTTACTTAGAGACTAAAGGTACACTATTTACAAAAAGAAAGTATATTTATTTATTTATCTATTTACTACATTACACATTTTTATAATTGGCAGCGGCTTCCACACTAAGCTCGAGTCTTGTATCGCGGTAACCACACGTTATATGTACATTAGTCGCTTAACATCTAGAATATGCAGATAGAATTATGAATGTTTATCCATTGTCTAGTATCAAAAGTACATTACAAGCTCAGCTTAGTTTGGGCTAGATGGTGTTGTATGTGATAGGATATTATTATTATTATTTACTTAAAATTGTATCAAGCTTTGTTCCGAAAGCTACACAAATAAAATGAAACAAATTTGTATTATTTTAATTTATTTAATTCTGATCATCTGTATTATTATAATTTGTATTAATTTATGTGGTTAATAATTAATTTAGTTTTTATTTTTGACTAGCTGGTGCCCGCGACTTCGTTCGCGTGGACTTCATGAAACAGATCATAGGATATCTTTATACACAAAATTGGTTGTTTTTCCTTCAGGAGCCAATACAAACAAACCCACAGCGCTACTGACCCGCGAAAACGCTACGTACAGTTGTCCTTGGAAAAAACACCCAGACCTGAAATCCACACCAATGGCTTTGAACGTCTGTCCCTGTGACTTATTTATCGTCATGGCGAAGCAAGTAGTCACAGGGAACTGTGTGCGTTTGAATTGAAACGGGGAATTGTTTGGAATAAGTGGTATACGCGGTATTAATACAATTTCACCTATAGCACAGCCAGTCAGAATCTCTGCTTCGATGATATTGCTCTGTAAAGTAGTAACCTTAAGCCGGGTCCCGTTGCTTAACTTCGGTGGAGAAAGGTTTCTCATTAGCATTATGAGTACACCGACTTTAAGGCTGATTCTGTGAGCTGGCAGACCACTTGCCGTAAGTTTAAAAATTCTATAGGGTAATTGGTGGCATCGTCTTGTTCAATTACGTTATTAAAAGAATTGTATACCACTTCATCCCCGACAATTCCCGCTAGAATTTTTTGATTAATTGCACCTGCTTGGTCATTGCGAGGGCGTTAGTATCGCGCGCTCACATAACCAAACATTATCTTGGCTCGGTATAGAATTGAGGTGTCCGAATACTGACTGTATCAGTTCTGCCTCTGAAGCCACAACTTTACCCAGCACACCAGGAATCGCCACCCGACCATGATTTTCAGGGAGAGATCATTCTCCAATTTGTAACAACATGCTGGAGAATTTTTGGGCATGTGAATCATGGCCAAGATGAACTCTCATATTTATATTTAGTCTCAGTTGTTGTACTTGTGGCCAGAGGTATGACTTTATATTGAGGCATTAATTTCGTCTGCCCTTGTCCCTTTATTTATCACGGGAAGAGTTTGCCGAAAGTCTCCGGCGAAAAGACAGGTGACGTGGCCCATTGGTCGATCATCCCGGCGAATATCTCGCAACGTTCTGTCCACGGCTTCGACAGCTTTTTTGTTGGCCATGGTACATTCATCCCAAACGATGAGACAGCAATCCTGTAACACTTTCGCTTTATCGCAATTTCGCGTTATAGAACATGTGGGTGCACGTTCTTCATTGGTTTCGAGAGACCTAGACATTGATGTACTAATACAGTCAGAACTCAAACGTTTATTACAACTTGGGGTCAGAAAATTCACGAACTCTAAGTGTGTATGTATAATATGCCCTTGCGTGACTGCAGAGGCATGGTACACGTGGACCCCCAACGTCAGCTGCCATTTTTATTTTAATTACCATGTAGGTTTAATAAGATGGGAACATTTTTTCGTTTGTAATATGATTTATTTATGTTCCCAGAACTGATAATACACAAATAACGAAAAAATTATTTTGAAATTTTTTTTTTCCACTTTTTTGTGGTATCGTATTAGTTATCATTAGTACTATTACCTGTCTTCGTTTTTGGAAGCGTTTTACTTACACCCTATATGTTATAGTGTAACTGGGTCCTTAGAGCTCCGCATCAGATGTTCCAGATCTTCGTTTTTTTGCGTCAACAGGAAATGCTCATCAAACTGGACAACTTTTGATAAGATGTCACTCCTGTATATGTTATAGTGTAACTGGGCCTTTAAAGCTCCACATCAGATTTTCCAGAACTTCGATTTTTTTACATCGACAGACAATGCTCACCAGAGAGAACAACTTTTGTTAAGACGTCACTCCTGTATATGATATAGTGTAACTGGGCCATATAGCTCCACATCAGATGTTCCAGATCTTCGATATTTTTACAATTGAAAATACTCATCAGACCGAACAACTTTTGCTGTGGCGTCATTTATGTATATGTTATAGTTAGGCTGGTCTGTTGCGTTTCTGCATCAGCTGTTCCAGTTTCCAAGATCAATTATAGCCCAGATGTTGCTCATACATCATAGCTATATAACAAAAAAGTTTCATTCAAATCCATCCAGTAGTTCCGGAGATTAGCGTGTACAAACAGACAAACAGACAAACCGACAGACAGACAAACAGACAATCTTTTTTTTCAGATTCTTGCTCTATTACGTTGTCTAAACCCCCTCAATTATTTTTTTTTTGTTAATATCTTCAATGTACAGACACACTTTTTTAACTCTTTTATTATATGTATTGATGTGATAATAATTATTTATTAAAACCAGGACTTCTAATGGACTGAGAAGATTTTGTAAAACAACTGATAATTTATAATTGATTATAATCATATTTGTACACCAGTTTTGGTATAACATGTTGGTTCTAACGAATATTTAACATCAAACGTATCTTTATCTTTATTTTTATCAAAAAGAACAATTAGATCACCACGCTACTCAGGAAAACAGCGTTACAAGCATATACAACTCGTCAAAAGAAAATTCACTCGATCAAATCGCGAGCAAGCCGTAACTCCCTACGTGTACCCGTATAATCGATAACCACCAACCCTTGATAGTACCAGCACGACCATGGTACGAAGTATATCATCCTACTTGAAGCGTTACGCGATCAATACCCGCCTGGCAAAATTATGTTCTTGAATGTTTGATGACGTAAATAACAAAAAAGTAAGATTGCTTCATTAGTCTCGTAGCATATGTTTTACTGCTGACAAGATTTTGCCCGCGGCTTCGCTCGCTTAACTGTAAATTATGTTAGTACTTTTTGTCGATCCGGAGAGCGCGGGACGACCTCCAGCCACCCTGAGGTTTGACCTGGGGGTGGCGGGCTTTGTGGGCCTGCCCGCCATCCGTTCAGCACCAGGTCCGAGAGGTGGCGTGCGTGTTCCCACACGTGCCTCTGTGTCGTGTTCGTCTCCCCTCTAGGGGGGGGACAGTAGGGCTTTTTTGTAGTTGTGACCAGTGGGTACATCTTTTCGTGTAGTGGCCTGGCGTTTCATACGGCGGGCCGTAACCTCGGCGGGGTCGCGAACGCATGTGAAAGTGATTCGCGCGGCCCCGCCGGTAATGGTTTGTCGGGGAACACCGTGGTAGGTTTAGTCGGTATTCCGGGAGGTCCATTTTATCGTTTTAACATCTTTCTGTTACCCCGGCGAGTCCGACATAACCCCTCCGCCCGCCCACGTGAAGGGGTATGCGTCAAAGCATTCCGCCACGTAAAAACAAAAAAAAAAATGTAGCTTTTGTCGATAAAAAGTACACGATGTTCCTTTCTGTACCCCTAACAACATTTATGCAAAATTTTATAATGATTGGTAGAGTAGTTCAGGCATAAAAACATAACAAACACACATTTATATTTTTAATATTAGTTAGGATGATGGCAGACCAACAGCAGTCCTCCTGACGATAAGCGGTGACCGCCACTCATGAATATGGCTGTATAATAATATCAGAGCTGTATTTTTTTTATACATCTAGGGTGGCAAACATACATACCGCCCACCTGATGGTAAGTGGTCACCGTAGCCTATGGACGCCTGCAACACCAGAGGCATTACTAGCACGTTGCCGACTATGATAGTTTCATTTAATATGATATCAGCCCTGTATTTAACAGTCCCAGTGCTGGGCTCGGGCCTCTTCTCAGTATGAGAAGGGTAATGCCACAGTCCGCGATGCTGGCCCAGTGCGGGTTGGCAGACTACACGTATCTTCGAAAACATTACAGAACTCTTAGACATTTGAGAACTCTTTTTAAGTAGTAGAGCCTCGCTGATTTCAGCATGAATAGGCCAGCTCGCCCGGGGAAGGACTGCCCTCTCACAGAATATCGACGTGGAATAGCAGTAGTCCTACTGTTGTGTTTTGTTCGGTGAGTGAGAGTACTGGAGGCCCAATCACCGCCTTTCCCCCATCCCGCTCCCTTTCCTTCCCACGTCCTTTTCCTAAAGGGTCGGCAACGCGCAAGTGATGCCTCTGGTGTTGCAGGCGTCCATAGGCTACGGTGACCACTTACCATCAGGTGGGCCGTATGCTTGTTTGCCACCTTAGTTGTATAAAAAAAAACATGCGGCTTTCTTGACGATGCTTTCTTCACCATTAAAGCGAGCGATAATTAACTATGTACCAATGCCCAACTTTCTTTTAAGTTAAATATGTTACATTTGCGTAACCGACAGACAATAAATCCTAATTAAAATCCAATACATAGTTGACTCGCATAATATAGTGACACGACATGTACTTGACATCAAATAACTTGGAGTGACACACAAATAATATAATTAATAATATCCAAGGCCAGACCTGTCAAATATGAACTTGTGACGTCACTAGGCTGTGATAGTTATATAAAATTGGATTACGTTCCAATTAGTTAATTTTAAGAAGTATTTAATTTATTCGTTTCTTTAAAATGTATAACTAGCAGTATATGACTCAGTCATGTGCGATAAGATACTATTTCGACTTGCAGAACTTAATCCGCGTGGGTTTAGCTGTTAAAATTCTGTTGTAGGCACCATGTGCTGAAACAGCTTTTTAGAAACCACACGGCACTGCACGGCCGTAAGTTAGTCACGTACCGACAGGGCCGTAAGGAACACGTGTTCCATATATTATACTCATGACAATATAATAGGGCATTCATTCAATTACTATGTTTCAATCATCAATCTCGAAATTCATATTAACTTAGTACTCAGACATTATACACACAGAACTACAGTTGTGACGTATTGTGAAGACCCATTACACTGTATTAAAAAAGCATATTTATTCGACATACGACTGCTGTGCTTGAGATCTCAGGTTCGATTTCTAAGTCAAGCAAGGTGTTATTGGATATTTTCTGTTAAGAAATTCACAGTAATAGCATGTACGCTGATATAGTGCTCTATAGATGTAAATAAGCTTTATATTCTTAGGTGTAATGTACCTATGCGTGTTTTCAAGGATACAGGCTTAAGAGTATGTACATTTATGTATCTCAGCTGACCGTACTGGTTGGATTATAACTCGAGAGTAATGAGTTAACGAAAAGAAAAGGTTTTACTTGTTATTTAATTTGTGACAACCGTGTTACCAGTTGACTTCTGTGGCAGGATCACCATGTAAGGTTGTTCAAAGGGAGTATTCAAAATAAAGTCGTATTAAGGCAATATTTTATAGAACATTACTTAATTTCTTTCTAGATTGACATTACATTACATGTAAAAATATATACATGTAAAATGGAAAACTAACATAATTACTTTTTTCTATTAATATAAAGCTGCGGTAGCCTAATGAATAATACATTGAACCACCCATTTGTGTATCTACGGGAATCCATTCCTAACACAAATGCAGCTTAGCAGGAGGGCTTGACATGAATTCTATTAATTTGTATTACAAATTACCAGTAACCTTAAAAAATTATAGGTACTACTTTGTGTTACTAGCTGTCTATGGTTAGGCTGTTATTTTTGAAGTGAAAGCTTCTTTAGGCGCGTTGAGCACTTCTTGGGTGAACAAAAATCATAGAACTCGCGTCATCGTCACGCTTCCACGCTTTCCATACATACATACATACATAGATTCACGCCTGTTTCCCAGAGGGGTAGGCAGAGACTACGGATTTCCATTTGCTACGATCCTGACACACTTCTCTGGCTTCATTCACTTTCATCACATTCCTCATACACGCCCGTCGGTTCAAGGAGCTCTTAACCTGGCCTTTGTCCAGGACGCCTCCGATCTGGTCGAGAAACGTTCGCCTAGGTTTTCCTCTTGCGACTGTTCCATTCACACTAGCCTTATAAACTTTCTTAGTCAGTCTTTCCTCGTCCACGCTTTCCATTTTTGAATTATTTTAGAATATTAACAATATCTCAGAAATGGTGCCTCTTACGTAAAAAATAAGGAAATTTTGACCTCCATAATAAACCCTTAAGAGAGTATCAGGAATCCGACCCGCCCCTTTTTTTTTGTTTGTAACGAAGTGTTTATGATCAAGGTCATTATCATTAAAGTTTTCACTTCTATCGGCAATCCCCAAAGACTGCCCCAATTTTTTTGAATAGAATTCGTTTATTTGTTTGGCCTTTCATGTTAACTTTTAATCAATCGTATAGAATGAGAATGATCAGGTCACAACCTGCCATTCGCAAATGCTGCTCAAATCATAGTTAGCGGAAAAATAAATGAAAATAAACACGCAATAATTTTGATCACAAAAATTGACGATAACTTCTCTAAACTTAACTTTTGAAATCTGCTAAGATGCCTAAGTGCCGGTTCACAGCGTCCAATCTCTACCTCTCAATAAAAACTTCGCGAACTTTAATTGGAATACTAAATCATGCAGATTTTTTACACTAAACGCCCTAATGCGAGTTCTTTCTTATTATTAGTAGAGGTAGTTAATATTACTGGGGAACTTGTTTAAACTTGCCCCTTACCAGCTAGGGTGTACATCTTGACGGAAAAACTCGGACAAAAAGTGTCAACCAAGTTTTAAACAACAGTTGTTTCCGTTTTTCTGTTTGCCGTTGTAATTAGTTTTTAAAGTTACGAGTAAAAAAACGAGTTGTTGCCGGATAAAAATTGTCAAGCAATCGCAATTCTCTGGAGACTTTAGGCTTCAAATGTGTTTTACTTTGACTTGTCTTGTGTAATGTTGGGGGTACGTTTGTGTTACTTTACAGTATAATATGTATTTTTTTATTTTCTCTTATATTTCTTTATTATAAAACATCGTGTCATAATTAAACTAATAACTAATTCAAATAATTGCTGAATTTATTTTGTTTATCAAAACTCTTTAAGAAGTTTGGAATAGTTTTCAGCATTCACGGTCACGTCGGAGATGTAGCACAAAAATTGGTGTTATGAGTGAGAAACCATAGCTAGCAGTAGTATTAACAGAATTAACATATGTTATGTAACGGTTAACGGTTATACATTGAAGTTATTTGAAGGTTGAAGTGATTTGAATGTATATGTATTGGTCGTTATTCTAATACATTATCGATTTAGATAAAAATGCTCTTATGTATCTAAATGTATCTTGATGTAACATGTAAAGATGTAGAACAAATAAACATTCATATGATGACAACAAATTAACTAAAATTAGATCAATGTGCTACTAATTCGAATAATTGATCAATCTTCATAGTGTAACTCTGTACTCTGATTTCTTTATGGTTATTGAGAAACTTACTCTGTGAGCCAAATAAAAAAAAAATATTGACCACATAACTTAAATTATACGAATAAGTTATACAAATTCTTTGAAAATTATACGATTCTGTATTTGAAGTTTGTCTCATGCAGAATCAAATCTCATGACGGCCTCGATGGCGTAGTGGTTAGTGTAACCGACTGTGGGTTCAATTCCCGCACAAGTCAAACATTTGTGTGCATGAACATTGATGTTTGTCTTGGTCTGGGTGTTTCTATGTATAATATGTGAGTATTTACAAAAAAAAGGTATATAATATGTATGTTTATCAATTGTCTAGTAACCATAGTAAAAACTCTGCTTAGTTTGGGCTAGATGGTGTTGTGTGTATGTGGTAGAATATTATTATTATCATTATTAAATCATTTTCTAATAATTCGATATGATTTTCGGGGACAATTGTATTGCTAAATGACATTGTACAATTATTTAAAGCATGGTCACTGCAACCAGTCTTGCAGCCTGCACACTCCTGCCAATAATACTGGTACAAGAGACACTTTGCAAGAAGAAACTCCGTTCAACTGTGAGCCGGACATTAGGGTCTGGTTACTCGGTTAAGCGATAAACTTATCTCAAAGGATTACAGTTTTAAACGAAGTTAATTATGACTTGATGAAAGATATGTAGTAAGTATTAAACATTTATCTGTTTTTGAAAAAGACTACTTACGTAGATTCCAGCCTTGTTTATAAATATACAACGACGGGTACAAATATTTGTCTTGTGTGGGATTCGCCAAACACTCGGCGCGGCGGCAAGTAGTAAGGCGGTAGTGGCAAGCAACCACTTGCTCACACCATTCGTCTAATGATACAAAAGAAGGAATGTATTATTTTCTTCTTTTTACGAACAACTCTAGCTAAGGCTCTATCATAACTCTTAGTGCTATTATAACTTCTAAATCTGGGTTTTCTATCACACTGGAGTAGTGTAACTCAAAGCATACATAAATACACTCACGTATCTCCCTAGGGGGACATGCACAGGTGAACTACACCTATATTATACCACCTTTTCTAGGTTCCACGTAATAGAGGGCGATTGAGCACATATCCAATTTGCTGCAACTGAGAATTGAGTAGTTTAGTTTCAAAATCCTCTAAACTAATTTGCACCAAATAATGGTAAATCTCAAAAAATCATTTAAAGAAATAATATAAATGGACTATTTTAGCGGTGATTGCTACTTTTGTGAGCGGATTTAATAGAATTTTAGTGGGTTTTGTTGAAAACTATCAGTACTATGCGATAGAAGCAACGAAGAAGCTTCATATTCAATCGGAACATTATTTTTGTTCTGATATCGTTTTGGCAGGTTTTGAAACTATACTCCTTAATTCCTAAAAGAAAAATGTAATAACAATTTTCCGAAACCAAGATCAACCTGGGATCTCATGAAAAAAGCGCAGTTTCATCCTACGGGACCGTCGAAGCAGTCTTATAACATTAATAACGTTAACATGTTTTTACAGCATGCAGCATGTTTTATGTATGCAACACACTCGAACAAGCACTAAAACTACAAACTTTCAACTCGTATCACGTCCGACGGTTCTTTCAACAAACACAAAAAGACTGAACTAAAATCAGAGCATACATTCTTGAATATATTCAGCGTTTTCTTTGAGAACTTTACAAGTTTCACATCAGGAGTTTGCAGTTAAAAACGCAAACGTCAACACTATTAATCTACCTCTCGCAAGTAAAATATGTAAGTGTACGGGTATGCTTGCAGTTCTGCAAAGAGAAGAAAATTCAAGTGGACGCTGAAATAAATAATAGTTTTACGTTAAAGTTTTGCCACTGATTGCTTAGGACTGGTGCAGCTAAAATTCACGTACACACTGAAACATTTTTGCCAGAAATTGTGGCACTTTTGTAATTCTGAGTGAATGTCTTAGAGTGAGTATTGCATCTATATTATATAGTAAAATCTTTTTTAAGAAACAAAGGCTTTATTGATGTTCGTGAAATTGAGAACGAAGTATGTTGTTAAGTAATATTTATTATATTTGTAGGCTTTTAGTTCCCAATGCAGTTTGTCAATCGTCTCCCACTTCGCCTTGAGCACCGACAGATGATCCTCTAGTTCCCATTTTTCATTGGTTTGTTTAATGTATATCTTTGACATTGCTCGGTCGATAGCTCTAATGTTGCATTCTTGACGAGTTACCATGCATTTTATGTAGTCTTCAAAGCTTTCATCTATACGCGACAGGTCAAATTTCACTTCGTTCACTTCCTGTTGTTGAAAACGAAACTGAAGGGATAAAATATCGCTTTTCGTAGATTTGTACATAACCTTAGCGTTGCCATAGATATCGACATTAAAATATTTGCCAGATTTTCTTCAAACTTCTCAAGTAATACTTGATGTCTTGTAGCAAAATTACTCCATTGATTTTCCAGGCGTTTCTTCAAGTAGTCCAGGTTCTTGCGTGACATGCTGTCCTTTTTGTAGTTAGTACAAAGGCTTTTAATGCTCTCAAAGGAAGTTGATTGCAGTTTAAGTATCTCCATAATTGTTAGAGCTTGGTTCACTTTGAAGGTTCCAAAGGATCCCTCCTCGATGTCTACTCTGGCCACTTGTACTTCTGCTACAATATGCGCGCCTTCTTAACTTGACTGGTGAGATCCGCTTGTGGAAAGCCAGCCAAGTCGATTTGCTGATGTAGCAAGAAACACTATTACCCCAAATAGTAAAAGGCTCGAAGGACCATAAAATGTAGCAGACATTTAGTGGTCCCACACTTAAAGATATGTCTATGTAAGTTGTTAGAGTACACATAAAGAACCACAGGTTAATGACAGAGCTCTTGCGGCGCATATTCAAATCGGCGCGCGGCCGCCATAGTAAAATTGTATGGAGGATTTGAAGTGCTTTTTTGATAAATATGTGTCTTTATTGTCAACCAATAACTTAAATATTTGGGACGGACAAATTGTAATATAACTATTAATTATGTTTCGTTTAAACTATAAAATAGTATAGATTTCTACTGTTATAATCTAAAAATCTGCAAATTTACGTAATGTTTTAGGCGAAAATATTAATTATTTTAAGTTTTTTACACGGAGTATTTGTAAATACATTCATTGTTATAGTAAATGTATATTTTATATTTATATTAAAGAAAAAGTGTTGATTTTATTCACTTAACTGTGACCGCCTGTTTTGGCACATTTCCCTCGGCGCAGTCTTAAGTTTAAAAGTTATATTATTATAAATTAAAATAAATGTTTACAAGTTAATTAGTAAGTGTGATCTTTCTCTAGGCAAGTGTGTTGTATTTTTGTGTTTTTATTTTTTGAAGTGAAAACTTCTTTAGCGGCGTTGTGCACTTTTTTGTGGTAAAAAATGTTAAAACCGCGCCGAACACGTGACCTGATCGAAAATTCGTAAGACGAAGGGAGAATAGTCATGTTTGTGTACAATATTGTAATAAATGAATATTGTATTTTACCACTAAATGATTACTATCATTTATGTGGTAAAATACTGATGATTAAAGCAATTCGTGCAAAATTATTCCCTAACCATTCCAAAATATCAAAAATGCACGACGTTAATATTCAAGTTTTCACTTCTGCTGGTACTCCCGGAGTGCAACCCGTTGTTTTTTTTATAGTTTAGGACGCATAAGAGCAGACGGATCGCCTGATGGTAAGCGATTACCGCCGCCTATGGAAACCCGCAGCACCAGACGAGTCACAAGTGCATTGCGTTCCATTTAAACAACAGCAATATCAGGTAAATTGCAACGCTCTTGTGTGCCCATTTTAGTATTGCTGCATCGCCAAAATAAGTATGTACGGTAATGAATTCGTAGCATATTACTAGATTTTGGCCGCAACTTCACTCGCGTACATGTAGGTTAGGTTAGGTTAGTAACAGTACTGTTTTCTAGACGAAAGGTACTCAATGTCCTTTTCTGTACCCCTGACAACGTGTATGCAACATTTCATGATGAGTGGTTGAGTAGTTAAGACCGTAAAGCGTAACAAACAAACAAACTCACATTCGCTTTTATAATATTAGGTAAGATCATTATAATTATATTGATAAACACACGCTGCTAGCTCAAAAGGCTTATGTATCTGTTATCTTATTTTCAAAGAATTTGTCAAGTCAGTTGTTAAAGCATTTCAGTGATGAAGCCAGAAGTTCTGTTTCACACTGTGACTTAAGTTTAGTAAGAAATGTGTTTCTACTAGTTTAATCATTTTGTGCTAATAATTTTAATATGTTTACCTTTACACAATATTTGTAGTTTTGATTATGGAAATAAAATTATTATATTATATACTAGCGGTGCCCGCGGTCTCACCCGCGTCATTGGTATTTGTGGCTACTGCGCCGCTCCCGTGAGCCGTAGCGTGATGTTATATAGCCTATGTCCTTAACAGGGTCTCAGGCTATCCTTATTCCAAATGTCATCTAAATCGGTTCAGCGGATTGAGCGTGAAAAGGTAACAGACAGACAGACAGACCGACAGACAGAGTTACTTTCGCATTTATAATATTAGTAAGGATTAGATGTTCCCGCGATTTCACCCGTGTTTATCGTTACTGCGCCGCCCCCGTGGGTCGTAGCGTGATGTTATATAGCCTATAGCCTTCCTCAATAAATAGGCTACCCAAAATTAAAATCATTTTTCAAATCGAACCAGTAGTTTCCGAGATTAGCGCGTTCAAACAAACAAACAAACTCTTCAGCTTTATAATATTAGTATAGATTATAAAGAATATCTTTGAAAGTAAGCGACTTTGGAAGATGTTCTTGATAGTTTCAATGAGTGTTCCTGCGGGTGGCTCATTAAGAGCGTACAGTTTCTCTACCCCATGAACACCATCGTACTCAGTAAGTATTTCATAAGTCTTACTAAGACTGTACAAATGGCATACTGGTATAAGTGGTCGTCTCACCATAGCCGCTGGGTTCAGTCCCCATATGGGCATTAATGTTTGTAAAGATCTCCGCGCCATAGGGACACCAATCCAAGAGCGAGACATGTCTTTTAAATAAAATCAATATAAAATCTAGACATCCCAAAAATTTTAATTTTGTGATAATTGCTTTAGCGTTAGCTTTTAATGCAGGGATATGTCACGGGTTACGACCGATGCGTGAAAAATATACATGGTAAATCAGGAAATCCGAAGCGATCCATTCAAAACTCCATTGAAACAAAACATTTTATTTTGTTTTTATAACATTTGTATCGCGTGACATATGCGAGCATTTATTCCACATTGAAAACCACATATTGTCAAAACTAGAACGAATATTTCATTTAGGACAGTGAAGTGATGAAGTATAGAGAAATAAAAGAGAGAGAAGTAAATAAATTATTTTTATAAAATTAATATTATTATTATTAATATATATAATAGCAGCGATAGCCTAGTGGGAAACCGTTGGACTGCCACGCAGAGGTCTCGAGTTCGAACCCAAGGCGCGGATCTCTGACTTTTCGAAATTATATGCGTATTAAATAGTTAATTATCCCTTGCTTTAACGGTGAAGGAAAACATCGTGAGGAAACCTGCATGTCTGAGACATCTCCATAATAATCTCGAAGATATTTGAAGTCTGCCTACCCGCACTAGGCCAGCGTGGTGGACTTTGGCCTAACCCTTTTCACACTGAGAATAGGCCCGTACCCAGCAGTGGGACAGTTTAATACAGGGCTGATATTATTATTAATAATAATATAATATAATATTCTATCATAAACACACAACACCATCTAGCCTAAACTAAGCAGAGCTTATATTAGGGTACCATACATACTTAACATATACTTTTTTGTAAATACATACATATTATACATAGAAACACCCAGACCAAGACAAACAAGTTTGACTTGCGCGGGAATCGAACTCGAAACAATAACAATAACAGGACTTTTGCTCTGCCACCTTTTTGTTATTGACTAACTTTTAGTACTAACTTTCTTTAACAGTTATACTCATATACAGTGTCTGTACTCCTTACTGCTCTTAAAATCTTTCATGTTTTATTACTAAAATTCAATCATAAATAATACCAGCTCTGATAACTCATACTCTCACTGCTGAGCACGGGTCTCTTCTCAGTATGAGACAGGCTTAAGCCATAGTCCACCATGCTAGCACACTGTGCCAGACTGACAGATACTGTACCATAGGGTTGGCAGACTAAAAAAATACATTTGGATCAGAAATACTCTTTACCTTTCCTTTTTGTCCTTCCTACTATTTTACCAAGTAGTAAAACTTATAGGTAGTAGAGCCTCGCTGATTTCAACTTGAATGGGCCGGCTCCACCGGGGAAGGACTACCCTCTCACAGAATATCGACGTGAAATACCAGTATTCCTGGTTGTGTTTCGTTCGGTGAATGAGAGTGCCGGAGGCACAATCATCCTCTTTCCCCCTTCCCGCTCCTTCTCTTTCCCACTTCCTTTCCTAAAGGGTTGCTATCGCGCATCTGATGCCTCTGGTGTTGCAGGCGTCTATAGGTTACGGTGACTACTTACCATCAGGTTGGCCATATGCTTGCTTGCCACCTTAGATGAATAAAAAAAAAATTGTGTACGGTCCGGTTAAAGTTGTTACGTTGATGTATTAGTTAAAAAGATTAGTCGTCAAAAATTAATAAAATCTGATCCTAACCAGCGGTTGTTAGTTCTCAATCAATTTAAAATTGTTTCGTAATTAATAAGTTGACGATGATGATGTTTAATCTGTCAATTGTTGGAATGCCAGTCATAATTGAAAACCTATTGTGTCTTGCCGGCGGTGTGCCGGTACGACTGAATAAGTTAATACAATTACTATCTCAAAATTACACAACAAATCAGCTAGCAGTCTAAAATTAATATTACACTATAAGTAAAGATGCTATAAGTGTAAGAGAAATTGGATATTTAAATCGCTTACACTTTTAATAGCACAAGCTCGAAAGTAGGTCGAACTATTCAGATAAGTCCGGGCTAGGATCCGATACCGTTAAAATATGATGCGCTATATTTTATCATAAGAACTTTCTCCTTTTTTATTCCTCTTAACTTTAGGTATCTTAATCTTTATATATAAATCTTCTGTGCATTTGTTTGTAATTAAACTCCTCCTAAACGGCTGGACCGATTTCGATGAAATTTTTTGTGTGTGTTCAAGTGGATTCAAGAATGGTTTAGATCTGGAATTTTTTTCCCTGTGTACAGGACAACGTCTGTTGGGACAGTTAGTGTGATATAAATATCAATTGGATGGTTATTAACCAGATTATAAGGTTGTGTTCGACATAAACACCAATACTAAATACTGACTGAACGCATTCCCACTACGCCGAGTGTTTTTTTTTAATGCAGTTAAGGTGGCAAACAAGCAGACGGCCCACCTGATGGTAAGTGGTCACCGTAGTCTATGGACGCTTGCAACACCAGAGGCATCACTTGAGCGTTGCCAACCCTTTAGGATAAAAAGGAAATGGGAAGGAGAAGGAGCGGTAAGGGAGAAAGAGGGTGATTAGGCCTCCGGCACTCTCATTCTCCAAACGAAACACAACAGTAGGAACACTGCTATTTCACGTCGATATTCTGTGAGAGGGTAGTACTTCCCCGGTCGAGCCGGCCCATTCATGCTGAAATCACAAATGCGAAAATACGTTGTTGTTTGTAACGCTTTCACACCTTAACTACTCGACCGATCATCATGAAATTTTGCATACACGTTATCAGGGAAAGAAAAAAGGAGTAAAGGTACATTTCAATCCGAAAAAAGGGCCATTACTAAATTAACCCAAGGGCGGATCCACCGTTGTGGGCACGATGGGCATGTCCGCAACCCTAATAGACTTGTGACGTCACACTTTCGCGGTCTGTTGAGATTGATAGGCTGATGATAATAAACGCTATACGACTCCTGAGACAGCATCAAGATACCTATTTACCCAGTCTAGTGTCCCTATATTGGCTTACTGGCTACTAGAAAAGAAGAAAAAAAATAATTTATTGAATGTAATTGGTTTGGAATTTAATTGAAACTGTTTGACTATTTAATTGGACGAAATTGGGTCTGACTTCCTCCAATGATTATTTTCATTCCTAAGGCCAAAGTCCTGATGCGCGGAAAAAAGGAAATAATCAAATTCAAAAGTCGTTCATGAGTCATGATTGTTCATGAGCAAGTTCGTACTCCGAGTTGCACTTGGCCAATTTTCGGGTGGCTGTGACCACAACCTTTTTTGAGAGCTGGATCCGCGCCTGAATTAACCTAACGTATATTTACACGAGCGATGCCGTAAGTATAATCTTGTATCCCTATAAAATACATAGCGTTATTAAGACACTACTGACAACAATACAAACTGATATGTCCATATGAGTTCACCCGAAAACTTCATACATGTATCTCTTTTCTATCAAGTATGATAAAAAGGGATGAATATTCTTGTTCGGAAAACATTTTGGCAACCAGGTTTACGGCGCAGGTCAGGATTTAAAGGGTATGTTTACGATGTACAAAAGGAGTCGGCTATTTTTCAGGCAGCATCACGTTGACCGTGATTTCAACTGGGTTGGTAAGCGTTGACTTTACGACTTTAGTTATGACTTAATGTTGCTCAAAATCAACGATCTCCACTTCAGAGATCATAATAACTTGCTCATTAATCAGCAAGATTTTATGATCATGAGATCATAATATCTTGCTGATAATGATATTATGACGTAATTTCGACAGTCTTGGTAGCGCAGCCAGTGATTGAGATGCTGTGGGTGAAGTCTCGGGTGCGATTTCCGGTGTAAAGTGTAATTGGATATTTTTGACATGTAATTCTTAGTAACGGAATCTGAAACTGTGGCCAGTAAACGGCATTAGGTTCACACCCTATTACGTAAGACCTGAAAACAATAGCTGGCAAAAAGTGGGTATATCTCATGCCTGCTCCTTCAGAGATAGAGGCATGAAACTATGTATGTATCTCTTCTTCTCCCTGGCCTTTATTATTCCCAAGTCACTTGGAGTTGGCTTTCTAGTCTAACTGGATTTGACTGGATGTCAGATTTTACACAGAGCGACTGCCATCTGACCTCCGCAACCCAAAGGCTAACGATACCCTAAGGCTAGACCAGTGTCCGGGTATTAGAGGGCACTGACTTCCCAATAACGACTGCCATAGATGTTCATGGCAGCTGGGACCGACGACTTAACGTGCTCTCCGAGGCACGGAACAGGCGATAATTGTCAATCAATACGCACATAATTTCGAAATGTCATATAACTTCCGAAAGTCAGAGGTGCGCGACGTGGGTTCGAACCCGAGACCCTCTGCATTGCAGTCTGTTGGTCTCCCCACTGAGCTATCGGCTGCTGGTTGTATATGACTATGTATGTATTTATGTAAACTAATTTTACTTATATTATATGTTATGTAACTTTATACATACCGGTTGGATGCGAATGGCCCAAGAATGGTCTGTGTGGAAAACCTTGGGGTAGGCCTATGTCCAGCAGTGGACGTCTTTCGGCTGAGATGATGATGATGACTTAAACTTTTATATTATAATATAATAACTAGCTTCCACTCAGAGTTTATTCCTGAGTGAAAATAATTCTATCACTTATTCAACGACATGATCTATTTATGTGCTAAGTGCTATTTAAAACTTTATATGCGAGATGGAGTAAAAAAATATCGACATATTTTTACGAACTATCAAACATGTTCACAAACATTTAGGTCTCTCTTAATATTGTCATTACAATGTTACTAAATCCGTAAACGTGATCTTTTAGTTTTAAGTATTTTAATAATCTTATTTTATTAAATTGTTTTGTTGTCTTGCCTTACGTAGTTATAAACATTGTTTTATTTATTTACTAGCTTTTGCCCGCGGCTTCGCTCGCGTTAATTTAGGATTTGACAATGAATTCGGGTTGTACTCTGCTTGTAATAATATAATTCAATCATGATTCGAGAGACACGTGGCGTCATCTATTATCATAAGAACGTTATTGTTGTTTTCCTCGGGAACAGTATTTTTTTTCGGAATGAAAATTAGCCTATGTCCCTTCCTGTACACCTGACAACGTATATGCAAAATTTCAGAATGATCGGTTCAGTGGTTTAGGCCTGAAAAGGTAACAAACAAACAAGCAAACTCATTTTCGCTTTTATAACATTAGTTAGGAGTTAGGATATTATTATTATGTAATTACAATTTTACTGTACAGTGCAGGAGCTTTAAACCTCTATTGTATCTACGTTTAGCTGGGACCCCACGATACAGGCTTGCCTAGTTTGTGGACCGCGTAAAATATTTACGTGATAAGATCTGCTACACTAATTTTATGTTTTGTTAAGTACTTTTATAACTTTCTTGTGTTACTAAATAAACATTTTCATTATCATTTTCATTTTTCAAACAAATTTGACACCCGTGGTTATAATATACTTTTTAAACCTGGCAATTCAATAATTTTTGTTTTCAAAATCCGAACACCATGTTCAGTTATGTCGTCACTTGGGAGCACCTTCTTATTACAATATGGTCTATCATAGATAGCATATTTCTGAATCTTACAGCGGTAGACATTAAACGTTTCACCTATATATTATTGAAGTGAAAACTTCTTTAGGCGCGTTGAGCACTTTTTGGGTGAACAAAAATCATAGAACTCGCGTCATCGTCACCGAATGCTTTCCATTTTTGAATTATTTTAGGTGTATTCGGATTGCAAAGTTCGCTAAGGATTGTCTATTATCTGCAGAAGCTAAGGCTCTCAGCTCACAGAAGCTAAGAAGGTCTCCTCTGTATTATTATAGCTTTAAGGATAATAGAAACAACGGATAACCAGGCTCAATAAGGTCAGACAAATAAATGTTCTAGTCCTCAAAGGATTAAACCAATTTTAATTACCACTATTCACCCAAAGTGACTACGAGCACGAAGCACTAAGCAGCCAAGTTAAAACAAGGCATTGCTAATTTTCTTCATACCGGCACATACCTCGTATACACTGAATAGTCTATCAGTAATTAGTAGAGGCAGATACCAGTTGTATTAGTTCGTAGACTAACTAAGTTTTGATCGCACGATATCAACTTGTCTCGCTATGGAGTTTGAGTATTAGGATGTTGCTCAGTGAATATATTGCTTGGATCACTAAACTTTATAACAGCATAAACTATTTATTTACATGATAATATATACATTTGTAAACAAATACATTAATTAAAGTAACTTAATATATTTATTAATTAGCTTGGCTAGTTTAAGTCAATGGTACCCAGTATCTTTTTGGAACTAAATCACATAACATATTATACTAGACGTATTAATATTACAAAGCTCAAGAGCTTGCACGTTAGAGTCATTCTAATGTCAGTACTAACCTACTACCTAAAAGATTATCCTATCTCCCTCCTACATTCAGTTTATCCCGGAAGTTCATCTGACATGACACCCAGATAAAAAGAGTAAACTTATTTTTCATATGTGGAGGCTTGTTATTAGCAACATGTGTACCCAGTAAATGTATACTTTCCAGAATTATATTAGTTTGTAAGCCTTCCTAAGATTAAATAAATAAATAAAATAAATATCACGGTACAAACGAAGGTCGTATTTTTAATTGAAATGTTAGTAGTGATTAATCTGCTGTCTACGTTTGTAGAGTCTACGTCTTTTAAAACGTGGTAAAGAACCAGAGCATCTTTTACTTTAAGAATAATAGTTTTAATAATCGAAGTAGCCTACGACTTGTTCAGTCTAGGACTTTATTCGTACATATCTATAATAATTATAATCAGCGTAGATACTGCGTGCCCGCTACGAGATCACTACGTGTCCGCTACCAGCATGCTACGAGTCTACTACGAGTGTGCTACGCCATCATTGTAAAAGCGAGGATTAATAAAACATGTGGTACTGTTTTCTATTCTGTTCTACTATTATTTAAAAATGTAAATTTTACTGAAGATCCTGGATACACGTCATCTTTTAATAAGTAAGCTGTAGATTATATTTGGATTACAAATAAACAGTTGATGCCGCACCAAGCGGTTCCAAAGGCATTATCCCACGGACGGTCAGGTTGTGGAATAAACTCCCTGCCGAGGTTTTCCCACAAGACTATAGTATAGGGTTCTTCAAAAAGGGTGTTAAAGGTTTTTATAGGGTCGGCAATGCGCAAGTGAAGCCTCTAGTGTTGCAGGCGTCCATAGGCTACGGTGACCAATTACCATCAGGTGGGCCGTATGCTTGTTTGCCACATTAGTAGCACAAAATAATGTCCTGGATTAAACACACAGTGTATCTTTTGTAATAAACGTTACCGTAGAATTTACGTAGGTAAAGCCGTGAACTGAAAAATACATATGATGTATTACGATAAATGCCTTAGCCAATACTAATTGTGCAGACTAAACAGAACAAATATTTTATATTTGCTTTCTTTAAATCGATTCGAGACCTAACAATACAGTTCAATAAACAAAATAATAAAACTTTACAAATACCAATAAACATGGTTTCTATTTGCACGTTTGAAATAAATTCGTTGCATTTCTTTGTAAACTGTTTGTTGACATCAATTTATCGCTGGGATAAATGTATACTCTTATAATTTAGCTGCAGTTTACGCATGGGTAAAGAGTTATTATTCGTGGATTTATTGGCAATTCTCTTGCTATACGTATTAGTTTTGGTTGTTTTTGTAATCTAGTTACATTTGCGATTGATTACATTATCTACTTACATGGCTTATCTAGGTAGAATCTACTCGTATATTAGATGGAAAAGAAGTAAGAGAGAATTTCTTTATTTAAAAAAATATCTCCCACACTATAAACAATTAATTCCTGTTTCATGTGTCAAACTTTACAAATATTGCAACAACGGATACAAAGAACACCCAGACTCAAAACAAAAATTTTTGGATCCCACAATTTTTTGTCCCGTGTGGGGACTGAACCCACAATACTTAGCACAGTAATAGTAGTGAGGCGAGCACTTAAACTACCTACTACGCCATCGTGCAGTCAAATTGCAGATATAAAGAAATTGGGAATGGAACAGGAGAAAAACAGAGTGAGAGTTTGTATTGTTACACCCAGTGCCATCTCTCGGCATTGTGCGTAAGACTCGACAGTTCTGAATAGTAATGTATTACAGCGCCATCTATTGACATCTTACGGAACTACATAGTTTGTCGGTACGCAAATAGTAGAGAGAACACTGGAACTTTCTCGAATCTTCGTACTGTTACATACCGGATATGGCTTTTCTAGAAATCTCCAGAAACGCTTTGCCCGCGTATAAATAGAGCGCACGCGCACCGCCAAGTCAGTTTACAATAGTAAGCGGTCAAGTATTCATCGGAGCGAACGGAAGCAAAAATATTACGGAGTTTAAAGCTAGATATAGTGGAAAAGTGTAGTATAGTGTGTGTTGTGTTTAATTGTGTGCTAGAATAAAACGTGTTTTAGTCGGTAATATTGTGTACATTCTTATCCCTCGAACCCAGCACGTAACAGTATTTTGGGTCTTCTAAAAATGATTCCATTCTACTTATCTATACAAACTGCTTCGGTGGCCCAGCAGTAATAAAAATGGCTGTCGTGCATGAGGTCTCGAGTCAAACAAACTATTATTACGGTTTACTGTCAATACATTTTAGCAGCAGCATGGAGTCTACTACTATGTTTTGTAGATGGACATAAACTTGTCCGTTCACCGTGAGACCCTAAAACCTAGATGTAAAAATGTGAGTATAATATGTTCGTGCCTACTTCTTCGGTAATAAAAGCGATGAAACTGTATGGTATACAATATTGGAACGAAGTTCCTTATCGCACGTTGCGAAAGGGGGCTAGACGGAAAAAATTAAGACCAAAAGTTGTAACGACACTTTTTGCTATAGTTGTAAGTTTAAGGTTATTTCTTAATATGTATGTATTGTTAATGTCCACAAGCCAATTATTACTAAAATTGAGCCTACTGATTAAGTTTATATTACATTATATTTGTTAATAATAAAGAAAATGTTAGTATAAATTTAAAAAACAAAAAAATATTACAGTTCTTTCACTAATTAATCGAAAGGAACTTCGTTCCATCCGGGTGTCCCTTGACACCTCTCAAGTTTTTTATATGTAGGTATATATAAGTATATGTATATATTATAACTATAATAATTATAAGATTATATTATCAATGCGAATGTGAGTGTGTTTGTTACGCTTGCACGCCTTAACTACTCGACCGATCATTTTAAAATTTCGCATATACGTTGTCAAGGGAACAGAAAAGGACATACGGTACCTTTCAGTTAGAAAAAGTACTCATCTAACCTAATCTTACCTACACTTACGCGAGCGTTATCGCGGGTAAAGTCTAGTAATTAATATATACATCAGTAGCTGTCCCTACAGACGCTGTCGTGTACACACGAAAAAAAAAAAAAAAAAAACCAAATTAAACCATTCTCGAATCCACTTGAACACACAAAAAATATCATTAAAATCGGTCCAGCCATTTAGGAGGAGTTTAATTACAAACACACGCACAGAAGATTTATATACACATATTGTGTAGCAGCTTCTTCTAAGACTTTTGTCTTAGTACTAATATCTTGATGAATTTTAATGGCTTATTGTATTACTTACATATCTTTATATATTATATAAATATATTATTATATAAGTAATACATACAGATTTACAAGTTTACTCTTTCTTGTAATAACTAGTTTTTATTGTGTTCTTTGTAATTGGCGTACTGTTTTATTTATCATGTTTATTAATAATTATTATTGTCAGCTGCAAAGGACCTAAATGAAATAAATCAGAAATCTCAAGTGTTTATAGACTTATATTGCTGACTCTATTATTATTTACGTTCCTACAAGACCCCAATATACAATACTGTACATTTCTTTAAGTTTTAAAGTCTCGAACATCCAATTACTGACAAAACAAAAGCTCTAGTTACATCTCGTAATAGTAAGGAAAACGTGAAAAATCTAATTTAGCGATGTGAAAATGCTCACCCTATCTGTGTTAAATAACAGACTTAATTGTGCGTGTTTGTTTAATTTATTAGTCTGTTAAATCTGTGAAAACTCGGTTAATGGTTACGCCAGTGATTGGTTGATTTAAGAGGTCAAGGATCGTTGCCCGAGTACCGTTTGAGACGGGTCAAGCTGTTGTGTTCAATGCGTGTTTATTATGAAACATGTTTCGTTGATGGTTTCTGTTGTGATGACGTAAGATCTGTATTACAGAGCAAACGATAAAGCATACAGTGCCGGTACAGAAGGTCACTATCGCTCATTATCGCAATAATAAAAATGACTTACAAATTGAAAGTTAAGATGCACGAACATTATACATTGAAAAGGAATTAGTAAGTATTATATAGCTCGATTAGTTAAAAATACTAGTTTTAAGCAATATTCACGGGGTGTCACGAAAAAAGTTGTCTTTTCTTGTTTTTTAATTTTATTAATAATAAAATACATAATTACAAAGTTTAAACAGTTACAATAAATGAACATTGAGTGGAATAGTGAAACTTTGTAAACAGCTTGGGAACATATCTGCAACCGAACTAGGTGGTAACCTGTATCTCGATATGCAGCTACTCCCCTTGCAAAAAATGTACAAATTTACAGTATACAGGAGTTTAATTTCAAAGTAAAGGTAGAAAATGTTGATGAGGTATTCAAGGCATTAATGTTATTTGGCGATTCAAAAGAGTAGCTGTGAGTTGCCTGCATCTAGTATATTATTATATTATCTGGGTCGCGACCGCATGTGAAAGTGATTCGCGCGGCCCCGCCGATAGTGGTTAGTCGAGAAACACCGTGGTAGGTTTAGTCGGTATTCCGGGAGTTACATTATTCTCATTCCATCTTTTCTTTTACCCCGGCGAGTCCGACACAACCCCTCCGCCCGCCCCTGCGAAGGGGTATGCGTCAATGCATTACCGCAAGAAAAAAATTTAAGTATTATATTATCAGTGCCTGCATGTATGTATCTTAATTACTTTACTACTCGACATTGACAGCATAATAAAAAAATACGTCGGAGAAATCTTAAAGCAATTGAAAGAATTTTAATTAACTTCATCATAAAAAGTGTGCAATTAATGAGAAACACTTCAGTATCACAAGACCGAAGTAGTTTATTTGCCGTTTGCTACAGAGCAAATAATCATTAGAAACTATAAATAAACACTTCCATTAACGCCGGCACTTTCCATTACAGTGCTTAAGGCATTCAACTTTTATATATTTATTTTGTTGTTACAAGAAGTGAACTAATTAGTAAATTAGATGTTTGTTGTTATAAAATATACGCCTACGCTTAGCAATCATAAAAATGATTTAAAAACAAACATTTTTATGTTGTGTTGTATGTATTTGATAAGATATTATGCCTCCGTGACGCAGCGGTAGTGAATGCGACTGCTGTGCGTGAGGTCTCGGGTTCGAATCCCGGGTCGGGCCAACAAAAAGTTATTGGGTTTTTCTGTTAAGAAATCTCCATAGCAGCCCGGAGTTAGGAAGTTGGCGGTGTTAGACACCCCCGTGCCTCGGAAAGCACGTAAAGCCATTGGTCCTGCGCCCAATCTTTCTTCGGTCATGTCGGACTACCGTCCCATCGGATCATGAGAGTTAGGGAATAGAGAGTGCACTTTTGTTTGCGCACACACTTGTGCACTATAATATCTTCTGCGCAGATGGCTGGTCTCCGTTAAGGCTGGCCGCCGTAGTCAAAATTCGGTCTGGAGGACATTATTATTTGTCTAAGGAGGCGGTACAGGAACATTTTGATTTAGGACTGGGCTGTATATAGTCTGGCGATGGACAATGATCAATATAAAATTCGAATCTTCAAGCAAATTGAAATATTCAAAACTTACAAACAAATATTTGAACGATACATTGATCGATTATGCTCTAAGCACATATTATATTTTATTTACTTTCAGGATGTAAGGTAGCCTGTGTTTTCTGTTCCCCTGACAACGTGTATTTTATGACGTGCTGGCGCGTAGTTATGGTGTAAGACTATATTATATAGTTACTAGACTATATATAAAATAATATGGAATACAATACTAGACAAAACCTGAACTCAAACAATCATCTATCACACTTGTTAATAGCTTGGAAAAATGTCTTGGCTTAACAACAGCCTTATTGTGGCTTGTTCTGCGTTAAAAATGTCATGGGGTTTATAGGTCACGAGATGTTCCCGCGGTTTCACACGCGTTTATCGTTACTGCGCTGCCCCCGTGGGTTGTAACGTGATATTATATAGCTTATAGACTTCCTCGATAAATAAGGTATCTAACACAAAATGATTTTTTCAAATCGATCCTGTAACTCCTGAGATTAGCGCGTTCAAATAAACAAACCAACAAACTAACTCTTCAGCTTTATAATATTAGTATAGATATTAAAAGTATTTCGTGCTCGCATCATAAAACTATTTTGCCGACTATAATTTGTTGATGATTTAGGCAAATATGAACAATCGATAGCCTAGTAGGAGAACGTTAGACTGTTACGCAGAGATCTCAAGTTGAATACCAATGCGTGCGTCTTTGACTTTTCGAAGTTATATGCGTATTAAACAGTTAATTATTGCTCACTTTATCAGTGAAGGAAAACATCGCGAGGAAACCTGCATGTATGAGAGTTCCTCATAATATTCTCGATGATATGTGAATTCTGCCAACTCGCACTGGGCCAGTGCGATGGATTATGGCTTAACCATTCTAACACTGAGAAGAGGCCCGAGCCCAGCAGTGGGACAGTTTAATACAGGGCTCATTTTTAACTGCGTTGTGCGATCTCGTCTTTTATTTGCAATAGCTTCCTACAGAACAAATGCTGGTGTTCGCGTACCCTTACGGTGTTACACATCCTCGTACACATAAAGCCTTAGTCCTGCGTCTTAATCCTCTTTGGTCGTGTCATATTATGAGTTAGGGAACAGAGGGTGCCCTTGTATCAACATACTTGTGCACTGTAATATCTTCACTGCAGGTGGCCAGTCTAAGATTGGCCGCCGAGACTGAAATTAGGTCTAGGGAACTTTATTTGTTAAAAAAAAAACAAGTACATTTTTTTGGCGTTTAAGTTACATAATATACATTATGTAACTTAAACGCCAAACAAATGTGAATTATATTTACATAGAATCATGTTTTTTATTTATTTTTCTCGTTATGCAGGTAATTTTCCATTGTTATTGTTATAAGACTCTTTAGATACTTCCGAGAAATGCTTGTTTTCGTACGATTTGGAGAGCACCGTTCGTCTTGTATTGTTATTACCGATATGATTTGATCATGCTGAAATAATAATAAGTTATGACGTCCTTCCTTATCTTTATGTTTCTTTTCAATAAGATAAGTTGAGGAGGAAGCACTGTAATCAGGGTCCTAAAATTTGTACTAGATAATATGGTTAGTTAATTTTGTTTTGAACGTAAGTTTGGTGGCGCAGTACGTGTCAGTTGTATATTAGTCTTCGGGTATGAAAAATTTTTATTTTCGGTTTTCTGTGTAGAACTTTTGTATGTATGTTGCAGTATAGAGTTGGAAACTGCTAGACAGCAATAGGCACTAATAAATAGAAATTAACACCAAAGCTGACAAAATGTGCTTGTACACACGGCTACACATCAAGTTAGACACTCTATTTCGCGAAAGCTTTTGATCGTGTGGATTATTTAATACTTTCTATGAAGCTGAATCACGTCGGAATTCATGGATGTCTGTTGCGGTGGTTTGATAGCTATTTACAAAATCGTTCACAACTTGTAGCATTAGCCGGCTATGAATCTAGACCGTTTATACCTATTTCGGGCGTTCCACAGGGATCCAAATTAGGTCCTTTGTTATTTCTGATATTTATCAATGATCTCTTAGATTTAATAAAGAGCAACTGTCTGGCTTATGCTGACGATTTAAAGTTTATATCGCAGAGTACTTACATTAAGTGATTGCATTGCTCTTCAGGATGATTTAAATATTCTCCAACAATGGTGCATAGATAATAGAATGACACTTAATGTAAAAAAAATTAAGTTTATAACTTACACGAAAAAGGTTAAATACATAAAGTTTAACTACAGAATAGATGGCACAAACCTGGAAAATGTCTCAGTCATTCGCGATTTAGGGGTTACTTTTGATACATCATTGTCATTCCGTCATCACATAGAACAGTCAGTAAACAAAGCTAATAAAACACTAGGCTTTATAATTCGTATGGCAAAACCGTTTCGCAACAACAACAGCATCATTTTATTATATAACGCTTTGGTGAGGAGTATTCTAGAATACTGTTCTACTATATGGTCCCCTTTCTATTCCACTTACCCTAAATCTATAGAATCTGTTCAGGCTCGTTTCGTTAGATATTTGACTATTAGAAATGGGGTTCGAAAGCTTATTCCTGATTATAATCATAGATTGATATAAAATGACAAGCCTAAAAGAAAGGCGTGACATTTCGGACTTGTTGATGCTACATAAAATAATAAATGGCTCTATAGATGCACCGCTTATTAATAGCTTTAAATTCAAAATTAACTAACGGGTTATGCGACATCCATGTTTATTTGTAGTACCCATGTGCACCTTGAATATCAGCTACAATAGTCCACTGACGCGTATGGCTCGGTTATATGATGAGAGAGTTACCAAGTCAAATAACGCAATTGACATCTTTGCCATGAAATTTAAAACTTATATGCACTTACTTTTGCAATAGGGACACAAGTTTTGTTTGTTTTATTTTTTTAATTCTAATTATTGTATTTTGTGTTTAATTTTAATTGTTTATATTTTTTGTGTATTTTCAATGAGTTTGTATTTAGTATTGCATGCAAGTAATCTCTCTTAGAAAAGAAAATGTGTACAATGCTATGCATACCTATTACCTGTGTAATTACAATTCATTTAGAAATAAGGAAGCCTTTACTAAAATTTGTGTAATTGTACTGTTGGTGTGCTTATTCAATAAAATAAAATATAATACCTACGCTACATACAAAATAGAGAATTGTCGGAAAGGGACAGTGCATAGTGGTATAGGACCCATCACGGTACACTAGCGCGTGCGGCAACGCCCGCGGCCCGTTCAGCGTGAATAAGACAAAATAACAAAATATAACGCACTCTCGCACGATTCGCAGCGTTCAACATCTAATAGTTCAAAGTCCAAACAGTCTAGGTTGATGTGTCGCTGTGTGTATTACACCTCTGCCTCTGTCACGTTAAAAGCGAGAGACTATGTACGTAATATTTAAACTATTGTATATACTTATTGCTTTGTTGGCGCAGTGGCTAACGAAGCTCGTAATTAAGTATAATGTGTGTGAGGTCCCAAATTTGAGTTCCGGCTCATGTTTTATTACTATGTTATTTAAGCTTAAGGACGTAAATACTTAAATCAAATTTCTTTTGCATTTTAAAATTAAGTATGGTTTTATGTAGTTTATATACAGTTACATTGAAGTATGTATGTTACATCTACTTACATATGTCTTATAAAGTGGGTAGTGGACATACATATTATGGTAATTTGGTTACAGTCGTATAATTAAAGCAATCCAATAAAGGAACAACGATGAAATACAGGTCAGCATCGATCCTAAGGTCCAAACAATAATAAATAATTGTCTTCAATATAATTGAGAGGCTCATTAATCTAATCGATAGCGTCCCATGCCTATAGCCCCTTAAACCTTATATGTGTGCCGTGTGGCGACTCCGCACAGACGAAGAAGTTCCGCCTACATCTAACAGATGGCGTTACATACAACAAGCGCCCAAATGACGTCATACTATTCTGAATCGCACAAGTGGAGTTTACACAGCGACTAAGTATATATACAAGCTCCCAACATCAACCGTTGGGTCGCGGCCCGCCAGGCACGATCAACCAGCCTGGTCGGCGGATCCTCCCTTTGTGTTGGAGGGACTTCACACCCTGTTCCTCCACATATGTAACGTTTTGCGTCATGACGCATAGCACTAGCGCAGGTGCATCAACATACACATGATACTTACGCCGTGTCCAAGAGACATTTACGTCACTGGCTCATGTCAAATCTACTTCATATTACGTAAATTGACATCCTTTGAGTAAATGCAAAACCTACGCCTACATCGCATTGTTGAATCTTTGAAATACAATCAGCTTTCATTATTAATTTTTTATTTGGAAGACGTAGTCGGCTTTGAAACAGTACCTTATAAAATGGCTGACCGAAATATATTAATCAGAACGTTAATAAGATTACGAATGCTGCGTCCTGAAAGCTGCTTAAATTTGTTGAGAATACTTCAATATTATACAATATTTTAATGTTACTTCAATTTGGTAAAATGTGCAGGAATATCGTCGATCGTTTGCGTTAAAATAAGTAGCTTTACCGATGTAAGCTATGATTGTCTTGTAAGAAAAGTACTTAAGTGTTTTAAAGAGTTTGAAATAACTAGCTGAGCTAAACAAAGTAATATTATGTTCCCTGTCAGGCAATGTACGCCTTAGTGATGCATCGGCTGTAAATGACTGCTGTGTATGAGATCTCAGATTTCATACTAGTATTTTCTGTCAAAGAAATTTTGATACTGGATATTAAAAATTGGCAATTGGCATACCACCTGGCTGATGATTAGCATTCATCTTAACTTATGATCTTTGCAATCCCTGAACTATCACATTGCTGAACCGTATAAAAGGTCTTATGCATGTTATGAAAGCAAAGGAATGGAGGAGGTGGGTTTGTCAGCCTTCCGGATTGTTATACGAAAGCGTTACGTAGAAACCTTGAGAATAATATTAATGAATGAAAATTAAGTGCAGCAACGGCGTAGTGATTTCTAATGCCATTGCGGCAAACTTGTAAGTTCAATCCGAACACTGTTGTTCTTTTTGCCCTTTTCTTTTGTTTGAATATCTGCTAACTCCCTCGCGATGCAAAAAATATTCCTAATGCCGAATTAAGAATAATTTCGCGAAAACGTGAAAGTATAAAAGTGATTACTCTTTTGACGCCTTTTCTGTTAGTGGTGGGTACTTCACTGGATCACTTGGCTCAGTGACATCATTTAATAATAAGCAATTGCGGATGTAAACACTAATAAATGCATGGCGGTGGCCGCTACTTAATGGTATAGATTGCTAGAAATACTTACTAAGAAACTTTACGAGTGCCTCAGTTATACTACAGGGCTTATGATAAGATATGGAGAAGTCTAGAAAGTTCCGACAATTTCGCAAAACAAACTTAGATTACCGATAACTTGAATTACTGGGGAATCGGTTTTAACTTACCGAGCGTACTTCTGTATTACGAAATTCTGCTCACGGTTTTGCTAGCATTAGTATACCTACATAATGTTGTTAAAACTAAATCCGTATTATTCAGAGACAGTGTAGCTATTAATTAGTAAAAGATTTTTAAATATGTTCAGAAGTTCTAGAGATTACCCTGTACACACGACTACACATCAAGTTAGACACCCTATATACGCATAACTACGCTACATACAAAATAGAGAATTGTCGGAAAGTGACAGTGCATAGTGGTGTAAACCCATCACGGTGCACTACCGCGTGAGGCAACGCCCGCGGTCCGTTCAGCGTGAATGAGACAAAATAACAAAAATATAACGTACTCTCTCGCACGATTCGCAACGTTCAACTTCTGATAGTTCAAAATCCAAAGAGTCTAGGTTAATGAGTCGCTGTGTGTACATTTGAAAAACAAATTTTATATATTATGTAGTATTTAGTCTCTCGCTTACACATTGGTGTTGATACCTGCATTGCGCCAGAATTGAACCTGTGACCTTTATGATATAATAGGGTATTAGTATCAATTATTTCCTATGAAGAGGAATATATCTTTACTTGGAAGAGGCGTGTGTCCAGTAGCGGGCTGTTTATAATAATAATAATAATGTCCTCCAGACCAAATGTCGGTCACGGTGGCCAATCTTAACGGAGACTGGCCATCTGCGCAGGAGTATTATTGTGCACAAGTATGTGCGCAAACACAAGTGCACTCTCTGTTCCCTAACCCTCATGATCCGATGGGACGGATAATTCGACACGACCGGAGAGAGATCAGGCGCAGAACCAACGGCTCTACATGCTTTCCGAGGCATCAGAGTGTCTAACACCGCCAACTTCCTACCTCCGGGCTCGTATTGAGATTTCTTAACAGAAAAACCCAATAAGTTTTTCTTGGCCCGACCCGGGATTCGAACCCGAGACCTCATGCACAGCAGTCGCATTCACTACCGCTGCGCCACGGAGGCAGTTGGCAGTTTATAAACAGGATTGTAATCAGTTTATTTTCATATATATCGCACTTGCAAGATACTGCATGATGATATATCTACCAAGCGACAGACAAAAGCTAGCCATCCATAATATGTTGAATACATCTATATTTATTTCAATACCCTAATCGTTCTGGTTCCTAAGTTAAAACTTTTCTAGCAGTCAGCCAAATTTGGCGAAATTCTATAATACTTGGATATTTACAGGCTGTAAACGAGAGGAGATCAATCTCAACTGGTTTGTAAGTGAAAATGGTAGTTCTAGATTGCTTTTTACACAAGTTTGTCAGCGAACGATAAATTTGCTGGATAAAATATACATAGCTTATGCTTGAATTGAGAATAAAAATAAATAGAATCCCTTCAGTACAGCCCTGAAAGTTACGTACTTACTCAAAATGTATTAAAGTGTTGTTTTATCCATGACAATGTTGTACTAATTCAGATACTGTGTGCTGTTTATCTATGACTAGCTTTTGCCCGCGGTTTCACTCGCGTAAAAGTAGGTTAGGTTATGTCAGTAATTTTCTGGCAGATAAATCCAGTTACAGTTTGCCGCATCCGAGTATCGCAACCCAGATCTTACGCACAGTAGTCACATATACGGCCGCTGCACCACTGAGGCAGATTTTATCAAAAAAGTAATATATGGCTTTTGTTTATAGAAGTTTAGACACCAATTTTATTTATATTTTAAGGAGATTATGGGCAAAGTTTGTTACTTCTAGACCCACCAGTGTGTTCAATCAGTTAGTCACCGTCAGGTTCAGTCTACATCAGTGTTTTTGTCGTACATTACGACATTATACATTATACACACGCGTATTTGCCAGGCACGAGGTAACCCTCGTGCCTGGCAAATACGCGTGACAAAATGTGTGTTCTCAAAACGATCAATTTAAATTTCTCTTGGAATACTTCAAATATTTTGTCTTTTTGGATGTATCGCCTAACATATGTGTGTACCAAAAAGAAAGTGTCCACGCTAGACACACATTAGAAGAGTGAGCTGGAATATTAAATAGAGAATGATAGTATACATCATATAAAACTTCGTTTAATAGTACAATAGGTGAGATTCGAACTCACAACCTTTCAATCGCACTTCAATACTTTAGCGGATACCTATCCAAGAGCATTATGCCCGAAGATTGTTCAAGACTATAGAACCATAAATTTACTTGAACACAAATAAATTACACACACTTCGCGTCCTATCGTCCCGAAAGTAAAAGTCCCGAAAGTTTGAGTGTTTCTCGCTAAGTGTCAGCTGGTTGTTAAGTCTATCATGATTAGTAAGTTGGTGTGACCATCAATACTGGTTACGAGAAAGGTCTGACACTAGATTTAGACAACTTTCCTATCTCACCGTTATGTACGGGGGGGGGGGTATATATGTAGTCAAAGTCAAAAATCATTTATTCATTTAGGTCACAAAGTAACGCTTATGAACGAAGTATATAGGTTAGTGAGTTTACTAAGTTACTGAAGCTACATTTAGGTTAGTTGCTAGGTTCAGGCAAAGGGTAGAGCCTATGAGAAGAAACCTGCAAGAAACTCACGGCCACTCTTTTAAATCGTCAGTTAAATATAATTTCAGTATTTTACAACTCAGATTAAAAAGGTGTTACAGCCATTATGCCATATACTACTGACTATAAAAACTAAAGATAATAAAAATAATAACTTAATAATATTATAGGGAGGAAATAATTTGAGCTAAGATATATTATTTAATATAAATCTAAAATAGACAGTAGGATGGCATGATGGCGCATACACTTACACTTTGTGACTATGAAAAGGCTTAAATTGACTTATAAGTAATACAGATCTTTGAATCCTGTATGCAACAAGCAACTAGCTCCATGAGTTTTTGTCATTTAAGTAGTCGTTGACTGAATAATAACCCTTCCGAATAAGTTGTTTTTAACGGCGTTTTTAAATTTAAACAATGGTAAATTAATTATATTAATAGGTAATTTATTAAAAAAACGTATACCGAGTCCCGCAAATGTATTGTGAACTTTATGTAAACGATGATATGGGCCTACTAACTTATGCTTATTTCTAGTGTTTACGTTATGGACATTACTATTCTTATTATATAAGTAAATGTTATGTTTAATAAACATAATGTTAGCAAATATATATTGCGACGCAACAGTAAGTATGCCTATTTTTTAAATCGATCTTTCAAGGAAACTCGTGGTCCTAAATTATAAATGCTACGTACTGCACGCTTTTGAAGAATAAATATGTATGTAATGTACTTTGAATACTGCGCAGATGATAATAATAATAATATTCTATAACATACAAACAACACCATCTAGCTCAAACTAAGCAGAGCTTGTACTATGGGTACTAGACAGTGGATAGTCACATATATATACTTTATTTGTAAATCTTCTCCCTAGCCTTTATTATTCCCAAGTCACTTGGGGTAGGCTTTCTAGTCTAACCGGATTTAACTGGATATCAGTTTTTACACGGAGCGACTGCCATCTGACCTCCGCAACCCGAAGGCTAATACTAGACCAATGTTAGGATATTAGAGGGCACTAACTTCCCAATAACGACTGCCATAGATGTTCATGGCAGCCTGGACGGACGGCTTAACGTGCTCTCCGAGGCACGGAGCAGGCGATAATTGTCAATCAATACGCACATAATTTCGAAAAGTCATATAACTTCCGAAAGTCAGAGGTGCGCGACGTGGGTTCGAACATCCATGTTCATGCACACAAATGTTTGACTTGTGCGGGAATTGAACCCGCGACCTCTGGCGTGGCAGTCGGTTACACTAACCACTATGGCGTCGAGGCCGGCACATTACAGATCTATAGTACTATTGAATTGTTACGAGTCTGGGTCAGTAAATTGAACATATGTTTTGACTGCACGAGTGGCGTAGCGGTTTAAGTGATCGCCTAGCCGCTTTTATGTGCCAAATATTTTGGGTTCGATCGCCATACGAGTCAAACATTTATGTGATCCACAAGTAAGTTGTTTCAAGTCTCGATGTTGTTTTTGTCCGTTGTTTGCAACGTCTTCCGCGACATAGGATTTATTTCTAAAGCGATTGACATTAAATTAGAGACCGTCAGTAAAAAAAAATTAGGGCAGTCTTTGGGGACTGCCGATAGAAGTGAAAACTTTAATCCTTGATCATATACATTACTATACAAACAAACAAAAAAAAGGGTCGGGTCGGGTCGGATGCTTGTTCCTGATACTCTCTTAGTGGTTATTAAGGTGATCAAAATTTCGTTATTTTTTGCGTAGGACGCACTATTTCTGAGATATTGTTAATATTCTAAAAAAAATAATAAAGCGTAGAAGCATGACGATGACGCGAGTTCCATGATTTTTGTTCACCCAAGAAGTGCCCAACGCGCCTAAAGAAGTTTTCACTTCAAAAAATACAGTTTGTATCAAAATATAGTAAATGTAATTTGTTATGGGAAAATTCAAATGTGCATACATTTAAATTTTCGTATAGCAAATTATAAGGTTTTTTTTTTACGAGTGTGAATGCTTTGACGCATACCTCTACGCGGGGCGACGGAGAGGTTATGTCGGGCTCACACATTACCCCTGTAATACCGACTACACCTACCACGGTGTTCCCCGACATAACCATACACGGCGAGGCCGCGCGAATCGCTTTCACATTCAATCGCCGAGGTTTCAGCCCGCCGCGCGCCGTGTGAAACGGACAGCCCCTTGTGAGGGGACGAAGACATGACACAGAGGTGCGCGTAGGAACACGCACGCTGCCTCACAGACCTCGTGCTGATCGGATGGCGAGCAGGCCCACTAAGCCTACCACCCCCAGGTCAAACCTCAGGGTGGCTGGAGGTCATCTCGCGCCCTCCAGCGTCCGGTTCTGCGGTTGGGGAGAGGGTTTCACTGATCCCTCTACCGCTCCACCGCCTCCTAAATTACAAGTTTTTTTTAACCCTAGACAACTATTGTCTCCTATTAAGAAATTACATATTTATTTATTTATCAATCAAATACAAATGAACAATATCACAGTATAAACCAAATTGTTGTACAATTCATAATATTAAATAACACAGTACTAGCAAGTATATATAAATAAATTCGCTTAAGAATTTCATACTTATCGACAAAGAGACCTGAGAATAATTACGACTAATGAAATATTCATGTTGAAACAGTAAGCTGATTATGTAATTATTGAATTATTAATATTGTAATTAAAACACCGCATTCGTTATCTGTGAGGAACAGTAGCTCTTAACTGTTTATCTCGAGTTAAGAATGAATAACGAGAAATGATTTGGAGAAACTTATTTATATCACAGTTTAATTTCTGTGCTATGAAACACGTGTTAATTATTAATATTGTCTTCTGTTTACGCGAATGTTATTCATTGAAATTAAACTACTATATACTGATTTTATCGCGTTGTTTATTTGACACTTTTGTAAAACATTTTGAAAACTACACTGGAACATTGAGAGAACTACCATATTAGTCTCCCCATGACCATGGCTACTGAAAAGCAACCGAAACGTCGGGGAAAGTGTAAACATAAATATAAATAGTATAATAGTATAGTAATAGTATAAATAATTTTAATAATTTCAGTAATTTAGTTAGCTTAAAAATTAGTAAAGTTCAATAGTAATAGTAGTGTAACAGTTTCTAAATTTTGTAATAGTAGTGTAACAGTTTTCAAAGTTTTCACAATTTTGTAGTTTAATTTCAACGTGTTAATTAATGCAAAAAACTTTGTACCCCTTTTTACAAAAATTTGGCGGACGGAAGAGTATGAAATTTGGCACAGTTAAAGTTTATATTGAGAAGGAGGGGCGAATCCTAATATTTTTATAAAATATGCATTAGGAATATATTAAATTAATGAAAAAAAACTACACGCACACAACCATGCATTTGACACACGCAACCGAATCGCGTTCGTAGTATTTTGAGATTTTCCATCGGACGTCGTACAATTCTTTGTAACTATGGTTACCTATACCTTATTAATACGTCATATTAATACATTAGATACATATCTAATAGAGAAAAACAGAAAAAAAATCAGCAAGCTTAGGAATTTTGGTCGAATTTTGACCACTAGGCGACTGCTAGTTATTATCTATACGCAAAAAATCGTTTGCATCGGTTCTACCAGTACACTTTTATGTTTCTCCGTGAAAGTTGTCTTCTTGCAGTAACTATATGGTGACGTAATTTCTGAATACTCAAACAACTGACACAAAAACACCCAGACTTAGAACGATTGTGGGTGTGGGGATTAAACCCTGGATATACTTATGACTGCACGTGTGGCGTTGTGGTTCAAGTGGTCGCCTCGAACCGCCATTGTGCTGAGTGTGTCGGTTACAATCCGACACGTTACAAAACTTAGTGTAATCCACAAAGGTTGTTCTGAATCTGGGTGTTATTTGTGTTCGTTGTTTGAATGCTTGTGAAGTCTGTAATGAACTGCCTGCTTCGGTGTGTCCCGAGCGCTATGATATGTCCTTCTTCAAACGAGGTTTAAAAAGAGTTCTTCTTTCACGGTAGGCAGCGGCTTTGCTGTGTCCTGACATTACTGAAGTCCATGAGTAGCGGTTACCACTTTCCATCAGGTGGGCCACTTGCTAGTCTGCCACCAATGGCAATTAAAAAAAAAGAAAAAATCCCTCGCGACACAGGAATTAAAATGTAATTAAGCCGTGAATACCAATAGTATACAAAACAGAAAAGAATATTATATAATATGTATTACAGAATTTATATACATACGCCCAATAAGGGCATTGGCATGTGTCTAAATCCAGTATCAACTTTAAATATATTTGTCGGATCAGTGTGTCTCGCTCTCTCTCTCGAGAATTGTTTAATCCTCCATTAAGCAAGATAAACAGCTAATCACGGCCCCTATTAACTTACGTTTCTTTTAAAAATCTTTTCAAATACACTTCCCCTTTTCGATAATATTCTCTTGGGATATACCTATCGTAAAATTATTTTGTACTAAGTAAAGAAATATTCTGATGAAATGGTAAAAAGTTACCTAATACATTTTTTTTATTGGAAACGCTGAATTCGCCATAATATATCTGTAAATTCCAGATAAAAATAGTACAATTATGTTGGCTGATAAAGATCATAGCCAGGCGGTGTAGGTACCGTCTAATCATGTAGTTAGTCGGTACCAATCAACCGTTCATGTCTTGCCCCGTAACATTGGTGGCATTATGCTTGTTTTTTTTTTATTTTTTTTTATTTTGCTCGTCAAAATGACCACACTCCACCTGATGGTAAGCAGTCGTGTGGTCTAAGAGCAGTGGCCTCCACATCGCCCCCACAGTAGCCGAGGCGATGTTGAGGTCTCTACTTTGACGGCCTGAGAAGATGCTTTTTCACGCCCCGCTTAAAGAACCCAGGATTGAAGGAAGAAGGAAACACGTGCCTTGGCAGAGAATTCCATGCCTTGGTCGTTGGTGCAACATTATGCTGTTAAATCATGCATATCATGCATGAGATTCAACACAGAGGATTCTGCGCGGCGACAACAGTGCGGCAACTGCTTGCCTGCCGCCATTACTGCATTACCTTGGAAATATTAAAAAGATGAACACTTGACCAAATGGTTACATGTGTCTACCACTTCAAGAATAGCAAGTATGGTTGTGTTTACTTACCGCTTGCTTAAACGGCAATAGAAAATATTGCGACGAAATTTGATTAAATGAGAGCCCTCTATAATGTTCTCACCAATATGTGTAGTCTACAATATCTGCATTAGGTCAGAGGGCTAATTTTCACGAAATACATATTTAAAATGGCAAATATGGTTTGGAATTGTTTGGTCCATCGTTCATTTAAATCAGCCAATCACCATTTTAATTCGTAATATACTACTTGACAAATTGTCTACTTCGTGAGAATTAGCCGCTCCACATATAACCCTTCCCACGCTGGAAAAAATCCTTTACCTAACACTAATATCAAGGTATAATATATCACAAATAACACGGCAACTATTCGCCATCATTCGGTTGGAATCGAGGGATTAAGTTAAGCTGAATAAAATGTATCATGTACGAGTACGTCAAAGTTAAGGCGTCGGCGCGGCGGCAGGTTAAACATACAATACGCTTAACTTAGAATACCTTGTATGCTTACGTTGTTTACGTAACTGTCATAGACCAAGTAGGTACTTAAACAGAAGCGATTCTGAATACTTATATTTGGTAATTCAACCACTTTGATAAAGCCCTTTTTTACCCTAGGAAAGCCACGCTTCGGCACGAATGGGCCGGCTCAACCGGAGTGATACCACGGCCTCACAAGAAACCGGCGTGAAATAGCGTTTGCGTTGTGTTTCGTCGAGTGAGTGAGGGTACCGGAGGCCCAATCCCTCCCTCCCTCCCTAAGGCAGGGGGCAAATTTAAAAGGCCGGCGACGCACTTGCGACTCCTCTGGTGTTGCGGTTGTCCATGGGCGGCGGTAATCGCTTACCATCAGGCGATCCGTCTGCTCGTTTGCCTCCAATACCATAAAAAAAAGCCTAAATTGAACATTAAAAATTAAAATGAATTAGAATTAAAAATGTTTTATTTCGATATCACATACGTAAGTACTTATATCTAGGGATGGAAGTTTTCCTTTAAGTATAAAATGATATCTGTATTAGGATACCCCCCTCTTCCATAACAAAGGTTACACAGAGTAATGATGGCGTTCTTTAATATAAGTAACAGATTTAATTTATTTTTAAAATAAGTGCAAACAGAGAAAGTATCAAAGTTCTTAACTAAGCTAATGTGTTTGTGTGTGTGTGTATGAATGTGAGTGAGTGTGAACATACATATATACATAGTCTCACGCCTTTCAAGAAGGGGAAAGCCAATTACTATAGTTTTAGGGGACAGGAGGCGAGACAATGGCTGTTTACCGGGCACAGTTTTAGACAGCGTGCAGAAAATTTCTTGCCGGAAAATCCATTAAGACATCGCCCATTTCGGGTATCGAAACTAGGATCTGAAGCATACTAGTCGGATTTAATACCGTGCCACCGAAATAGTACACATAGCACGTATTTAAACGTTCGTGATGTTTGTACATTTGGTTGTCAGGTTCTGGTTTGATTCCAAGTACAGACAAAAATGGCAGTCTTTGAAAGTTTTTATAAATATATTGGTTTGTGTAACTTTGAATATATTTGCTTAATTAAATCTCCATATATGTACCTACTCAAAAGATCTTGTGACCCACAGGTAGCCAATATGGTCTCGCGCCTTATAGGGTAGTTAGAGATGTATCACCTACGTTTCACCAATTATATCTTATGAGATATATAACTGCCTTCATGGCGCAACGGTAGTGAATACGATTGCTGTGCATGAGGTCTCGGGTTCGAATCCCGAGTCGGGCCAACAAGAAGTTATTGGGTTTTCTGTAAAAAAATCTCAATAGCAGCCAGGTGTTAGTAAGTTGACGGTGTTAGACGTCCCCGCGCCTCGGATAGCACGTAAAACCGTTTGCTCTGCGCCTGATCTCTCTCCAGTCGTTATCCCGTTAGTCCCATCGGATCATGAGAGTTAGGGAACAGAAAGTGCACTTGTGTTTGCGCACACACTTGTGCACTATAATATCTCCTGCGCAGTTGGACAGTCTCTGTTAAGACTGGCCGCCGTGACCGAAATTCAGTCTGGAGGACATTATTATTATTTAATTATATACTTGTATATTGCTGTCTACCGAGCGCAGATTCAGACTCCGTTCTGCAACGAATTTCTTTACCGGAAAAAAACCCGATCACACTTTGTGACCCTGCACTGCACAAAAGTCACATCTACAATAACCTCCATCTTAGTCTTTGAGTGAAAGTAATCCGATATATGCGATAGAATCCACACGAGTGCGAGCGTCATTAACTACTGCAACTTTATTGCAACAAGCACTAATTATAATCAATTAGTGCCTCACTAGAACGTTGATGTATTAATTTGATATGGCAACATTTGTACAACACTCACGTAGATATTACCGTTTCCGAGATCCAATGGGGTATCACCACCAAGAGCTGACCTTCCAAAGGTCAGGCATTTTTCCCGGGCCTTCTGAGCCTTCCCCCCATCTAATAGGTCCCCATCCAGTGGAGTTCGTTGTCAACCTTTTTCTATTATAATCGTTGCGGTGAGCGACCCAAAAGTCAGTTGCGGGTTCCTCTGTTTCCAGTAATTTTATTACTATGGATATCTGCCAAGTAACGCCTAATTCGAATGTATATAGCAGTATGCTTGATTACATTAGCAGTATAATAATGTCAATTCCAATTTCAAATATCAATATTAATATTATTTATATTAGTATATAGATAGTAGAGCCTCTCTGATATCAGCATTAATGGGCCGGCTTGACCGGGGAAGTACTACTCTCTCACAGAATATCGACGTGAAATAGCAGTGTTCCTACTGTTGTGTTTCGTTTGGCGAGTGCGAGCGCCGGAGGCCCAATCACCCTCTTTCCCCCTTCCCGATCCTTCTCCTTCCCACTTCTTTCTTTTCGTAAAGGGTCGGCAACGCGCAAGTGATGCCTCTGGTGTCGCAGGCGTCTATAGGCTACGGTGACCACTTACCATCAGGTGGGCTGTATGCTTGTTTGCTACCTAAGTTGTATAAAAAAAAAGAAAGCCTACTTTTATACAGAGAAAAGGCTAACGTCCAGTAGTGAGACAGTTTATAAATCAGGCCGATATCATATACTTGTAATAGCAACACTATTAAGGCGGCTGTACACATTGGGCCAAGGTAGTGAGCCAGCGTGTTGGGCCAACGTGTAGAGATCTACTTGGCGGTATGTTGATACCGCCAAGTAGATCTCTACACGTTGGCCCAACACGCTGGCCTACTACCTTGGCCCAATGTGTACAGCCGCCTTTAGGAGAACAGAACAACATTCAATTATGCCATTACATTAGAACGCGGGTTTTCGCCAACGTCGTTTAGGTCGCGTTCACAATTAGCCTAAACAAACATAATCGCACTTACAGCGGTAACTACACGCGTTACGGATTATTTAATACGTGGTGTTTTTATAATACTGGTTTAGTAGTATTAAGTGTATGCGCCATCATGCCATCCTATTGTCTATTTAAGACTGCGCCGAGCGTAAGACAGATAATGACGGAGCTCGTGCGGCGCATATTCAAATCGGCGCGCGGCCGCCATAGTAAAATTGTATGGAGGATTTGAAGTGCTTTTTTGATAAATATGTATCTATAATGTCAACCAATAAATTAAATATTTGGGACAGACAAATTATAATATAACTATTTATGTTTCGTTTAAGCTGTAAAATAGGATAGATTTCTACTGTTATAATCTAAAAATCACGTAACACGAACTTACGTTTTTGCATTTTTCGTGCAAGTTTACTTAATTTTGTTGGCAAAATATTGATTATTTTAAGTTTTTTACACGGAGTAATTGTAAACACATTCATTGTTATGGTAAATGTATATTTTATATTTGTATTAAACAAAAAGTGTTGATTTTATTCACTTAACTGTGACGGCCTGTTTTGGCACATTTCGCTCGGCGCAGTCTTAAATTTATGTTAAAAAATATAACTAAACCCAAATTATTTAATCTTTTTAATATTATTAAGTTATTATTGTTTAGTTTTTTATAGTCAATAGTATGTGGTATAATGGCTGCAACACCCTATTGATATGAGTTGTAAAATACTGAAATTATATTTAATTGGCGATTTAAAAGAGTGGTTGTGAGTTTCTTGCAGGTTTCTTCTCATAGGCTCAATCAACCCTTTGCCTGAACCTAGCAACTAACCTAAATGTAGTTTCAGTAACTTAGTAAACTCACTAATCTATATATTTTTAACGTTCTTAAGTGTTACTTTGTGACCTAAATTAATCAATGATTTTTGACTTTGACTTTGAGTATGCATAAAGGGTAGGTAGTATTGTACTACGACCACATTTCGTATATATATAACAAATTTTTTTAGGCCTAGGCATGTAATAGGCCTATTGCTTAATAGAACACTTTGCTCGAACTGACTGCACGGATGGCATTATGGTTTAAGTAGTCGCCTTGCCGCTGCCACTGTTCCGAGTGTTGTGGGTTCAAATCCCACACGGGACTAAAATTTGTGTGATCCACAAATGGTTGTTCCGAGTCTGAACGTTATTTATGTAAGTCCGTTGTTGTTGTGTTGTGGAGCAGCGATAGCTCAGTGGGTAGACCACCAGACTGCAATGCAGAGGGTCTCGGGTTCGAACCCACGTCGCGCACCTCCGACTTTCAGAAGTTATATGACTTTTCGAAATTATGTGCGTATTGATTGACAATTATCGCCTGCTCCGTGCCTCGGAGTGCACGTTAAGCCGTTGGTCCCGGCTGCCGTGAATATCTATGGCAGTCGATATTGGGAGAGTGTTGACACAAAAGATCCCACTGGGTCAAAGTGTCGCCGGTCTGCACTGACTGGCCCCCACATACGATAAGATAACAATGTCCGTTGTTTGAATGTTTGTAAAGTCCTCGACGATGTAGGAATTCTTCCTAGTGCGGGAGATGCCTTCGTTAAAATAAAAATAACTCGCGCAATCCCGACCTTCGAAAAAAAACGAAGTATGTATGCCACATAAGGCAAATTGCCTTTATAAATATACAAAGAAAAAGAAATAATAAATTTAATTGAAATTAAACTACTATATACGGATTTTATCGCGTTGTTTATTTGACACTTTATTACAAAATTTAGAAAAACTGTTACACTACTATTACTATTAAACTTTACTAATTTTTAAGCTAATTAAATTATTGAAAGTATTAAAACTATTTATACTATTACTATACTATTATACTATTTATATTTATATTTACACTTTCCCCGACGTTTCGGTTGCGTTTCAGCAGACATGGTCACGGGGAGACTAAGATGGTAGTTGTCTCAACGTTCCAGTGTAGTTATTTCAAAGTACCCGAACATAATTTAATCATGGGTGTTTCTATTTACGCAGACTGAGCTCAAAGTATCATGAAGTCTAGCTGTGGTTTGTTTCTTCTTGAGTTTGAATATTTGAATTACTGGCTTGAAATAATTGACTATAATTAATATATTTAAGCTACGGATGAGGTAGTTATGTTAGATACCGAGACAACTTCCAGGGCGTAATGACTCATTCGTACCGTTTACGAACAAATGCCAACAGCAAGCTCTTACTAGTAGCAAATTGGCTTTGACTAGAAGCAATTTTCAAACTCCAAAACATTGTTCCACAATGTTTGAAAATTCGAGGGTTGATCAATCTTATGAACATTGTTTGTTTATCGTATCAATAGTTCAATTTTCTCTTCAAGTCTACGAAGGGAATATCGCCTTATCGGTACCCCGTAACTATTAACGGTTATTAAGTACTGGACCTACATAGATCAAATTCCACTTCGTTGAACTATGGATGTAAATTGACAGAAGGATTAACCCTACTGCGGGAACTGTCTACTATATATATAAATTACAAACGTAAACTTACACATACGTGTATATGTATGTATATCTATCAAGAAGGGAAGGCAGTCAGTTTTGGCAGCTATGATTTAATTAGCTAAGTTTTAAATCCCCGTAATATGAAACTAGCCTTAGATAGTAGTTAATAATATAATATAATATTCTATCACATATACACAACACCATCTAGCCCAAACTAAGCAGAGCTTGTACTATGGGTAGGGGGAAAGTACTATGAAAGGGACAGGTTTTGAATGGGACAAATCGAATTATTTCTATATTAGAACGCAGTAGTTGATTCTTGATTTTAACAATCTGACAACACTAACTCATAGAGAATATTGACGCGACTGTCACTTAGTTGTCAAACGTTATCAAATGTCGAAGCTTTGTTGAATATTTTTGTACTAAAAGTAATTAATTATTAATTATAATATTGTCTTCTATTTACGCGAATGTTATTCATTGAAATTAATATTTTATTATAATTGTCAAATAAACAACGCGATAAAATACGTATATAGTAGTTTAATTTCAATAGTTAGTAATTAATTCTACTAGACAATGGATAAACACACATATATACTTTTTTTTTGTAAATACGTACATATTATACATAGAAATACCCAGAACAAGACAAATCCATGTTCCTGCACACAAATGTTTGACTTGTGCGGGAATCGAACCCGCGAACTAAGGCGTAGCAGTCAGTTACACTAGCCACTACGCTATCGAGTTGACTCACATTTTTTTGAATTACTTAAGTCATATAGTTACTTTACACACACTCTAACATTCAAAGAATTTTTTAAAATATACTAATAAATAAATAAAATACAAGGAGTTCAAATCTGCTAGTAGGGGTAGTTTTCAGATGTCAGAACAAGTATTCACAATACAAACTATAACGTAAACGCTATTGAACCGAACCTGTGCGAGAGAGATAGCGAGACATTCCCACTACGACCCATAGAGTAGAGGCCATAGTCCACGTTTACGTTGGTGCGGGTTGTCAGACTTCACATATTGTCTTTAAAAACTCTAAAAGCCTCGCTGATTTCTGCATGAATGGGCTGGCTCGACCGGGGAAGAACTACCCTCTCACAGAATATCGACGTAAAAAGCAGTATTCCTACTGTTGTGTTTCGTTCGGTGAGTGAGAGTGCCGGTGGCTCAATCACCCTCTTTTCCCCTTCCCGCTCCTTCTCCTTAGCACTTCCTTTTTGTCTTCTTCCTTTCCTAAAGAGTCGGCAACGCGCAAGTGATGCCTCTGGTGTTGCAGGCGTCCATAGGCTACGGTGACCACCTACCATCAGGTGTTGTATGTATGTATGTTTGCTTGTATGTCGTATGCTTGTTTGCCACCTAAATGTATAAAAAAGCGATAACAAACTAATTAATATGCACATAACTTCGAACATAACTTGGTCGAGTTCAACGCCAAGAAGACCCAGGCATGCGCGTTCTCAACAAAAAAGTCTCCGTTCCTTCCCCTCCCTTCTCTGAAGAACACTCCACTGGTGATATGTGACAGCCTCTCCATCTTAGGTATGGATCTTTGCCGCTCCCTTAATCAGAAAACCTACATCGCGAGCGTCATTAAGCAAGCTTCGCGAAAACTCGGAGTTTTGAACAGGGTGAGGCGGTTCTTCACGCCTGGGCAACTGTGCGTATTGTTTAAGGTACAAGTGCGCCCTTGCGTGGAGTACTGTTTTCATCTTTGGGATGGCTCCGCGCAGTACTTGCTGGACGCTCTCGACCGGTTACAGCGGCGGGCTGTCCGTATCATCGGAGATCCACAGGTCACGAGTTCACTGGAACCTCTGCAACTCCGTAGGGACATTGCCTCATTGGCATGTTTCTACAGAATATACCACGGGAAGTGCTCTGAAGAGTTATTCCACCTTATCCCGCCCTCCCCTTTCCTATCCAGAACAACGCGTGCTGGGCTCAGATGCCATCCTTACACGGTAGAGACGATTAGAGCGCGTACCAAAAAGTTTGGGTCCTCATACCTCTGCCGAACGACCAAGGCATGGAATTCTCTGCCAAGGCACGTGTTTCCTTCTTCCTTCAATCCTGGGTCCTTTGTGCGGGGCGTGAAAAAGCACCTTCTCAGGCCGTCAAAGTAGAGACCTCAACATCGCCTCAGCTGCTATGAGGGCGGTGTGGAGGCCACTGCTCTTAGACCACACGACTGCTTACCATCAGGTGGAGTGTGGTCATTTTGACGAGCAAAATAAAAAAAAAAAGAACAGTCAAAGACGCGTGCATTGGTATCGAACTAAAGAAACCTATGGGTAGTTCGTTAGACCTCCACTAGGGTCGAGAGAGGTCCACCACTAGTCTATCAGTGCTCTCTATTACTAATAGCTATAGTTAAAATAATTAATAGGACCTGGTCAAGCGAAACAAACGTAACTTTCTAAACGCAAACTATTTGCAACATAAACATTTCATGTTGTGAACTGGAGACCGATGCGATACGTCAAGATTACCGGCGACAAATGCGAAACATTCGTAACTTGCAGTTTACATTCGTCTTACAGGGACCAGGCCGACAATGAATAAGTGAACAACAGAAGTCCAGCTGCATATATCGAAGTAATAAAGCACAATTGTTACTTAAATATTGAAAAAGTACTAGAATCCAAGCAAATATAAGAAGTTATACAAAAAAACAAAAAAGAAAAACGACGGGTTGCACTCCGGGAGTGCTGGCAGAAGTGAAAACTTAAATATTAACGTTGTGCATTTTTGATATTTTGGAATCGTTAGGGAATAATATTACACGAATTGCTTTAATTATTTATCAGTATAAAAGTACTATCATTTATGTGGTAAAATACAATATTCATTTATTTGCGCTATCGTACACAAACATGACAATTCTCCCTCCGTCTTACGAATTTTCGATCAGGTCACGTGTCCTGACGCGAGTTTAACATTTTTTACCCATCACTAAAAAAGTGCACAACGGTGCTAAAGAAGTTTTCACTTCAAAAATATTATTTTCTTTGCCGTCGTTACTATTTATATAAAATAATGATATCAGCCCTGTATTAAACTGTGCCACTGCTGGGCACGAGCCTCCTCTATAAACAAAAGCATGAACAAGCGCTATTATTTACGTGAGCGTACTAGAAACGCTTCCTACCAGAGACGTCTCTTTTCTTATATTACTATTTGTCCGTAAGTTACAAACATGAAATTAATAAGTCCTTACCGAGTACATACTAATTCTATGATAACAACTACACCGATGATGTTAAACATGACACGTATATTACCGAATTCATGGTGCTGTCTGCACTTGGCGCTGTCCGTCATTCCCCATGGAAATTTAGCACCATTTGACATGAGACAAATTTTATAATGCAAGTGTCGTGCTATCTGTCTTACTTAGCTACAAAAAGGATTTGTTCCGCATTCGCCCCTACATTACGTCCCACATTCCAAAATGTTCCTCATTCGCCCCTCTTTTTTAATTATTCCTTTTTCGTCCTACATTTTTGAGCATATGGTTAGCAAAACAAAACATATTTAAAAATTATTTTAAGTCTTTTCAATGTCAGGCTCGTGATGTCATGTAATCATAAGCTAGTTTCGCCGAGAGATCAAGGAGGTATTTTAAAATATTTTTCGGTTGACGGTACCTCAAAATCTGCCATACAAAAAAAATACGGTAAAAAAAGGAACATAATTTGGGACGAAATAGGAATTACGTTAAGAAATTAATATTTATCTAAATTTCGGGGCATATGAGGAACAACTTTTGGGTCGAATGCGTATTTTTACATTCGGGACGAAACATGAGGGCCGAATGCGGAATAAACCAAAAAAAGATATAGACAACGTTTGCTATAATAAACTTCCTTTATGTAAATAGGCATTATTCTTTATTTTGTCTGTATTTGTACTGCATGCAGTACTCCGTATTCATGCGTGTGTTACTATAGTTTACGGAATTTGGAAAAAAAAATTATAATATAATCTAACATGCTTGCATATTTTTAGATCAGTTCTTTTCTTCAAATTTAAAAAATGTTAGCAACACACGTAAAGCAACTTAAAACCCTAACATTTAAATCAACCAATCATATGGTAATACGTACCGCTAGCTGTGATGACAGGCTGGAGCCGGGCGGAGGGGGCTGCCCCAGATTATAATAATGAACTAGATGTGCCGGCGATTTTCTACTCGCGACCATAGATCATCTACATAATATCTTAAAGGTGTGACTAGATATGCGAGATTCGACGAATGTCGCACGCTCACCCAGTGACGAAATGCTCGGCT